>JAIFZK010000008.1:25207414-25892329 GCA_027481765.1 Tenualosa thibaudeaui
GGGCTGTCGTTGTGTTTTACTGGTAGCTTTGTAGATCATTTTAATGTTAGGTGGTGGACTAAATGAGGGGTAACTATCTTGAATGAATTGTTTTTATTATTGTAAATTCACAGGGCAGCGACGATGTGCTGAGCTTTTAGCAACACTCCGTGGTGGAGGCTTTATATTACTTATCGTCTGGTTTGATGGATACACTGTGCAGTTAAATCAGGGGTCTCCAACCTTTTTTTGTCTGAGAGGTGCTTGAACGTGGTCAAGCTACTCAACTACTGTTTACATCAGTATTATTGCTAGACCTATAAACGTTACATCCTTTACCATCTTACACACTTACAACGCAGAGTGCTCTTCTAAAGTGTCATCTACAGTGCCCAGCATAAATGAGTACACCCCTTTTCAAAAGTAACATTTTAAACAATATGTCCATGAAAACAAAAAATATTTCCAACAATTTCGCAGACTAAGTTTAATATCACATCTGCGTAACATACAACACAAATGTTTGCTTAATAGTATAACTTAGATTACATATTTTTCAGTTTTACTCAAAATAGGGGGGAGCAAAAATGAGTACACCCCCAACAAAACTACTGCATCTAGTATTCTGTATGGCCTCCATGATTTTTAATGACGGCACCAAGTCTTCTAGGCATGGAATGAACAAGTTGGCAACATTTTGCAACATCAATCTTTTTCCATTCTCCAATAATGACCTGTTTTAGAGACTGATGGTGGATGGTATTGGAGAGTGATGCTCCACTTGTCTCTTCAGAATTCCCCATAGGTGTTTGATTGGGTTCAGAACAGGTGACATGCTTGGCCACTAAATCACTACCCTGCTCCTCTTCAGAAAGCCAACAGTGGCCTTAGATGTGTGTTTAGGATCATTGTCATGTTGGAAAAGTGCACCATGACCAAGTGCCCGGAGTGATGGTAGCATTTTCTTTTTCAGTATAGAGCAATACATCTCCGAATTCATGATGCCATCAATGACATGCAGCTCCCCAACACCAGCAGCACTCATGCAGCCCCACATAAGGACACTGCCACCACCATGCTTCACTATAGGCACCATACATTTTTCTTTGTATTGATCACCTTTGCGATGCCATACAGTTTTGAAGCCATCAGTTCCAAAAACATTCATTTTGGTCTCATTACTCCAAAATACAGAGTCCCAGTAACCTTCATCTTTGTCAGCATGGGGTCTAGCAAACTCTAGGTGGCCTTTTTTGTGCCTGGGCTTTAGGAGAGGCTTCTTTCTTGGACGGCATCCATGCATGCCATTCCTCTGCAGTGTACGGCGTATTGTGTCACGGGAAACAGTCACCCCCCGTTTGGCTTTCTACTTCTTTAGCTAACTGTACTGAACTTGTGTGCCGATTTTCTTCAACCCTTCTCATCAGAAGACGCTTCTGTCGCGGTGTTAATGACCAGGACGTCTCTGTGACATGGTCGCTGTTCCATTTTTCTTAAATCTTTGTACCACTTTTGCTACAGTATTCTGACTAATAAGTAAAGCTTGGCTGATCTTATTGCCTTTACCTTTCTGGTGTGAGTAAAACTGAAAAATATGTAATCTAAGTTATACTATTACTCAAACTTTTGTGTTGTATGCTACGCAGATGTGATATTAAACTTAGTCTGCGAAAAGTTTGGAAAAAATTTTTGGTTTTCATGGACATATTGTTTAAACTGTTACTTTTCAAAGGGGGTGTACTGATTTGTGCTGGGCACTGTAAATTTGTGAAAAGAAATATATTTCCTGATCTTTACTGGCCCCTTTATTTTCCATAGCTACAACCAAATCTGGCATATACTAAACATTAACATCAAAGAACAGTAAATCTTTGAGAGAATCATTTTGTACCAGACATGGCAGGATGTCTTTGAATTTAATTTCACAGAAATTTGGTTTACTTTTTATGTATATTATGAGATTTTATATTTCATTGGACACTTTGGAGTGTTACTCTTAAGCATGTGAGGAGCTACTGGTTGTTCCCGAGCTACCTGTTGGGAGACCCTTAAATTAAACCATCATCCCTCACTCGCTTAAGATTTGCCCTCTCTGAGATTTACATACGTAGTTACCCATTTCATTGTCTGCAGTTTACCATGTTATATAAATCTTCCGCAGACAGCATTCATAATATCCTATAGCAGGGCGGTTATATCTAGGTAATCTATGTCTCAAATAAGAAGCATATTTGATTAAGTTGGATTTCTTGGATCAGGCAATGTGTGTGATCGGTTACAAGTTTTGCAGGACTGTAAATTTGTTGTATTATATGCTTGTTACTTAATGCTATTTGTGTGGTTTTTCACACCCCTCCCTTGATATTAACACCCCTCCAAATGTTCTGATGCCGTCATATTTACTGATGAACAAGTAGTTGGCAGACTGAAAAACCAAGCTCCCTTAAATGTGTGCTTTAACAAGTTGCTGTTCCTACCCCAGGCATGCACTAAGGCTAATGTTTTGTTGCCACTCGAGCAAAGCTTAATTGCTCACAAACAGTAGTTAGAACAGCAATATGACCCAAATAGGGACTCATTTTCATCCAGGAAATACCAAACATTGTGAACATGTAATAATGGAGCGATGAGGATGACCAGGTAAGGTAAATGACGTTACTTTTACCTTTCGTTATCTACGATTAACATATAGCTAGCTAGCAAAGGTCCTAAATACAGTGGTAATAACAGAATGTTAGCAAGCTAGTATTAGGCTGACCGAAGTAACTGCTAAGAATTCCCCAAATGAGAGCCTGTTAAATTTCAATTAAAGCGACCCAACAATACAATTATCAGAACAAGGCATTACTGTTCATATGTTTTAATTAGACTATAATTGTCAGTAGCATGATTTTAGGTTCAATAGCGTTACATGACGAACTTTGTAGTCCACAATAAACCCGACAGATTCATAATGAACAACCACACCCATTTATATATATATATATATATTAAAGTAACATTTTTCAAAAAAAAGTCCTTGGCTGGGAAAATTCTGTTTTTGTTTGAAGGACAAAGAGAGTTATTTTTTTTATAAAATGCCTTGGTGAAACGATAATTTTAAAGATGGAAAGTTACACAGAAAATTAGCTACTTGGCCGTACAGATACATGGGAATGGGCGGGGTTATAAATTGTACTGCAACCAGACCCCAGGGGGCGACTAGACTTCCGGGTGCTTCAAGTTTTATGGGTGGTTGATGTGCTGTCCATCCATATATACAGCCATTGGCTTGTCCTAAAGGTCTGTGTGGTATTGTGTGTAGTTCAAGGCCATTTGATTTCCGTTTTCAAATCTGATATGGGAATACAAAAAATGACGTGTCTTGCTTACCATTTGGAAAATGGAAAACAAAAAACGTGAATCAAGCCATTATCTGGTTCTCTCTCAGCACTTATACACAGGAGTCTGAAATAAAATTGTCTATTATGGTTTGTGTACCATACTTTTTCCAAACTTTTTTCCAAATTTCTCCCTCGCCTGGCCTCTCACATGCCGCTCTTTCAGACAATACACGTGAACACAATAACATCCCAACACTGCATACATTTTACACACACCAAACTTCACATTTGTCATTTCATTTCTTTGAATATTATTTTTTATTTTAGAAATGTTTTAAGTTTACCATGGTGCATGAAATCATTTCTGTAAATATTACAAGCTAGCAAGTGCAATTGATGCGCCTGTTGCACGTTTATTGGCCATCTGCTTTTGTTTATAAATTAAATGTACAGATAAATTTTTTTTGTTAGAATTTGTTTGTTAGAAATTAATGAAACATGATTAAATAAATAAAACTTATTAAATAAAGAGATGTAAATAGCTGTTATAAATAAATAAATCCAAATTAAATATCATGAAATTTGGAGGAATTTAATTCATTTCTGTTGAATAACCACATATCAAATGATTTGATGCAATTTAACTTTTTGCCCATGCTCACTTAACTTGACCGCACACATTTCCGGTGGCCTCACCATCAGTCAAAGAGAAAGTTATTACGGTCAATAACTGTTTGCAGACCCCCAAGACATTCAGCTTAAGTTTTTCTTGAAAAGTTTTGCAATCTGTTAACAACTATTTGTTTGGAGTTTGACTATCTTTTTATATCTGGGGATTTCAACTTTATTGTGGATCATGTAGAAAACACCTATGCCAAGGAACCACTCACACTTTTGCCCTAACACCACATTTAGGTGCCAGCACACTCATGGTCATACTCTCGACCTTGTCATCACAAAGGGTCTTATTGTCTCTACAACTGTTAAGGATTTGGCTTTATCTGATCATTTCTGTACTTTCTTTGATGTTTGTATGTACCCTCACATTCAGGCACTATACAAAGCACTTCAATAGCACTATACTCAGTAATGTTCATTTAATTAAACATTAATATGAGCTAAAGAGTATTACAATGTGCTCTGGAACTTGGAAAAGCTGTGTTATTCAATACAAAACATTACAATATATTAGTAGCCTGCTATTAACAGCATATAATAGAAAGCCTTTATGTCATTATACACAGTATAATGAGATTTAAAGCAACTCCTTAAAAGTGCACAAAGCGCAAAGTATAAATATGTCCTATGCAAAACTACTAAAAAGTATAAATAAGTCCTTTACAAAAATTGTACAAAACTACTATGCAATAAAAGAGAAAGAAAACACCTATGTAAAGCCACAGAGTACCCAGACAGACAATAAGACAGATACGACAGACATGAGTACAAACTGGCAAGCAGCATACAGTGTGTTGAGGTAGTATACTGGTGGAGGTAATAAAACAAATAAATAACAATCAGTGCAAATATGGATGGAGGGGGGCTAGGCAGCTGTACGGGAATGCACATGGGGATGGTGTGTCAGAGCGGTTTCCCTGGTTTCACTGCAAACACTCTCCCACATACAAAAACTAACAGTCCTCATTGCATGTGTGAGTTCAGTATGGTGATGGCTGTGGGATAGAAACTGTCCCTAATTAATCCTGTGTATTAGGTATTAGTATCATGAGCCTGTGCATGTAAAGTTAGCCCATTTTTGAACCACACGGCACGCTGGGTTGGTTTTGTGTTCAGACCATTTTATTTTAATTTTAATTAAAAGCACATTTTTATATTTCTTGTATTGTGTTGACCAGTAGGTGTCCCCACTGTGCATTTGAAGCCTCGAGGAATCACTTCGAGGTGTTATGAAGTTTCACCTCGCCCTCACTACAAATAATGTTCGCCGTCAGGCACGCCAGATTAAAATTTATCAAAATAGTTCTCTCCCAGACAATTCACGGTTCAAGTCACTCACCTATTCGATAGATTAAAACTCTGCTTCCCGTTTGGTCCCGAGATCGTAGAACGCCATGGTAGTTGTTCTGCAGAAGACCCAACACTGACGATGGGTCAAGATTTGCTGATATTTCGGGGCACTCTTTTCTCCATTTTAAGTAGTTCAATAATAACTGTGGAAGAGAACGCAAATGCGTACTGTAAATACCAAATTTGGACAGCCTAGAACTTGCACAACCTAGAACAATAAATTGTCTGCTTCCTCATACCAACCTTATATGCCAGGTCAACATCAAAGTCTCTAGCCCTAAGAAACCTAATCAAAAAGTGATCTGAAAGATCCAGTTCACGTGAAAGGTTAGCTTGTTGACCTGCTCTTTCCCTTAGCTTAGAAACACATGCTTTCTCCAGAAGGGAGTCATCGATTAGGTCGTTTAGCGTTTCTAAACATTCATCGCGTTCCTCTTCAAACTTCATGCCATGCCTTGACAACATTTGAACAACTCTCATGTGGCTTCAGTAATGGCTACCAAATGCTACAGCCTGAACATCGCACATGTGCACCAAAGTTCAGCCTTGCTTGTTTACCCTTCCCTATCCAAACACCAGAAGACGGAAGATGTGCCAACAGGCTGAGAATTGGTAACATATTGTTAATGATTTCTTCAGCATACACCCTTGGCCTAGTATGGCTTGCTGAAATCATCTGTATGTCATCGTGTCCTGGGACGAAGCCCACCCAGAGGAGGTGCCGGGGTAGCGCAGGACTCCCCTGAAATCTGATTGGTCACCCCAGGTGCTCCGTTGAATTTCAATCGCTAATACTGGTGATTGACAGTTCACTGCACATCTTTGTAAAAAGCGCTTTTTTCAAGTCAAATCCTTGAGAGGAAATAGAGAGGTTCAGCAGTGAAACTATCATTATAATGTAAGTTTTAAGGAGTAGCTCACTATTTAATCAGATAAAAGATGTCCCAAGATGTTCCCAATCCTACAACTGTGCATTAGGATTAAGGTTAACTAGGCTAAATGATGACATTTACAATGACAATGACGACATATGGTGGCCATCAACATTAATATTTACATTAGCAACAATCAGAGTTAATAAAGTAATATATTAAGTTATAGCTATCAGTGTTCAAGATGCTTAATTAGCAATCTGAGATCAATTCAGACCTCAATGTTGTCTGCCAGTTCAAACTAAAATGACGTGTCTGACCTGCTCCAAAACAATACCCATACTGTTTAATTACTATTGCAGTATTCGTCACACATGCACATCAAATAAAAGTATCATCTGAATTTCATTTTCATCATCTGTGTGATTTGCTAGTTGCTGTGACAAACAGTTCGCAAGAAAATTAACTTTGAAATTACATTACATATGCAAATTTGTGCACATCTCCATCTGTGTCTAAAACTTGGATTGCTCTCGCAGTATTCGTCACACATGCACACCATGCAAAGTGCATAATCCAAGCTTTCAAATGGTGCTAGTTGCTGTGATAAACAGTTCACAAGAAAATTACCTCGGAAATTACAATACATGCTTAAATTTGTGCATATCTCCATTTATGTCTAAAATACCAATTTTCTCTTTATTGGATTGCTCTCACAGTATTCGCCACACATACACACCACGCACATTGCATAATAGTGCATAATCTGAGCTTTCAAATGGTACTAGTTGCTAGCTGTTGTGATAAACGTTTTGTGAGAAAATTAACATTACAATTAGTTAACCAATTTAATCATTTAACCAATTGAGCATATCCTTTTCTCTGTCAAACTGCTCTCACACATAGTACAAACTGCTCTCTTTGTGACGCATAGCATATGGTCTACCATACAGTATAAAATGTGAAAGTACACAACCTGAATTTTGCAATATTTGTTGAGTTACCATGATAAATAGTTCACCAAACAGATAACGCATTACATTACATGTAATCACATTTTACTCAGCATAACTGCATTCTTCTTAGTGCAACAGCTCAAGAACTCTACAAACTTTAAACGAGAAGTCAAAACATCTAAACAACCTTATTGAATCCAAAGATATTTCGAGCACAGCTATAGTCTAAAATTATAGACTACATTCTGAGTTACTGTAATCCAGTTTGAAATGTTCAGAGACCTTGTTTGCTCTTATGTAAAGTAAGCTATTTATTTCAGGCCTTTGATCTTACTGAACATTTATAGGCATAGTTGCATTAGTTTGGAAGATAATATTAAAGGTTGTCTAGCCTACAGAATGAGGATATGTATAATTTAGCATGTGAGTAAATTGTGAATTTTATGTTTGCATTATGCAATGCAACGTTTTTTTTATCAAGCCAGTGAAATGTGAGGAAAGGGAAAGATTTAACAATTCTTTGAAAGCAAAGTTTGAAATAAGACTTATTTCTCCTGCACAGTAAGTGTCAAGTTGTCAAGTTTCACTCAGATCTTGCTCAAACTTGAAATGAGCCTGGTCTGAAGGATGCAAAGGGACAAATCAAATCTTTCTTTAGTTGTGGTTTATTGAGGTTTGCAAATGTGTTTTCCAGGTAGAATTAGCAGATAAGTAGACAGTGAAATTAAATAGTAGTGTGCTTCGATTAGGTTGATAACCTTTAAAATAAACAAAAGAGAAACATTGCATTACTTTAAGTTTAAACTAAACAAAATCACAGCTATTACTGTAAGCAATGTAGTTCAGTAAGTAGGCATAGCAACTCAGTTTAAGAAGACAATTTCTTCCATGTAAGGTCAGAATATTACATCCAATTTACATTTGCAGCATATGTAATTAACTATTTAAATAAAACATAAACATTAGATGCCTATCCCACACCATACATGAGCTACTAATTCATATAAATTCTGACAATTCAACTTGTGTCAACATTAAACTAAAAATGTTTTAGTCATGTAGCTCAAACTAAATATAAATAGGTAAGCAGCTAATGATTAAACTAAATAATTGTTTCAGTATTAGAACATTAAAATTAATATTGCTGTCCATTCCCCTACCAGTTGCATCTTGACCATGAGCTGAATGTTCTTCTGTGCTTTAGCTGCTTGCTGAAAGATTCCTATGTATTTCTTTGTTCACAGGTGCTCCTCCTTTGTTCACAAACCTTTCTTCCAATTCAGGTGTGCAGGTGTTATGGCTGCTCCAGGAAGTTCAGGGTGATTTCTTTGATTGCTAACATGAACTGATTCTCTCTGCCCCCTGCAGGTTTGGAGCTGAGACGTGAGTGAATGAATGTAGTTTCAATTCTCTTTGAGTTGGCGCGACAGTAAGCTAAAAAATAAAGAGAGGAAATTATAGGTTGAGGAGAGAGTTTTGTGTGCTTTCCCTCAGTAAGTTACTTGAGCCTAAATAAGAGGGGTTTTGAGCAATTGTGTTTGTGTGTGTGTGTATATGTGTGGTTTTGACACCCACACGCTTGTGCTGTGTCATTAAGAGGTGCTCAAAGACAGGCCGAACATTTTTTGTCATATTTGGACCCCCTGAAATAGCCTTGGCCAGCCCCTGGCCACCCTATGTACAAAATTCTAGCTCCGCCACAGTTTCAGTCTTATCCTCCTATTTTGGGAGAAATAATGTTGAACTTTTATTCAGTTCAAAATGGGTTGCCCCTCAAATCAAAGAAATCAAAACAAAGACCATGAATAGAGTTAGGCTATGTGTAATAAACTGCTCAGGAATAGGCCTACAACTAAAACCGTAACCATAGCCTATAATAGGCTACCATGGTAAGGGATTAAAGGGAAAGATAGCTGTAGTCCATCCATATCCATCTTCAATCTGTCCATCTTGACATCATTTTCCAAGTACATCCGGTTCAGTGACTCGTTGATTCTCTATTTTTATTTTTGAACTGATATCCCAGTGTGTTGTTCCAACATCTCTCTGCAGTAATGCAGGGTGCAATATCCCTGTGTTAGCTGCATCCTGTACATTTCTATGCCACTTTCTCAATTCAATGACAGCCACACAATTATTAATTCCCTTTTTATAGTTTCTGGATGTGTATGTATGCCATGACATGGATATTATAGGATGCCTCTATTTCCTACGAGATAATAAAGTATCTATATATTTGTCTACTATCTATTATCTACCTATCCTCACCCTGATCCACATTCAGACTTTCCAGTATTACAAAATCTGGTTTACTCATGCTTCTAAATGGTATCACACTGCAACCTACTGGCCATGTTTTGAACAAGTAAAATAGCAGATATGTTGCTGATATGAATATGCAGGCACAGAATACAGCACAATGAAACAAGGCAAATACATTTATATTCCTGATCATGTTTAATTAATTTGGAACAATATGACTCCTAACCTGATCCACAATGAGTATGGAAATGCAAAAAATTATATACCACCATAACCATTAAAGGCATATCAGGCAACATTTTAGGCGAATTTACCAGCTTCGTAGCCACTTTGATTATTAAATGGCTCATTACGGTGTAAATGTAGTAAGAGAAATTAAAAGTGTAAAGTGTGAGTAAAAAAAAGCATAAAAACCTGGAACTGAGAACGTAAATAATAAGAAATAATAATTTGTGTTTAATTAACAAATACTATTGCATTGCACATGCACACCCACACACACGCATGTACACACGGGCAGAGACAGCATTTACATCTCCTTTTGTATGTGCCAACAGCTCTTTTTGGGAACAACACAGATATTCATTGCAGGACCAGCTGGTTCCAAAAAAAGGTAAACTCTCACATTTCATGTACTACAGATTCTGCTGGAAAGCCGTCTGGGTCATGGGCCTCTCTTGGGATTTCGCCACTTGTGGAGAATGAAGGTATTCGGCCTACAGCCAGAGAGAGGAATTACGTCCATCTGTCCATCTTAGTGCCTTGAAGAATTCTTCTCTCCTCGAGGATGAGGGCAGTGCAGTGCCAAGGCTGCTTGCTCCTTGTTGAACTGTTACATGTCCCCAGTGTTATCTCTGTGTGCGCATGTGAGAGTGTCTGTTTCCCTTGTATTTTATAGAATGAGTCTTTAAAATGGGTTTTGATGGGGAGGGGGAGCTGTCCGCGTAGTAATAATTAGGGGGTTACATACTGTAGGCTAGATATTGATAAGGGCTCTGGCTATTGATTCGGGGTTATAAGATGTTCAGTAAGTTTGTGTGTGAATTAGTATACTTGAGTTCCTCTAGTTGAAGGTTTATTTTGTGGGGCACCTCCTACTGCTTGTTGCCTAGTCTGTCTAGTCTGTAAGTGATCAGCATATACCTGTTGGCTTTGGATAGTCCCCTATAACTCCTATTCACCTCCAAATTATTGCACTTGGCGGGTTAATTTTGCCATTTAGGATCAGTAGCCATGGGCTTGCTAGATGTTAGAACTTTGGCGAACTTTAGCACTTCATAGGAAAACCTGTGTTGGAATACAATACTCTTTAGATAACTCAGTGGCACCAGAGGAATTGGAAATCACCTCAGACCTACTTATTGATCGCAATAATTCAAATTAAAAAGTTTTATTTATACAGCGCCTTCTACAATAGTATTGTCTCATGGTGCTTTACAGAAGGAGCACCCAGGAGCAACAGGGGCAAGGAAAAACTCCCTTATGTTTAGTTAATCTAGGAAGAAACCTTGGGCAGATCCATGACTCAAGGGGCTAAGCCAACTGCCAGGGGTCATCCAGGAAAATTACAATCAGTAGTAACCATGATAGACTACAAGTTGTCTATGGTTTTAGCTAAGGATCATAATAGTTCCAGAGTATTATCCCACTTTACATTGCATGGTAGTGAGCCCATAGGACAGGACAGGACAGTGTAGCAGTGGCCAGACATAGTGTTAAAGTCAAGGAGTGAGATGGGTCATGGGGGTAACAATAAGGGTCCATTTGACAGTGCCATTGTGGGCAGAGTCAGTCACAAAGCCTCAGGGAAGGTGAGTCGGTCCTGGCATGGGCATCTAGGAAGGGCCTCTATGATGGAGAGTTGGTCCTGGCATGGGCGACCCATAGTGTTGGTTGCAGTCCACTCAGGAGGGGAGGGTGACAGGAGCTGTATGTATATATAGTATAAGTATATAGAGAGAGGGTAAGAGAGACAGAGTTGTACGGCATGACGTGAAGGTTTTGTGGCGGCACTAGGCTATAGCAGCATAACTACGGTATGGTGCATAGCAACCCAGCACCACTGCAGGGATGGTCAGTGGCCACCATGCCTCACAACTGGGAGTAACAGCAGAGGCAGTCCCTCCCAAAAGACCCATGAGAAGTAATGATTTGCCATGCACCATCCCTATCTATGGGAAACAGTGAAGAGGAAGGTTTTAAGTCTAGACTTAAAGGTATTGAGAGTGTCCGCTTGTTAGATGTGGCAGGGGAAATTACTCCACAGGAGGGACGCACAGTAACAAAAGCCTCTTCCTCCTATCCGATTTTTATATTCTTCGGATTGCAAGAAGACCAGCATTTTGGGATCTCAGGGGTGGGTGGTAAGGGACAAGTAAGTCTTTAATATATGTTGGGGCATGGCCATTGAGGGCTTTGTAGGTTAGGAGGAGTATTTTAAAATCAATTCGACTTTTAATAGGGAGCCAATGTAAGGAAGCAAGGATAAGAGAGATATGTTCATAGTTTTTTAATCCTAGTGAGTGTTCGGGCTGAGGCATTTTGTATTAGCTGCAGGTTTTTGATACAGGTACTACTACACCCACCTTGAGCCTGGAAGTAATAAATGCCTGTATTAATTTTTCAGCATCCTTGAAGGATAGGAACTTTCAAACCATGATAAGAGTTCTGATGTCCAATGTCTATTTCTTTCTGAACTTTAAAAGCCAAGCGAGAAGCCCATAAAGACAGATGAGGCCAACCGGTGACCGTCAGAAGCATTTAAGGAGGCTGAAAAAAGTTCAGGAACAATTCTGTTCAGTCTGTTAAGCTTCCTTGGTAGGGTTCGGAAATGTTCGGAGCCACACAGATAGTGTCTGCTCAGATTCAACATGCAAAGTTTGAGTGTGTTGGCTGTGAGTCACCAGTTTGTGTTAGCTGTGTATGTGCGCGGTGTGTGGGAGGGACATAAGCTCAGTTAAGCTCCTTGTGCCTGTTGCTGTTGGATCTGTTGTTTATGGCAAAAAATTGGTTGAAAAAGTGCCAGTACTTATCAATGATCGATTAAATGTTAGTGGTGGCATACATCATGGAAGGTAAACACAGGATTGCCAACTTTGGTAACTTGTTTTTTCTTTTTCTTGATATGATATTTATGATATGATATGATATGAAGATATGATATTTCTTTTTTTGGTATATAAAAGATTTTGTTTTCATATGTGTGATGATTTTGATTTGTCATGTAATTGGTTCTTTATTGTGTCACAGAAATATCTGCTGAGCGGTCTGGGGCTCACCCCCAGAAAACTGTGAAGAAAGTAGATTTCCTTCCATGCATTCTGGTGCATTTTAAGGTTGTAGCTTACTTGAAAGAGAATAGAGAGACAGCTTCAGAGCACTCATTTAGTCAAACTTAAATACCTCTATAAAAAGAATATGGCTTTGTAAAAAGTAATGCAGAAATTAGTCCGTTCATATGCATCAACCTATTTAACCCACTGCCAATGCCACGTATCTTAGCCAAGCATCATAAATGTTTGTGATCACCCTGTGAGCCCATTAAACATTGTGCATTGCTCTGCCCAATTTCGAAATAGGGTAAGTCATAGGGTCATAGGGTAAGTTTCTTAAAATTGGTCACTCCAATATTCTATTGGTGAGGGGTCTGGGACCTCCCCCATAAAAATTTTAATGTGCCTCCTGCATTCTGGTACATTAACAGGTTGTTAGATTAATTTTCTAAGAAGACTAGGAGTTAATGACTTAGAAATAGCTTCAATAATAAGCATGCATTATTTAGTCAAAATATTTCATTTTTTTTATTCCACTCACATTTAGTCAAACTTTTATCTAGATCTCCTCATGGAGATTAGGCTATATGGAAGTTTGGGCAAGTTGTTCAAAAAATCAAAATGATCTAGATTTGGAAATCACAGAGATTTTGAAAATCTTAGAAATGATTTTTGACAGGATCTTTCATCTCTGATAATTGTTTCTTTGAAATTATAATTCTTTGAAACAATTATGAATAACAGGAACACAAATTAATATATAATTTTTGTTTGTTACTGAAATCTGTTTGGGTAATTATTCCATGGGGACAATATCATTTTTTTTTTATTTTGTTTTATTTTTAATATACTATACTGAAAGGCTTAATTGATAGCCTTTCAGTATAAACAAGTCAAGAGCAGGATATATTAATAAAAGTATACACTAAATGATACTAATACTAATATACTAAGTTTTACTTAATCTACTAAATCTAAATCTTACCCCCTGTTGGGATCAGGATAATCTTGTTTTTCAAATCAAAATCAAATTGGATCAAAGTTATCCAAATCCCACTGAAAAGGCCTAGTTTACCAAGTGGGTGACAAAAAAATGGCATTAATTCCACCCTTTTATATTCATAAAATGCAATTTTTAGATAGGCCCGCATACCATCATACCTGCATTTGGCAAGTGGTCTCCACATTGGCCTATTCAGCTCCTTATAAGATTAGTGTAGCCTGTTTAGAACAAAATATACTTCAACTAACATAGCCAAGGTCTTCATAAAATAAGCAAATTATAGAAAATCTACATTGATTGAAGTTGTAGGCCTAGCAAGAATAGGCTCATATTATAATAATAAATTTTTTTATTTTTATTTATTTATACAGCGCCTTTTACAATAGTATTGTCTCGTGGCGCTTCACAGAAGGGGCACCCAAGAGCAACAGAGGCAAGGAAAAACTCCCTTATGTTCAGTTAATCTAGGAAGAAACCTTGGGCAGATCCATGACTCAAGGGGCTGACCCAACTGCCGGGGGTCATGCAGAAGAATTACAATCAGTAGTAACCATGACCGACTACAAGTTGCCTATGGTTTTAGCTGAGGCTGAATAAGACGGCTCTGCAGATCAAGTTCTAAGACAAAGATAGATTTCCCTTAATTTTCCCTTGAAGATCCTTAATTTAAAATAAGGGGTCCTTATATTTCTTTAAATACACCTTAAATTGTAATTTTACGGTGTGAGTGTGACACCCCTTATTCAGTTACTGATGTGATTCACAGCATTATGAAGGAGAATTTAGGTAGAATTTAGGATTTTCATTTTCAGGCAGCTATTCAAGGGTTCCCTTCATTTGGTGTAATTAATTACTTAATTTAACAGAATTTAAGAATTGTCTTATTTTCATTTTAAGGTTTTGTTTCAGGGGTTTTCCTGGATTTTCATAATTAAGGTGTTAATGAAGCACAATATAAGTATGCCAATAAACTTCACTTTAAGGGGCTTATTCAGGGGTTTCCTTATTTGTCACAATTAAGGGGCAAATTCACACAGTTTCAGTATGCTGTTAACTATAGAGTATGTGCTTGTCTCTGTAGTGTGCTAAATCACCCTGAAATAGACAGGCTCCAGGTTAAGAAATAGACTGTTTTGAATCTTCGAATCTTCTGCGGATTTTTTTCTCTCATATGGCTAGCTTGCTTGAGGATGACAGCAATGAGCATTTAGTTCCCAAAGACAAAAAAAGGAAAGCAAAGTAAAATGAAGAGAATATTTTACATTAACTTAATAGCTATAACTAGAACACCTTCTCCCTATCTGTTCCCAAATAGATGTTGTTAATGGTGTTAATCCATTTGCGCCTCATGTGTGCATGAGGTTTGCCTGTCACATTATAGCTAGATCCAAGGGATTTAATATCAATTGGATATCCATATACAGAGTGGACGTATTATGTTTTAAATGATCAATCTGATATATATTCTTTTCATCTGTAGATAGCAAACATCTTGAGCCTGTCCCAAATACATTGCCTGGTGCGACAGATACTTTCTGTGAACTTTGAAATACTGTGCATGCTAGAGCCCTGATGTTGAGCAGAAGCCTGGCTACCAAGTACACACCTGTTCCAAATATACACAAGGGTTATTTTGTGGTTTAGGCACTTTTTTCATACAGAGGGTCTGGGCATAATTTAGTTAAAACTTGATGTGGTCTTTTGGTCCCATGTTGCTCTTGGCCAATATAGACATAGTACATAGTATTTCTTCCACTGAAGTTCAGTTTTATTTTACTGCAACATTGCCTCCAGACAATAAATCTTAAACTAACTACAAAGACAACAATCTCATTCCAAATTTACACAATCTGACATTATACCACACATCAGTGACTTGCGGTGAGGTCTGTGTCAGGACGTACAACAATTCCATATTTGTATCGAAATATAGGCCTACTTAACAATGTATTTCCCTATTTTAGGCTACTAATAGCATAAGTAAAGGGGGAGGTGGGGTGTCACCTTATGGCCCCAAGCATTATTTTGAAAGACTACTCCACATAATATGAGGGTCACCAGCTTCACTGGTTACAATAAGCCCATTTCAGAAGTTAGAGAAAGATTGATTATTTGGGTATGGGTATAACCAAGTTACAAGTAAGTTGTAAAACAACCCAACTACAATAACACAAACAGTCTCACCTCAAACTAGAAACCGCTAGAAACATGACAGACCCCTTTTAAAACATTGTGAGCTACATAGTTTAATTAGCCTGTGTTGGGAAATACGTCTTAGCCAATTGTGCTAGCAAGCAAACTTATAGCCTGCCCATGCCTTCCTAGCACTACCTCTTGATTATCATCTCCCTACAGTGCTAGTCTGGATGTGATCCCATTGAGCTTGTTGTCTTAGGAGGCATTTTAAACTGTCCAATCAGCGAAGAGAGGGAGGCATTGTGAATGCAGGGCTAGAATGCTATCAGTCAACGCAAGCTATCAGTCAGGGGCTGATCTAATCTTCTTAAACTTAAACTAATCAAGCAAGCAATCGAATCTCATTACTGAATGCCCAGACCAGATAAGGGGTCTGGTTTTATTATCAGGCTAGCAAACTTACAATGACTGGTATATAGGCAACATGATGTAATTTTGTAGCCTTATGAATATACTTTGCTTGATAATACATCTTAAAGTGGATCACTGAAAGGTTTATGTTATCTCTCTCGCTCTCTGTGCACCCATAAACAGTGCCTACATGCAGCTAAGCGTTTGGACTTTTTCTGCTTCACTTTTAAAGAAAAGCCCAAGCCTAACTCCTCCAAAGTTGATGCCAAAGCCAATTAAAACTTTTTGGCCAAAGCTATTTCTTGGCCACTTAGTTGATTTGCAAAGTCACAGCCCTGTCACTATCGTGCTTAGCCCAACGACTCTCAGCAAAGATAGATTTCTAGGCTAGCATATGCGGGTAAAGTCAAAATAAACAGGAAAATACATCACTTTCAACAGAGCTCACTGCATTGTGAGCAAAAAATACCCATGAAAATCTGTGCATTTTTCACTTTTTTCACAAATAAACACTTTATTTGGGTGCTCAACTTTGCTTTTTAGCCACAAGTTATTAACTTAACCCTAACATAGTAGCTTGCTGGTTGCAGACAGCAGCAGCGATCAGCTAACAATCATGCGCGTGCAAACAACAAAAAGCATTCACTACCAGAAAAGGCTGCTTAATACAAAAAGTAATGACAGGACTATAAAAGTATTTCAAGCAAGGTGCATGTAGAAATCTGTCATCTCCATTTCATCATCATCTCATGTCTGCCATCTTATTGTTTCTCTTCAGATTCAGATTTGCAATGATGTCGATGATGTCAGACATCAAAAAATAAATTCCAGTATAATCAAAACATCTTAACTTGCTCATTAAACTAATACATTTATTGCTGGGTCAACTAAATACCAGGTTTTAAGTACTGAATAGGTAATAATATTAAGTTGCAAGAACTGTTTGAGTTTACCTAATGTTAGATGCTAGAAAGGTTCATAATTATAAATTCAAGGAATACATATTCTTTACGAGTTCTATATGAGTTCTATTTTGACCCCACCAGTCTCAAAAGTTCTGTTATAATGCATTATTCTTTATGGGGAATCTTCAGTGTTGTACCTGTCGTGACATATACTTAACCAAATTGGAATGTTCATAAAGTCAGTTACAAAAAACGGCTGTAAATATTTTATTTGTGTATTTCAAATACATATTTCAATTAAGATTCAGTTCTTAGTCCATTTCTCTACACTGCCATACTCTGGTAAGTTTTGTAAGGCTCCTTCTAAATTTCCTGGAGATATTGGCATTTTTCACTTTGCAGTATGTGCAAAATGTCTACACTGCCATACTCTGGTAAGTTTTGTAAGGCTCCTTCTAAATTTCCTGGAGATATTGGCATTTTTCACTTTGCAGTATGTGCAAAATGTACTGAGAAACAAGGCAAAGTTGCAGTAAGTGCAGTTACTGTTCTTGGTTTCACAGTAGGCTATGGCATTGGTTCTCAAACTGCAGGTTGTCAGGGGGTTGGTATAGCATAACATTGGTGACAAATTAGCCTACATAATACATTACATCAACCTGTCAAAATACTTTCCAGTAATGTTAACAACATGATATTGCAAAAAAAGATTTATTAGTTATTAGTTATGTTAATGTAACAGGAAGCGGTTACCTGTCACAGTGTTACTGCCTTCAGTCGGCTGGCTGCTGCCCCGCCCCTTTCTGATTGGGAAATTGTCAGCTGTGCGGCTTAAGTAGGCCAGTTTGGTTCAGGCCAGGTGTCTGCTTTGTCTGGGACCACATTGTGTTCACCTCCAGTCTCTCTTCTCCGTGTGTTTTTTCAACAACTACAGGTATGTACGCTTGTGTTAAAAAATGCCCTTTGGGTTCGAGTCCGAGGTTTTAAAGGATTTTATGTTCTAGTTGCAGTGGCAGGCGGTTTGTAATCATCAGATGTGCCCACGGGGTGCTACTACACGCTAACTGGCTTCTGTGGCTGTGTTCGTGGGCCCATGTGTAGGCCTGTGTGTGTGGAGTTTGTGTTATAGGTGTCTGAGTGTAGGTTTGTGTGTCTCAGTGTTGTGTCATTATCCTTATTTTGGGGTGGTGTTATTTTGTTTATCTGTACTTGCTATTTGTATGTGCTTGCTTGAGCTTGCTTGTGCTTTTTCTTGGTGTTTGTTACGGGGGATTTTGTTCTGTTGTAATTGCATGTGCCTACTATCTGTGCTCTGCTTACAATCGACTGGTGATGGGGTCTACTCCCCTCTAGTGGTGCTTATTCCCTAACTTGGTGTTTGTGTTTGCTGTGTTTGTTTGTTTTTAACTTTAAACCATTTTGTTGTGTGGTATTCTTTTGATTTATAAGGACAGCCCCTTATTTTGCATGTGTTTGTTTTGTTGGGCATGCACAACTTCAATTGTTTGCAGTGTGAAATGTTTCTTATTTGATTTACAGGAATAACATCCATGAGGCTGGGGTACCCTTACTGGTAAGCCTTTGAGTCAGTTTTAGTGGCTGGAAATTAATTTGTCTGCTGTTGTACTGCTACTGTTTGTCTGCCTACTGCATGAAACTTTTACTGTTTGAGTCATAACACTTTTAGCAACAAGAAAAGAGATTAAATAAATATCTTTGTACCAACTGAATCCTCTCGCCTCTGACTCCTTTCCTCAGACTGCCGTTCCTGCATGAGTCTAAGGGGTAACCTAGAAGGTCTTAGGTCCACTGGTTATAAGGGGAGGGTGGACAATTGGATCTAAACTGGTTTACTTTTGGTTCTGTAACATTAACACAGTAGGAGTCCTTGAAAAAAATTTTCATGCCATGAGGGGTCCCTGGCCCCTTAAAGTTTGAGTACCCCTGGGTTATGGTAGTGCAGTTGTGACATTCTTCCTGGTGAAACCAAGGCAAAGCCGCAGTTAGTGTTTGGTAGGCCTGTAGCGACGCGTCGATTGCATCATATTTTGTAGTCGATGCACACATGGGTCACCCAAAACAAACTTCGTTATTTGAACGATGGAGACCAAAACGGCGACCTCATCACTGCATACACAACAAAGCCCTTCAAAAGCCCCCCAAAAAACGGCTCGCCCAAAATCTTCAAGGGTATGGGAGTACTTTAAATTTAGTCCGAAACGTAAGGGAATTGTCATTTGCAGTCTTTGCCACATTGAACTGGCATACCACACCAGCACAACAGCCATGCTGGAACACTTGTAGCGGAGGCAGCCCCTTGTCTTGTGTAGCGGGGACAATAATAAGTACTAACTTTGGCTTTAATTTAACGTTTGTGTAGTGTGTTGTGCAGTTTGACCTCCGTGCACTTCGGTAGTGTTAGTTATCTTAACTGTCCGTGCAGTTTGGTCGTGCTTGTTTGGTTAGTAGTTAATGTTAGCTAGCTATTAGCGGTTAGGCATCTGTGTATTATTTAAGTTTGTTAGCATTTAATGTTGGCTAGAATGGTAGCTAGCTTATGGCTGCAGAACACAGCTATATAGCTGCTGCTAACCCAGCACGAACAAACTACACAAAGAGCTAAATTAGTTTTTTTCAGATTTTTCTGATTGGTATTTGAGATGCATTATGGTGTTTATTAATCGAACAACATAAAAATAATAGTTGGACTAATCGTCCAATTAGTCGATTAATCGATAAAATAATCGCCCGATTAATCGTTTTAAAAATAATCGTTTACCCCCAGCCCTAGTGTTCAGGAATGTGTTGTCAATCACAAAGAATTGTGGGAAATATTGACACAGTGCCTACAGGACAGATAAGTTACAGTACAATTTCATACAGTTAAAAAAAAAGAGAGTAGAATTGATGTAACGAATTTGTGTGCTTCAACACCTGCTCACAGTTAGCAGGTAACAATGCTAAAATAACATAAGGAGTAATAGTGACGGCTAATGCATAGCACGCTATCCTCCTCTGACTAGAATTAAATGTGAAACTTGTCTTATTACTCATGTAAAGTGCGTCATTGCACCAGGCTAGATCCTCCTTCATTAGATACCTGCCTGTAGCTAACGTTAGCCGATATTACAGTAAACGACCAAGAGCTCTTTTTCGCCAATGACGGGTTACACAGGTAATGTAATGTGTCAGCTAACATGGAAATGATCTCTACGCTGATACACATGTGCCTGTTTATCTCAGCAGATGTAAATAAACGTAACAGAAGTGTTTGCACAACCAGCACCTGCTGTTGACTCAATGTTATAGTGCACAGAACATGTATCTCACCGAAACCAAATTTGCAATATTTATAAACTTTATATTTATAAACTTAAATTTTCACAAAAGGGTGGGGAGGAAATCCCCCTTCATACAGACCAGAGTTGAGTTCTCATACGCTGATACAGATCATTGAAAAGTTTATATTGTGAAATCATGTGACATTCCCACTTATGCAGGAACTACTGTACTCACATTTCCTTCCATTGTAACCACTGAACTCATAAAGAATACTTAATCTTTAGAGATCAGTGATTGTAACGCATTATGTTGCTCTATCTTGGTCAGTATTCAATGACCTTTGCTTTAATGGTGAAGCATTCGATTTGGTTTCCTGTTCCCTTTATGCTGTTTAATTGAAATTCATGAGGGGGCAGTGATCAAAATTGCATAGAGTTGCAATAACGTACTGCCCGCTCACCTGTCTTTGTTTTGGGAGACGTGAACTCGTATGACTTATTGAGCCACCTACACTGCACCAGTATGTTGACTGCCCTGCCCTTTCAAAACGCACCCTGGACAAATGTTACAGCAATGTACCTGAAGCTTTCAAAATGGTTTGTAGACCAGCCCTTGGGAAATCTGACCACAACTTAGTGCATCTGCTTCCAAGACACAGGGCAAAACTGAAACGGGTAAAAAACATTGATCAAGGACATACAACTATGGACTGACGATTCAAGAGAGGAATTGAAAGACTCTTTGCAAGACACTGACTGGCAGATCTTTTTTAACTCCTGTGACAATCTACACGAAGAGATTACATCTTATGCAGTGTTGAAAGTAATAGATACAAAAACAGAATTTACATACTATGGTTCACTAGTGACTTAAGGGACGAAACTTGCCTTTTCTGAAGGAAATACAGGACTTGTTAGGGAGAAGAGATATGACTTGAGAAGTAAATGAAAGAAGGCTACATAGACTATAAATAATAGACTATAAAGACAGGGTAGAAAAACATGTTTGCTCAGGAGAGCATAGGAAGGTTTAAACCAGATAATGGGCAGGGAAGAGAAGCAGAGATGTGATCCACAGCTTTCTCTTTCCCCATCCCCATCCCCATCTCCATCCATTGCTAATTATTTAATTGCATCATAATAGTTCCAAAATATTTCTCATAACATTACATGGCAATAAATCCATGGGTGAAGAATTATGGCTGCACAGTGTAGTAATAGCCAGACATAGTGTTAAAGTCAAGGAGTGAGTTGGGGTTATTCCACAAGAATGGCACACAGTAGCATAAGGCTCTTCCTCCTATCGTAGATTTTGATATTCTTGATATTCTTGATTTTGAAGACCAGCATTTTGGGATCTTAGGGTTCTAGGAGGGTGGTAAGGGACAAGTAAGTCTGAGACTGTAACCTGAGAAATATAAAAAGAGAGGAGAATAAAACAAAATAGACATAGTGCTGCATCTGGTCCTCACTTCTGGTCTTACATTTGCATATTGTGTAATTTTTTTAATTCCTCATTTTATTCATTTCATATAAACAGAGTTCTTTTAAAAAGTAAAACAAAAACCCTACGCTTTGCTTAGAAATTCTGTCTGCAGCCTCTACTGCTGACAAAGGTTGACATATAGCTGTACATTGCAGTTAAAACATACTGACATCTCAGTTCATTTTACAGGTACAGCCATAATCAAGGCCAATCAAGTAGATTTTTTATTATTCAAGTTGTACAAAACAATATTACATTTTTCATGGTATTTTTCAAGGTAAATCTGCCTTGCACGGTATGAAGTTAAGTAACCAAAAACCTTAGAACTTCACTTTCTGAACCTCCCCCAAGTGGCTGTGTGGACGAAGCAGAGTGGTTGCATGTCCTTTCACTGATGATAAAGGCTGACAGCTGATGCTTTACAGTCTACATTTCACCGTTACATCTACTTGTTCCCCTGAGATGCTGTCTAAGGACTAGAGGAGTTCAGAAAGTCCATTCACTCTGTGTACCTGTCTACCCACAACCCATAAAGACACCAAGCTATGACCAAGTCAATGAGTATTTTGATGCTACAATTTGTGTTAACTTTGAAAGTGTTTTTCAATTACAACCCAAATTCCATAAAAAAGTTGAGACTTGGTAAAATGTCAACAAAAACAAAATACTATTATTTTTAAAACACGCAAGCCATAAATGTGACAGAGCAAAGACAACATTATTGGAACATTATTGTTTTGGGGGAATATATGCTCAAATTTGATACTTGCAACATATCTCAAAAACATTGGGACAGGGCCAATAAAAGGCTGAATGCTGAAAACAACACAAGGAGGAATATTTCAAAACTAATGATATCAACTGCCAACATGAATGTGTATATAAAAGACCACCACAGAGAGACCGAGTCCCTCAGAATTAAAGATGCCCATTGTTTATGAACACACTTTGACACTCCAACCATGTATGCTGGTGAAAACTTGACCATTCAAAGAATACTTCATATTTAGGCATGATCCATAGGTTTAACAGCCTTATTTGGATCCGAGATCATTTGAGATGGACCTAGAAGACATGGAAAACTATACAGTGGTTACACAAGTGGAAATGTGCCAAATCACATAGCCTTTTATCCTCCATACAACAGAGGAGACGAATCATCCTATTTTTTTCATCCTACTATTTTAGTGGTCATCTCAACATCTCAAAAGGTGGTATCTGTGATTGGGTGCAGTAGTGCCATTGTTATGGACTGGAACTCATATGGAGAGTCAAAATTAGTGCTGAATGATATATATTGTAATAATCCAAGGCACTTTCAGTAAACTTTATTAAAAGCCGTTTCTATAACAGAGTTGCTGTTTAGCCACAACTCGCGCTTATTCCACAAAAAACACTACGGTGCAACAGTGCAACAACTTTTCTGAGTTTTTCTTCTCTCATCCCACGCACACACACATGCGCGCACACACACACAACACAACTCCATTCCCTTAAAGGCACAAACACATAAGAATATCAGCAGAACAGAACAATTAACACCCCTATGGGTTTTGTGCTAAGCTGCCACCCAGACATTTTCAGGGAAGGCCTTAAATAATACCAGATAACGAGGGCAAACTACATTCTATACAAACAGTGTGGCTTCATCATAAGGGTGACCAAATGCTAAAATGGTTGGTTGGTAGTCCCTTTCACATTTCAATGACCCATTTCAGAAGAACACAGCTACCAGTTAGGCTGCTGAAATTAACATTTACATTTACATGTAGGCATTTAGCAGACACTTTTATCCAAAGCAACTTACAAAAGAGGATAACATTCAAGCTACGACACAATGAGAGAACAAACAAGGGGTGCATATTCCTAACATAGAAACTGCACCATTTTAAGTTGAAAGTGCAATAGTGCCGAGAAATGAAATTGTTAAATGCATTCTCAAAGTTTACGCCAGGAGATATTCTTGGAAGAGCTGGGTCTTCTCAAGTTTCTTGAAGGTGGAGAGGGTATCAGTTGATCTGGTAGCATTTGGGAGTTCATTCCACCAGCGTGGAACCAGATATGAGAAGAGTCTGGATTGACCTGCACGAGGTGTTGGCCATGCTAGAAAACGTTCTTTAGAGGAGCGAAGCGGTCGTTAGGTGACATAGGGCTTCAGGAGAGAATTCAGGTAGATGGGAGCAGAGCCATCATTCACCCTGAAGGCCATCATAAGTGCCTTGAATTTAATGCGAGCAGCTAAGGGTAACCAGTGAAGTTCAATGAACAGAGGTGTGACGTGTGCTCTTTTTGGCTGGTTAAAGACCAGACGTGCAGCTGCGTTCTGGATCATCTGTAGCGGTCTCACTGCACAGGCTGGTAGGTCTGATAGGAGGACATTGCAGTAGTCAAGCCGAGAGATAACCAGGGTCTGTACCAGGAGCTGGGTTGCATGTTGGGTTAGGTACGGCCTGATCTTCCTTATGTTGAATAGGGAAAAGCGGCACGACAGAGCCACAGAGGTAACGTGATCTGCAAAGGTCAGTTGGTCATCAATCATGACACCTAGGTTTTTTGCCACTTTGGTGGGAGAAACAGACAGGGAGTCGGTCTTGATGCTGATATCGTGATGTATGGCTTGTTTGGCTGGGAGGACCAGCAGTTCAGTTTTTGAGAGATTTAGTTGGAGGTGGTGTCCTTTCATCCATGCAGATATATCAGAGAGACAGTCCGAGATCCGTGTTGACACCGTGGAGTCATCAGGCGGAAAGGACAGATAGAGCTGGGTATCATCAGCATAGCAGTGGTACGAGAAGCCATGGGAGTGAATAACTGAGCCCAGTGAGGTGATGTACAGGGCAAAGAGAAGGGGCCCCAGCACAGATCCTTGGGGTACTCCTGTGGTGAGTTGGTGAAGTGCCGATGTCTGTCCTAGCCATGAGACACTGAACGACCGTCCAGTAAGATAGGACTTGAACCAGAAGTGCGCTGTGCCATCAATACCTTTTGTCTAGGATGTCAATACCTTCTGTCTAGGATGTCTAGGACAAGAAAGAATGCTCTTTTTATACAACACCATCTTGGCAGTTAACATAATTAACCTAACTTTTTTGAGATGTGTTGATGGCCTCAAATTTGAAATGACCGAAAATATCCCATATAACAATAGTAAATTCCAGTTTCAACAACAGATATGTTGTTCTTGGACTATTCACAAACAAATATGTTCCTCGAACAATTTGAGAATTATAACATTTATATTTTATGTACAGTTTACACATCCCAACTTTTTTGGAATTGGGTTTGTATTATTATTTAAAATTTTACATTTAAAACTTATATTTACTAAAAACAGTTGGCTGAAGTCACAGCTGAGTAGAAAAACGACAAATTCTCAGTTCATCTGGCAATTCGCAGTCCACAGACACCCATTAATCCATTCAAGGAAGGTCAGGCCAATCCAGAGGTTGAAAGAAGTGGAATACTACTACTACTACTACTACTACTACTAATAATAATAATATTAGGAGGTAGCCAATGGCTACATGGAATGGCAAAATCAATGAAGGCATTAAATGGAGAAAAGATGCCTTTTCCAACAGAAATCACTGTTGAAGGTGAAAAAGGAAAAGGTCACAAACTTTAGTAGTGCTTATCCATGACTGGAGTTGAAAGTTGTTCTTTCTTGTTCTGTTTTTGTTTGTTTGTGTTCCGTGTTTTTGTTTAGTATACAGGGTTCTGTTCACAACAGCGCATGCTGTCGAAGAGGCATTCTCTGAATTATGTCTTGGCAGACATTAAAGACTCGGCGGATGTTCTCTGTGTCCACAGCGCAGGTAACAGTTCTGCTGTGATGTGATTACACTGTCTGGCTTTTATTTCAGCTTGTTTCATTAAATAGGGATTTCATTAAATATATTATTGGTATAAGTGTTATTCAAGAACACAGTACATTACATGTACTTTAGATGTACAGTGGAGAGTATTTTTTTTCAGTACTTGTCAGGAAACAGACAGGATGGACCACAATAGCGTCAAGTTGCAAACAGTCTTTATTTAAGGATTAGGGGGAGTGTGAGTGTGGTCTGTGAAGGCGCCCTCGGCGTGGTGGTGCAGGAGGCGCGTAGAGCGGGGAAAGAGCTCTCGTGGTCGGGCAGGCGTCGGGTCGGGTTACCGGGGTAGAGGAGTAGAGCGTTGGTCGGAGACGGGCGGCGAGTTGGAAACCGGGGCAGGAGAGCAGGCGAGAGTCACAGGCAGGCAATGGGTCGGTAACCAGGGGCAGAAGAGCAGAGGCGTAGGTCACAGGCGCTCCGGGTTCGGCAACAGGCAAACGATCTTACAGGGAACAGAAACAAACAGAAACAGACCAGGAACCAGGCGGGGAAAACAGGAGACGGGCTGGAACAGAGGCAGGTAGCAGACACGGGAGTCAGGATTAAATGCTTGCCTTCGGCAAGAAACTTTCCATCACAGCAATAAATCAGGTAAATATTTAGCAAATCAGACGGAACAAAGAGAAATCAACAATCTCAGCCAACTCAGCAGGGGAGCTAACCAGCTCACCTGAAGAAATGCATCAAGTTTTCTACAATTTCTACAATAAACTATATTCCTCAGAAACAGGGGTGGAAAGTAACGAATTACATTTACTCACGTTACTGTTATTGAGTAGTTTTTATGAGTACTTTTTTAAAGTAGTTTTTCAAATAGGTAATTTGACTTTTACTCGAGTACATTTTAAGCCTAATATTTTACTTCTTTACAAATAATATTGATATATAATAATATTGATAATATTGAAAAAATAAAATGCGGGGGAAAAAATGTGCCTGAACTGAAAGGAAACTGCAATGCGCAGGTTTGCGCGCGGCAATTCCATTGTTTCACACAATCTGGATAAAGGCATTGGAACAAGATGGCTAGTGGGGAGCCAGATATGGAGATCATGGAGGATGAAAGACCGGAAGATGATGCATTAAATTCTGGAGAGGAAAGCCATAGTAACCCTTTGCCAAACCTTGATGACCTATTCGCGTTTAAATGCAAAAAAGGCAACAACATAATCATGCAATGTAAAATGTGCCTGCCCGGCCAAACCGATCTTTCAGCGTAAAAGACCTCAACATTGAATCTATGAAAGCATGTGGCGGTAAGTAGGCTACAAATATAGGCCTAAATGTTCTGCCTGTTATACCCGAACGGTATATTTATTGTTGTTGGGTTAACACCTTGCGCTGTTAAGCACAATCTGGCTTCATGATATCAATTATTTTCCATCCTGATCACTAACGTTTCAAGTGAAGTAGCCGAATGAATCACCTCACGAAATTAATCACCTTCTGACTGCCCTCTAAATAATAAGAATGCAGGACTTTTGCAATTAGTGTCTTAACAAATCATCTTAATTAACGTTGGCTATAGGATAACTTGTGCTGGATTTGGTTTATGACTCGTCCTTTTTTACATCAAATAATTGAAAGTAACTAAGTAACTTTTACTCAAAGTACATTTGAAATGAAGTAATTATTTACTTTTACTCGAGTACATTTTCAGATGGGTACTTTTACTTGAGTAGGATTTAAGCAAAGTAAAAATACTTTTACTTAATTACAATTTTTCAGTACTTTTTCCACCTCTGCTCAGAAATAAACCGCAATCAGGAAGCCATTGATTCCTTCCTTAACAGCATCAATTTACCACAACTCAGTGAAACCCAAATAAATAAACTAGAATCACCCATTACTCAGGACAAACTGTTTGCTGCTCTTAAATGCATGCCCAACAATAAGCACCAGGTCCGGTTGGCTTCCCTGCTGAGTTCGACAAACAATTCGGTAGGGCTGGGGGTAAACAATTATTTTTAAAACGATTAATCGGGCGATTATTTTATCGATTAATCTAACGACTAATTGGACAATTAGTCTAACGATTATTTTTATGTTGTTAGATTAATAAACACCATAATGCATCTCAAATACCAATCAGAAAAATCTGAAAATCAGAAAAAAAAAAAAACGAATTTAGCTCTTTGTGCAGTTTGTTTGTGCTTGGTTGGCAGCAGCTAGATAGCTGTGTTCTGCAGTCGTAAGCTAGCTACCATTCTAGCCAACATTAAATGCTAACAAACGTAACTAATACACAGATGTCTAACCGCTAATAGCTAGCTAACATTAACTACTAACCAAACAAGCACAACCAAACTGCACGGACAGTTAAGATAACTAACACTACCAAAGTGCACGGAGGTCAAACTGCACAACACACTACACAAACGTTAAATTAATTTAGCCAAAGTTAGTACTTATTATTGTCCCCGCTACATGAGACAAGGGGGTGCCTCTGCTTCAAGTGTTCCAGCATGGCTGTTGTGCTGGTGTGGTATGCCAGTTCGATGTAGCAAAGACTGCAAATGACAATTCCCTTACGTTTCAGACTAAATTTAAAGTACTCCCATACCCTTGAAGATTTTGGCCGAGCTGTTTTTTGGAGGGTTTTTGAAGGGCTTTGTTGTGTATGCCGTGATGAGGTCGCTGTTTCGGTCTCCATCGTTCAAATAACGAAGTTTGTTTTGGGTGACCCACATGTGCGTCGACTACAAAATATGACGTTGACGATATCTTGAAGTTGACGTAATCAACACGTTGCTACAGGCCTACAATTTGGGTCCACTTTGGCCCCACTTTTCATCAGGATAATTAGTGAATCAAAACAAAAAACAAGTCCTCCAGTCAGCACCACCACAGCCACAATTTCACTCCTCCTCAAGCCCAATAAGGACCCAACAATGCCATCCAGCTATTGCCCCGATTTCCCTACTCAGTGCAGACAACAAAATAATCGCTAAAGCATTAGCACACAGGCTAGATGATGTTGCCCCATCCATTATCCACCCGGACCAAACTGGCTCCATTAAAGATAAAATCTCATCCTCCAATGCCTGCAGATTATTCAACACAATGCACTACTCCTCCTCTGTGAATATTCAATGAATTGGAATAAATCTGCAATCCTTCCATTACATCCCAACAGCTGGGATGTGACAGCCTACTCATCTCCTATTCTTCTGTGCACCAATTATATCACATACTTGGGGATAAAGGTTCGCCCCAAGCGGTCAGGTCTAAATTTTATCCCCCTACTCAAGTCAATGCACAATGACCTCCAGCGCTGGATGAACTTTGCACTGTCCATCATGGCCAGGATATCAGTCGTTAAAATGACAATATTTCCCTAAATCTATTTTCAGTGATTCCAATATAACCTACCCCCTCCTGGTTTAAAATACTAAATACTAAAATACTAAAATACTAGGTGGATAGAGGCCCCACACTTCCATCACTATGCATTGGCCAACCAGCTTCAATACTTATACAAATGGTTACATCCCACCCCTTCAGAAACTGGTTAGACTTAGAACAAACCATTTGCAAGGATATCTGGATCTCAGACTTAGCTTTCTGCAATCAGTCAATCAAAAAACATCCATCCTTCAAAGCACCAACAATAGCATCCAGTTTGACAGTCTGGTGGAATTTTTATCACATCACTAGTTCACCCCCAATACCATCGAAACTCCCTACCTGGAACAATCCCGGTTTCACTGCCAACAAAAAAACACACATGGATAGGCAAGGGCATTACTCAACTTCACCACATCATTCATGACAAAAAAACCCTTAAGCCTTCCATATCACAAATGGGAATCAGACTTGTCTATTACTCCTGGTGCAGATTCTGGACAGTACAAGGTACTAAATAGATTTCACTTCACCGCACAGAAACTGTCCAAAATGTGTTTTGGCTCTGACATGTTCTCATTGCATGCAGAATGACCCAGACACATACATTCACTCTTTCTGGCACTACACTCCGATTAATGGGTTTTGGGTAAACGTCACAGAATCGTTCACTACTATCTTTGGCTGTCACATCCCAGCAACCCCTTCCCTCGGCATACTAGGAGATACATCTGCAACCAGTCTAAACACCACAAACAATAAAATCTATTAGGAAGGGGGATGGAAGCTGGACCAAACATTTTTGGTTGGGTTTCGGGGTCCTCTCAATATAGCCATTCAAACATAGTATAAGTTTGGCGTGTGGGCCCATTATGTACACAGCGCCTCTCCTATGTCCCCTCACCATGGCATACATTGGGCGGGGGCGGGCCGGCACCACAGCCATGAATGGGGGCTCAGGTGGCTTCAGCTATCCAGATTATTTCTTAGCATTTTATTTTTATTAACATCATTATTATCGTTATACATGTAAAAGACATAAATTAACACATATAATACTCTTCTCCCCCGATACCCCCTTCATCACAATACAGCTTCCATCTCCCTGGCCCGACATGGCATATATTCACTCACACACAAATGCTCACGCTGTCACAAACACCCATACCCACTCTCCCTAACACACGCATATGGTCCTCCCATTTATTTATGTCAATCATGTCTCTCTGTTAATTAATTCTGTGAACATATCTGCAGTACTGTCTAACCTTTGTAACTGTTAGTGTTTAGTTAGTATCTCTGTTTTGTGTTTTGTACACTTCTTTTTGTTGCAATTTTTGTCCCTGTAACTTTCTTCTTGTTGCCAAATAAAAAAAAAAAAGCTGTGCCACATTTTTGCCTGAACTTGGATGATTTGGATAGGCTACATGGTAACATGTGTTTGCAACCCTCCTAATAACTTTAGCATGTTCATCAGACATTGTTTTGACTGCTTCATCCAAACTGTACACTGAATTACACTTGGGACTATATAATTTAGAAAATCATTTTTATTGAAACGGTAACCCTTTCTTTTTCTGTCCCCTATTAACTAGGTATTTATCCGGTCACAACGTTGTAAATTTAAGAAATTGCATGGTAACTAACACAAGTAAAATTATGATAACTAGAGTAAAGAGAGACTAATTACTTAGAAATACCTGAACAATTACTAAAAAAGGGAAATTAACCCAATTGCCATGTAAAAAGAGAGAAACGACTCTTTTACATAGTATACATTTGTGTACAGTTTCTGTGTTATAGAAGAGAGTTGGATAATAAAGGCAGTTTTCAGAATCTTGGCTTTTGGTTTGTACAGTGACCCTGTTTAACCTGGTAACACTGCAGAACATACATGATAAAGGTTAGGGTTAATGGAAAAGAGACCAACCTTAGTGTAATTACTTAGCAAGATTTTTTTTAACTATGGGAACAATTCAAACTTTTTTTACAGCCCAGTTTCATCTTACTTACTTGGAAAATAGTCATATTTAACCTGGCAACATTGCACAAAATATCTGGTAAAAGTCAGAATGGTTGGAATGAAAAAAGAACAATCTTGATGCAAATGCATGGTAAGAAGATGATAATACCACTAGAACAATTTAGACTTCCTTTTACAACACAGTTTCACCTTACATACATGGAAAATAGTAATGTAACACCTGTTACCACTGTTACCTGGTAACACTGCACAAAATACATGGTAAGATTGGAAAGGGTTGGAATGGAAAAAGTGAATAATCTTAGTGCAAATACTTGGTAAGAAGTTGATAATACAATGGCAACAGTTCTGACTTCCTTTTACACCACAGTTTCACCTTACCCACTTGGAAAACAGATACATTGCACCTGGTAAGACGAAAGAACATACACGTTAAAGGTTAGAATGGATGGCATGAACAGGAATGGATTCTTGCCATGTAAATCCTTTGTAGGGTGTGGAAATTAATATGGAAACAGTCCAGATTTCCTTTTACCATGTACTTACCAAATTAATTTCAGTCAACATCTACAACAGGGATTCTCAAACTTTTGCAAGCTGGGTCCCCCAAAAACTGGTTCATTGCAGTTGGGCCCCTGCCTCCTCCGCTTAGTTCTTAGTTCCTCCGTTTGGTTTTGAAATTTTGAAATAAATGTGGATTCTGTTTTCAATAAAGTTTACGGTTATGATATTTATGTGCCTGTGTGTGGCTATGTTGAGAGCTAGTATGGGCGCTAATCAGTTGGACTTTAACACGATTATTCAATAGTGGGCTTTACAATAAGGATTTTGCAGATCCAGATTTTAAGACTTAAGGATGTACTTACTCCTGTGTGTGTGTGTGTATTCACGTGGGACAGCTAGATTTTCAACACGCATGGTGAAAAAGGCAGAGGGATTGTGCACGCTAGCAGTTAAAAACAAAACAAAACAAAGTAGGTGGCTAGGGCTGAGATGGGGACAGTAAAAATACAGGTTGGGGTTTTGATGTATACAGTGTATATCGGGATTGATAGATAATAGACTAGCGACAGCTTGCACAAGCGAATTCGGCATAGGACTAGACTAGTGAGTGTGGAGCTAGGGCGTGGATGTGTACGGTAATAGCACTCATATGACATTGCGTCATGTTTGCGTCGCAGGCTCAAAATACTACGTACGGTATGTTAGATTTTACAAAACTCTTGATTTGTTTGCGTGTTATAATAGTCCAATCACCTGCATTTTGACATGGGCGAATGAGTTGCCTTGCATCTACTAATAGGAAATGAGCCTCAGATTTTTTTTCCTTGTAGCCTACTTGCGACCCCCCAGTGGCCTATTCTACAGTACAAATCCCCAAGACAAGGTGAAGGAAGTCGACTTGGTTTGCTGATTGTGGCAAACCCACACTAATGCCGTGCTCTGACATAGTCTATCTTCCATGTGCTTCTTTGCCACTTAATTTTCAAATAATCAGTGCAGTTATTCCGCCAAAATGAAACATTTAGGCCTATATTTGGCATTTCCATTTTCCCGATAAGCACGAGTCATTTGTGACAAATTAAAACAAACTTAAAGGCATTCTTGAGAGAAGGGACAAAAGTACTTTTTAAATCTTTTGATTTATGATTTAGGAATGATTTATGAATTTTGAATAGATAAATCAGTAAACACAGGTCTTAGCAAACAAACCATGTAAAGGAACAGGTTTAAAATGTAATAATTTTGTAATATCACAATATGATGTGCCAACTGCGCCTGGCACTTCAAAACTCCTTTTATTTCCTTATATTAGAAAATTAAATTTCAAGTTCACTTAATGTCATTTGTGACATTTTATGGAAGCATAAAATTCTTTTGGTATTAATATTTTTACATTATTGAATTTTAACCACTTTTCTTCTCTGTTTAAATTGGACAGGATAAACTGCATGCACTACTAAGCAGTGGCAGTATTTCAACAAAAGATGAAAAGATTTTGAAATACATTCAATTAATGTCATGAATATGCACAGAACATCAAGGCTAAACTTTTGGTCTTTTTTTATTTTCAATTTCTGGAATTTTGACAGAAATCACCCTTTTTATATGGAGGGCATGTTTAGTCCCTTATCTCAAGAATGACAGATTAGTTTTTTCATTCATTGCCATACAAGATGACATTGGTCATTAAAAAAACTAAACAAAAAAACAATTGCTGTTTTGAATGGAACAATTTGTTTACTGATGATGACGGGGAACATTAAGAAAGAAATGTTCATGAAAATTTTATTTACAGTTCTTTGCTCATCAAATTTTTTTACACAGACAAAAAGTCCTACAATACAGGGTGACAGTATGCAATGTCTTTTTTTATTCACTTTGGCTTGAAGCTTCAATAGTTATAGGTAAGGTCCCCAGCCAAGATACATCTGACACAGGCGATTTTCATCTGTGGCCTCTTGGATGAGGTAGTGGACATGTCCCTCAATGGACAAGGGTAAACCCATTACTTTGTTCCTGTTCTTAATCACCCCTTGGAGCCTCTGCTCAATGTCCAGCACATGAGTCTTGGCCTGGAGGACACCAAACACAGTAATAGAACAACACAATGGAGTAAATAAAGGTAAACTGAAGAACAGATATGTGATCTTATTGCTAGCAAGACCATCCTTGGAAATGTCCTTTGCATCTCTTCCATGCCTACAATGGCAAGTCTACTTTTGTTGGGCTGTATTGGAAGGCCGAGCTATAGCTATATATGATCTCTCAACATGTGGCTATCTAGTTAGGATTTAAAAAAAACAGGTTGTCATCCATTTTGAGGCCCGAACACTTGCACTACTGACTAAGTGTAGCCTAAGGCAGCGGTTCTTGAAGTAGAAGCACTGCATTGCCTGGGGGTTCGTGAAAATGTTTGCTACAAAATAATAAATTTCCCTTATGTGAATGCTACAGTATCAGCCCAATAACATTCTGTTTGTTATTCCTGCCAGCATAGCATTGACCAATCACACGCACTGTTCATAAATTATGTCAAGCTGTCAAAATACATTCTGACATTAACGTTAGCTGGTTCTGTACAAAAGCTAAGATAGATTGGTGAGCTGGTTGAAAGGCAGCAATCAGAGTTAAAAATGGAGAGATTTTTTAAATGGTTGTAAAGACACTCCCAAACCAAGCAACGTAAGAAAATACGACAAGACTTAAGACAAGACGATAGAATCTGGCTTCATTGAAAGCAGCGGAGGAAAGCCATTCATTTGACACCATGAGATCATTTACCTCTCAATGTATTGACTGTTTGTACTGTCTTTAGCATTTATCATTATATCTACTAAACTAAAATGGAATTCTAACAGTACATTGTCTGTTAACATCAGTGTTTTTTGCATTGTTTTCCACCGTTATCTTCTTTATGTGTCATAAATGCACCATACACCATACTCCACCCAAATGGGAGCGGTATTGCTAGCATAAGGTCAGAGCCATAGCCTATGTATACAGCTTATAGGGCTTGGCATAAAGTCAGCTTGTCTACCCTGTCAAAAAAAGGCCAAAAAAATACAGTCACTAGTTTTATTATAACAGCAACAGCAACAACAGCAACGCTAGTTTTAATATACTATAAGAAGAATTTTACATTTGACTGATATATGCAAGCCAGGTGCATGCAATAGCTGTAACATCAAAGGAATCGGCCTTCGATATAATTTTATGTTATTGCTACCTGACAGATCAGCAATGTATGACAGTTAAGTAACACTGGGTACACCGACACTCTACCATCCTGATGTTTTTATATAGTTGTTGGTTTTCACATTTCATACATTTCAACATATTAGCAGTGATTTGCTTACCAGTCGAAATGAAGCATTGTAATTTCATCAAACCTAATTTCTTTGCATTTAGCTGTATGAGCTGTTACCAGCAGTGCTGGATATATAATATATATCCTGGTTCTATTCCGGTTTAATCTGTTCTTTTCATCACTTCTTAATGAGTTTCCGCTAGCTGCTGACAACTGTTGTTGTGGTGGTGGTGGGGTCATCTCTGTAGGGCTTTGCCACAAGCTTTAGCCAACCCTGGCTGAAACACGCTTGTGTTTCAGATAATATTTAATAGCCATGGACAGTAAAGTTAATAGCCCATAAACAGACTCAGGGTCAAGTACAATAAGGCAACCAGACCTCTGAGATGAAAACATTTCCTGACTTTTCCTTGGGAATCAGGGATATTCCTATTTCTACAGCCAATATCATTAAAAATAAGTGTCTGTCAGGGACAAAGTGGGTTTCTTGTATTTCAATATACCACCAAAACAGGGTTCTGTCCCCGGAAAACGGGGTCGTCTGGTCACCCTAAAGTACAAGCCGAGTGCTGCAAGCGTCCTGGTGGCAACATCTTCCTGTTATGTATGGAGGTTCGACTGGGCGCTGTGCTAATTAAGCTAATTCAGGTAGATTTCTCAAACTTTTTTTTTGGTTTGCTAAATGCAATAAAATGACTATATAAAACTATTGTGGTAATAGCATTATGTTTTTAGAATAAGAGAGACCAAAAGCATCCAACAGGACACATGGCTATGAGCCCATATGGTTAAATTTTCTGGCTGACTCCTGTCACCTTCCCCTCCTGAGTGGATTGCAACCAGCACAACAGGAGGCCCATGCCAGGATATCGTAGAGCCCCTTCCTGACACCCCCCCCAATAAAGTTTGAGAGCCCCTGTCCTAAGGAGTCAACTACCATATACCAGTATTGTATTTTTCCTTTTCTTCTTTCTGTCTAGCCTGTCATTAAAATATCTGAAACAGAATTAGTGGACATTTTGTCTTCACCCTTCCGGAAGAAGTTTTGGTTATCAGCATTGACAAAAAATATAGACCATTCAGAGACTTCAATGTCACTTCAATGGTTAAATGTATCGTTATGGGGTGAAGGGAGGCTCTTTCGGCTTCGGCTGCCTCTACCTATATTTCACAGTTATACCATTATACTTGAGATCTGCTTAAATGGTGAGCCGGTGGGCTAAAAAAATAAAACTGAATGAAACTGAAATCATGTTTATTATCTTGTCAGTCAACATAACTCCCAGCTGCCACCGTTGTGCCCCTGAGCAATCCACTTGACCCTAAGTTGCTGTAGGGGAGACGCCTGAACAATTGATATGTAAGTCACTTTGGATAAAAGCATCTACTAAATGCACAAATGTAAAATGTAACATAACTGATCATAAACATAAATGATCATTGCTGGTTCCTATTCTTTGGTCTGCAAACAAATCCACATGGATTGGTGGGAATGTACAAAATTGTTGCTATTAAAAAAAATAAAAACTCTGCAACTGTAGGAGGATCTTCAGAAGTAAAACAAAATTCAAAGGCTTACCTTGTATGCCTTTAAGTAGGACTGTTGATGTGATAATTCAACTTTTACTTAAGTATATACTTTGCTGCTTATTTCTACCTTTATTTAAGTACTGAGTTTCAGTACTTCTTCCACCACTGGTTAGGAATCCAAACTTGGGAAACATGTTTTCAGAAACTTAGAAAAGGTGCTTCTGAAATGGCAAAATTCCTAAATGCCACCCTCAAGTCAGATAGGATAGGAGGTCAGAGTTGAAGGCTTTCTGTGATGAGGCCCCTGATCCAGAAATTCATTCTGAAAGAATACCTTTTCATTGAGTATCTCTCCAGATTCATTGACCTGTGCCTTGGAGAGGCCTTTTGCTGGCTTACTCCACTCAACCAAAGGATCATGGAGGAACGTCTTCAAGACACTGTGAGAAGGAGATTTTAAAGAGTCAGTAGTTGCTTGTCTGTGGCAAATGCAATATGGAAAATCAGACATCAATTGGTCATAACTTTTTCACTTGATCATGCCTACAGACCTCATGAGTGGTTCGCACTGATCCCTTATCAGACGAAGGGTGACTTCACAAGCTTGTCTGAAGAGCCCCTCAACACCCATGGGCCCCATGGCATGCACCATGTTCTGAGTGAGTCGAAATGGGACTACCTCTGGAACATCAAAGGTTTCTCCCTACAGAATTTGCATGAGAATAAGCTTCCATACACATACATGGTTCATTAGGCATACTTTTTGAATGAAAGTGAAATAAAAAAAAGCTTTCCTTATTGGAAAACCTAATGTAAAACCAATTGCAAAATCCTATACTCACATATACTACACATATAAACAGTTACACCTAGGCATGTCAGAATTTTTGGATCAAACTGAGGCCAGTGCAATTTCCACCAGTTTTACCACCATTTTGGATTTTATTGAAAGTGAAATAAAACATTCACAGGTCACACATTAGTTTGTCACAAAACATAGCCATATTATTTTCAGACAAATCCTCTGAGAAATTATGCCACAAAAGTGTCCACTTACCACGGCCAATCAAAATTGCTTTCCAACAGTGGAAGTTGCTACTGAAAGTTTACGTAATTTATGTCAAAATTAACATTATTCACACAGGTCTGCGTACTTCACATTCGTACACACATTCTTCTTAGTGCAAGATCTCACAATCTGTTAACTCCAACGTGACAAAACTGCATTTCAGATGAACAGGAGATCCTACAGTCCTCTGTACAATATGCCAACAATCTCCAATCCCCATATTTCCCTCTCTAAAATTATGTATTTACATTTCATTATCTATGATTTGCATAGCATGCACAAATTAAACACGACTCTTGGGATACATGACATCTGTGCAAGTGTCGACACAGGTCAAGACACCATTGAACAGGAGTATAAATCCACACATGTACAAACCTTGTTGAATAGGCAGTTGAAATCGACATGGACACATTCACCAGTCAAAGAATCAAACAATATGTTTTCTCCATGACGATCTCCTAGCCCAAGGATGTAGCCCACCATCGACATCACTGCAATGGAGCGGCTATACGCTGATCTACTATTGTACCTGTAACCATGAGCAGAAAGATTGCTTTCTAAGTACATCATAAAAGTCTCATGACTTACGGGTCATATTCTCATAATCTACACAGTGCCCTCTATAATTACTTTAAGTACTGATAAAGTTGAGTAGAGAAAGGTATCATCTTATGAATCACATTCACCTTTATAAAAACAATGAAGAAAACTATAACCCTAAAAGGAGGCATATTTATCTGAAAGTCAGATGTACCACATAGACAATATGTGGTGCTATTTATACCACTCAAAAAACATAAACCACACTTCTTAATTTCTCATTTGAGAAGTTCGGTTTGGAGTAGGGTTTGGGATTTTCAAACAAAGCTGTTGAAAGGTGAACTTTTGACTACATGGAAGCTACCTGAAGATAAGTCCTCAGGGCACATTACGATTTTCAGGGTGTTGCTTTTCATTAGCCAATTTTGTTTAAAACCTGCATTATGGTAACACCAAAGCTTACTACTACTAAGCTTTGTTTACCTTCCATGTAGTGAAGTTTATGCGAGTCATGTTTGTGACCTTCTACTAAAGATAACAATAAGTGTGGCTTTAGAAGGCATTTCTGTGCACAATGTGTTTCATTAATTATAGAGCAACTAAGGGGAAAGCCTGTATGAGTAGTTTACAGGAGTTCCTGCCAGAAAAAATAATAAAGTTTAGAAGCATAGCATAGCAGAACACACACTGTGTGGCAAAGATATTATGCAAGACTGTGTTAGATTAGAGTTGACAACTACTACTAACTGATAAATTTAAGCACACAAAAAAACAGAACAACCTCCATATAATAATGCTGTAACACTAAAACAAAACTCACGCCATTAGAGAATCAGAAATGAAGCTTTACCAGGAGGTTGGGTCAGGAAATGTCCTCAAAAACCATTCGTGAAAGACTGGAGGATGAGACGCACATAACACCTCTTTGAACAACTTGTACTTCTCCTGAAAGGATGCTGTCTTGGGTAGAATATACTTTCTGATCTGTTTTCCAGTCATGTAAAGACCTAAGAAGACAGGTTTCTTATATGTTTGTTTTTTATTTTAATATTGCAGTGAAAATACTTTAAAAGAGTGTAATAAAGTGCTAACACAAATTGGGTGGTCACTGAGAAACTATTTACCTCTTTCTTTGTAGAGGTCCATGAGGATGTGTCGCAGCCCTGCTGTATTATTAACCCACTCGATGAGGCCACATTCCTCACTTAGTGGGACCACAGCATATGTTCGAATGCGTAAATCCCTCCTCCGGGACTCAGCATCTTTACGCAAACACTTAAGAAAGAAAGTCATACTATGAAGGGTGACTACACTGTTGCATTTCTCATAAACACATTTTCAGATCATTGTCATTTGCATCTGACAGTTCACCCCCAAAAAAAAAAAAAGCCCTGTGTGTACCTTGTTTATAAGACAGTTGAACTCCATCAGCCTACAGTCTTTTCTCAGATCATCCTTTGGTTTGCACATCATGGTGTAAGATTTTCCATCTGAACCCTTTAGACAGATCTTCTTCGGTTTCTGCAGTGAGGCCAGTATCTCCACCTTGAACGAAGGCATGCAGGTTTGGTTTGGTTTGGTCAAGCACATTCTACGCATGTAGTCCACCGTGACTCTTTACAGATAGTATTTTTCATTGAGTTGACCAATGTGAACGTTCTACTCAGTCTTACCAATCAAATCTTATTAGGCAGAATAATATGCAAATTCTTAATACTTTGCATGCTGACAAGCTGCAAATTTATTGCCACACACCATTCATTTGCTAACTCAAGCTATTTACTAATAGAGAAACTGACCACATCATCAAAGCCTGCCAGGTAGGCCCAATGCCCAGGGAAGGCATCATGGTTTGGGTTAGACCCGCCAGTTGATGGCAGGGTAGGAATGAGTACAGCCTGAAGAGGGATAAGGATCTGGCTAAATGTGGAATCCTTGACCAGCAACTTCAGTGTCTTGAAATGTACATTCATGCTGAGTGTGGCACAGTTCCCATCCACCTGCACAGGGACAGCCACAGGGTTATTTGAATTATTAGTCTGCACAACATGAAGGCACAACATGAAGTAAATCACAGTAATAGACAAAGATTATTATGTCATGCTGTACATTTTTACAAAGACAAGACAAGATGAAGTATCAAGACAAGAAAAGAAGTATTAAGATGAAGGTCAACAGAATTGCAATGCTTTGATACCATGGCCATTCGTGGAAAGTGGAATCAGTGTATAATGTATTGCAAAAAAGGGGACCAGATGACTATAGTAAAGCTTAACCACAGATTTGCAAGTAGTATTATATGGGCAACTGTCAAACTATTAACACTGACCTAAGTGCAAGGTGCAAGTCTAAGAAAGCCCTCCTGATGGAACTGAGTGGTGTATGAGCTAGAATGTACACAGCATAAAGTTAATTATATTTTAAAGTTGGAGGGATTTAGCTTTATTTTTGTAGGCATTAGCTTTATTTAGGTTTACAACCCCCGGCATGCAGCGATTGTGCGCAGCCCCTGTTTTTTTAGCCACATAAGAGAAAGTTCGGCACACTCATCTGCTGTTAAGGTAGCCTACATTACAGTGTGTAGGGTGCGTTGTCTTCCGAAGTATTACTGTGAAGATATGGGTACAATGGCAAGACATGCCGCTCCGTTTTTCACTGTGAATCGCCATCCTACTGAAGTGCTTATTCTCATAAACGAAGCCTAAACATTAATTCCTTGCAAATAAAAGCAGGGAAATAATTACATTTTAATATGCCCTCAATTGATTTTGTCGTAGGCTCTCTCATCCAAACATGGAAGTAGGCCTAATACAAGTGTGAGGATATCTGTGGCATTTTTGGACCATTTAGCAACTTTAAGAATAACCCATTCAAACCAGCTTGCAGTGAAAAATAAAATTATTGCCTAATCATTGTAACTGGTGCCAATGAACTGACCTCTTCCATCGCTCTCTGCCCTATGGCTTTCAATGATGTTTACTCCACAACTACCTGCAGCCTTTCTTATGGAGGAAGGATTGTTTTTCTCATTACAAAGGAGAGGGGAGTAAGTACACATTGTTAAACCTTCAGCCCATTCATTCCTGTGGGCGATGTTTGCAACATTCTGTCTTCCTTGAACTATGTAAACAAGACCAATTTTCACATTCAGATCATGGAAATAAACACACAAAATGATCTTTTCTGAAACCCTCCCATACAGACATCATGAGAGTCACCTGCTCTTTACACAGAAATACACAGAATTTATTTTCCTAAATTCCTACATATTCCACAGCAGTTACTGTATAGACACACAAAAACTTCTGTGTAGTATCTTGCAAGCTTCCAGTAGGATATTTTGCAAATAGATGGGTGCATACTCTTTATGCTTAGGAGTAAAGTGTAGTATGTCTTTCAAGTATGCCGAGAGGATACAGTACCTTGGTGTTTACATAGGAATAAGGGACCATAAAGCACTTATGCACCAATTTCTGAAACTATTCCTGCAAACATCACAAAATACACACACACACTTGAAGTGAATGTTAAAGTACTTCTAGGACTGTGAGCTTGTGTGTTGACATGTATGTAGAACTCATAGGGGCAAACCTGTAAGAGTCGCCGTTCAAAAGATGTGTCAGGAGTAAAAATGGAGATTAATTTTCTTCGTCTGGCATATGCACCAATGTGTGTTAGTAATATTGTATACCACTAAGTGGTATATCTAGTTTAATTTTCTCTTGCGTGTGTACTGAAGGAATCATGTGGAGTGAATGAGCCTATGACCCAGACTTTAGTCCCCATCTTTATACTATAAGTAGCCTGAATCTCTTTACCGGTCTGTTGCTGAGCTCCAGAAGTTTGTCCGTCAATTTGGTAGCATCTGCAATGAATTTCTCCAGTGAGCTCTTAAGGTTGGCAGCCTTTCTTAGGATTTCCTTACATCTATTCATTCTCATGGGATAGGATGACTGTGGACAAAGTAAAAATGGAAGATCATGGAAAATACACAGTATAACACTTAAAGGCAATAGGACCAAAAATCAAAGATTGCTGGATGTGAAGGTTTCTGACCTTGGACACAGCAGTCATCATCCACATGGCTTGTTGTGGGTAGGCTAGAAAGACTTTGGCTACAATTTCCTGCAGCACAGCAAAGACATCATTGCTGGAGTGGCATATGCGCGAGATAAGCTGAGAGAAGGCTGTGAGGAACTGGTATGGAGAGAGGTTCTTATTGTGTTCACTAATGGTGCCATTGATTTTATTCAGCTCAGCACGCAACTGTACATGTTCTGTACGGCCACCTAAGAGATAAAGAGGACAATAGCAAAAATTGTGGTTTTCCCATCACAAAATGCTAAATGCACACACACTTACTATAACAACTATAATCTCAGCCTCATTCAATAGTGATAGTACTTTAGGGCAAATGATGTTATACATGACCAATAACTAACCTTTTTCAACTTCATAAACCTTGGCACCAAAATCTAGCCAAAGAGACAGCATTCGCGGCATGGCCTGATATATGTACTGATTGCCAAATTGCAAGGCTCTGCAAGTTTACAAATGTAGTTGGTCAATAATTCGTACATTAAAAAAATTCACTTGAAAAAAAACATAAAATCATACACTAGCACACAGCATTAGTCCAGAAATGTGAAGATGCTCTTACTTTCCAAAGTACATAATGATGTAGTGGATCAAGTTTCCCTGTTTCTCCAGCTTATTGTCCGTCACCATCTGTGTCACTTTGTCATAATATTTTGCCAAATAAAAGTTACCATCCTCCCATTCAGGCAACAAGTTGGTCACATCCTATTGTAATTAATCAAAACAATAATAACACATCTTATCACATTGAGAAATAAAGCATAAAATGTTGGAATCACTGAATACTGTGGATGAAGAGAACAGTAACCTATTACTTAATCATAAAACATTTACTTGACAGCTGGCATACATCATAAACAAGAACAAAGGCTAGGTCCATCTGGACTTTTTCAGAGTTTAAAAAGATTTCCCCCGAGGCCTTCACTTTGCCTGTAAGCAAGCCTGTAATGGCTTTAACTAATGATTTATAGATAGGGAGTGTTATTCATGTCACTTGCTTAGGCCTGCAGGAGACTGATCGGCGCTGGTGAGAAGATGTTTACATTTCTCTTTGTTGCAAATATTCAGCACAAGGCTCAAACTGAGCATTGACACCAGCTATGTGATTCTAGTTGTTACCATCTCTCTTACAGGCTCTAAGCCTCTTACAAGCTCTATAATTTTTTACTTGTTATACCCTTTCACAGGTAAACAAGGTAAAATGTTCAAAGCCCTCATTATGTTTATGTTCATTGTTACAAGTACAAAGCACAATAAATAGCTAAGTAGCCATTACCTAATAGTTTGGCAATGGTTGTTAACTATTACCAACGTGCCTATTTGACATAAATTAACAGTTATTCCACCATTCTGTAAGTGTTGTTTGTTAAAAAAAATCCATGGGAATGGATTATTATGGGAATTAAGAGGAATAAAATAATTTTTTTAACTAAAGCTTGGGAACAGATATAGATGGTAAAAACATATAGTATAATCCTGCAATCAGATTTGATGCAAAAGTGTGAGGAGACTGCAGAGCTGCTGAAACTTATTGACACATGCATTGTGCATAGACCTCAGAACTGACCTCATCTACATGTAAATATCCTCAAAACCCTGCCCCTGCAAGAATTAACACGAGATCGAACAATTTTCAAAAACATCAAGGCCGTCAAACTCTGGAGGTGATACAGAAGTCTGAGACGTAGATGTTTTAGCCTACAGCTAACACAGGCCAAGAGTTCTGTACAGCCTTAGCACATCACACCCCCTCAGTCAAGGTTGCATGGCAATAGTAAAGTGTTATAGTTGGTCTCTGCACTCGACAATCACTACACACCTTAAATCGCCACTTTTGACAGGTTGTGAAAGAAAAAATTCTTCTTTGAGGTTGTCGAGTGGTACTGATAGATGTAAGAATGATAACATTTGGTACAACTCTGAATTAGCAAACTGGTATCTGAAGTAAGTAAATGGGGCACAGAAAAATGAAACTAAAACCATGTTTCCTTGCCCTCATCAGTTAGCTCTGACTGCCATTTCACTATCTGGTCCACAACCAAATATTCTTATTCTCATTCCTACCTACAGCACTTAGCAGCCATTAACAATAGGGCAATGGGTTGATGACCCTGAAGTATTGGTTTAAGTATTCATTATCATTACATCTATGCATGTTCTGATATTTGATGAAAGCCTGCCGTTCTCAGTCTGTGCAGAGCACTTAGGCTACCCTGGTTAGAAAAAAAATCATAGTTCACCGCTTAGCAACAGCACTTCTGTAGTTCAATGAAATAATTGACTATTCAATAAAAAGGTCTATATGACAGTTTCTTTGAATTATCAAACAATTCCAGTTAATTCCTATTAATTTCCATAAATTCCTGTTAATTCCCATAATTCTCAAGGAAAATTCCAATTTGGAATATTCCAAAGTTCCTTAATTAAAGTTTCCATGGAAAGTTTCTGGACAGTTTGCAGAAATTTACTGGTAATTTTCTGTCCCTTTGCAACTTCAACTAAAATTCGGGAAGCATATCCACGTTTCAGAGAAGTGGAAAGTAAGTCAATTTAACCTGTCCTTACACTCTTAGGTCTTTCCGGTATGTATTTGGGGCCATGTTGGCATGTTTTTTGAGACATTAGTCATAAAGGTGTGGGACCAGGACTGACATTGACAATGATTTTGTGTTTGATGGTGAATTTTCCATATGTATCTTTCAGGTTCTAGACTAGTTGCAGAGTCCTCAGAGATGGAGGACAGATAGGAGGGCTTCTACTATAAGCTCCAGTTTGAAGAAAGTGATGAAACCTTCAACTTTCCATTCTTTGATTTATTTATATTGGTTCATTTTTTTTAGATCTCATGATGAGTGGTTATTTATACTGCTTTGTTGTGCTCTGTTTTGTGTGTCAGAACTGGTAGAACGGAACAGAACAGAAACACCCTGCTACAACTCTTCCCAGCCAGTACCAAGGAACAAGGCATTCTCCCATGTGGTTATGGTAAGCCTTTTTTTTGTTATTTTAATGTTGCAGTATTCATGCCAATTTTGTTCTTTTCTGTGATAAGCTTTAGATTCACAATTTTAAAAAAAGTAGTGTTATCAGTGTAGTAATTGTGAAAGTGATTTAACCCATCCTTGAGGAGCAGTGGGCAGCCATCCACTTGTCACCTAGACTTCAGAGGACCCTGATGCCTTCTTGATGGCTTCCTGAGCCAGCAAACCCAATCTTCTTCAGGCGTGCTTCTCCCTGAAGTAAACTGCATGATTGCTGTTGGAAATACACCAGTGTCCACCTTTGACAGGAAGAAATTCCATGAAGGGCTGCTCTAGCTCTTGGGATGTTACTATAGCATGCAACTCACTTACCATCAGTGTACTTCTACACTGCTCATTTTTGCAAGTTCTCCAGGACACAATTCACTTACTACCAAAAAGCCATTAGCATGTGGAGATTTTTCCCTGAGTGAGTGAATGAGGGAGTGTATCACTCCATTCCAGAGCCATGCTCTCTGACAAAATTAAAAGAACTTAGCCAAACGTTTGTTGTGTCCTTTCAAATTTGTTTCTGACCTTCTGACCCGAAATGTTGTTCAAACTGCAGCTGGAATATTACTGTTTTTAGGTATTATTCAGTATTATTACTTCAATCTGCTGCTTGAATAGCTTCAAATTTGTAAATGCTTTGGCCTATGTAAATAAGGAGGGTACTAAGTGAGAGCTGCTGAAAGGCTTTAACAGGAATTCTCTGGAAATTGGAATTCAATTTGTTTTGCTTTGAATGTGGCAGTTTTCTTAATAAAGGAAAAAAGAGCTAAAAACAAGAATGCTTCTGGTGCCTTAATTTGGAACATAAAAAATATATAAAAATGTGGTTAGTAAATTGGCTAACTCAAAATAAAAGTCAAAGTCAAAGTGTACTTTATTGTCAATTCACTATGTAACAAACATTACAAAGAGGATTGAAATAGCATTTCACCAGCCACCAAATGTGCAATTTAACTAAAATACGCACACACCTCAACATGCTTACTGGATTCTATCCCAACTGATCTTCTTAAGGCTGCTGCCCCTCTATTGGCTGAGACGATTCTTAAAATGATAAATGACTCACTCATAGCTGGGCATGCCCCAAAATCTTTCAAGACATCTGTTATGCAAACCTTGATCCTGATGTCCTTGCTAATTACCGACCCATATCTAACCTCCCATTTGTATCAAGAATACTTGAAAAAATAGTGTCTAAGCAAATCTGTAGCTTCTTATATGAAAATAATATCCAGGAAACCCTCCAGTCAAGCTTTAGAACTAATCATAGTACAGAATCAGCCCCAGTTAAAGTCTTCAATGACCTCCTTATCGCATCTGATAATGGATTTATTTCAATATTAATCCTACTGGATCTTAGTGCTGCCTTTGACACTATTGACCATGGTATCCTACTACACATGCTTGAACACATGATAGGCATCAAAGACTCAGCATTAGCCTGGTTCAAATCATACCTCTCTGGTTGCTACCACTTTGTACATGCTCATAATAAGTCATCAAGCCATACCAAAGTAAAGTTTGGTGTACCCCAAGGCTCACTGCTAGGTCCCCTGCTGTTCTCCCAGTACATGTTACTTTTAGGATCTTTTATAGGAAACATGGCATTACTTTCCACTCCTATGCTGATGATACCCAGCTTTACCTTTCTATGAAGCCTAATGACTATATACCAATGACTAAACTTGCCTGTCTCCTAGACATAAAAACCTGGATGACTAATAATTTCCTATGTTTAAAGTCTGATAAAACTGAAGATATGATGATTGGCCCTAAGGTTAGAAAGTTAGTAGTCTTAGAGGATGCTGAAAAATGGCCGTGATGAGTGAAAAATGAGTGACCGTGTTGAAGGCAGAGCTGAAGTCGATGAACAGCATCTGTACGTGCTGTTGCTGTGGCATCATCAGTGGAGCGCTTGGGGCGGTAAGCAAACTGGTATGGGTCGAGAGTAGTGGGAAGGCTGGATAGGGCCTTGACCAGGCTTTCAAAGCACTTCATCATAATGAGAGTGAGTGCTATGGGTCTGTAGTCATTTAGTGATGATGCTGGGGATTTCTTTGGTAGTGGTACGATGGTGGTGGCTTTGAAGCTTTCTGGTATAATGGCTTGGTTCAGAGAGATGTTGAGATGTCTGTGACGACGTCAGCGAGTGAGTCCGCACAGTCTCTGCGCACACGCCCGGGTATGTTGTCCGGACCTGCAGCTTTCCTGGGGTTCACCTTGAGTAGGGTCCTCCGCATGTCTGCTGGGTCTAGTTGAAGTGTTGTGTTGTCCGGGCCGTTAAGGGCTTTTGTAGGTGTTGTGGTGTCGTTTTTTTCAAACCAGCTGAAAAAGGTGTTAAGAGGGTTGAGGAAGTCTGTGTTGCCCTCACACAGCGTGGTGGTTGGCTTGTAGTCTGTGACTGACTGGATGCCTTGCCCCAGGCGTCTTGGGTCTTTTGTGCCGGTGAAGTGTGAGTGGATTTTTTTTCCCCATAGGCCCACTTGGCTGTTCTTACACCCTTTACAAGTTGGCCCTGGCTGATCTGAGGGTGTCTTTGTCCCCGGACTTGAAAGCAGTGCTTGAATGTGATTTGAATTCTAAACCTGCATTGCTAGTTAATCTTATATTAGGGTTTCAATTGTTAGTCAGCTCAATCAAAATTAAAATGCTTATTTTAAGATGTTTTGTTCTAGTTATTAATCTTAAGATAAGACATTTTCATGGAATCATGAAATGAATCATGGAGACTAAATTCCTCATTTAAGTAATTCTGTTGAGAGTAAGAATGATTTAATTGCTTGTTTTAGGCATGGCTTGTCTCCATTCTAGCATTTTTGTCTGGTTTTAAGCCAAATTATGATTTTTCAGTGGAAAGTCTGTTCTGGTAGTTTTAAGAGTTCTTGTAAAATATCCTTACCCCATTTGCAGTTTTTTTGCTCAATACAAGACAATTTCATAAAATTAATTTCATAAGAATATTTAGCTTATTTCTAGAAGAGCATTTTTAGTTGTGTGCGAATAAGAAATTCTTGCTTGGAAACGCTTGCAAATTCACATCAGTCCCCTAATAGAAATATAAACTCAATTCGCTTGAAGGGGGTAGATTATTGATGTGAATTAGGCATAATGGATTAATCAGTTTCAGGAAACAGTTGCGATTTGTCCTGACATTATGTTTTGGTCCCGCACCTGGTCGGAACTAGTCACTTGTGAAGGAATTGATTTGATTTGGAGGTCTGACAAGAAGAGAATCTGGTTAGACTGTAAGTTTCAATCACTTCCACAAGTCTGACCTGCGACAAAGAGGACCTGCGACGAATACACAAACACTGTTGGGTTAGGGTCTCTAAGATCAACTCCAAATGAGATTAGCTGTGTGTTTGAACCTGGAGAGGGGAAGGCAGATAACAGCCATTCATGTTAGAATGGGGGTAACAAAGGTGACTCAACTTGGACCATCATGGCCAGACGACTACCAGTAGTGAATTAGCATGTCTACAGGAAGGAGGTGATCACCTGACCACCACCCTGCCACACCTGAAGCCAGACAAGATCATCAAAGGCTATCTGTAATTAGCCACCTCATTGTTAACTATTGATGACTCCATGGTATATATGGTAGGGGACCTCAGTTGATAATTGTTCACTGGTGTTCCCATAGTATCTTTGTTCTATGTTTCTACCTTTTCTCCGAATAAAGACAGAATTACTGACTTGAGAAGACGTCCCGTTTCCTTACACTTGATTAACCTATTGTTCATTTTTTTAAACACCTTGGATGCGTCTGCATGGAAACACATGCAGACGTGCATAATCTTAAGCCTAATTTATGTTAATGGAGATATGAAATGCAAACAAGTTCAATGGAAACCCAGCTATTGATTGCTTCCTTCTGCAGATAAGCTTCATGGAGATGCTGATTGCATTCGTCCAGCAGGATTTTGCTCCTGTCCACACTGACAAAAATGCCTGGTTTAATGACAGCACAATTTATGTGCTTGACTGGCCAGCAAACAAAAATGTATGTGATATTGTCAAGAGGAAGATCAGTACAAGATACAACAATGCGCTGAAAACTGCTTTTAATGCAACCTGGACTTCCATACCACTTCAGCAATGCCACATGCAGATTGCCACCATGTCATGCCACATTGATGCATTAATCTATGCAAAAGAAGGCCAAACAATAAAAAAAATCAGTTGGTCAAAGAGCATTTTTCTTCTGTGCACCCATCTCTGAAATGGCCTGCCATCACACACACAGTAGCCAAGTAGATATTTTTAAACCCAAACTGGAAAAAAACTTTTTCCAAAACACTATGGCCTAGAAGCATAGACTATTCCACCATCTCGCTCTAACAATTTGGTACCACTGATCTTACTGAATTTTGTTATTGTGTTATTTTCTTCAAATGCTTTTATCATTAATTTATTCACAGCTCATTGTTTTATTTTATTTTGCTAACATTTTATTATTCTTGTTAATTATGATGCTCTCTTATTTTGTCATTATTGATGGCTGACTGTTTTGTTTTGCTTATTTATTTGTTTTTAAATTGCACTGAGATCCTGTAATGAGATGTTTCCAATTTTCAATTTGCAATTGGGGCCATTTTTTGTGGTGACTGGACAATAAACAACAAATTGATCGACATACCCGGTATGTTTTCATGATGGCATTACTCTCAAAGTTTGCAGTTTCTTCCATGAGTCTCGCCATTAACAACATAGCTTTGCCTTTGATCTGGATCAGCTTGCTGTCAGTAACTGGATGGTCACTTGGGAAACACTGTTGCACTCCCTTTTGTAAGACCATGAGGGCCTCATGAACATCCCCCTGTTTAGTACAAATAACTTTCATCAGTCTATTCACCAGTACTAAATATTTTGTTTAGTGATGTAGTTGAAACATACCTTGGTCCATAACCACTTGGCCTTCTCAACAAATAGCTCAGACAGATGGGAGCTCTCAGCATTGAGCAGGGCATTGAATGCTGTCTGGTGGTGCCCAGCCCTCCTTGCCACCCTTGCGCTTTTCAGCCAGCACTCACCCACCAGCTCCTCACAGCTTGACCTGCTAAAATTCAGAAAAAACTGTACACTGGCCTCCAGTAAATCACCAAACTGACTAACTGATGTTCTTCAACTTTGTGTGGAACATGCTGTACTGAAATTCCATGACTTTCCCCGTTTTTCTTAATGTATTCAATATTTTGACCTCTGCCCTACCAAAGTTAATTAAGTTTTTTACTTAGGGAAAAAAAAACATTCTCTGCATTGACCGACACTGACAACATAAAGCTAATTATAGCATTCCAACATTCCAACACTACATCACTTGAAATTTGATACTTGCAACATGTCTCAGTCAAGTTGGGACAGGGCCAATAAAAGGCTGTAAAAGTTAAATGGCAAAAAAACAAGGACAACACATTTCACAACAAACTAATTACATGAATAGCCAGCATGAATCTGCATATAAGAGAGAAAGAGTCTCTCAGAATTAGTTGCTATGGTGATGGGGTCATGCAGTAGCAGCCTTGCCGTAGCTGAAAACTAGACCATGCAAAGAACAATTTGTATTTAGACATGATCCAGAGGTTTAACAGCTTGAGGTGGACCAAGAAGATCTGGAACAGTCTTGTGTCCAAAGCAAACGACTGCACGTTTGTTTGCATGATGAGTGGACCTTGGCACAAGTAGGCTAATCCTTGTCCTGTAACCACAATGATTGTGCTCTCATTCTTGTCACTCTCACTCTTCTCACTCTTGACTGTGAAAACATGTATGTAGGCATGCAGTGCTGCCCCATGAAGTTGAAAAAATACATTTAGTTTGTTCAGATAAAGTTTTCCTGAACTGTCATGCGTCTAGGCAGAGTTGGGAAATAAAGTCCACTAGAATTCTCCCTCTATACAGATGTGCTCTGTCACTGTGCTGTGTGGATCTCATAGTTCATGCATAGAGTAGAACTAGAACGCTTAAAGTTTTAAAACTCCACAGAGTGTATCCACTTGCATAAGACAGACTAGGGCCTCTAATGTTAGATTCAACTGGCAATCATCCTCTGCTATTTATATACTCAAGAAGGTTTGATGATTCTTCTGTATTGTATTTCACATGCTGGATCACAGATAAACGCACCTATTTCCCTTTTCATGCTGGTTAAGGTTTGGAGAAAAGGAGATACAGTAAGGAGAGAAACAGATCGCAATATGAAAGATGAAACCCAAGGTGGTGAGGAGAAACAGCTAACTGCCCTAACGAAACCAGTTCCGTAAAAAACTTCGCATTTAGTTGTGTGTAGACTATTTTAGATTTAGGAAATAAAACGCAACATAAATGTTTTATTTCATGAGACAGTCACGCCTTTTGGAGCAGCAGATGCTAATAGCAGCAAACTAAGGGACAGACTTTATCGCACTGTCACATAAGAAGAAAAATTCTATAGTTCTCAGTTCATGGTTGATTGCTTGAAAGATTAAACAAATGGCTCAGTGGGCTAAGGCATCATACCATAAACCCAGGGAAGGGTTTAGGGGAGTTTAGGAGTTAGGGGAGGTCATTTCCCAATCCTTCCCCATGTCAACAAAAAGAAACAAATGCTGGGAATAATATGATTTAATATAGGCTATTAATGTCCAAACAGCTCCTTTGTTCTCAACACCACTAAAGTCTTTGTGTACACTCTTAAGTTAGGCCTACCTAAGTCAGAATATAGATGGTTGGTAATCCACATGCAAAATTCTGACTGAAAGACCAAAATATGCTAATCACAATTAACCACTTTACTAATAGTTACAATGCAAACAACGATGATATACATTATCAGCTAATAAGATCATCATTTGCTATATAACTACATAAACAAAAGAACACTACATTAAAATAAATTACAGATGAAATTCTTTTGAAAGCCCTTAGTCATTTAGACAATTCTATACCTGCTCCACAGCAGACAGATGCGTGCTCCTCCTGTCACTTAAAGGCAAGGCTATTTTTGGATATGTTACGGGAGAAATAACAAATCAATTTACCTGACCTTAGTCCTGATTTTATTATTGATGATGTCAACAGAGCCAGCTTTGCCAACCCACCCAGAAATAGTTACATGATGAACCAAACTTTATCTATATGCCTAACGTTGCTGGCAGGCATGCGTAAATGTGTGTAAACTGGCTATCCTTGACCAAAGCAAGTAGGCCAACTATCGTTGCTGCCTTTGTTGGATTCTTTGAGGTTATCAATTGAACATTTAACTGTCATTTATTGAACTTTCACCTAGAAAGACTGAGAAGATTAGATTTTTGCAAAATCAGTGCAAATAGGGTGCAAGCGAAATAATGGGAATAGACTACCTTGGCATTTGGTCTAGTGAGTTCAAATGGATTCCTCGATTTTTGATTGTTGTTACCAAAAATCTAACGCACTAAATCTAGCGAACAACAGTGTGTCGCTTGATGCGAGGCAAGCTGCACTCGAGATTGATATCCATGGTTACTGAATAACTTCTTACGTAGTGCTGCAATCATCCCTTCAACAGCCCACTTGCACGAATCGGTAGTGTAGTGATCAAAATCTCCTATAATCATTAAGTTCACCTAAGTTAACTGATTGCTGTGAGAAAACGTATGCTTATCAATCGTAAAGCTAACTACAGTTAACTTCTGCTGCCCTGGTGACAGACACATCAGCCAAGTGACAGGCAGCCCAGTGTCATTCATTGATAGCAAAGGCATAGCAAAAGTCATATATTTCAGATATTATGGCCCTGAAGACCACACTGAAGTTCAACAAATATCGTTTTGATTGATGGGAAACAAATGCAGGTGTTTCAGGTATTATTTGGGGCGGTGGTAGCGTAGCGGATAAGAACCCTGGCTAGCATGCTAGTAGCTAGGAAAGTTGTTGGTTAAAAATCCCTGCTGCCACTGTTTTGCCCTTGAGCAAGGCACTTAACCCTAAGTTAGGGGAGACTGGCCCAGAACGATTGATAGCTGACAAAACGCAAGTCGTTTTGGATGCATAAATATCAATAAATTAATACAATAATTAAGCCATTGGCTGTGTTTTGCTGCTGATTCACAAAAAGCCATTCATTCTCTTCATTCTTGATTTTGAATAACACAGGAGTATTAATATTTAGCGTGACTGGTGTGTTAGACTCGATTACTTACTCATTGCTGAGATTAAGGAGAGCCCGTCTGAGTGCCAGAATGGGCTCCTTTGCTCTAAAAGAGTTTTGAGTCATCAGCAGCCGAGCGTCCCAGTTTTGTTGCTCCACTGTCTCTCCGTTTTTTCGTGTCCCTTCTAGAGGTGCTGCCTGCCAGTGCTGTAGCAGATTCCTGAAGGAGTGTTCCAGTTCACAAAGCATGTGTAGTCTGACAGAAAGACAAGGGATTAAGACTGGATAGTATTGCCTAAAATTTATATTGCAATATAATTTCAAGCATAGACATTACACAGTATATATTGTAAAATATTTTAAGTTTATTTAATCAATGTAAATTCCAAAATATCCATTTATTTGTAAAGGACTGAGAAGTAGGCACAGAGACAGGTTGGAGGGTTCAAGAAAAAATGCTGATTCTTGAATTCAAATTATACCATTGCTTGGTTGAATTTTTTTACTTATGTATTTCTATATATATGTACACCACTCAAGTAGTTCCACTTGACACCACAGATTGGGAACTAATGACTGGCCTCTGACCATGCTAAGTATCCTTCTAGAACTAGCAATGGTACTTCATCCTGGAAAACTAATGAATCAGTCAATGTGTGGTGGAAAGAAATAGTTCTACAAAAGAGTCTATGTTAGTGTTTAAAATGCATGAATGTGGTCATTTTTGACATGGCAGTTGTATAAGCTCCTTCTGTGAAGTGCCACGAGACAATGCTATTGCAAAAGGCATTGTATAAATAAAACTGAATTGAATTGAATTTAATATATGCATTCATATATCAAATGCCTAATCCAGATTCAAATACGGACGAATATATATATATATATTTTTTTGACGGGGTTCAGTTTCTTGACAAATAGGCATTTCCAAACCAAATCCCAGCTGCACTATCATGACTGTTACAATTAAAATCTTTACTTTTGGCCAAATTTTCATTGTACATTGTACACCCACACCATTTATACCACCAACCCCTATGAGGGATTTAATTCAATTTATGACATTCTACATCAGGATTTTAGTAAAACTATGTGAATAATTTGAAAGAAGTGGCTGGGTAAGATACTACTGTATGATTATGAGATTAATACCTGACAATGTATTCATATCCTCTCTGGTAAGTCCCACACTCAAAGCTGGCAGCTGACAATGGGACAACCTGGTCTTTCCTTGCAATTTTCAATTTCTCATAAAACATCTCTGCATTATGTTTCTTAGCAGCCACAAGCATCTGCCCAATTCTCACAGTCCATGTGCTGGACTTTTGATCTGTGGAATAGAACACGGAAACACTGATTAAGAGCAAATGTTGTGCAATGTTAAATTAAATTTGCCACTTGAACATGATGAATTCCTATTTATTTTTTAACCACCTTACCTGAAGCTAAATAATCATCCACAGCATCCCACTTGGAAAGTTTCCATGCAGCTTCAACTCGATATGTGTTCAAATCAGATTTCCACTGAGGCCTTTGAATAAAGCATACAGGATTACTATGGAAAGATGAGGACACATCTTTAGAACGTTAGAGCATGAACCATGTATCACCTGCTTGCCAATACTCCATTAACTTGTGTGATAACAGTAGACAGCTGTCCTAGACCCAATAAAGAATTCATGACTCCATGGTAATGGCCAATCTAGAAAAAGAGCATTAATTTTTCAGTTACTGTACATCATTTGTGAAACAGAAACCAACCACTGACCATGATTTTCACTACTGTGAACTTGCTTACTACTCTCTTGAGAAAACAACTAGCAAAGCTAGGGGGCAACACTTCCATATTAATGAAATAAACCACAGAAAATTATCAAATAATATTCAATGGTTAATTAATTCCACATGAAAAAAAATATAAATTCACAAAATCACTTCATAGCTTAATGCTAATCTTGCTAGAGAGAGAGAGAGAGATAGATAGATAGATAGATATGTGTGGCGAAAAAGTTGCTTGAGTTGCTTGGTACCTTGAAGCAGATACCCTCCACCCAACCCTCAACTTGAATGGGAGTACTTGAACTTACAGCAATGTCCTAAATTTTTGCCAATACATGTGGATTTGTTAACCCTTTGAGACTGATGGCTGCACTCATTCAGGAAGACTGGAGAGGAGGCATACAATCCAAGTTGAGTGAAGTTTCAGGTCAGTGGAGTCATGTCATTAGCTGGTGTTGATCCACTGAGTTTTATCAAGCCCAAAGTCAACGCAGTTGTCTGCCAGGTTTTGCGCCAAGTTTAGTGCTCTTCTAGTGACAAGCTTGATGGAGATGCTGATTTCATTCAGATAGCACAAATTGGAACCTGCACACACTGCACTGCACACCAAAAATACCAATACCTAGTTTAACGACCATGGAATAACTGTGGTTAAATGGCTTGCAAACTTGCCTGACCTAAAACCCATAGAGAATGTATGTGGTATTGTCAAGAGGAAGATCAGAGGTATGAGATAAAACAATACAGATGAGCTGAAAGCTGCTTTTAAAGCAACCCATAACACCTCAGCCGTGCCAAATGTATACTGCCTCCATGTCACGCGACACTGAGTATTTCGTGCAAAAGGTGGCCCGACAAAGTATTTAGTGCATATATGTGAACATATTTTTCAGAAGGCTGACATTTCTGTATTAAATCCTTGCTTTTTATTGGTTGCAGGTGATTCTTAATTTTATGAGTTACTGAATTTGTTTTTTTTAGCTGTAAGCCATATTCATCAAAATTAACAAAAATAATGGCTAAAAATATTCCCTTTGTGTCTAAGTAATCTATTTAATGTATGAGTTTCACATTAATACAAACTTGAGCAAGGACATACTTTGTGTTGGCTAAAACATGTTCTCATGCTCTCAGTGAAGAATTTCGGCATTTGTTCATTCAGCCCAAAGATGGTAACTCGGCTTATTCTGTCTCACTATTATTCTAAAGTATTCCATCAGGGCAGAAGTCAAACTCAAATGGAGCTCAGAGCAAATGGATTCTGGATTCTTGGTGGCAGCAAGTTAGTCACTAAGCATCCTGTGACTGAGGCATCCTGTTGTGGTAGCAGTGGATGGCTTATATCCCTAAAGAGCGTGTTGAGGAATCTGCTGCAGGCATAAGAGGTACAGCTTGATATTCACTTGATATTAACTTGTCTTTACTCCACAGCTGTGCAGTTAGAAATGCTAGAAGATATATGTACGTATTCAAGTTCTTAGGTGCTTCATCAGCCTAAGATTTTTGCATTTCTTGCTTATTAGGACACAGCAGATCTGATGGCAACCTCGGGGAGCACCTTCCAACTTCAAAATAAAAAAAAATGGATTGTTCAATTTATGGTAAGTAGACAGTGACTTATTTCGGGTAAAGTGAAGGACAGATGAGCTGAACGCAACAGGTGAAACGCTGTTAGTGTTATTCCATGATTACAGTTAACCTGTAATGTTAAGTAACATTTTTATGACAATGAAGGGATAATTGGAAAGCTTTGCTTGAGATGTGCATACGTTATTACCACTGATAATGCCTTATACTAATGCAATGTGTGGTAATGCCTTATACTAATGCAATACTTTTAGAATGCCTATTACATTTTGACAGCCTCTCTTAAAAGGTACATGTCAACCCAGGCATTAAATTGCTAAACCAACTATTTCAATCGTTGCAGATTAAATGTCACCATTGCCACCATGGATTTTGGTATATGATTGATTTATGGTGACCTTTTGTTGAACTCCCCAGGCTTCTACTTCTACCAGTTTTCAGGACAGTGCCTGGTCGTCTTCTGCATGGTTAGGGTAAAAGACTTAGGATGCCATTACCTGTCAGCATTCAGCCTTATTTAGCAGATCTTTACACAGCTGATATCAGATTGCACCCAATGATCCTACTAGACTTTTTAATAATGCGTTGTAATTAATCCTGAACTTGTTTAAAGTCAGTCCAAATGACAAGACAGTCTGAAGCACAGATCTATAAAATAACTGCAAAATGCATGTCAATATTAAAACTACTTAATTTCCTTAGGAAAAACATTCTGTGTTGAAGTTCATTTTACCTTAAGGGTGACTTTAGTCAAACTTCAACTGATCATCAATCTCAATCCATTAATATTTATAGATGTTAACTCTCTTTATGGATGTGCTAATAGCGACTGTGTTTGGTACTTCTCATGTGCTCCGCTTAAAATCAATGACTATTTCTTTTGTTTTGGTTGCATTTACAGCAAGGAAGTTGTCAGAGCACCATCTTATGAAGCTCCCTATTTCTTCCTCAAAGCTGGCCATTGACATGCTCTCTGTTTTTAGGAATCCTACCAGGGCAGTGTCATCCGCATATTTAAAGTAGGAGTGTGTAGTGGCAAGAGCGTGACACTCATTGGTGTACAGAGTGTAAAGCGTGGGGGACAACAAGTAGCCCTGGGGGCACCAGTGTTAATGTACCTGGTGGCAGAGGTAACTTGGTTAAATGTGAAGTGTTGGGTCTGGTTTAGCAAAAAATTGTTGATCCATATAATAATCCTTAGGTTAACTCCTAGATTAACCCAGTCACCAACACCATATAATCCAAAAGCCAAGCGGACCAGCTCCCCTTTTCTGAGGCTTTAAGACTGACCCCCCCCCCTTACACAAAGAATGGACCCTTATTGTTACCTTCATGACCTCACTCCTTGACCACTACATCTTCTTGATAACCACCTATGGATTGACTACCATGTAATGTTATGGGACAATATTTTGGAACCATTATGATGCTTAGCTAAAACCATGGACAACAGTCATCATGTACTTTTCCTGCATGACCCCTAGCAGTTGGGTAACCCTTTGAGTCGAGGAAGGTTTCTTCCTAAACTAAGTAAACATAAGGGAGTTTTCCTGTTACTCTTGGGTGCTTCTTGCTGTAAAGACATCAGATGAGACAATGCTATTGTAAAAGGCGCTGTATAAGTATAATTTATTGAACTGATTTTTGAGTAGTTTTCCTTTAACAGTGAGTCCATCTGTAAGAAACAATTATTGCCAACATTTTCAGACATTACTTTTTGCCCATATAGCCCACCCCTAATTCAAACACATCTGAATTATCTCTGCAATTACCTGGTCTGATTCCAGTTGAATTGCTCGATCATAGCATGCAGTGGATTCGCGGAGCAACCCAATACTCTCATGCTCTAGAATCTGCTCTCTTAAAGAGGGCTCATCCCTTCGTAAAGCATTCACACCTCGCACCCCATCTGGCTCATGCATAGCGGCATACAGGGTCTGTGGGATAGTATAAAGCAAACATTGTAGAATTTATACCTTATATTAGGTTCCATGAAACGACCATGGGTCATTCAATGTTAATTCAACCAGGGCCGACTACTCAGATTTTGGTGTTTTTTTCCCAGTTTGACTTTTTACCTGAAGTCACTGTTCACCTTAAAGTTGCTTGTTTTTCTTTACAGCAGAATAGAAGATTGGACGTCAAAAATTCTGAAACAATTACCAGGTGTACCTGTTACTCAGGAGACACTAAAATTATTTTTGTGTTTAAGATCAATACTTTACAGGTTACAGCCAGTTTCACAGGAAGGTGTTTAGCCTCTTTTTTTTGTTCATTGCCATATTGCCACAGCTCAAGAACTAAAGCTGGCTCAAATTTTGCATGCTGGTACATAAATTGCAATAGTATGTAGCAATCGTCACGTTCGGTCTCGATGACCCTATATGGTCATAGCAGTCCCTCAAAGTTGATCAGAATTTTATTGGAGTTTTTGTCTGAGTTCTGTTTAGGCATTCAGAAGACATATTTGTCTCCTGGTGAACATAGGTAAACTCAAATTCAAATTTTTTGAGAACTAAGTGTGTGGGCCCTGGTTAAATTGATGTGGAATGACCTCCAAGACTTTTGGATGAGAGAGAACCTGAATCAGAAATATTAGCTATTGTTGGTTAAAACCCCTCTCCTCAACTGGGAAGACTGCAGAATCCACACCAACCTGGAGAAATGTAAGATGGTCCTGAACGTTTTCTTTGTTTTGGACTATGAAGGATTCAAAGTGCATCACTGCACGTGTGTATGCTTTGGAGCGGAAGGAAGCTTTAGCCAAAAGATCCTGTGGAATCTCAGTGAGGAAGTGTGACACTTTCTGATAGTCACCGTTTTCCGGGCCTAATAAATACCATACAGAGATACAGAATAAATAAATAAATAAATACAATATGAACATGGCTCTAAATTTACTTTTTTTGATCAGTAGCCAATGTGGCTGGTAGATTCTTAAAGTTACAAACTAGTCAGACTTTCCACTTGCCAAGTTTTAGGAATCCAAACTTATTTTCAGCAAAACACAAATCTGAATTTTTTAAACACATTGTGCTCTTAATTCTGAGAAAGACAATAGTATCCATCCTATTCTATATGGTTCCAGGGGGGTGCACCATGTTTGTTCATTTGTGTTTGAACTTACAGTTATCATTAGCACTCATTAATATCATAGCTAAATTCAAGTAAGGCATCATGAGAGGCATCATTTGTCCTACTCCTACTAAAGAACACCCATCTTCAGAGAAATTGCTGGGTGAAGTGTCCACGTATTTAATGGACAGGGCAGAATAGGGTGCATATATACAGACAGACTAATCTAACACTGACCCAAGTTAAATGAAACCTCTGGTATTTTTTAACCAAGATCTTGTTGTTAGAGGACTTCATATAGTATTGTTTGGTACAAAAATGGCAAAAATCCTTCTGCTATAGCTGAAACATGCTCTGAGTGACAGGTTGCATGAACAGAATTGTTCCAAACAAATTTTGGCTTATAGGACTGAGCAAGGGAATTTTCCCTGTAAAGTTAAGCCCCCTTTACCTATAACTCACTCAATCAAAACGCCACTAATATGTCAAATTGTCAATATGTCAAAGAAAGCTGGTGTGGGCTGCTCACGGTTAGTATGGACAGGGAGTTTGTTTCTTCTCAAATTCTGCAACACATGTCGGCCCCACAATGTCAGGTGGTCCAACATTGAAAAGACAGTCTGAGTGCTCAGATGGCTGAGACTAGATGTAGTTTCCTGAAGCCCACTTAAACGTTGGTCATCTTCTTTGAGGACTGCCATAATCTCCTCTGTCACCTGGAAAACGATACCAAACATACCATACACCAAATCAGCTGTTGACAGCACAAAGACTGATTTGAAACATACAGATATATGGGGAAGTGTACAATGTCCTGCTGGTTGACATATGGCATGGGTACGATGCCGTTAACCTGGATTAGAACATGACAACCACTCAGTTCAGTGACAAGGTGTTTTAGTGCAAGGAAGACACTCTGCCTGTTCAGTGTCCCTTGCATAAAGCTTCCCAGCAATGTCTATTATCTGTTGGCATGACTTACCCTGGAGCAAGTGATTTAGCCCTGGACAGGGCCGGTGGTCAAAATATTGGGGCTGGAGCCTGTCTAAAAATTCTGGTTAACTTCAAGTAAGACAAACTCACTAGATTTGCAAACTTTTAAGTGGCAATGCACATCAGCGTATTTTGGTGTCAAAATGTGTGGCTGCTACGCAAAATGTGTACAGGTTGACAGCAGAGATACAATAGTTTTCGGTATTTTATCAAACCGTTTGGTTCATTACACCCAGGTGAACTGCAATGTTTCGGTATGCATAACATTAAACTGTAATATTTAATACATGGTTATTGTGCACAAATTCTGTGTATTAGGCAATAGTCAGGACAGCTTCAGACCTGGGATGTGTTTCCTATGTTGTTCTGCTCAGTGTCTCTCCCCACAAGCATGAAACAACCAATCTGAATTTCCCAGGAACCAATCAACGCTCTGAATGCAGACGCTGGAGAAGTGAGGAGAAACTTCTTAGAAGTTTCTTGATTGTGTGATCATGGCATGTGACCGCAAAATGGAGAAATCACATGACATGCTTGAACAATAGAGATAGATGGAGCAGCAACCAGCCATAATCTGTGCCATGGCGGAAAAGACCTCACAACAGAAATAGTGGAACATGGACACCAGGTATTTGGTCTTCTTTAAATGTTAATTTATTATTGATTTTCATTGTTTTTATCATGTGCATTAATATTATCATTATGGTTATTTATTTTCTTACAATAATAATAACTTTCCTGCAGTTTGAAGCAGTGCAAGCAGGACCATCCATCGAGGAAGAGCAACCATCACCTCTATTCCCTCCTCAAAAGAAGACTGCCATGTCAGTTACATGGAGCAGGTTACGATAAGGTTCATTGTTCTAATAGTTTGGATGCTGCACTTTATGTTGTTTAGGTTTACATTTTATATTGACTGTTATAACAGAGGTCAGGACAGGCACTCCCGTGAGGTGTGTGAGTCATAATAATGTTGCCAAACTATCTTGACTGGATGGTGCACTTTACCATGCTCACATTTGAGATTGTTTCCATCCGTAGAGTAGTTTAAGTAGTTTTAAATGTTAAGGTTAGATGGCTTATTTAATTTGATTGGTAAAATAAACCCTGTGTTCAATGGTAAATGTTCAAAGTCAGCTTAAAGTGTTCAATTATCTATTTGATACTGCACATTAGAATACTACCTCACCCATTGTTGACATTGTTGTCTACCACAATTGTCTACCACTTTCTGATACATTTTGTGATTTATATCTTATTATTGTTTGTTCAATAGTTCTTTGATGGTGTATTTACCAATATAACACTTAAGTATTTTCCTAAAGTGTGTGGCTGGCAATATTTGTTGAGTTGACTGGATATTGTTCACGTTTATATTTATACTGCAGTTCACTATATTGCCTGTTTTTGTGTTCTTTTTTGAAAATAAAGTTCGTTATTATACCTCATTTGTGCCTTTTATCATCTCTGCACAAGTGAGCAGTATCACCTTGTTGATTTGAAACAGAAAGTGCAAATGACCTACTGCATGTTAGAGCTAAGATAATATTGATATAGCGAAACCGAAATGTTTCCGTGGCCCAAAAACCACGACAAAGCAAACCTTGGGCACACTGTATCTTCAACAGCTTGATCTTTTTCTGAGACATTGGAGATGCAAGTAGTGGAGATGAAAGTAACCTAACCTAACTGAATAGCCATTTTCACGTTTCAAATGAAAAGGCTATTTTCTAGCCCAAATGGGATATTAAGGTTAACAAGTTATTTTCAGGTGCTTGTTAAACGATTAACAAGCAGCTGCAAGTAACTTGCTAACCTCAATATTCAATTTGAAATGAATTAATGAAGGAGGTGGAAACAAAGAATGGCGATTCTGTATTAAAGTGTTGTATTAAGAACTAGACATAAACTAATGCAACAGTAATTCCAAGCGAGGTTATTAATCCAAATAGTTATACTAGTTAACTAATTATCCAACTAGTACTGGAACTCAGTAAAGTAGAAGTACAAATAACCAGCAATATATATAATCAAGTAAAAGTAGAACTACAACATCCAAAAATCCTACTTAAGTAAAAGTAATAAGTACTTGCTTTTAAATGTACTAAAACTAATGTACTTTGGTGCAACATGTTATCTCTAATGGTCTATATTTCAATACAAAAAAATACACCTACAGAATCAGCTACCACATGAAATTGCTCAAAATTCCTCATTTGTCCATGGAAATGTTTATAACCAAAACTGCTTCCTGAAGGAAAAAGACAAAACATCCACTAATTTCGATTCAGATGTTTCAAGAGGAGCGATGGCACCAACGCCCCGCGACAACATCCTAATTGACATTGACGACAAAGAGCTACTCATTCCTGGACAGGTAAGACCAGTGACATCATGTCTCTACACAAGAGGCCTTGCATAGGCTAATGCAGGGGTCATTGTGAAGTCATCACTCGTGGCTGTTTCTCAGTGGCCTCGGGTCATCTAATGGAGGTTTCTCCAGGTTTTTCCTAGGACTGGTGAGAGTGTGTGAGGTTTGGTTTTTGGGTGTTTGCTTGCCCTCGACGCTTGCCCTCGTTACAGACCACATAACACACTCGCGCCGGGCTCTTCCAGGGGTAGTTTTCCCCCTCATCTTTAACAACGGAACCAATGGCTCATTCCCGCTGTCGGCACGGCAACCGCACCCAGCCAATAAAAAGGAATGTGTTCCTGATGGCCGGCCGGACGCAGTGCCATGACACGGTGACAGCACTAATCTAGGGCAGAGGGCAAGTGTTTCCAGCCTAAGTGCTAAAGGGAGATCCGATGTGGAGCACAAAAAAAAAAAAAAAAAACGGCAATTGTGTACATTTTCGGTGTCAAAATGGACAACAACCTGTTCATCTCCTTACTAGATAAGCTGGTCAGAGAGATCATGGCTTGTTCTACCATGGGCTGCTCCATCGAAATTTCCATCTCCAACCCCATAATTGTTGACAGCAGTGTTGAGTTTTGACAATAAGCTACACACAGTCGCTTGGGTAACATTATGCTACCTATAACCCTGGTCAATCTGGGACACAAATTCATACGAGTAGAGCAGCATGTCTCGCAGCAACAACTGGCCTACTCACATGAGAAGGCCAGTAGTCACAGAGAATAAACACATCAGGTAAGGTACATAATGCATGACAGCTAACAATGTTGATACCAAGCCCAGAAAAAAGGCACTCTGGCCCAGACAAGACTGCTTTGAGTTTAAGATGACAAAACGTAGCAAAACGTAGCTATTTTTAATGAATATCGAAATAGTTCTTGGCCACTGATCGACTGGAACATCCCTAATGCACATGCGAAGAAATTCCATTGAATTAGAACATAAATGTTAGAAAATCGCTCATGGTAGATATATCTCAAATATCAAAGACAAAAATCTACTGAGGGTGCTTTGAGAGACAATATGCACAGTGGAAAAAAAAAACAGAAGTTTTCTGGCTTTTCTGGCTTCACTTTGGAAAATGGTGTTTATGATTGTGGTGAAATACTAGGTGATCACAGAGCGAAACCCATTGGCTAAGTGTCCCATTTCATAGGTACACATTTCTACCCATACAAGTCTGTCCATCATCAAAGGACACTGGAAACCAAGTGATGGTGTTAAGGGATGAGAAATAGGACTGGGCCTTAGATTTATAGTTGTGTTCAAAATTATTCAACCCCCAGTGCTGTAAAAGGTTTTAGGGAATTCAATATGTGTTTGTAATTGTGCTACCGAGCCAAATGCAACTAAAATGACATACATTGTTTTGGTAATATAGTATTAAATGTCCTTTTTGTGCTTTCTTCACTGACAATTATTCAACCCCTTAAAGACTACCACTCCGAAGAACAGAGGTTCAGTCAAGTGTTTTCAATCAGGTATTGAAAACACCTGTAGATGTGAACGAGCAGCAATCAAGGATAATGAGCAACAATCAGGGCAATTTAAAAGCACTGCGATACTCAGCTCTACTTACTGCTGTCTTTTCAACATGGTGAAGTCAAGGGAATGGTCGCAGAAGACAAGAGAAGAGGTAATTTCTCTTCACAAGAAAGGACACGGTTATAAAAAGGTTGCAAAGATATTAAACATCACAAGAGACACAATTGGAAGCGTTTTTCACAAATTCAAGGCTACCAGGGCGTGGCAGAAAGAAGATGCTGACGGCGACTGCTGGGCGCTACCTGAAGCACAGGGTGGAGACTGCTGGGTGACTGCTGAGGAACTGAGAAAAGATATGTCAGGTGTAGGTACTGAAGTTTCAACCCAGACAATAACACGCACACTGCGAAATAAAGGCCCCCATGCCAGAACCACAAAAGTGTTTGGATACTGTGATGAAACAAAATTAGAACTGGGCCTATGGATCAACGCTATGTCTGGAGGAGGAAGAACAAGGTCTATCAAGAGAACACCTTGCCTACTGTGAAGCATGGTGGGGGGTCAATCATGCTTTAGGGCTGTTTTGCTTCTACAGGTACAGGGAATCTCCAGTGTGTGCAGGGTACCATGAATTCCATAAAGTACCAGGAGATGTTGGATGCAAATATTATGCATGTCTGTCACAAACCTAAGGCTTGGGAGACGTTGGACTTTCCAACAGGACAACGACCCCAAGCATTCCTCAAAAACCACCAGAGCTTGGTTGCAGTTGCAGCACGCAAGCCCAAGAATTTGACTCAACTTGAAGCTTTTGCCCATGAAGAATGGGCAGAGATACCTATAGCCCACTGCAAGACACTTGTGTCAAGTTATGTTTCATGTTTGAAGGATGTTATAACAGCCAAAGGATGTTGTACCAAGTACTAAGAATGAATGTGACTAGGGGGTTGCATAATTTTGTAAATGATGTAAGCACAGAAAGGACTTTTTTGTTACATCACCATAAATATTGTTGTGATTTAAGTTGCATTTGTCTAATTTACAAGTCCTTCTTTGATTTGACTGCAAACAAGATAAATAAAATTAACAAATATCAAACTTGCTAAAACACTTTATTTCAGTGGGGGTTGAATAATATATATATATATATATATATATATATATATATATATATATATATATATATATATATATATATATATATACACACACACACATATACACACACACACATGTACAACATTATATTGATAATGTTTGAAAAGCTATTGTAAGGCTAAGTGTACATCTTAATGGAAAAAGAACAAGAAAATTTGGTACATAGACTACTCAATAGCCAAATGGCAGCTAAAGCTAACCAACGGGGGCAAATAAACTCAATTTCAATGTCCTTGCCCCCAGTGGTACAGTATCATTCCGGTTCACTTTTCAGTCTATTCTGTCAAATTTTCTTGTACATTTTCAACAACAACAAATGTGCCATTTTTCCTAACTAATGTATAGATAAGTAAAGCAAGAGCTAATTTTTCAATTGCATATGTAAAGGCATACCAGGCAAGACAGTGACACAGTGACATAATTGTCTAATGTGTACATGTGCCTACTCGTGCTGATATATGGAGATACTGGAGAGAAAGTAGCCAAATTGGATAGCATCATAACATCAGAGCCTGGTTGGGCAGTTTTCCTACAGGCTATTATCCAATGTCTGTATCCTACTATATTCTGAACATATTAGAAGACCATTAGATACCAAGGGCACCACTAGGTGATCACTCAGGTCTCTACCCAGTCACTGTTTGATTGAGTTCATTCATTACTGTTGGATTGAAAAAAGGAGCAAGCACCTGTTCTATTAAACTATTAAACTGAATTCATGAATTTCAGATGAAGTGGCGACTGCATGCAATTTGCCTGAAAGCAATGCAAATGTGTACACTGGCTCACATAGTCTGTTGCTGTTGAGGTGTTACAGGGCCTGCACCCTCGGTGCTCGGGCCCTAATTAGCCTAGGACTATTTGAAAACGTGTGTCAGAGTAAACTTCTCTAGATTCTCTGTGAAAAGCTATGTTGCATCGCCATGCAGCTGCACGGCTGGTTTTTAACCAGCCAAAAGGGGCATGTCACACCTCTGAACTCCACTGGCTACCCTTGGCTGCTCGCATCAAATTCAAGGCACTAATGGTGGCCTACAGACTGATGGCTCTGCTCCCATCTACCTGAATACTCTCCTGTGAATACTCTCCTAGTGTTACCAGATCAGGAAAATGACAGGGAACTAACATAAAATTTAGCATTCTTTTTTGGACTCCCTTTGTAGGCAAGATAACAGGAAAAAAATGCCTTGCATCTATTTTAGTAGCATTTTTATCCAGACTTGTGAACTTAGTGACCGAGATCAACTTAATGCAAACTGCAACATCTTGCTGGCTGTCGCAAGAGGGTGTCATGGTCACACAGACATACCAGTGTTTCCTATACATTGACAAGACAGTGGCACCTCACCATAGTCTAAATATGGAAAGTGAAAATATATTTCTGTGCATGATGATGTGTCATTGAGTCTCACACACAGGCGCACACACAGACACACGGTGAGACATGGTGCATCTGTGTTCCGCTCCAAAGCAGACAAAAATTTGTTACAAAGTTACAAATATTTTGCCTATGACTGACTGTTACGTTAAGTTGAAGACCATCAGAAAGATCTAGTTCGTTATTCTATATTTACCAAAAATCTGATTTCAAATAAAACTGTTGGCATAAATAATTCCAATGGCAGAGAAAGTAAATATTTTACCAGCGTCTTCCACCATAATCTTTGACGTTAACTAGCGTATTTGGCTCGTATATTTAGCTTGTTAATTAGCTAGAAGATTCAAGTGATCACTTAGAAAACCTCTCTTGAAACAAATCTTCATTCGAACGAATCTTCATTCCAAGCCCATGCAGGTGAGTTAAGAATGGCTGTATGAGCGCATTATAACCAGAAAAAAAAGGAAATACCTGATGTAGCCTATAATATAAACATAAATATTACAGCATGATGTCTCAACCGTGCTAGATTGGGAAATATGAAACAGCGATTCAACCAATCACTATTAAGGACCAGTACTATTCCGCTTTAGAAAGCACAATAATCTGGGAGAGTTAACAGTTTTTAACTAATTTGCTTTGGTCTACTGATGCTAACCGGATTAAATAGCATAGTCGTGTTGACAACAATTTATGACGATTCTCGCACCTTTCTTTTTGTTCTTTCCCCTGCGGACTCTGAAGAGGGTGAATCTACTGCAAAAGGCAATGAGGGAGCCAGCAGGGAGTGCAATAGTAAGGCCCTACACAGTCGTATAGTAATTAACAGATGTATAACAATACATTGTAGTATAGTAATTTGCAATACATTGTGATACTGGTCTTATTGTCATAATTTATTAGTTAATCATGTATTAAACTCTGAACAGTAACACATGGGTTATTCCATAAAATTGGTTTGGTATTGTGGTAAGTTCTGTGGTCTGCGCTATTACAGAAAAACTTGATGTGTGAAGATGTGTGTATATGCATACCTCCTGCTTCTCCTCCTTTGTACAACCCAGCAGCACATACACCAGGATATGGGGAAGAAGGTAAATGGTCACTTTGTAGTCATGCTTTATGATGAATCTGCAGCAGTTAAAAACTTTACTTGCCAATTCATGCCTCACCTGAAACAAAATACAAGGTGTGATGACATATTAATAGGCCGCTTCCTGAAACTGAACTGCATCAAAATACCTTGGCAAGAATAAAAGTGCACAGAAACGAGTACTCACTTTACTAATTAGATAAGCAGCCCATGTTGCAGACCAGTCAGAAAAATTGCTTCCACAGCTGCTGAGGTATATGGGTTTCTTCACTTTTGACCAGTTAGCAACTTTCTGAGAACTTTTGTACCTTTAATGCACAAGTGAAATAATCAGATGTTGTACGTCAATTAGTCCTGTGGTTATAGGGTAAATTGGTAAAGAACACTAAGCTGTTAGAATCTCATATATCAGTTTGAGATTTTGAAGACCTGCTGTTAAGATGTGGTTCAAGTATCTCCTGAACCTGCTCTGGAAAACGTCTCCATAATCTTCGACCTAAGGTGTCAATTCGGCCTTCCCGACATTCAAATATAGCTAGGAGCTCCTAAAATGACAGAAAAACAATGTCATTAACCTAATTCAGCCAGAAAATGCTGAACAGACATCACTTGCTGTAATTCACTTCCATGTAGCATTTTGTCCAAAGACATTCATATACTTTTATACACATTTTAATTACATTATTCTAATCAAGATGGCTGCTACGTGTAGACAGGAGGGATATCAGAACATACCTGCACGGCATAAGCTGCAGCATCCTGAGCCTGAACATCATCTGCATAGGCTAAAAAAGTTCGGGTCAATTCATTGAGAAGCTCAAAGGCAAAGTTTGGATCATCCACTCCACTCTAATGAAAGAGATTGACATTGCAACGCTGCAATAAGTCCGAGATAACAGCCACAAGTGTCCTAATAAAGAAATCTGAACACTGGACAAAACCAAGTTAAAATTTCTTGCTACATATTGTGTAACAAATTAGAGTTGAATGTATTTGCAGGATTTTAGTTATTTCTTAACTCCATAAATATAAAAATACTGCCAACAGCCTTTAAAATGTATGCCATGTTACCTATGAATACAGTGTTATATGAACAAAAATCAGAGTATAAACATCATATTAGTTAGGGAAGTTTATTTAATGTGTGAGCTACTGAGGATTTCCAGCACAAAGTATGAGGAAAAATCTCAATCTTAATTAATCACTAATATGCACGGAGCCACTTAAGGATACCAGAACATTTTCAGTAATTATATGTTATATGTACAATTGTAACAAAATTAAGCTATAGCTATGAGTCAGCTATGAAATCCCTGGAGATCTGAGGAACATTAGCTGGAAAGTAAACTAGAAACACTATATACAGAGCCCCAATGTCGGATGTCTGATAGTGCCGGGGCTGTCTTTGAGTGTCTTGGGGACACATTTGAGAAGTTTGGGAAGTGCAGCCGATATCAAAAGACATCTGCCGGCTAGCGTGTGGCTGGAACACTCTCATTGGCTGCTTGGCTTGTCACTGCATTTGTCAGCAAGTAGTGATAATGGAGGTAAATTTGCACAAAACCGGAATTATTTTATGTCGCTTTTATTGCTCCAGCCTATTCTTAACAGATCGGAGACTCAAAGTTTTGCTGCAGCTCTCATGAAAGGATTTATTCCATATGGCCTTAGCACTTTGACATATGAAAAAAAGAGAAATAGGCTAACTGACGTAAAGTAAATTGATATCATCATTACATTCCCTCATCTTGGTTTCTTGTTGCCTATCATTTTCCATCCTATTCTGAAGACTCATTCATAAAGAGATATGAGCCTATTTGGGCACGACACATTGACCAGGTGTCCAGTTATGCACATTTATTTATTTATTCAATTTATTTATTCAACGTAGTGTAGAGTAGGCTATGCCACAAAAATGTACACAAGTGCATTATATAGGCCTATTAGTGTGAAAAAAACTTGCATTATCCAAGGAGAATAATCACGACGCAAACGCAAAAGCCAACACAAAAAATTGACTTTTTAAAATAGCCTATTATTATTATTTTAGATCTCCCGCGAGCCTCCTCCACTCATGCCATGCTTCTCTGAAATGTACATTTAAAGTCTTTACTTTGGAAGAAATGGCCTATATACTTGGGCATATGAAAACAATAACTAACTGACACAACCGATGTCACTGAATTTCCACCCTGTCTTGGCTTATTCGTCTTCATTCATTTAAGACCCATTCGGCACGATGTATGTGCATGTGTCGGTTATGCACATAGTCTATAAAAAATAATGCTGTGCTATAGGCTATAAGTCAAGGGCAAATGCATGTAATTATAATCAATGCAAAAACTAATTTCTACTGATTAATCAGGTGGGAATGTGATACGTTTACATGCATATGCTATATTCTGGATGCTTGTGTGCATTTGGCAACAGCTACTACTGACCAGACATTATCAGTGACACGGTATGTTCAGAGATATTTTGTATACAGCTACATAGTGGATCCTGGAAAGATGAATTTTCCTCCTGCCAGCCAGCTAGAGATATTTTCGCGCAGGTGCAGAATACAACTCATAGTTAACTGTTAGTTTAGCTCAAAATTTCTACTTAAAGCAGGTAACTCTAGAAGACAGTAGTGGTCAGTCACGTCATGGTCAGGTTTCTGAAGTCTTTTTGGTTTGACTTTTATGACAAATATCAACCTAGCCTACCATACTTCACACACCGAACATGCGGCCTCAATACAGTGGTGTTTCAGTGTAAAAGACTAAGCATCCTTAATGCCCTCTGCGCACACAGGCAATAGAGATCAGATCCAAAAATGCTAGTCCATCTTCAGAAATATGCAAAAATTTTGTTGTTTTTGTAATCAATTACAAGCAGTCTATATCAATCTTTCAAATTAAATTTTATTTTCAAGTAAAAACAAACCAAGCCAAAACAATCCAATGGAAGTTGGACTGATTATAGAGTTTATCAAAATCATACACATGTATTTCTCTAAAGTCATCGCAAAAACTTTAGCATCTAAACTCTTCTATCAGACCGTCTTACATTTCATGCTGGCATTGTAGCGGGTTGCCATGTTAAGGATCATACTAAACTCTACAAAACGTCATGTTTTAGTAATACAATGACAAACATTTGTATAACTATGCCTTGGCTTTCTGATCTCTTCAGACTGAACACCTAACAAGTCAAACCTACTATGCAAGACTAGATCAGGCTCCTCACACTACAAAAAGCCAAAGCATGCCTACAGCAGTTTTTTTTCAAAATTTCAGGCTTGCAGACCATCAATATTAGTTAATAGGCTATAGAGTATCCCTCTTAAGTAGCCTAATGTGAGTCACTGCTAGCCATTCAGATTCACATTCAAAGCCTCAGCAGACTATCTGCGTTTTGGACTCTCTCAACTTCATATTCCTTAGCTATCGTGCAACCGGCTGAATCAGAATCCACATATCGTCAATGATAATGATGGTAGGCTACCTTGCAGAATTCCCTCAGTGACTATGTTTAAGCCTACATGCAGCAAAGGCTCCACTATTCCTAACCTGAATATTGACAGCATTCAGGATGCATGAGGGTCAGGTAGCCTAAACTCCTCATTCTGATTGTCATAGCCTATTTTTTGTCATAACCAAATTTCTGATTTCTAGCATATGTCTGTATTAATCGGACAAACTGTGTTGCACACTGGAAAATGAAAATGATTTTCACATTGCGAATATTCAGTATCTGAAGTTGTCATTGAGTGATTATTTGGAAGTTTGGGAACATGAATTGTTTCCAATGCTCCAGTTTTCCCTTTTTTTCAAAACTTATGAATCATTACATTTTTTGAAGATTTAAAAAGTAGTTTTGTCCCTTATCTCAAGAATTTACATAGAAAACTCTTGTGCAGTTTAAAATTCATCAAATTACAGTAAAACCCAAAATCTCTCACAGCTCAACTTGCCATTTATTCATGTTTATACAATTAAGTTGTTGTAGGCCTACATTGCCAGGCTGTTCAGAACTGCTTTTTTGTGATCTTGCTTTAACCAGAATATTGACCTTATTCCGAATAGCCATGCTGTGCATGTAAAGGTTGCGTAGGCCAAGTGAACAGACAGTTTGCAAATCAGTTCATGATTGTAGAACCTTTACTCGACTTTAAGACGTCTGCAACATCTTGTTTAGACTAACCCTAACCCTAACCCAGCACTCTACAGATTATTTTCTACAGATCTAACAGTGTTAACTACATACCTAGGCTAACACTTCTGAAAATAAAAGCCAACTTCTCCAGTGATCCATGGCTGCCATCCATTCCAGGCACTAGATCATTTGCCAGTACTGGCAACCCATTTTCTAGGGGTGTGATTGGTAGGTGGCATTGGTGGATTGTTGTCTGTTATATAAAGGACAGTTCAAACCACAAGATTCCTCAGTGATGGGACGAGCTGCAAAGTTCTTGAAAACCAGCAACTTGCTGAGACATTCTGTCTAAAAACAAAACTGTCAAAAAGTATTCACACCAATGCAATGCAACCAATGCAACCATTATAGTGGATGTTGAGCAGACTCTGCTGTTTCACTGTTGGCCAAAAACTCTACCCTGACATCTCCTGCTGGACTGATTGAGTAACATTGCGTCATGAAAGCTGTAAGGTTAAAATGTTCTAAAGCCTTGAAACTGTGAAGACATCTTAAATCTTTAAAGGACGGCTTGAAACTGCTTGCAACATGATGAAACATTTGATTCACACCGGAGGAACTCCTGTCTAAAATGGTCTCGTCTCATTGTGAATCTTCGGTCTAAAGTGGTCCTGTAAAAATGTCTTAAAGTAATCAGCAGGGGAAATTTCATAGCCATATCTGGTACTTTTCTACCCTATTCACCTGAGGTCTGTTGCCTATAGAGGCTACATGGGTTATTTATTTATTGTTTGCTAAAATTATAAATGAGCAGGCTGCTAACCAACTTTTTCGCAAATTTGCCCCAAGAACTTTTTCATAGAATTGGTCCTATTCTATCTTGCTCAGTGTATGAAACAGAGAATCCTTAAAGACCAAGAGAGCAGCCTCACCACAAATGTAGAACCTTTGCCCTGAATATCTGTAGTTGACAGCTCCAGACGGCCAGGATCAATAGCTCCTAACTCTCCAAGGCACTCTCCACAAAGCAGACGGGCCTCTGGGTTTGTATCCTGGCACCCATTTAGCAACACTGTCACCAGCTGGGAGATTACTGGCTCCACCACCTCACTGTCCAAGACGTACCTCAGAAGGCATTCCTGCCGCACAACAGAATAAATATTCAGTACCACTTTAAAATAAGGGTACACTTGCAAGGGTTTCATGTAATTTGTGAATTGCACAAATTAAATAATAATGAAGCTACAACCCATAATGAACAGTGACCTTTAAGTTGCCAGATAGTGGATTCTATATTCACCCATACTGTTCATCTGGTAACACTTTAAATTAGGGTACACATATTCACCATTAATCAGCAGCTTATTACCATGCATATTGATAACATACTAGCCATTTGTTAGGCATTCCAAGTCACGTATTAATACCTTTTGTTTTTCCATCAATTTTAAGACCATTTATCCATTATTCACAATCATATAACTGTTGAAATGTAATAGTATGCAGAATCAAATACCAGTTTCTCACTAAAATCTTTTTTAGTTTGTGTTTGTGTAGACTCTTTTTTTTGAGCAAGCGAGTGCAGACCAGAAGGAAAAGTAAGTGATGCAAAAGCAGCCAATCAGCTTAAAGCACTTGTATTTAATGGGGTTGCCGGTTAAGTCTGGAAAAAGTACACAAAATGTGTAAAACCACCCTCGATCAAAATCCCCAGAAATCTAAAATAGTAGTTTTCTTCTTGTTTTTAGGTTGCTTCTGAGGCATTACAGATGCAACCCAAGTTCCATTATCACTAGGTCAAATCACAGAACAAGGATCAATGTCCCGTTCAACCATTCCATGTCTCCTTTAAGCATTCAAAGAACACACCAGTTTTTCTGAAGTGTTAAGTGTGAAAATAACTCACCTATTGATGTAATTATAATTTTAGATGAAAGTTTGGCTCATGCCCATTGTAAAAAAAAAGACCCTTAATAGCTTCTGACAAATTACAAGAAAACAGTCCAGCCACACTTCCGTCCATGGTCTCATCAGTCATGAGCCCAAAAAAGTACATTCCATCACCTCAGACACCATCTGTACTATCAGTATTTAATTTTGAACCTTGTCTGACAACCAGTTATCTCCGTGCTGTATCTATTCATGTTCAGTGGGCATGTTGTACAATCTCTCCATCATAAATTGTCAGACTGTCGTCGAGATGGCAATCACACCACAATGGCAGGCCCTGAAGCCCAGCAAATTTGATGGATCTGAATAACAGTTCCAAAACATTCCAGCAGATTTTTGGTTTCTCTGCCTTTCCTGATATCATTGCTGTTATGGATTTTAGGCTGAGAAGGACAGCACTCACCTATTTCATTTATTGTTATGAATTTTGTTGCTGTAGGTACTCTATAGAGTACCAATTAATACCAATTAATATAAAAACAAATGCTCGACAAATGTTAATGAGGAAAACTTTCCGATATTTAATTTTAGTACATATTTATATTACTTGAGTAATGAGAGACTACTTGTTAACTGAAAAAATCATGGTAGAATTAACTGCAGAATTAAATATTAGATTAATGACAGTTAGATTAACAGTTAAAAAAATGTTTGGGACAGCCCTTATTTCAATATTTGTCTGCTTTTTGAATAATAGTCATGAAAACATGAGCATTTCTTAGACAATAATTGTACCATCATAACTTATAATCGTCACATTCCTACATACAAGTAGGCCCATCAAGTTAACTATGAAGATATTGGCAGCCATTTTCATGTAGTTTGTTATACCATTTTCATTCCATTGCCTATAATACATTTAAATAATGTCTAAGAAAACGTATTAACAAATTAGTTTTATATTTTTATTGCTCAGGGGCTTTTTTCATCTTGTGAGAGTTATTTACCAGTTCAATGTATGAAGAATGTTTGAACAGAGGAATATTTTACTGACAATCTCCTCCTTAGTACTAACACAAAGTGAGTGTACACAATGGCTCGTTTTTAAAAATTATGTCAAAACTTTCCACGAGCATGACTGCAACACTGCAGTTTCTATTCTCTCCTCTGTGATCTCAAGAATTTTGTGTTAATAATAAAATTTTTTCCATATTTCTTTTTTTTTTTTATTGTCTTGCAGTTTCTGTATTTCTCAAATGTGAGTAACTTGTTTCATTGGTCACATACCAGTTATAAAAAGGTGGGGTGACATGCTTTCACTTTGTAACAAGTTTCTCCAGTACTTCTTGCATATTGCAGTAATGCATTAATAAATAGTGATATGCTTCACTCTTCAAAATGAGGCATGATTTGGACTCCTGTAAATAGTGGTCATTCAAAATTGGTGACATATTTTACACTTGACTTTACAATAAGGTTTCTTTTTGTCAGATAAAATGAATAAAATTATGAATACAATTAATGAATAAAAGGTTACATACTTTCAAATAATATATAAATATATATAGTTTCAAATAATATACACCTTCAAATAATACTCCAATTCGGGGGTTCTAGGCACATTTGTCAATCATTAATGAAGGGACATGAGGTCAATGTCAAAAAAACATCATGTGGGCAAAAAATCCATATAATAAAGAGAAGATATCAAGGGATGTTGTCTGCACAATTTCACAGGCTGAACAGTATGGATGAGTATGACATCACGGTTTGGCAACCAAAAGGTCACCTACATCTAATGGGTTATTACTGCTTATTAATGATCATTAATAGCATATATCAAAACCATATATACAGACCTGGCAACCTTGAACATTCGTTGGCCAAAACCACCGGGCCAATTTTGGACAATCTACTTCTGATCCCTCAACATTTTAACGGTCAAGGAACCCACAAACTTATTGAGAAACAGTGGGTGTACTCCATATTAGCTAGAGTTTAACATAGAATGTGTGGGTTACGAAAAGGGACACTTTACGCTACACACAGGCAACTTTGCCAAAATGACATTGACTAGTAAACACGAGCTAGCTCGCAAATACACTACCAGTCAAAGGTTTTAGATCACTTAGATTTTTTCTCATTTTCCAAGGAAACACTTATGAAATTAATGTGAATATGAAATATTGCAAAGGAATAAGACAAAGTCCTTGGTCCTTGTAATTAATGATTTTATCCGAAATGATGAATTAACTTTCCTCACATTTCAAAAGTCACCTTTTGCAGGAATTAGACAGGCAAATCTCATTTCTGAGGTACAGAATGAATGAAAAGATGCAAGAACTGTTCCTAATGTCGTCAATCAAGCATGGTTTAACTAATCTCATGGATGCTTTGGAGGTGGTAAAAAGGGAGATTTGTAAAGATTTCAAGGGACTGGGGAAATGAGAATATCATAAAATTTTGCAAAGCCACGTGGACAGCACCTGATTGGGCAAAATTAATTATGTAACACAATAACAACCCTATACACACCTACAAACTACTGTATGCTACCAACATTTAAAGAAAATCAACGATCAACCTGAATTCTGACAGATGACAGAATTCTATATGGAGTAGCTAAATTTTTTTCTTTGTATGAACATTTGTTGGAGAAACCTCAAATGGAGGAAGCGTCTGCAGAGTTAATCTATCTAGTGAACAATGCTCTTGAGAGCATGGGGTGAAATCTCATCAGATTACCTACAATAGTCTCAAAAGGTAACTTTTAAATGGACACAAAGTCTAAGGAACACATTCGTCATTTCAAAGAAAATCGTCAATTATTTTTCTATCATAAACTGTAAGCCTTGTTCATTTGCTGTGTTTCCTGACAAAAATACATGACAAAAATAATTATTGAGTATCTCCATGAAAAACAAATAAAAGCAACCCAAAACCTTTGACCAATAGTGCACAGTGAAAGGTTAACATTTACGTCTACCAACATTATGGGTAAATTAATACAGAATGTTATTTTTCCATATCCTTCCCAGACCGTTTACCTTTACAAAGAAGCTCACAACCTGACGTGAGGAGGAGGCAGTGTGTAGGAGGGGTCAGGGACTCGGCAGGGTAGACACCCGTTGATAATCTTAATCTGTGTAGCAGCACTGAAGTCCGTCTAAAACTTCCTATTAATTTCATAGCCTTCTCTGCAACCTCACCAGATCTGCATACTTTTAAGTGACAGGGCATATCAGCGTGCATTGATGTCAATATGTGTAGCTTCCACACAAAATGTGTACAGGTTGGCAGGTCTGCATATAAATGTTTTAGAAGTTGACCTTATTTTAACACCTTTAGTCAACAAATGTGTTATTATAATCTTGCAATCTTTAACAAAGGCTTACTTGGTTCTTGAAGAGCATGTTTTTAAGGCTGGTAAGGGCATGTGTCCGCACAGCCACATTCTCATGTTGTATAGCCCGCATGGATAAAAGGAGTGAAGCCTGTAGGTCTGTGCTCTTGGAGGATTGCTGCAAAGGTATCACTACTTTCAGTTGAAACTACCAAAAGCTAACATGTAAATGAATATTTCTTACATGCCTTATTTGCTTTTCCTCATCTGCTCGGTGTCCACTTTTAAGCCCCTCTCACACAAAAGATGCAAATATTCCATTATACTTTTTACATCCTTACATGAAACTTTATAACTGACATTCAAAGTCCTTGTTATTGTTACCAGTGCAAGCCACAGCATTTTCAATATCTGCAAAATGCTGCATTAGGCCTAGGCCTATATTTACATAGGAAAGGTATGAGATTGTTTTGCTGAAGTACTTCTGAAATCTTCTTCAAGCAAACAAACAAACAAAAAACATCACTCATCAACAGAACAGACAGGTAAAAAAAATTAATTAAATAATAAACCTTAATAATTAACTGAATAAAGTGATAGGTCTATTAAAAAGCAAACAATAGCGAGCCATGGCTGTCGTATCCACCATGATATTCCATCCCTGGTATGAGGGGCACATGTGGGAAACAGGAAACTTCACAATACACCTTGATGTTTGTCAGGGCTTAATACAGCCCATATTGCAGGAAATCTCCAGCCAATAAGTATGGCATATGGAATCTTACAACATAACTGGCTAAACACACTCGATTGAACAACAAAAATTCACCAACCTCTCTACAATCTTGGAGAACATCTTGAACATCTTTTAACTCTGGGTGATCAGGCAAGAAGTAGACTTCATGGAGAAAGTCCTTGACCTCCTCCCTATTAAAAAACAGTGAAATTCTGTGAAATTCTGTGTGAAAAGGGAGTCCTGCTAGAGTAAGATTAGGGAGACTACTCCTGAGAATTAAATACACAATCAAAATAAGGACAAAGTGTGTCATTCAAAGATCTCAAGTGGTATGAAACCAACACAATGGAGTTTGCACACAAACATTTTCCAGGGCCTTACTGCCACTGTTAGAAGATGCTAATAAAAAAGTTACATAGTCTTGCCTTAAAAATGTAACCTAAAAAAAACTTATACAACTTATAAAAATTATATATACAATAAACTTCTGCATCATTTTGGGTGAAAATAAAAAAAAACATTGTAATCATAGATCATTGAATCACTGAAAAACTGATCACTTTATGTCTTTCAAAAACACAGAAATGACTGTAAAATAATGTAAAATATTTATATCTATTGCCACTCCCATAAGTATGAGCTACACAAAAAGGCTGTATAAAAACGCATGTCAAACCATGTTCATTTACTGACATCCACCATGTCTAATCAAGTTAAAATAGTTTTACTACATTCAGGAATAATCAAATACAGGGGGAAGCAGCAATTGTTATTGATGTTTATGCTCACCTGTTCTCCAGAATAAGATAGTGAATAATGGTGGCAGTTTCCTTGGGTTGAACAGATATCAGAGGCAGAAGAGCCACAATTACATGACTGAGAAGTGGCCCAAGATAGGGTGGATCCAGGCACCGTACAAAGCAATCCCAGGTCCTGTTGAAATGCACACTGCAGTTTCTCTTCAATGTTTTTTATAACAAACACAAACACATCACCAATAATAACTACAAAAGAGGACAAGATATCACATTTCTGTAGTTTCAGAAGCCAAGTGGTATTTTTCGCCATAGCAATAAGCAATATTTTGAGCTCCATACTGGCAACAAAGCTCTGGGTAATCCTCCTTGTACTTCAGGCCTGTCCGCAGTGTTGTCATCATCTTCACCCTCACAGAGCTAATATGTTTGGGCCCCATCAGTTTCATGAAGGCAATCAGACTATTTAAGGTCTGAAAATTGAAACATAAGGATGCACTTGAAATTCACCAAATAAAGCTAAGATGCAAGCAGCTCCAGAAATACAAAGGTGGTATAGCAAATTTTCAAGCTTCCCCTACAGACCATTTTCTTTCTGTCTTTCTCTCCAGTACTAGAGCTGAGCAGCTGCATGTTGAAGAAAGCCAAGATCCCCAACAACTTAGGCTGTAGATAATCTGCCTATGTAACAAAAATGTAAAAATTGTAATTGATGGCAGTCACATGCTTAAATGTTGATGCTAGAAATATGCATAAATGTGCTGATCAGTTGAAGGACAAGGACTAACCATGCATTCTGGTGTGTTGATTTCCTGCAGATTCTGAGAGGGGTCATGACTTGAGGCAAAAGAGGACAAGATTGCAAGTCCATTGAAAACCTGCTGATAGTGCTCTCCCAACCGGAGCAACAATTCATTGTGGAGGCCTTGGAAATCCTGTCGTAGAAGACTCCCTAACTCCAGCTCAGTCTCATTCTATGCAAAAACAAAGACAACTCCATTGAAATCCAATTTCATGCTCCCAGCTCTTTGCCACTAAATCATTATTTCTATTACCTGAAGGTAGTGGAAGGCTTTCTCCAGCTCATCCTTGGTGCAGGAGCACACAAGGTGAGAGAAGATGTACTTGAAGTTGCTAATGAGGATCTCTCTACGGTTGCTATTGAGCTGTCTGGCAATTGTCCGTATCAGAGCTGAGGCAGTAGGGGTGGCCTTGGCTGCTAAATAAGGGAGGAGAACCTGCAGTGTGCGCTGAACAAAGTATGAGGAAAAAAGTAAAAGATTTTAACTTGAATATCATGAACACACACAAAAATCATTTCAATGCATTACAGTTCTGAAAGTTATCAGTCCTATTCAGTTTTTCTACTTTATGGTTTCTGTACTTGAAGGTTTCTGGGACCTACATAGTCCTTAAATAGTGCTGTCAAGCAATTAGAAACTGTAGTTAATCACAATTTCTCACACATTTTGCTTTTTTTTATTCAAGGGCTCGGGAACCTAAGGCTTGCGAGGTAGACCTGGCTCTTTTACTGACTGAACTGTATATAGCTCTTGGAGATATGAGCAATTTTTTTAAGTACCAAAACTCAATTTTCATTGACTATTGGTTTATATCAGTTAATTTAATTTGCAGCATTAATGCTTATAGAAACAAGGACAAAGATAACAGGTTATTCAGGTGGATTGATCAGGTGACTATATAGTTATATAGATTCTAGGTTCTGCCTTGAACATTTGTGCAATGTTCAGATCAAAATCAGCTGAGTCTCTAGGCATAGGCATACATAGAATCCCAGTCCCAGTCAATGTGTTTGGGATATGCAAGATTGCAGGTAGCCCCCATAACTGTGTTATACCTGCGTTTTACATTACACGGGACAACTTTTTGGATAATGTTTCTGGGCAAATGAGACATTTTTCTTTGTGAACATTTTAGATGCTATTATGGTTACTGAATGTTATGTTGTATGTGCTATCAATGTTAGCGCATGTGATTAATGTAGAAAATTTAAATTATTTTAGTAAGTAAGTACGTTTTTTATTTTTGTAATGCACTTTACATAAACACAGTCAGCACAGACAGTCTGCAGTTGCTGCAAACTACTGCCAAACTTGCGGTGAATGTCTTTAGTCTCTTACTCACTTTTGAGGTTTGGAACCTGACATTACTACTAATAGTATATATTATTCCACAACATGACTCATACAACAGCAACTAGTTATAGTGATTTTTACAGTGGTACCAAGCAGGCCTGTGGAGTTCCCCCTACAGGTGCCAATTTATTTTTTAAAAAGCATTTTACATTCTCATTCATCACTTTCGTGGAGTTATGTTGACTGACAAAGTCATAACGCGATTTTAGTTTCATTCAGTTTAGGTTTTGTTTAACATGACCAGCGTTTTCAAACTGCAAGTGCTTTCAACTGCACGGTTAAGCGATAGAGGGTGCCTAAAGAGCCTTCATTCAACCCGTTATGACCCATTAACTATTGAGGTGTTGTTGCTAGTTCTCGGTTAGCTTAATTCACTGTGTTGTGGTTCCCTGTTGCTGGCAACATTGCTCAAAGTTGCTCAGTGTATAATCACCTTAATATTATACACCTTAATATAAGTCTGTGAAGATTCTCATTCATCCAGTTCATGGCAGTCAAACATGATAAGTTGTATGCAACCAGGATTCTCTTTGGAGCTTGAAGATGTTTCAACTTTCATCCAAAAAGCTTCTTCCATTCTGACCTTTTAACTTTTGACTACCTTAACATAAGAAGTATCCACAAGCTGTTATCTCTGCTCAACTTAATATTATTGTGATTATTCCATTGGGATGCGCATACTTTTGCATATGCCTGTTATTGTTATGAGGTACATTGTGTGTGTGGGGACATTTATTAATCAACCGAAGAAATACAAACACACAGTTGAATTGTTAGTCTTTCCAAAGTTGGTCCTTTATAAGCTGAGCAAGTTATAAATTATTTATTATTTTTATCGAGTTTGGGTATCGGGACTTTTTACATCCACTGTAGCTAGGTATCACTGTGATGTTCTTGGGTAGTGCCATCATAACATAAGGGTTAAACGTATATTAATAATTATACCATTGCTTGGTCAAATTCATTAGTGTAATGCATTATTTAGAATGTGCTTTATTTTCTGATAATCGCACACCTAAGAAGTAGTCCTTTTTTTAGGCATATTACACTTGTACAGTAGATCTGTTTGCTCAACCTGTTGTGAAGCGTAAATTAACCGCCATGTCATGGGAATAAGAGAAATTATAACTTTACAAAGCCAAGACTGCATAAAATTCCAGGATATGCTTCTTGATTACCAGAGATGGAACTAACGGCTGGGTTTTGAAAAAGGAAACCATCTATTTAGAACTAGTAAAATCAGTTTGTCTTGGTAAATTAATGGAATTTTGTCAGCAAATTCAAATAACCTAGACTTGGCAACAGTGGTAAAACGGGACATTGTAATCGTAGCTGTGAAGCTTACATGCAAACAAAGTCATTATGTCAGTTAAGTAAGATATAAATCACAGCCACAGCATTCATATCAGAACATAATGCTTCAAGTTGTGGCCGTATTACCACCTTGAACATGCATTATGTCTTGATTTATGAACTACTAAAAATGTCCACTGTACTACTACTTTACACAACTTTTGGAAATTGATAGGCTACCTATAATTAACAAACAGAGGTAAGGAAATGAGCTCATCACATTAACATAGTTGTCTGAACTCCACTCTCCTCACCTACCAGCAAAATTGAAAGCAAACTTGCACTGCATTGCATTGTGTGTGGTGTGGCCTACACAAACTAATTGGGCATGTTGCCAGTTCACTGGACAGGTTGTAGGGTTATACAACAAGTTATTCATAAATGCATTATTTTGCGTACCAGTCACTGCAGAAAATCTGCATTTCTTCCTTACCAATAAAGCAGAGTTCAGTGTTGTTGAAACACCCCGTGTTAACTGTAAAACATTTTTCTAACCGAGTTGAGGAGAGACCGTGTTAATGCACTATTAACAGGATAACTGACAGCCCTATTACACATATTAACATTTCAAAAACATATTAATATATCAACATTCATATTAATATATTAAAATTATTTCTTGAAAAATGTTAGACATACATTGAGGAAGCGGTTAAGGTCAGGGAAATCAAAGACTTGAGCCACATGAAAGAGGACATCCAGGGCCAACTCCCTCTGGTGAGCAGCTTCTTCACGAAGAGCTTCACTGCTCTGGTCTGGGGTAGAGCGCAGAGCTGTGATGTGGCGTGAGTGAATCGATTCCACCAAAAACTGTAAGAAATAATGAAACACACGATTGCTGTCGTCTTACCTCTTAATTGAAAAATTTCTTCACAAACATATTTAGTTTGTTTTTCTAATTGTGCAAATACTTATTAATTCAAAGATAATCAAAGATAATCCAACAGTTACACACTGCCAAGAGAGTGTCGGAAGACTAAAAGAAAATTATGCAAATCTAAACTTTTCATCCATTACCAAATCCAGAGAGAAATGCTCCATAAATAGAATTCTGAAAATTGTAAATAAAGAGTCTTTCGTCAACATCATTAATAGGAATATGAACAAAGTCTTCTACACGTTGTTTTGTGTAGAGGGTCTGGCCATTCGGTGGTGAGAAACAATCTGGAGGTGTTTGTTTAAAAAGATTGTAACAGCTCTTGACTGATAGCCTGCCCTGGCTGATAGCATCTTAGCTCTGCATTCATAATGCCTTCCCTCTGTTCACTGATTGGATGTGGTAAAAATGCCACCAGGGAAAACAAGCTTAATGGGATAAATCCAGACTAGCACTGTCAAGAGATGATAATCGAGTGGAAGTGCTTGAGAAGGCATGGCCAGGGTAATTACAAGGCTTGTGTGCTTTATTCTGCTCAAAGCTGCACAATTAGCAACTGAGCTTCTCTCAATAGATAGATGAGTTTGCACCATTTTCACTGGTAAAAGTTATAAAATAAAACTGAATGCAACTTCAGTTGTCAACCACTTAAAATCTGGAACCACTGACTGCAAAGAGATGGGAACTCAACTTAAAGCAGTAGTCTGAAGTCAATAAGGAGTAAGAACGAGACAATCTGATTTAACGTAAATAGACCAAATAGTGAAACGGTATCCTACACTAACTGATGAGGGCAAGGAATTTTTTGTTTGTTTCATTTTCCTGTGCCCCATTCAAATGTTAAATATCTTTTGGTCAATTGGTGTCCTCATTTGGCAGGGATCTATACACAGTCACATAAAAGCAATCACTAAATAAGCATTTTAGCACCTAGGATCTAGATAAACTCCAGTAGGGTTGATTATAGAAATGGACCTTTCACAGACCTTCCTCACAAGACCATTAAAGAGCTTCAACTGGTCTAAAAAGCAGTGGATACTATATGCATGGGCCATGCATCCTCATATGGATAATCGTTGACCCTATGTATTACAAATGACCTATTCTGACCTTTCATCTCTATCACCTCGACCCTGGAGATGGGACAAGGATTACATTTGTGGATTGAATGTCATCTCAGACCCTTGCGTACCATATGTTCCTACTACCTTCACACCCTGCCTTCCCGCAGCAGTCACAGTCAAGGCCAACAAAGGAAATGTGAATGCTAAGTGTTGTATAACTTGTTGAAATGATATCTATGTCATGTTTGATCTTGTGTTATTGGTCTTAATTCAAGTCCTTGAATGGTCTCATAGGTATAGAGAAATAGAGTAGTCTTAGTAGAGATTCTGGTCCCTACATAATCCTGAAGGACCAATTACATTACCTTCCTCTCACTCACCATTCTGCAAGGCTGTCCAAGTCTCACGAGAACAGGACACCTTCTCATACATATCACAAATATTTCCAAATTGTCCCTGAATTCATCCTGTACCAACGTCTACCGTGCAAACAGTTGTAAAGTTAATCGTAAAGTTTTGACCTGCATAGCCTTTGCTGAATTATTAATGGTTATTAGTGGCAATAATTTATAGGCAGTGGCACACACCAATATGGCTAGGATTAAGATTTTCAAGATAAATTAATTATAGAGTTGCCAAGTCAGAGCCGTCATTTTGTATGCAGCGAGTTAGCATTTTCATTTCCAGCTCCTAATGAAAAATCAACAAAATAGTGCAGCTTATAGTTAATGAGCCTGAGTGCCTCTGCATTCATTGCACGTCAATAAAAACTATGTTTCATTTATGTGGTCTTCAGACCCGTTGTATCTCAGATCTGAGTGCTGCAATGCCTTTGCTATCAGGAAGCCAGACTGGACTACAGGAATCCCTCAACCCGGGCCACTCGCGCCAACCGACACTCTGAAGTTCACTAGATTTGCTGCTTTAGCTTTTTGGCAGCAACATTGACATTTTGTTCTAAAATCAAACGAAAGATGTATTTTAACTCCACAGGCCGAATATCGAGGTTGTCAACTCAGACTTGCTTTTGCTCACACTTTATTTGCAAAGGGTATGCAAAAGGACCATTCATTTTCCCATAGGGATTTTCACCTTGGGAACCTGGTAGCGTTAAATGCTAACACAAAAAATTACAAGCTTCCGGGTGTCTTGCAAACTCTATAGCATGTACCATTCATGACTTTCCGGGGAAAAAAGGGTTAAATATTTTTCCATAACACTATATGCAATTATAAGGTATGAAAGTATGTGAAGCTCTTAAAGGTATCGAATTATTGATCAGTTAATAATTAATTATTGACACAATTAATTTCTTTTGTGGTATTAGCTTCAGAACATTGTGTTTAGTTATATTGGTGATTTACATGAAGAACAGATCATATTTAGTAACATTTAATGCAGAAAAACCTTTCTACTGTAACAATGCAGCAAGTGCAGTTTCATTGAGATACTCACTTGGCAGACTGGTTTACGATACTGGTTGAAAAAAGACTGTAGTTTCAAGCCCCTTGATGTGGCTAAGGCCTGGATCTCAGTATAAGCCACCATGGACACTTGTGTGGTCTTGGACAGCAAAAAATGCAAAAGGTGTAGCAGAGCGAAGGACACAAGACTGCCCTTTGCAGTTCTGCTCATCGTGACAGAAAAAAACATTGTCATTGTTAATGCATTGCTGTAGTATATTATTTGAACTGCTACATACTGAGGGACATATATAAATAAATACATAAATAAATCAATAAATAGATAGAGTGTGTGTGTGTTTGCGTGTGTTAGTGCTCTCAATCGATAAAAAAACAATCTGATTAACTTACTATTTCTATTTTGATTAATCACAATTAATCACACAAATTAACCACAATTAATCACACATTTAAAGCAGACATACTACTCAATATGTAGAAGTACAAATAATGCACTATATATATACATAAAGTTTTCAGTAAGGGATATTCAGCTAAACAGGTATTTTTGAAGAGAGTACCTGCCAATTTCTCCTGTGGCAAAGATGAGTGTTCTTTTCAACTCATTATTTCTTCCCATTTTTGCACTGTTGTAGGCTTCTTTCAAGCGGTTAGCAAGGATCTTAAAATAATTGGTCATCAACATTATTAACATTAAATCATTGCAATCTAAGTGAGTGATCAATAATAAGGTGATGTGTGCAGTGAACATACATCTTTCAGGAAGTCATCACTATTCCACGACTCAAGCATGTTCTTCAGATTCTTACTGAAGAGCATGCGTACACCAGGGTCTGGGTCCTCTATGAGGTCAACGAAAGCAGTTACAAGGGCTTTGGTATCTGGCTCACTGTGGTTCAACTCCAAGTGCTTACACAGATGAGGAATATTCTCCATAAAAGCTATCAAGAAGTGAAAAGAATAGAAGTCAATGAACAAGGGATTAATTGGTCAGTTGTCAATTATTATTGGCAGCTGCTTCCCATCAGAGTATGTACATTCATAAGCCTGGTTCCAGTCACCTTAAAAGAGCTATATGTAAGAAATTATTGTAATGAACCCTAAAATGAGGTTGAGGAATATAATCTTCACTGACAACAACAGTGCACCCTGTAAATTCACTATGGAATTCTACATTCACAAGTTGGATTTTATTTTCTAAATTGTTAGCCTACCTATGTATTTAGTTAACACTATTAGGTCGGTAGAAAATAATCTGAACACTGCAAATTTGCTAAAAGCTAGAAAAGAAATCACAGATGAAAAGAATTTCAATCAAACTGATCTGCAAAACTGATTTTTCTCATTCACTTACTTACAGAATCTTTTTAAAGTATTTATTTTTGCCTTAATAGAGAGTGACAGGAAATGAGTTGGATAGGGAAATGGAGAAGGATCAGGAAATGAACTCAGTTCGGATTCAACCGCAGGTTCCCTGGTTTATGGCATGATGCCTTAGTCCAAGGTAGAATTAAATTACAATTGAATTAGAAAAAAATCTTTAAAAACAAACAAAAAAACAAAGGGCTCTGTAATAGCCAAGACCAAAAAATAAAGAGCTCAAAATAAGAAGCAGTAGGCGTTTGAGAAAAAGTACTTTAAAAAAGTATTGATTCTGTAAGATTTTTAGAAAAAATTTCTGTTGTATAACAGAACATTACCATCTCCCATCCACCCTGTAATTGGTTATCGCTACTGGCAGATTCTGATTTCAAACAGTAATCAGCCTTGAAAACACTGATTACACCATCCATAGAGTAAACACATTCAATGAACAATAGCTGACCTATATACTTTTGCTGAAGAGAAAAGGTCCTCACCTTGTTTAACTACAGCATCTTCCCGAGGCTTGAGTAGTGTAAGGAAGGGTGTAAGGATAGAAGCACCAACAGTGGTAGTTTCATCAGAGTGATTGTCTTCCAAAGTAAAGTTGGCACAAAGATATTTGGATGACGTAACAGACTTCTCTAGGAGCTGGAGTCGGGAGTTCTCAGACAAACAGCAGACCAGATGTCCAGAGACGGCAGCTAACCGAACTTTCACCAAGAGAGAGCTGTCCTGCAACTGGTTACTGTAAACACATAGGACTACAATTTTATACGCTAGACTATGTGACAAAGCATTAGGATAGATGCATTTGTACCACAGGAACTTCAATGACATATTGTAGATTACATCACACACACATGCAGTATATAAAATATATAACACACACATACACATATATAAATATAATGAGTACATAAATCTACATTTCACTCAGTTCATAATAGGGGTGGATGATATGTCGGTACGAATTTGAGACAATACGGGCATATTGATATATTTTTTATGTTGAATTACACCCGTGTTTTATTATCTCTGTTTGCCAGTCAGCCACATCTTTCTCTAAGGAGCCAGTCACTCCACTGAATTCCTGCTTTACTCCGCCCCTTCACACAACACAACAAAGTTTAAAAGAAAAGGCTTTGAAATTTGGATGTAACCTATTTCGATTTTCGAATTACAGATGAGGACGAGGACGCCCTAGAGAGTAGCCTGCACAGGATAGAATGAGAGGTATGTGTGGGTCTTATAGTAAGGGGTCCCTTGTGAGGCAGGTTTGTTGGCTCACAGTGTCATCAGGGATTACTGTAAAAATGGGTTTTTGTTATGTGGGTGGAGGGTCTGTGTCTCATAAGGGGGGTCTGTCTCATAAGATGGATCAGTAAAGATGACCAATCATCCAGTTGTGATCCACTCCTAAAAACTGAGTGAGAGTAATATCAAAATCACAGTAGACTACATTAACCTTGAGCAATAATAGCCCCATTTACATGGATAGATTTTCTGCCATTCTGATTAAACTATTCTGATTAAAAATTCTGGGTTATCTGTTTACATGCAGGAACATTAAATGCAGAATTAATGCAGAAACGTTAAGTGGTCATGTGAGGTAGGTGCATATTTAGCCTGTTTTATCACCTCAAAATGGTAATCAACAACATATTTCCAGTGTGGCTAGAAGGTAACTAAAGGAGGGTAACTAATCACATTAAAGTAGGCAAATTTTGGATGAGAGGTGAGCACAGTAAACTGCTGTCAATTGTCTCAGAAAACTATTATTACCTTGGTGAAGATATCACCACCCTACATGGTCCCATAGTTGTCTGGAGTGTGAGTGAAATGTTGTAGATGATCACAGCGACAGTGAAATAACCATCAGAGGCTACATTTCCATGAAATACAGGCTTGTTCATGTTGAAAGAAGCGCGAGGAGCATGCGCAAAAAAGAATTAATTCAATACAGTGTTTACATGATTGTTCAATAGGAACAGGAAAGGAATAAACCACTCCTTTCATTTCTGACTGAGCTATTATTCAGTTTCTATTCTGATTAGAAATGTCCATGTAAACAGGGCCATTCATTTTGATAAAACTACTTTGATATCAGACAACTTCAACAGTAGGGCTTTCTTAATTCACTTTTCTTGTGAACTATAACTTTATGAAAAATCTGGGATTAAATAGAAATAGGCATACTTAAAGTGTACTACTTGAAAAAATACCTTGTAAAAGGGCAGTTAATTCTATTTAATACTTTTAACGGCCCTAATTTTCCCAATCTGATTTATTACTTTTTAATACTTTTAACAAGCCTGCAGGCACTGTTCATAACGCACCTAGAGAATATTATATCAGAATATTAATGTCCATGTAAACTGACCCCAATATAATTTTTTTCTGATGAAAATGACACATGCACAGAAATGCAAAGTACACTCACAGTGAGAAATATGAGTGAAACAGTCCAAGGTATTACCAGTACAAATAAACAACGAATATAAACTGAAGTCTATGAAAATACAAAAAAGTGTGGACTACATCAGTTGAGTTAAAGGAGCAAAAAGAAGTTATTTTTTAAAAAAATGCCCTTGATTAGATTAAAATATTATCTTCAGTGGGACAGCTTGCAAATCCTCTGCTGACATCAGCATTTGCAGCCCACAAGTCCTGTTTTTGTTTTGGTTCATTGCACCACCTACCAATCACTCCGCTAGAAAATGGGTTGCCAAAAATGGCAAATGGGCTAGTGCCTGGAATGGAGGGCAGTCATGGATCACTGGAGTTGGCTCTTGTTTTCGGAAGTGCTAGCCTAGGTATATAGTTAACACTGTTAGATCTGCAGAAAATAATCTGTACAGTGTTAATTTGCTGGAAAATACTGCAGCCTAAACAAGACATTGCAGACGTTTTAAACTTGAGTGAGGGCTCTACAATCATGAACTGATTTGCAAACCTAGCCTACACAACCTTTACATGCACAGAACAGGATATTTGTCAATATTCTGGTTAGAGCAAGATTGTGAAAAGAAGGTTTGATATGGGAATACTCCAGTTTACATGCTCAGTAGGCATTGGGACCATGTAGGTTGATCAATCTGAAGAGGTCAGAAAGTCATGGAATAGTTATACAAATTTTGACTTTGTATTACTAAAACATGACATGATAAAATATTTTCATAGTTTAGTATGGTCCACAGCTTGTTTTGATTGAGGGGCGTGAAAACGCTAGGGGGAGTGATCTTGCATATATCTCCTATAACTAACATAAGGAACAACATCTAAAAAACATGTAAGCTAGAAGAAAAACAGGACAGCCAGTCAAAAGCAACAGTCAGCAATAGTCAGCAATATTCAGTGACTGTCTGGGTTGGTTATGGCTCATATTATATGACGCTATATCTGAAGAGTTTGTAAGACTTGTCCACACAAAAGATTCAAAAGTGTTGAAACAAAAGATATGTTTAAAGGGTTAACTTACAGCAAGGCCTCATGGATGAGGGAGTAGGACTTGACACCGAGGTTGTGCAACAGGATGGGAAATCCTTGCATGGTCTCTGCCCTGACCTCCTCATTCCTATTATGCAGAGCCCACTGATACACTGCTGAACGCCAATCAGGACACACATTTTTTGGCAGCAGTGACAACATGAACACACAATGGGCTTGCATTTGAGGTGCTACAGCAGCAAAATAAAAACAGCAAAACACACAATTGCAGTTTAAATATAAAACACAAAAACAGTTTAAATATAATATCACTAATGCATATTGCAATTTTTACTAAAAGTATTTAAAAGTATATAAAAGAATTTTTCAAAATTCTTGTGCACAACTACAGTAAAAAATAAGCAGTAAAGCAGCTTACAGAAACATGGAGCAAGTTTCTGGGAGAGTGTAGTCATATTAGCTGGGAGGTCAGCTGTCTGATAGACTGATAGAGTATTGTGCTCCTGCACCCATGGAATGGACATCAACGCACAGAAACACTTGTTGAGACTGGGTTCCTGACTCCTGTCAACTTGACACACCATAGACAAGAGAATAAAAATGACTAAAAAGTATACTGATATGCTCAAGCATTTTCTGAAAATTAGTGAAAATCTGCAGTTCTTGAAGTATACAGAAAATAAAGACTATTGTACTTTGTTCTCTGATGTAAAACAGAGGGTATTAGATTTTTATTTGTAAAAAGTAAGCTTAGTTGCTAGGACGATAAGCCAGAGTATAACATCAAAATGTATAGTCTGGCTATGACCGATAGACCGGGTTCAATCCTCAGGGCAAAATCAGCGGTTGTCTTTTAAACTGCCTCTGCACGTAATAGGATAGCACTACGACCAATCACAGCCATCCTAGTTGTGTTTCTGCACCGTTGCAGCCCTGAGGTCATCGTGCTAGGCCCGCTCAACGACTCGGTGGAAGACCTACTGAGGCCCTATGGTGCATGGCTAGACATACTGGCTGAGCAAAACTATTTGCTACTGCTAGGGTAGGTCTATTCCAATGAGAACATAACAAAGAGCATTTTGGCTGGGCTTTTTTTGGCTAAAAGATGCCATCTTTTAGGTGAGGCTAGCACCGCTCAATATTATATTTCGCTCCAGTACTACGTAGGAGTACTCTCACTCTAGGCTTTGGTTTTCCCAACTTAATTAAGCAACCAATCATCAATCATCAAACAGAAATTGAAGGCAGAACCAATAGACAGAACCAAAGTGCCCACTCACCACAAAGTAAACATTTACAAGAGTCTTATCCATCAAATTAGTAAAGTAAACTATAGTTAACCATCCTGAATATTGCATTACGTTTTTCCAATTTGCTCATTTTCACTGGCCAATTTTTAGCCAGGCTAGTGCCAGGCTTGTACCTCTGCTCAATACTGTGTTTTGTTACAGTACTACTACTAGTTACATTTATATTCAATGTTTTAAGGAGTTTTTATTGTCACATAAATAGAAATAATGAATGTAAGACATGTACTGTAACTGCATATAGTGCTTCTTATCCAAGCAGCTAATAAGCAAACATAAATGAATGAATGAACAGAAAGGCAGAACTGAGAACTGGTTTAAGTTCTTCTCATGTCTCCATCCTAGTGAAGAAGGCAAGACGACACCTATACCACCTCAAGAGGCTAAGGAAGCTCAAGATCTCAACTGCCCTGCAACTCCAACAGTCCCTAAAAACTCAATGGCAATGCAAATTAAGACGAGAAAGTTTCACTACAAATTTCACTTTGCTACAATATAGTCCTACATCTATATCTGCCCAGAAAATCAGCTTGCTTTGATTTGTATTCATGATTTGCAGGTAAGATGGTGAATAACCCAATTTCATAAATAGGCGGTATACTCCTTTAATATATTTTAATATTGTTTTAATCTGATAATAGTGTAGGGGTTGGAATCGCATTTCAGCAAAAGTGGGGATGTCACAACACCCACAATCCTGCTTGCAATGTTCATGTTTACAAAGTATGCTGCATGAATAGGTCTAGTGCATAGTATTTGGAATTCAGATTTTAATGATTGGCCTATATTATTTTTAAAATAATGGATAGCCTATAATCTTAGAACATTTATTAGGAATATGTGCTGGATGATTTGGAGAAATAACAGTCAAGGCTTTTCTGCATAACTGTCATGGTTAGGTTACACTTGTGCTCAGGAAAAAAGTTAGACTTTTGACTGTCCAATCACGTTAAGTAACATAGGAATATTTGGAAACTGCTAGATTACCTACAGTCACCAATTCTAAGGTAAGGAAATGTGGACATCACATTCACGTTAGTAGCCTATCAAACAGGTTTGGGGGCAGGGAGTATGTTCCAGATAGCTGCTGCCTTGAAAATAACAATCTGAGCTCAAAATACAACCTAGCACTCCACTCTCACCTACAGGTAAAACTGAAAGTAAACTTGTCAGTGTGGAAAATTTGTGTAGCTCCTGTATCAATAAAGCAGAGTCCACTGTCTCTGTTAACGGCAACATTTTTTTCATCTCACTAAAGTGAGATTACAGTAACTCACACCCTAACACCTAACTTCAATGGCCCTAAAATAAATACATTAAACTTTGGAAATATGCTTTTTTGGTTTTTGGCACAAAAACTCATTCAATTCCTTACTTGTAATGAAGAGTAAAGCATCCAGGATTTTGATAATACATTCCATCCATGACTTCAGATCTTCTCCAAAGGCACTTTTGACCAACAGTCTGTAACAGGTGTCCAACACCTGTCCCAATGTATTCTCCCGCAACCAAACCAGCTTGCTTCCATTGTTAACGGAGCTATGGAGTTCTTTTTTTCCTCCCTCTGGAAAACACATCCCATCTCCCCTACAAGTATTGAACACAAAAAAACTGCGCTAGTGAACTGGTCACATCATTTCTCATTTTATGTAGAAACACATTAAAAAACATAAGCATAAGATGGGAAGGTGTTAAATTCAGCCGGTCATTTTACACCTGATGTAATACGAAATATTACAAAAGTCACATGGAATATAAAAGTTGCATCTGTTTTAAAACAGAATGGATCCCTTAAAAACCATCCCTACTGTTCCACATTTATATCAAAGAGACTACTGCACTCTGCTCTCCATGTAGTCTAGTGAAACATGGAAACCAACAGGCCATAGACAGAAAGACACAACAAATGCAAGTGGCAGTGACACAGACATATAACACAGACAAGAAACATAAATAAGACAGACACATGAAGTGTTCATATAAAAGAAAAAGAAAAAAATTAGGACAGTTGGGAGGGGGGCTATGTAAATATGGAGAGAGAGAGTGAGAAAGAGAGAGAGAGAGAAAAAATGGGGCGGGGTGGCTCGGACTACAAGCAATACATTTTTCAATCGGAGGTGTCAGAACGGCTGGAAAAATTGCTGCAGCAATGCAGGCTATTGGCTATTAAAATAGCCACTTCAGAATAAATGTCTATCTATGTGCAGTTTATCAACTGCCAACACAGCACGTTTGTTGTTGGCTCATTTTTAATTTAGAATCGGGTAGAGTTCTTGAACTGCTGTCTCCTGTCACGTTCATCCCTCATCACCACTTCATCCAGGGGTGCACCTCCCTAAAAGTGGGGTGTCTGCATCGGCCATCTCATCATTACCATGAAAATTGCCTTCTGAAGGAGCAAATAAAATGTCTAACTGTTTGAGGAAGTGTTTCTTACTGTACCTTTCAGTTTCTGAGATGTTGATCCTGGAGCAAAAAGCAGCAAGGCGGAGAATGACAGCTACCCCCTCAAGGAGAAATAGGGTTTGGGCGTGCATGCAGTTATTCAGCTCATTAATCAGTTCCTCCAGCCTCTTCTCCACAGCTGCCCACAACAAGCTTTTTTTCTTCACCTCAAGCATGCTAACGGGAATTAGGATAAATAAACACAACCTCAACCTAAAGTTCCTCAAACTTTACTATAAAAGTATGATTATTGATGTTCATAATAATATCCAAAGATGGCAGACTCATACACAAATGCTACTCACACTGGTTGTGATTTTGCTACACAGCCTGAGGACGAAGTCAGTGAGGATTTCTGTTTTTTAGAAGTTATTTCACAGATGTCTCCACTGATGTGTTCAGCACTGTCAGACAAAGCCCCATCGGTCATCTGTAAGATGGCTCTCCTTTCTGTCCTCAGAGCAGCCCACAAACAGATCTGCACAATCTGAAAGAGTATTACTCTATTACTTGTTATATTAACCAAAAACATCCTTAAAAGTCTAAATTGCTAGTCCCTCCATACATTGCTGTTACTATTGCAGCGAAAGCATGCTGATGCATTCATACTGACATCTCAGTCCCTCTCATGTGCATTATTTTCAATTCTTTCTTTTTGTCTTTTTAAAGGTTCTCACACCTTGGTTAACATCATATTCAAGGAATTCCAAGGACTTTCCAGGACCAATTTTCTCACACATGGTGGCATTTACCTACTGCTACTGCTAAATATGTTACCAAAAAATAATTTAAATACAATGCAAATTCAATAGAAGGATGTTAGCATCCTAATCAATGCAAAAAGTAGACTGAATGTATAGCCTACATTCATATCAATAATATTCATAGCCTACATTCATATCCGCAATAAATGGCAGGGTTGCCAACTTTGGTCGGTTAGCTGGAATGAAATTCCAACATTTGTGGTGATTTTTTTTTTTATGCATGTCTTGTAGTCTACCTGACTGCTTTTGTATGTAGTTGGTTCTTCACAGAAATATTTGCATGTCGGGGGGTCTGGTAGTAATAAAACCAGCTCCTCGTTCTCCACTTTGTTTCGTACAGAGGGTCTGGACATTCATTACTGTGGGTTTGTAGCTGTGTGTCTAAATTGCTGATTATTTAAAATTTCCTTACTACCCACAAATCCCTTTTAGCTCACAACTATATCTTAACACAACTGTTAATTACTCTACGCACTTCATGCACTATGACTTCTCACTTTGTCTCTATCTGTTGCCCGGCTTGTCAGATGTTTAGCTACTCCCCAGCTTCCTTTAACGGTCAGGATAAATGTAACACATGTAGACAGATGGCTAGTTTGGAGGCAAGCATCACTGAGCTAGAAAGCCACTTCCACAAATTAGATAAGATAACTTAACATTACTTAATAAGTAGCTTAACGTTAGCAGTGCTGCTTCAAAAAGCTCATCCCCTCACAGCATGAACAGTTACAGTTACAGTTACAGTGAGGTAATCTAGTTGCAGAACACCTGCACACCACCATCCACTTCATGTTTCTAATCAATTCTCCCCCGAGTAACTCTCCCAACCAAGATGAAACTCCGGTAATTGGCACTTTTACTGTACAAAACATGAAACTAGCGACTCCATCGGCCATAGCGACATCCCTCTGTATCCATCCCTCACAGCATCCCTTTCTAGGAACAATGACCATGACTTAAACTCGGCTTATCCCTGAAGAACCAGAGTTTGGTTCAGGTGGCAGAATTACCATCCTACACAGTTTCTGTCATCCTGCCGTCAACCTAGTAGCAGGCAGGGTCAAATAGGGAGAGTGTCTGCAACCATATCAAAGCGACCCTGTACGGGTATAACACATAGTAACCTCATAAAAATAAAACCAGAAACAAACAATATGATCAGAAATCACAACTGAAATTTGGATTACTAAATCTTCGTTCGCTCTCTTCAAAAAAATTTACTTATTACTGATAATCAAATTGACATATTTTGTCATATAGAAACCTGGCAAAAGCCTGAAGAATACCTTACACTACATGTAGCTATCCCACTACCAACAAAAACAACCCTGCCTCCAAGGCATTAAAATCTGGATAACTAATAATTTCTTATGTTTAAACTTTGATAAAACTAAAGTTATGATCATAGGCCCTAAACAGCTGAATAACATTTTACCACCAAAACTTACTCAGTGGCCTTTCACTGTCATTTTACACAAGTTAAGGACCTCAAGGTAATCACTGACCGGGACCTCTCTCTAAATAGTCATGTAAAACATATTTCAAAACATTTATTAAAAGTCTAATCAAATTTAAAATACTCCTAACCTATAAGGCCCTCACTGGCCTTGCTCAAACATATATTAAACACTTTGTCCTCACTACCCTGCTAGGCCCCTACAATCCCTGCTGGTCTCGAGAATGTCGAGAATATCAAAATCTACAATAGGAGGAAGAGCTTTCTGCTACAATACACTTGTTATTGGATAAAGAGGTTGCCATTTTATGTCCGAGCTGCAGCAAAAATATCTTTCTGGTAAACAAGAATTATAAAAGGCAGTTGTTATCAAAAACATAGTTTTACCCCAAACAGCAACACATAAACTATATAGTCTCATAACATCCCAACACCCATCCCTGATGTATGCTAACATAATGCTATTGTATGGTATTGTATACTCACCTCCTGCTGTGTCGGTGTACCAATAGTCTTGATCAGTGTCTTACAGATGGCATTGACCCTCTCCATGCGAACAGGCTCTGCTGACTCATAGCCCAGAGGTACAGAGATCAGCATGAAGTTGAAGACATGGCCAAGGACTGCTGTTAGCTCTGCTGCCATTAAATGTTCTAGCTCCCCATTTACGGCTAATCCATAAAGCCTTTCCATTAACATATTCAGGTGGACTCGCTCAAACCTGAGGTGTGCACCTTCTTCAAAGGTAAAAATTGTTAGAGACAGTTCCTCAAATTCTTTCTGAAAGAGCCTCCGGTCTGGCTGGTCAAACATGAAAAGAGCATCCAAGATATGCAGAAAGACACAAAACAAATTCTGAGAGTATACTTCTGGCCACCCTCCTAAAGTCATGACTTTGGTCAACACCTTCAAACTAACAGCCTTCACCATAGGGCTCCCGCAGCCAACCATGGAACAAGCTGTTTCCAACAGTATTCCTACTTCCTTAGGGTAAAACATGCCCTGTATGATATCAGTCACAATTTTCATGGCTGCAACTTCCAGCATATCCAGAGCAGCTAAGGACACCTGAAGGGACGTTGGAGTGAGGTAGGCAGTGGTAGGTGAGGACACAACCATGAACTGATTCATCACAACAGGCCACTTTATTGAATCCTTGGTTAACTGACTGTAAGCCAGTTTTCTGGAAATCAATGAAAGATCCTGGAGCAAGCATAAGAGGCATTTTGCCAACAACCCAAAAATCACCGGTCCTTTGGTTCTGAACATGTGTAGCAAAGAACAAATGACTGAATTGATTTTTTCATGCAGAGGCTGACACCCTGGAGAGGCAATAATTTCTAGGAGACAGCCAATGATCCACTTGCTAAAATCTGCAGTTCAAGAGAAAAGCAAAATATCAGACTAAAAACATCATACAATACCCTGGTTAACAGTGAGAAAAATGATTCTGTTTACCTGTGCTCTCCTTTTCAGGGTCACCATATTCTTTAGATACCCTCAGGAACAGGATTGGTGACGATTTAATTAAGTGCTGAATAAAATCAAGGAGCATCACACAAGCTGGCTGAGAACTTGTGGTCTTGCACAATTCTAAGGCGACTGTAACACAGGAAAGCACAAAAATATATTTCAGTTGGACAGCATGTAATTGGACAATATAACATTCAGTGTCGCTACCTTATTCATTTTAACAGCTTTAACAACATAGTAACCCACCAACATCAACGTCTCTCAGAATTCTCTCGATAAACTGGCAAAGAATTTTTCGTGGTTTCTGAACGATTTTGTTGTACTCCGTGGAACTGGCACTGCAAAGATCAAATATTAAACTTAGAACAACTGTTAAAATGCAGTTGAAACTCAGGTGCCAAGGTAAACCCACAGAGAGTAAAAGACAATTAAACCACTTTAGCTGGTAGGATGATGTAGCACAGGGCAAGCAAGTCTTACCTTGTTAATTCCTGCAAGGCAGGTATCATAGCAGACATTTCTAACCCTTCCTCCATTTCAAAGACGTTTATTGGAGCTGTTTAGAAGACGGTACAAAGAACAAATTTAAAGCTGTGTGGTAATTCCCAGTATTGATGATAGACGAAGGCGTTTTCACTTCTCTTTTCCCCGCTTCACTTATGTGCATTTCTACGGCAACAAGATAGGTTCATTCTTTTTTCTTTGGCGATTGGCAAACATGGTGCATCACCGCCACGGGTCCGTGTGCGTCTAGTTCATTCAGCAGTGTTCCGCAAGCAACCATAATGGAAATTAGCTATGACGTCATCGTAATATTGTGAGACTCGTACTGACAAATGAACAGTATGAGAACAAACACTGACGAATTAACAGAAAGGTGAGAACAATCGTGCAATGTTTGGTTGTGCCAAGGAGGTTATTTATCTGTCTATTTGAACAAATGTGGGTCATCTTATATTGTAAGAATCACATACTGACATACTGACTGTTTGGTTGTGTATATCACTATTCCACATAATTTGAATTAACATGAATTGCATTGCAGGAGGACTAGCCCCGTTTACATGGACACAATAGAATAGAAAAGGACAAATAGTTCAGTTTGAATAGAAATGACCCATTCTACTGTCTAAATAAATGATAACAAACAAAACGGGTGGATTATGTTCAGTACACTTGGTAGGACAATGACAATGTCACAGATATCACTCAGGCTAACCAAAGGATTGTGCCTATATAAAAGTGGGGTGGAATATGTTCAGGAGACCTGGTAGACGGGCTTTTCTTTCATAATTTGCGTCGCCACATAAGCCACATTAATTTAAAATTTAAAAACTGGTGGTGTTTCAGAAAAGTTGTCATTCCAATTAACGTTAAGTCTCTTCATTGCGTAGTTGTTATCCGTGATATGACCCCTACAATAAATAATGTCAATAACATTGTGATCCCATGTAAAATCCTCGATTCACTCGGTACGTAAATGAAAAAAAAAATGGCTTTATCAATCACAAGTACCATACCGCCTGACAAGATGAATTTCATGGAACTGTTGACAAGTGTCCCAAAACAGCAGACAAATAGCACATACCATCAACAATAGTGCAGCCTTTTTTGTTGTTGTTGTGAACCTGCAACTGACTCGACTGACCATGAAAATGTATCATTTATAGAGTATGAATGGATTCTTATCTCACAATAAAAAGTAAAATTAAATGTTGCAGTCACTTGTCACCAGCACTTTAATTTTGGTTTGGTTCCAAAACACTATAAATCCATTTTTGAGAATATTAAAAAGTTCATGATCATGTTTTTTAAGTCTGTATTTCACCTAAAATTAATCAACTTTCAATTGTGTTGATTTTATGTTAAAATAAATCAAGTAAAACTAATCCAACTGTGGATTAACTGATAAACCTGAAAATAAAATGTAAAAAAAATGATATCTTAAAATTCATTAAAATGATGGTTATAGCATTTTGGAACCAAACTCTTCATTTGTTGACCTGTGGAGATTTTAACCTGTAATTACTTTTGACAGTGTCTTCATGAAATCTTGAAATGTGCGTCAACACAATAGGACTAGGGCTTTTAGGTAAATTACAAGGGAAATAAAATCGGTAAGGTGTCAAAGACTCATGTTGATGGTATGAAAATACTCCAGTGAAATCAAAGGTAATGGTAAGGCTAAGTACAGGTTAAGGATACTAGCTAGTTGTATTTTATGATATTAACCCCCCTCCAAATGTTCTGATGATGTCATATTTATTGATTAACAAGTAGTTGGCAGCTCCCTAAAATGTTTGCCTTAACAAGTTGCTGTTCCTAACCCTGGCATGGGCTAAGGTTAACGTTTTGCTGCCACTCAAGCAAAACTTAATGGCTCACAAACAGTAGTTACAACAGCAATATGACCCAAATAGGGAATCATATTCATCCAGGAAATACCAAATGTAAACATGTAATGATGGAGCAATGAGGACAACCAGGTAAGGTAAATTACATGACTTTTACCATTCGTTATCTATGATTAACATATAGCTAGCTAGCAAAGGTGCTAAATACAGGGGTAATGTGAGAATGCTAGCAAGCTAGTATTAGGCCTACCGAAATAACTGCTAAGAACTTCCCAACTGATAGCCTATTAAAGTTAAGTTGAAGCCAACGAACAATACAATCATCAGAACAAGGTATTACTGTCAAGATGTTTTCATTAGACTATAATGTGCAATAGCATGATTTTAGGCTTGATATCGTTGATAGCGTAACATGACAAATTTCACAGATCACAATAAACCAGACAGCTTCGTAATGAACAACGGTGGGGGGCTGGGAAGTGCTATCTGCAGCAACAGCTGTGAATCATGAGTCAACCACGCCCATTTGTATATATTATATATTAAAAACCATTTTAAAAGTTCTTGACTGGGAAAATTCTGGTTTTGTTCGAAGGACAAGGACAGTTATTTTTCGAATAAAATACCTTATATGAAATTATAATTTTTAAGGTGAAAAGTTACGCGGAAAATGGGCTACTTGGCTAGATACATGGGAATGGGCAGGGTTATAAATTGTACTGCAACCAGCCACCAGGGGGCGACTAGACTTCTAAGCATTTCGAGCATGTCAACTGGCTAGGATGTTTGCCTCCCAATCCTAGATAGCTGTGTTGTTGTGAGGTCGCAGGTTCGGGCTCTGACGCAAGATGACCAATGATACACAGTTACCAGTAGTTTTGAGTCATACAACAATAAATTTCATGATATTTGGGCCAGGTTTGGTCATGCTGGTTTAAATAATTATTGTCCTTTTGTATAGCCTATGAAATGCAAAAAGGCTATCATATATACTCAAATACATTATTGGTTGAATATCTGGGATAAAGACGTAGCGCTATAACTTTCCATACAAGGTGCATGCGTGTATGACATGAGTGAGGTGGAGACAGTCAGGGAAAAGTTGAATGTGAAAACTGTGATGCCATCTACAAGTATGACAGCCACAAAACGAACATGGCTCGCCACAAATGCAGCACAGGTAAGCCTTTGCATCCCAATAGGCCAACGTCCAAGACTAAAATCAAGAATACCTGCAGGTGTTAAACAGCACCAATGGCACCAACAGCTTACACACATCACTGGTCTACACTGAATTTTGAAATTGTGAAAGGGCAATTCCATATCAGCTGAAACGGGCCTAACACCATGGTCCTCATTTTTTCCAAACATTCCTTACAAAGGTATTTGTCCAAACATTCCTTATTAGAATCACGCGAAAAGTTCAGCTTGATATCGTGTTTGGTTTCTGTGATATGGCTCTTCATGGCCAAGAAAAACACTGCAAATTTAAGTTTTTCAGTGACCACTTTTTTATATACTCATCTCTTCTCTTAATGCAATTTTTTACATTGGAATTACAGTCCGTCCAACCATTAATGTTATTTTTTTCAGTAGCCATTCATCTTGAATGTGAAACACTCACATTTTTAAAACTTTGTAGACATGTCCTCTACCAGGAAATGTACGAGCTGAGAAATGAAATTGTTAGTGAAAATTGAAATTGTTAGTAATTGTTAGAGGATGAAATGTAGGAATAATTCTTCTTTTTGTGACGATAGTATGCCATGTTGTGGAGCACGTAAATATATGAGATCTAGCGCCTCTCTTACCATCCCCTCGGAACATGTCTGAAGTTGGAAAAAATTAAATACAATCTTTGCCAAAGGAGCCAAAAAGCTAATGTTAGTTTCATCTTCATGAGTCTTCTGGAAGGACAGCCTGTTAAAGGTATACCAGGCAAGACTGCAAGACTTTTTTTTTTTTATCTCCGGAGCTCCCCCTACAGTCACTGATTATATATATATATATTAAAAATAGCAACAACATTGTACATCCTCACCAATCCATGTGAATTTATTTGCAGACCAAAGAATAGAAACCAGCGATAATCATTTTCATGCGTTACGTCGACTAACAAGGAGGTAATGAATGCGATTTCAATTTTATTTACTTTCAGTTACGTTTCCTCAACCCGATGTTTCAGATACTGTAAGTGTAGTAACCGCGGCATCTACACTAGAGGCTGGCAAGAGAGCCTTCATTCACCCCATAATAACCCATTTAATCATCTAATATATGAAGATGATAAATTACAGGTTGTTTGAGGTTAAAAACCTTTAACAGGTTTACACTGTTGGATCAAACATTTCTATGTCAGAGTGCCTTTAAAGAATATCCAAGAGTTTACATAAGTGAAAGAGACACTTTTTGCTAATTTTTTTACAAGTGGTTTTGAGTGTAAAGTACAAACTATTTCAAAACTTTATGGAAGTCTAGTACATAAGGAAAGGTCTATGCTAAAGAAATTGAGATGATATTTAGCCTTGTTCAACAGTTATAAAATTGGGCCTAAACAACAATATTTCTGTAATAATTGGCGATTATATTACCCCCTTAGAAGGACAGTGTAAAGTTCACTGAGACCCAAATGCAGATCAGTGCAGATTTATTAACAGTGGGCGAAGACTATACAAAAACAGTACGAAACGGGAGAAAGCTCAGAAGATCTTGGTTAACCAAAAAACACAAGTAATCCGACAAAGGGTTTCCAAAAACAGGGATCGACCAGGCAGGGGGGGAATGACAGAAGACTCAAACATCCAGATGGTACAGAAGACGGTTCCAATCCAAAAATATTCAAAAGGTTCAGGAATACAAAAAACTCAAAAGAATCCGAGGAGGCAAACACGAGAAACGAGAACAAGGATAAGCACGGGAAACAGAAATCACAGGCAAGCGAACAGACTTACAATCGCGAGAAACATGGTCAGATGATCAGACCAGGAACATGGAACAAACAAGGGTTTAAATAGGGAGCAGGGGCACTTTGGACAAACAGGAGGCAGCTGACACTCATTACGGGAAACAGGATTACGAGGGACAGGTGTGGAGCAGGCGAGGAGAAAGGGGCAGGGCAGGTGAACAAAACAGAAGCACATGGAAGACAAAAACAAACACAAGGGCTGCAGTGCAGTGGTAGTCCAGTGGGGGGCCAGGGTCTCAGGAAGCAGGATCATGACAGACAGAATGAAATACAAACCTAGGTCCTCTTTTTGTTGCAATAGTATGCCATATTTTAACAGATATAATCCAGCTTCACACTTCTACCATCCCCTAAGAACATGCCTGAAATTGAAAGGAAATTTTGGCCGAAGAAGCCAAAATGTTTTTGTTGGTTTCTTTTTTATGTATTTTCTAGCAACTCAAACCCATATTATTTTCCCATGAAAACATATTCAAAATCTGACATGAATGAAAAGTTACATAAAATACATGTGTAATATCCATTTAAAAAATTAGCAGAGGTTTAGTCCATGAAGAAGGATATTCAATTCAATTGAGTTTTATTTATATATATTATATTATATATATTAAAACATTCGTTTTACATATTTCTGAAAATGAACTTGGTTTTGCATTTCAGCTTCTCATGTATGTTGATACTAAATGCTAAAATGATATCTTGCCTTTTACAAAAGCTAGAACCCTTAAATTGAGCCTCTTAATATGTATCTGAAGTTGGAGAGAGGAGATGGAGTTGCTGTTTTGGTTCCAACTTAATGACTTCAGAAACACTGACACTTCTGAAAGGACAGTATTGGAATCAAGCTCAATTTTGGCATTATGTGACCGTTATGACAAATAGAGAAAAAAGGGTTTTGAGTTGCCTATCCAGAAAAGTCACAAAAATGAACAACCATTTTGGCTCCTTTGGCAGAAACAATCTTAATTTTTTTCCATTATGTTGTGAGGGAATGATAAGAGAGGAGCTGGATTTTACACTTGGGCTACAATGTGGCATACTGCTTCAATAAAAAGAAGAATTGTGTGTCAAAGGTTACATGCAACTGGACATTTCACCTCCCATCTAAAAGGTTTCTTTGGTCCTGACTTGATGATGGAGAATATAGAAGGTATATCTCTGGACCACTGTAGGCGCAGCTGTGAGCTGTAGACCACACCCCTCATCATGTGACAATGGGTCACATGAGTTACTCATTAACATTAAGTCAATGTGTGAATTGGAGTGAGTCATTATGATCACAGGATCCCCTGATGGTGAAGAGCAGTTAGCAATTCCTGGGATGGGTTCTCAAGGCAGAATGATATGAAGCAGATAGATGATGACACAGCCCCTTCCTCGTCTCCATTATCAGGTCAGAACTGAAGATGCCTTCTGGATGAAAGATGAAAGAAACATTTTAAGTTCAAAAAAGATAAGCATGAGAATTGGGTATGCATTTCACTCTGTCCTTCCAAGGTCTTAATAAAATTGCCATCTTCACAGAAAAAAGCCCAATTTAGGAGTTCATAACTTTTGAACAAAGCTAAATATAATTCAAAATTTCTTTAGCCTTTCCTAATGGACTAGACTTCAGTAAACTTTTGAAATGGTTAGTACTTTGCACTCAAGATCACTGGTGAACAAAAACATGTATTTTATATCACCTTTTTCACTTATATCAACTGCTATTAAAGAGCACTGACAGAAAGATTTCATCGAACAGTATAAAGCTGTTAACAGGATGGCAGTCTATACCCACAAATAGAAACTGTGGGTGTGAACCCCAGATTGTCCTTACAGGAGACTCATGAAGATGAAACTTACATTAGCTTTTTGGCTAATGGTATAGTATAGATAGTATTTAATTTTTTCCAACTTCAGACATGTTCTGAGGGAATGGTAATAGAGAGGAGCTAGATCGCACACATCTACCTACTTCACAATGTGGCATTACATTGCCACAAAAAGAAGATTTTTGTCTATATTCCATCCTTTCCTTAAAAGAAGCCAATAAATTAGGCCTATTTACAGAAAAATACCATTTAGGAGAAATTGAAAGAGTCATAACTTTTGAACAAGACAACTATCCACATTCTTTTCCAGCTCATACATTTCCCCATAGACTACAACGTTTTGAAAATGTGAGTGCTCCTCATTCAAGATGAGAACAAAATTTTGACTTTTTGATTTTGATTGACACTAAGAAATAATGAAGGTTTTTTTCAACGAACAATACATTAATGGTGGGGAAGCCTTGATCAGAATTAATATCACCTGCATTTGTGCACCAAAAGTCTGATTCAGTTTAGAGTCAGATTTCACAATAATAGCCAGAAGAGCTTGTGTCAATCTTTAGAAAACAGATACTGTCAGAGGATCCTTAAAATTTTTTTAGAAAACTTGGGACTCCCTCCTCCCCACTCACACTTGGTGACAGTGAAACTCCCCCTTTGTGTTTTGTTTTTGTTTTTATCCTGTCTTTGTGTGTGTGTGTTTTTTCTTTCTTTCTTTCTTTCTTAGGGGGAGATGGTGGCGCAGGTGGTAGAGGTGACGTTCGGCAACCGGAGGGTTGCAGGTTTGTGCCCCCTCTGGCTGACCCCATCCAAGTATCCTTGAGCAAGATACTGAACCCCAAATTGCTCCCGGTGGCAGGCTGGCACTTTGCATGGCAGCCTCCACCACCGGTGTGTGAATGCATATGTGTGAATGGGTGAATGTGAGGCATACAATGTAAAGCGCTTTGAGTACTCATAGGAGTAGAAAAGCGCTATATAAATGCAGTCCATTCCATTTACTTTCTTTCTTTCTTCCTGCTTGTTTGTGCGGGCTACCACATCTTTTTCTTATAGTGTGTCTATGTGCTTATAGGACATGAAAGGGATGGGAGAGGGTTATATTTTTTGTCTTTAAATTCATGAAAAATATCAAACCTATGACTTGTGAACATCTCTCACATTGTACTACAATTGGAGGTTTGATCAATAAACACATTGGGAAAAATCAATAATGGTGGGGCCGACTGTAATTCCAATGTTATCTGAGACATCTGCATATGGTACTAGCCAAGCTAGCACCTCAGTTAACTTTATTTGTCAGTTCATTATTGTATCAAATATTGGTGTTCCTACTAACAGCACACAGTAGCCTGGAACAACAGGGCTATGAATTGATTTACACCAGATTTCTTCTTTAAGGAACATGCCAGTTTTTTTTTAGAAAATGCGCTAAAAAAGGGAACTATAGCCTAACCCACTTCCAGTTTAGCTAATATTTGATACATTTAGTTTAGCTAAATGGCTACATTGCCCATCCCTCCACATGTGTCAAACCACATACTTCTGTCAGTACACTAAAATGTTTTGTGCAGTGTGCACTGAGCATTTACTGTCATAGTGCTTATTTTCAATGTTAAGTATTGTCCCAAATGGATTACTTCTGTTATACAGTTTGCGAAAGTGACAAATGTATTATGTAATTCTGATAGTCAGCCTTTGGTATAAATTGGTAATTCTAACAAACAATCAAAATTCTGCATAGAATCTATCCTAAAACATTTTGTACACTCAAACCTGAGAATCTACGTACGCAAGAAAATATTCAGATTTATAACACCGTGTGGCACACTTTTACTCAGGCAGCAGGTTATAAATACCAACATTCTTGGATTTGTGCATGTATGCACAAGCCTCATACCCCTGCCAAATCCTTTCACCTGAACTTTCACCGGCAAAATGTAACAGCTAATCAAGCAAGCTGAAAGCTGAAAGCCTATTTTCAGGCAATTATTGGCAGTATAGCAGAAGAAAATTACGGTAACTTAGCAAAATACTTTAAAGTCCAGCTATAGATCAGATTTCACTTTAGTCCAGACTATATGTTTTGTTTTCATATTAGGCTTATTAGCTAGGTTTCCTTAGTAGATAGATACATAGATGGGTGAATGGATAGATAGATAGATAGAGTATGCAAATGAACATGTACAACTTAACAGGTCCTGGGGCTTTGCGAGCATTCCCCTTAACATACCCTAGCAGTAGCAAATAGTTTTGCTCAGCCAGTATGTCTAGCCACGCATGATAGGGCCTCAGTAGTCTTCTATCAAGGCTTGGTAGAAGCAATCACAACACTCTCATTGTAGAGTCACTTTGCCACTATATTTTTCAGAAAGCTATGTAACTCCTGATTTCTTCAGAACATTTGTAAATATCTCCCTAACTTGGCACATAAAAGTCATATTTGATTTAACATGAATTAAGATTTATCACCTTCCTCCTTTGTTACACCGTGTTCTGTTCCTAACCTTAAAAGAAAAGCAATTCAACCACCTAAAGAAACATTTTCTTATACATAGGATACTGTATGTGATATGTTATGTGTATGTTATGACATGGCCCAAACTCCTCCATGCCTTATTATACCATAACCTGTGCTCAGTCCAGTACTGGAATTAGGTGAACATTGCGTATGACTGACTATCGTATTACGTATTATCATATGTAACTTTAAAGGAAAACCTATTTAACCACCAAGTCATATCTTCTAGATCTTATGTAACATGATTTTTGACATGTCACACACTCCATAGTCTGGAGTCATGTTACAGTACTTTGTCCACTAAAGTTATTGTATGGTTATGTAGTATGTAGTGTACTTTTAATAAAGAAAAATTTAATAAAGGCTTGATCCAGAACATGACGGTGCAAACATGTTTATAATTAGCTTAGTCAAAGTGCTAAGTTTACTCAACTGGACTTCTTTTTCACAAATACTAGCTCATGCCACACTCACCAACATGAAAGCACACACATTGTTGTTCCTTTTCACTCTAGAGACTGGTCTGACAAAACTTTCTTAATGCATACTGTAGTTGATTTAATGTTAAAATACACAAAGCAAATTTCACACAGATTTATCTTCAATGCCTTGCCATAAACATGGAGTATGTAGAATACACATTACATACTTCTACCTGCCAAACTACATAACTTGTCAGCAGTCTGTCTGGTAAGACTCCTCTTACAAAGTGGTCACTGCGTGTGTACATATCCTCATGTTGTATCTCTGTTGTCAGTACCACATGGTCAAGTGAGGATGTTTATTACATAGCCTACATCCGTAGTTCCCAAACTTTTAGCAGTTGTGCGTCCTCAGTGACATTCTACAGTACATCCAGCTGCGAACACAGAGCACACTGGATGGCTCTCTGAAAAAATTTTAACATACAAAATGTAAACACTTTCTAAACTCTGTGTAGCTGTAGCACCATGTTCATTTTACTGTGATTGATATTTCTGCTGTATAGCAAAATGTCAATGAACACTATGATATGTAGGCCTACAGTGCAAAGTAATGTAATGTGGATTGTACTGTATTGAATATAGCTGCAGGGTAAGATAATTTTTTTTCACAATCTGTAGCTCAACTTTGGATGACATTTAATTTGCATCGGTTACCACCTAAATTAATCATGTCCCAGTTGGACACTGGACTGTGTAATACTGTATATATTGTATATTTTATTGAGATAACAATAAAGCTCTACTTGACTCGTGAGCAGTTTCACAAAACAAACATTAGTTTCAATGTAGACTGTTTGGTTCACTAATGTGGTTCTGGCAAAGATTTGAGTGTCATTGACATCAGCGATGTGTGGTGCAGTTACCAATTGTGTGTTTAAACCTGGACACTGTAATCACTAACACTCAACATAATGTTTAGTAATATGGTAACGGTATGTGATAGCTAAGGGGAGAGGGATTTTGGCTAAGCATGGATATGAATTTAATAAGGCTACCAGTGGGCAAATGCAGAGTCTGCAGAGTCAGTTCTAGCAAATTGCTATGATTGACATTACCTCAGTGTTCGCTATCCTCAGGATACAGAATGTTAGCAGATTTACACAAAGAAATCATTTTACCTGCTCTAGGACCTGACATTCACAGTAATGCTTTACAGATTGGTAAAAACAGGGTCGTTTTGTGATCATAAGTTGGTAAAATCATGGTATCATCATAACAACTGAATAATTACTGACTAATTTCACCTTAATTCTAAACAATAACCCACTATTTGTTGGAGTCAATAACAGAAAGGTAATAACAAGGAATTGCTTTGTTGTTATGGTGAGATTTGATAGTAAGGCTTAAAATGAAGTAATGAAATGGTAAGATCCAGTATTCATTTCCAGTTATTGATAAATAATTACCTATGTACTTTTTATAGAAATTACACAGAATCAGGGTTGTAAAATAATTGTTTTTCAATTTTATTATGGTGTAAAAGCTAATACAAAAAGGACAATGCATCAAATCATCTTGGATCTTGGGCTGGATCTGTTTATTGTGATGGAAACATGATAAGACCACGATAAACCAAACTCATATACTTTTTTGACATCAACATTAAAGTAAATGTCTAGTTCACAAGATGGTGCCAAGATAATGCTAATACAGCAAATTTTTCTTAAATCCACAAGCCCAAATCACAAATCTATAAACAAGCAGCCTAAAACATAAATAAAACTCTACCCTAAAAACATTCAGTCAGTTTAGCAGCCATTTAATCATTGAATCTCTGACTTATGTCACATCCGCAGCCTACAGAGCAATTTTTGCTCTAGTCTAGGCATTATCTGTTGTGTGCAATATGCTTCACACCACGTGTCTGAATCAATAATACCACTGACACCCAATTATGGGAGTGCACAGCAAAATGTTCACAAACTTTGTTTTGCTCATAATTTTGTGTTGGTCAACTTGTATGTTTCAATGTTGAGTAGTGTATTTTAGCAGGTGTCATGATCCTGCTCCTTGCGACTCCGGCCACCCACTGGACTATCAATGCACTGCAACTTCTGTGTTTTGTTTACTCCACCATGTGCCTCTGTTTTTGCTCGCGCTCCAGATCCAGCCACTCCGGTCGACCGCAATTCCTTCCGTGCAGCCTGAACCCCCTGTCCCGGTCGCCCACACCGCCCCGGTCTTTCACGAACCTCGACTTCCCCCACCAGAGAGATATGCTGGGGAGCCAGGTACCTGTCGTTCATTTTTTTCACCTGTCGTTCAATGTACTCTGATTTTTAGTCTCCAGTCCGGGTCGTTTCCCACTGACCGAGCAAAAGTGGCTTATGTGATCACTCAACTATCGGGTCGCGCTAGAGAATGGGGAACGGCTGTATGGGAGGCGGAGTCCCCTGTTTGTGACAACTTCCGGGAATTCGCTGCCGAGATGAAGAGGGTCTTCGACCGCTCCAAACATGGGCATGAAGCCGCCCGCGAACTCCTCCATCTACGCCAGGGATCCCGGTCAGTCTCGGACTTCGCCATTGACTTCCAGACCCTGGCAATATCTTCAGGCTGGGGTAAGGAGGCTCTATTCGACACCTTTTTAAACGGTCTTTCAGAAGACCTTAAGGACGAGTTGGTCTCGCATGATCTGCCTGAGTCCTGTGAAGAGCTAATAAATCTAGCCATCCGTGTCGACACAAGACTCCAGCAACGTCAACGTTTTCGGGCATCCGGAACTGTGGGGGAAAGAACCGCCCGTCCTGCTACCTCTCCGTCTCTTTCACCTCCTACGCCGAGGCTGTCCACTGTGCCGGAGCCGATGCAGGTGGAGCGGACTTGCCTGACTGTGGAGGAGAGACAGCGAAGACTGCACTCACGTCTTTGCCTGTACTGTGGCCAACCTGGACACTTCCTCGCCGTTCAACCCGAAGAATTCCCTGATCTGTCTGCTATACCCCCGATTTACATGGACCTGAAACCTGTTTTTAGCAAATCCCGCGCCTCGTCCTTGCCTCCCCACCGGTCCTACGACTGTGCTATAGACCTCCTTCCTGGCGCTGCTCCACCCAAGGGGCGACTATATTCCCTATCCCACACCGAGACGGAGGCTATGGATAAATACATCCAGGACTCTCTCGCGGCAGGCATTATCCGCCCTTCCTCGTCCCCAGCCGGAGCGGGGTTCTTTTTTGTTTCCAAGAAGGATGGCTCGCTCCGTCCTTGCATCGATTATCGCGGTCTGAACAACATCACTGTCAAGAACCGTTATCCTCTCCCCCTCATGTCCTCAGCCTTTGAGCTCCTGCAAGGTGCCAAGGTATTCATCAAATTAGATCTGCGGAATGCTTACCACCTGGTCCGCATACGTGAGGGGGATGAGTGGAAGACAGCCTTTAACACCACCTCCGGACATTATGAATACTTAGTCATGCCTTTTGGACTCACTAACGCCCCTGCCGTTTTTCAGACATTTGTTAATGACATCCTTAGGGACATGTTAAATCGTTTTGTTTTTGTGTTCCTCGATGACATTTAAATTTTTTCGAAATCCCTGTCAGAGCATGTCTCCCACGTACGCGCAGTCCTGAAACGCCTCCTTGACAACCAGCTCTATGTAAAAGCCGAGAAGTGCGAGTTCCCCCAAGAGACCGTATCTTTCCTTGGCCACGTCATCTCCCTGGGATCCATCCATGTGGATCAACAAAAGGTGAAAGCTGTCCTGGATTGGCCTGTTCCCTCCAACCGCCGAGGATTACAAAGCTTCCTAGGATTCGCAATTTTTTATCAATGTTTTGTGCGAAATTTTAGCACTATCGCCGCCCCACTCACTGCCCTGACCTCCCCGAAGACCAAGTTCGCCTGGTCATCCGAAGCTGAGAAAGCCTTCCGGGAACTGAAGAGACGGTTCACCTCGGCTCCTGTCCTGACTCAACCTGATCCGGATCGTCAGTTTATAGTGGAGGTAGACGCATCTGAGGTGGGCGTTGGAGCTGTGCTATCTCAACGCTCTTCAAACGACAACCGAATTCACCCGTGTGCTTTTTTTTCCCATCGTCTCTCTCCGGCGGAACGAAACTATGATGTGGGCAATCGTGAACTCCTCGCTGTCAAGTTAGCCCTCAAGGAGTGGAGGCATTGGTTGGAGGGCGCCTCAGTACCATTCCTCGTCTGGACAGATCATAAAAACCTACAATATATCAGTCAGGCTAAGAGACTAAATACAAGGCAAGCACGTTGGTCCCTCTTCTTTTCCCGGTTTAACTTTACCCTTTCCTACCGCCCTGGCCACAAGAATACCAAACCCGATGCCCTTTCCCGACAGTTCACCTCATGCAAAGAGGCCCCTGACCCAGAACCGATCATTCCCCTCTCACCTTGTTGTAAGGGCAGCTCTTCTCGACATAGAATCCCTCGTTGTTGCGGCCCAAGCAGACGAGGCGGGTCCTCGTCAATGCCCCATTAACTGTCTCTATGTTCCCAGTTCTGTTCGTCCACAGGTCCTGCAGTGGGGTCACTCCTCCCAATTCTCCTGTCACCCCGGATCCAGTAGGACCCAAGCCTTCATAGGGAGGCGATTCTGGTGGCCGTCGATGAAAGACGACATTAACCGTTTTGTCCAGTCCTGTCCGACATGCGCCCAGAGCAAGTCTTCAAACAGACCCCCCGCCGGACTTCTACAACCCCTATCTGTGCCCCGAAGACCGTGGTCTCACATTGCCCTGGATTTCGTCACTGGTTTGCCCCCCTCTGATGGTAACACTACAATCCTGACTGTTGTTGACCATTTTTCTAACTCTGTTCATTTTATTCGCCTGCCTGGTCTCCCCTCAGCCAAGGACACCGCCCAACTGATGATCCAACATGTTTTCCGAATCCATGGTCTTCCCATAGAGGTGGTTTCAGATAGGGGCCCCCAGTTTACTTCCTCCTTTTGGAAAGCCTTTTGCAAACTTCTCGGTGCCTCTGTTTGTCTGTCTTCAGGTTTTCACCCGCAAAGCAATGGCCAAACCGAGAGAGCTAACCAGTCTTTGGAGACCGTACTGTGCTGCATGGTTTCTCAGAACCCGTCCGCCTGGAGCCAACAGCTGCCCTGGGTTGAGTATGCCATTAACTCTCACGTCTCCTCCGCCACAGGCAAGTCCCCCTTTGAGTGCTCCTTGGGTTACCAACCCCCGCTGTTCCCGGACCAGGAGAAGGAGGTCGGAGTACCATCTGCGGAGGTGTTCATCCGACGCTGTCTCCGGACCTGGAGGCGAACCCGTACCACCCTTCTCCGTTCGGCTGCCCGGATGAAAACCCAGGCCGACAGACGTCGGACCCGAGCGCCACCTTATCGCCAGGGTCAACGGGTGTGGTTGTCTACCCAAGACTTGCCTCTGAAAGTAGAATCCCGCAAGCTCTCCCCACGGTTCATCGGCCCCTTTCCCATCACCAAAGTCATCAGCCCCACAGCTGTACGCCTCAAGCTTCCCCTACCCTTACGCCGCATCCACCCCACTTTTCATGTCTCCCGTGTTAAGCCCTTCGTCTGCAGCCCCATGCACCCTTCCCCTGCTTCCCCACCACCCCCCCGCCTCATTGATGGTTCAGAGGCGTACACGGTTAAAAGACTCTTGGACGTTCGTCGCCGGGGCCGGGGACTCCAGTACCTCGTAGACTGGGAGGGCTACGGCCCTGAGGAGAGGTGCTGGGTCCCGGCTCGGCATATATTAGATCAAAATTTGATCAAGGAGTTTCTCCGCCAGCACCCCGCCTCGGCCAAGGGGACGCCAGGAGGCGTCCGTTAGAGGGGGGGTACTGTCATGATCCTGCTCCTTGCGACTCCGGCCACCCACTGGACTATTAATGCACTGCAACCTCTGTGTTTTGTTTACTCCACCATGTGCCTCTGTTTTTGCTGTGTGCCCTGCCCCTTTCTCCTCCCCTGCTCTGCACCTGTAAATCATGATCCTGTTCACCTGTTCCTTGTTTGTTATAGTGATTCCCTTCCCTATATATACCCCAGTGTTCCCTCTGCTCTTTGTCTGATTGTCTGACCGTGTCCTGAGAGTTCTGAGTACGTATCTGTCTGCTAAAGCCTGTTTACCTGTGCCTGTTCGCGTTATCGCTGTTTTGCTTTTCCCCTTTTGGATACCTTTGGATTTGGATTTCTAGTTACGTTTTGGAGAATTGATCTTTTGTGTGTTTTTTCCCCTAACCCAGTTTTGGATTTTTTGTTGGATTACTTGCGCCTTTTGGTTTTCGATCTTCTGAGCTTTTCCCTTTGTATTTTTTGAACACTGTAAATAAATATTTTCACGGATCTGCATTTGGGTCTCAGTCTGTACCTTACAGCAGGGACTTAGAGTAGATTTTCATGCATGGACAAACTAGCCATTTTATGATCTACATTTCTATGATTATGTCTATGTATTGTCTATAGATTATGAGTAGCTAATACACTGTAATAAAATTAAAACAAGCAATAATTTAATTTACAGCCCTGATTCCCTGTCTTTTCTATAAAAATATATAAGTAGTTGTTGGGTAATTACTGCAAATGAATACAGGATATTACCATTTCATTACTTCATTTTAAGACCATCAAATCTCACCATAACAGCAAAGTAATTCCTTTAGTATCATTAGTATCATTTTGTTATTGACTTATTACCCCAACAAATAGTGACTTATTTTGTAGAAATAACATGGAAATTATTCAGAAATTATTCAATTATTATTCAGTAATGTGAGTGATTATGAGTTGTTACCATAATTTTACCAAGTTATTACTATAAAACTACGCTCTTATTACCAATCTGTAAAGTGTTTCCTCATTACTGCTATTCGCTAGCCAAATGTATGCCAACATGAACTAACTCTTTTCCCTTCAAGATATGAGTCACGCGACAGCTTTAGCCGACATTAGCCCTAGACCATCAAAGCGTGTCATAACAGAACAGACAGAATGTATCATTGTCTTGTCAATTTTAAAGGTAGGCCTATGTAGAATTGCAGGCAGTTATATGAATTGAGGAACTATTTGTCAGGTCGGCATCAGATCTGGTCACGGCCACGCCCCCTCACTCAGACTCACAGCTCGTCTCCCCGTTTGCACTCACCTGAGTCCTAATTGGTATCACCTGGTCCCCATCTTACTTAAGCCTCCCCTCTGCATCACCCTTTGGCTGGTCTCGTCAGTGTTACCCTGGACTTCCAACGTGTGTGTGGTTCTTCCTACGTCTCCCGCGATCTCCTGTGTCATTCTCCCTGCGAACCCAGACTTCCGAGTTTGTATTCCTATTCCAGTGTGTTTACTCGTGTTTTTTCTGCTAAGTAGCAGACGTGACTTTTGTTACCCCTTGCCTGTTTAACTTCTGAGTGTTCTTGTATCCCCCGTTATTGTATCAAACATGACTTTTGTTATCACCTGGTTCCGTTGGATTATTAAACCCCCGTTTGTTTTGTACTGTTGCCTCCGCCTGTCTGTATCTGACACTATTAGCCTACTTTTGGCTTCTTAAATCTTTCTGATAATGCTAGCTGAAAACTACTGCTGGAACAAGACAAGGGCCAAAACCGTGCATCTACCGTCCATCCGACTGACTCCAAGTGGGCTGGATGTTGTGTGACAGTAGTTTGTCCTAGCTATGTTAGGGTATCCGTCTGACTGATCCTTAAATTCAAGCCGTATTTTGCTTTTACATGTGCTCAAGCATGTTTTCATTGCTCTTGTGAGCCGACTTTGTCCTCGCGTGGATCACAACATTCCTCTTGTGCACAGAGTGTGCCCTTGGGTGGATCACAAAAAAAGTCTTCATGAGCACAGAGCTTGCCCTCGCGAGGATCACAGAATTTCTCACTTGCTAGGGATCCTATGAGTGAAGTCATTATTCCCTTGTGTTAATATTGGCACTAATGTAACACCATGTTTAGCTCTCCACTAATGTCATCGCTTACTCTGGTGATCCACTGGCAAGCGTTGCGAACTGTATGGGTTGCGTCCAACCGCTAATTCCGTTAAAAATCATTTTGGGTGTGTGCTGTGGCTCGTGTCACATTAAAAAAGTTCAGCAATGCCCAACTTTATGCAAAGTAATGCATCCAACACGCGGTGATTATTCAGTGACAGATCAATGCAGGGGAGTACTATCATGAATCAGCTGTAAAGTTGTTTGGAACACGTCTACAACAAGCATCTCAAAGAAGGCAGGGTAAAATTGGAAACCGTCTCTGCATCTGTCAAGCGAATTGACGCATACACACAGATTTCAGTGCTGTTGTGCCGGTTCACTTGACAATTTGAATAAAACTTTGCTAGTCATTTATTTTGTAACCTTGTTGCCTTGAATCGAAAAGTTGTTTAAGCAGAAACGTGAGTAATTGTGAACTAGGCCTATCCATTCAACATTTCTCCATTTTGAGTATCCATTCCAAATTGAGAGAATCCCTTGCCCCCCTCCCCTTTCCCCTGCTGTCACAAACTGTGCCCGACAGGCAGCAAGCAGACACCTCACACCTATACATATCCTCACTCTCTGCAAATATGCAATAGGAATCCGATTGGCGCAAGTAATATAGCTATATCAAATACGCTAATGCAGTTTTTTTCTGAGAAAAAAAACGTTGACTGCCTCTGACCTTAAATATTTGGGCAGTCAGGTCTTCATGGTGATTAAATACCAAGTTCAAGATCCTTCAATACACTGTATTCAGGAGATACTGGAGTGGAGTGGATTAAAAATCCTGTGAATTTCAATGGGAGATAAGATGCTGTAAAATCTTCAACTTCCTATCAAGGAAAAAAATATAGGAGATATACATAGCTTTCAAAAAATATAGTGTGAATCTTCATCATCATAAATTAATATTAATCTTTTTTTTTTTTAAAGATGTGAGGGTCTGCATGGTAGGTGAGTGCAACAGAAATAGCCTACTGAATAATTAATACCAAAGATTCTAGAGCGTAGCACTCTAGTATCGGATAGGTACAGATCCGTTTGCCTACAAGACAAAGCTCTATCTTCACCAGGTGCCTCCATCTGTGGAGCTGTGGCGTCTTCTTTTGCTGTGTGTGGCAGAGACAAAATGGAGGAAAACTGGAGCAGAGACTGAAAATAACAGTGAAACATGGAGGAGCACTCAAGTGAGTACCATATACCTGCAGAGGGCTACGCTCTCCTGGCCAGTTTCAGAAGGCGTCCCTGCTGCCCGTCGTTTTGGCTGTGTGACGTTCTCCATTCTCAAATGAGTGGGCCATATGATGGCATCTCAATAACCACCTTGACTGAAGACGATCTATCCCATACGCGACGCCACTCCTCTGTTCCAACTTCAAAGCAGCCACGGTCTCTGGAAGATGCTGGATAGCCTACAAACTGACTAACCACATCTGGGTCCATAGACTACATGGATCCTGATCGTATATGGACTAATGTCCATTTATTTGCTTTTGCTGTCTCTTTCTTTTTCTCTTTTATTGAGCTAATACTCTCATTTAGGCAATTTCACTACATGTCTTACATTAATATTTCAATGTATATGTGACAAATACATCCTTTGATCCTCGATCCTTGAACAACAAAACACAAATATTAATGAATATTCTGCAAGACATTTAATACACAAAGTTCCTACATAAAAACATTTTTCATTTCATTTTCATCTACATAATTGCTTTCTACATTTACTTATTTACTATTTGCTAAAACAAAATACAGTGATACAACGAAGAATACAAGCACACACACTTCTACACACACTTCTACACACATACACACCAGTAGTAGGAAATATTTCACACTGGCAATTGTCTCTACAATGAAATATATCAACAGCAACCCTGTAATTGTAGTGACTAATTTTGAGCAATATGTAACTCAATTTAATTATGTGCATAACACCTTTCAAACTTTGAAAGATATTATCTGCAAGTGTTATCTATATACCTATTATTCTCAAACTAGTACTCTTGGTTGCACTAAAATCATCAAAACCAATTCCCCCTGTTCTGTTTTCAGTGTTTGGGTGAACATTTTCAAAACAACAAAAAACATGCTCATTTTGAACATAAAGTGTAGTGTTGATGACCCTGTGTGAGCGTTTCTGGGTAGTGACCAAATAGGTACACATAGGTACAAGTATCATGTACGTCACATTGGAAAAAAGCATCTGTTAAAAAAATTAAAAACATTCACATTAAAACAACAGGCACCAATTTTCAATACTTTTTCCATGGCTTAATACAAATACAGAATTTGATGTGTACCTACATAAAATAGGCCAAAACACAGCATTTTGCTCAACAGTGCACTGGTATATGTGTAGCAAGTAGACCTATTGAAAGGCCTACATTTGTAGGACTAAGCCTGGTAGTTCCAAGTATTTCTTCAGTCACCCACTAGGTTCAGACATAATAACAAATTTTAAAAAAATTGGGTGTCAGTACTAAAAACTTGTACTGACGCCATTACTGATAGCAGTTCAAATCTAAAAGGAACACCCCAACCCCTAGTTGTTAACATTGGTTTGGCAAGCTCAGATCTGACTCCAACTGGTAAAACCTTCAAGGCTATGAGACATTTTAACCAACACCGCCAGATGTTCTCTGAGTCTGATGGTAGTAATGGAGCTCCAGCCTAGCATACCATAGATCACTAAGATCAGATTAGACCATTAGCATCTTGCTCAAAAGTGACTATGAAGTGTTCTAAAACCAACAGAAAATGAAACGTGACGATTTTCTAGGTGGAACTATACTCTCATTCTGGCGTACTAATCAAGGAAATTTGCTACCACATCTGAAAATAGTTCCTCTAATAGTTTTTTTATTCAGTTTAATCATTTCATGTGTTTACTTTCTGATGTTCCTCCTTTTTCTGGTATTATGTTCTCATTCTTGTTCTAGTCCAAACTGAGAAGTGTGTGGACATTTCAAAACTGATTGTGGTGGGGAGTCAGTGGGAATGAGCTGAGAGTTAGCTTAGATGGCAGCATCCATAACCTCCTACTTGCCATTCATCCTTCTCCGTTACAGAAGGTTTGTTCAAACTTTATATATATATAAAATATATACAGTCTATGACATAAGCATAATGTGCCGTACTATTCATTGGTTTCATTTTTAAAATGTTTGGATCAACTTCTGTTGTGTTAAATGTGACTTGACTCAAAAGTTTTAATGCAACTATGCAACTAGAATTTCATGACAGCTAATCATTGCAAAGCTGCCATGTGTGCATACTATATTGTCCCTTTACCTCTACAAGTTTTTGAGTACTAACAACCTGTGTATACTGTCATAAACTTATTGTATTAAACTTTCTTTTGTTGTTTGCTTCAAATATGGTCAACACTGCAACAACATACTAATGATGAACAGCATAGTTGTTGAAACAGAACTTTTTAACATGAAGGAATTTAAATGGCAAAAGTGATAGATTTCCTTAAAGTCTGATGCTTTAAATGGAATGGGTTGCCTTTTGGAGCAAACATAAGGTCAAAATATGGCACTGAAAATAGATTTTAATGAATGTTCCCTGTTAAGACTAAAAGGGCTACTATGAGTCCTCATTTGTGATATCTGATCGTGCAATAGAGAACCCTACAACTCCATTTCAGCTGACTCCCTGATTAATGCTTCGGAATCAGATTTTTCTTGATTATCTGACAAGGTACCTTTTCTCCCACAGCTTCATAGCCTTGAGGATCTGCAGACACTTGAGTCTTAAAACTCATTTGATTATCTTTGACACTCTTTTGAATTTCAAAACTATACTGAGGTTTGACCTGCAGCTCAATGTGGCTCTCACATGCTCCTACTGTGTGAGTGAGCTGACTGAAGGCACAACCACTCCTCCTATGTGGCTGTTGTTCCTCTTGGCTTCTGGGAGTGGGAAATACAGACATCAAACCAGACAGATGCTCTTTGAAGCGCCTAAAAAAACCTATGGAGGGCTTGTGCCTAACCACAGGCCAGTCGAAGTTCAACATCAAAGGCTGACCTATGGTAGGTTCATTTATGTCCTCTTGTGTGACAGAAACCTCACAAGGAGTCATATGAGAGGGAGGTGAGGTTTTTGCTCTGCCATATGCCTCCCATTCTTGTGGGACATAGTCCTCTTGGTTCTCTAGGATGATTGAGTGATTTTCACATGGCAAGTTTTTAGCGCTCACAAATCCGTCAGTTTCTGGTTCTAAATCCACAATAAAGGCAAGTTCTTCCCCACCAAATGCCTTTTCAGTAGTGAGGCTATGATGACCACTCATCCCAAAAGGATGATGGACCTGTCCCAACCAAGTGGTCTGTGATGAGTGTTCTTCATTCGTCTTTACATCCACCTGTGTTACATTTAGAAGTAAGTTTTCCACATTGCTGAGATTCAGTGAGATATTTGGTAAGTCATGATGAGTGGGAGATGCCTGGGTTACTTCCACAAGATTGTTGTTATTGTTGTTGTTCGCGTTGGGGTTGGTCTGTGAGGACCTCTTTGGTCTAGGGGTGATGACATGCTCTCTCTCTGATCGGGCAGGAGAGGCACCCCGTCTCCGCGGAAGCTTTGGGGATTTATTAACTTTATATTCAATGATCTCCTCCACTTCTACCCATTTGGGATTCTTCCCCGTGGCACCATCTGGTTCTGTGACATAGAGTGTTGGAACGGTTTTTCTGGGCACCAGGCGTCTCTGTCTTGGAGGTTCTGGGGTGGAAGTCTCAGAGTGGTACATTCCCATGGCAGAGGTGCGTGGGGACATATGGCGCTTCAATCTGGTATTCTTTACCACAGTGGTAATGGTCTCCTCTCTGAGAATGACAACACGTGCAGAGTGAGGGAATGCACTATCAATGCACCATAACAAAATATCTTACATTGTGCCCTTCACAACTGATATCCTTGGTAATATTCACCGAACATGCATTTTACAAACCATCTATTTGCAATTTATCTTAATCTCACAATGAGAAGACAGGAAAAATCCAACCTTAAAGGGAAGAAAATGTATTCTGAGACAGAACAATACACCATAAAGTAATGAATATTTTTACCAAAACCATAATTACTGGAAGTGAATGGGAGAGATATGGGATGGGATTGGGAAATGATCACAGGTCTGACATGACATGGGATAACCATGAGCAGCAAGGTTTGATGTTGATGAATCTGAAATGTTGCTTTGGGGTAAATAAATTGATCCAATCATCACTCATCAGAGACAGATTTTTTCTTATGTAGAATGGCCAGGTATTTCATGACACCCTAAATCGCTGAGATGAAAAGGGACACTGTGAGATTCCATGGGCCACCTTGGAGTGGTGGTAGCGTAGCAGTTAAGAAACCTAGTCTATGATCAACTTAAGAAAAACAGATAGGCAAAGCAAACATTTTTCGACATGCCAACACCTGTACCTATTGCAAAGAAAGGTTGAAAATCAGTTACTGTGCGGTGGAAATGAGAGAAGCAAATCACCGTTAGGTTTGAGTGTCTCGCATTCCAGGCTAACTCCCCCATTTGACACACAAGGCTGTGCCTTTATGCAGACCTCTATGGCTAATGTATATGGTTTTCTGCCTGGTAATGGTATGGTTTTCCGCCTACGGTGTATTGTTTGCACTTTCATGGAATACTGTCATTTACACGGTAGTCCACTATTCATTCAATTCAGATGCGACAATTTTATCCACATTAATTAACTTGATCTCACGCTTTGAACTTGATCTCATGCTTTACTGTATAGTAATGATTTTCAAAAAACTTTTAAAATGTTTTCCAATGAGTTGTCACCAGCATTTTCAAATAAAATAATTTACTATATAAGGCAAAATAGGGTCTACAATTTTTTTTTTCTTTTTTCCCCAAAAATGAGTCAGGAAAAGGGGGGTCATCTTATATTCAGGATCATCTTATATTCGGGCAAAAACGGTGTAAGTACTATAGGTATATATACTTTTGATCCTGTGAGGGGAATCTGGTCTTTGCATTTATCCCATTTACCCCATCCCAATTTAGTGAAACACACACACACAGCATACAGTGAACACAGTGAGCACATACTAACCCGGAACAGTGGGCTGCCTGCTACAGCAGCGCCCGGGGAGCAGTGAAGGGAGTGAGGGATATTGAGCCGTGGATGTGGCAACCTTTTGATTTCAAGCTTGAAGCCCTAAGCAGTACGCCACGGCTGCCCCACAATAATGTATTCATAAAGCCCTATAACTAATGACATGGTATTCATAACTGTGTATACATTCTCATGACCGTACTCATAAGGCATTATAATGTTAAAGCCGTTATAACTCGAAGTGTCACAAAGCATTACAAAACTTCTTTGGCCTTCTGACACTAGAGAAACATACCACTTTACTTATTGTCTGTAATGACACCTTTTTGACTTTCAATTATGTGTTCACCTCACTTTACTAAAAGTATGCATTGAGCGCTTGTAACTGTTAATTTTTTGGCATGAGCAGTTGGGTATATAAAAGGACAATTAACAAATTGAAGCTATAATTTATGACACTTTAAGTTGTAAAGGCTTATAAGTACTTATGAACACCAATGACATTAGTTATAAGACTTTATGAATGCACTATAACCCTTTAGTGTTACCAGTATTACATTGTATCAAGTTAAGTGTCAACGGTATTCCATTATATCAAATGAATGCACTGTTTTTTGCAGAGTAATAGAGTAATAAAATTAACATCAGTTTGTGCAGCGTGGTAAAAACATATTGCATTGTACATTGTGTGACAGAAGAAATAGAACGTAATTACAATAATTTGTTAATCAGACACCAAAATAGTCAAAACTCAGTCAACTTACATGATAATGGTTTTCTTTGGTGCTTTGGTCTCTTGTTCTGTCACTACCAAGACAGAGAGCAGGGATTGGGTGATTAATCATGAGCTAAAATCAAATCTGATGCTTATTAAAATGGCTTTAAAGATATTGCTTTTAAATTTCTCTGTAACACCTTCAATTGTAATGGCTTGTTCTCCTCGGCGGTCACTGGCCATAGCGACAACAGGATGGCACAAATCAGCTCCACATCTGGCACTGCCGAGACGATTTGACAGCTAGTACAAAAAATAACAATAACAATAAATATAAACTAGATTTGCAATTCTTTGGAATTACACAGTGCATGCAAAGCAAACATTTTAAGAAGTGCACATAAAAATTCACAATAGAAAAGAAAAAAAAAGAAAAATGAAGAGGAGTGTTGTTTAGACAGTCAAACAGGTAGAAGTAGAACAAATGGAGAAGGGAGAAGTAGCAACAAATATGTTAACAGGACTTCAACTGATGTTACTGGGATAAACATTTGAAAAGTAGTTTTAAAGATTGATAAAGAGAGGCAAATAGACACTTAAATGGAGATACTGCCTAATATTGTGCAATGTTGTGCTGTTCCCCCTAAACATTAAATAATTACAAGGTGTGATAGTAGTAGAGCAAACATTAGTAACACTACAGTCCATTCCTTGTCTTATTCTTCCATCTAGTGGGGACAAAATGCAATAGCATGGAATTTAGTTGCCACAGGCTGTGGTTGTATATTGTTTCATGTTAATATACTATATTGGCAGTATATTTAGTTGGTTAATGAGCTACATACTGAATAGATTCATAAGTTTATGAGTAATATTTAAGATACTATGAGTAAACTCAACTTATTATAGTTTGTTGAAAGTGGGTGGTTATGAAATGTGTCAATGTGCTGTCAATGACGGCTGTGTAATGACTGTGTTTTGGCAGTTCGATGGCAGTTTAATATTAATGTGATGGTCTTCAATTAAAGGCCATATTGATGTGCTGTTTAATAATCAATTTGTAGGTGTTTTGGATGTTATACAGTATGATACCTTAATATCAGTAGGACTTCAACACATTATGTCTGTAAGTTGTGACTTACTAGAAATCTGTGGACTTTTGCCATAAAAAATGTTAAAGGCCATTTTCCCAAAATTTTTTCTCATCCTCCAAGCAAAAAATCTCCACTTCTGTAGCACCTACATGCACCAAACTTTCCAGTCTCATTCCTAACTATAATTTGAATGTTTGTACAGAGGGATGTGTTGATTTATCATAAATATCACCGTAAATATCAGGCTTGTAAACAGAGAATATACTGACGATATTTTCACAAAAAGCTTTTTTGGTCAAAAACAGGGTTTTTGGGTGAAACCAACCTATTTCTACTGCCGATTACTAAAGAATGGAAAAGGGTACAAACAAATATTTTTCCCTGATAAAAGAAGATAGTTCACTCTTTCTTTTAGTCGTTTCGGTGTTTACATAGTCATAGAACACAATTTTCTGTGGGTCTTGAAAAATCAAAATGCTAAAAAAACGCTGGCAGCATGGGGCTCTTTGCTCTGAAAACAGCTAGTAGCCAATGAGTAAGACATACAATCAAAGAGAACTTGCAATACATTTTTTCACATATTTTTGTGAGTAATCAACTGGGGAAGTTTCATGGTGATGTGTCTGGACTTAAAAGGACTTCAACTGATGTTATTGGTATAATCATTTGAAAAGTCAAAAGGCAGTTTTAAAGATCAATAAAGAAAGTCAAATTGACACTGAAGTAACACTGTTACTGAGGTTGTGCTGTTTCACATGATATGTGTATGCGATATGTGTGACGAAGACTTCGCAAGTAATCTAACAGAGAGGATTGAGTATGAAGTCTCATGCACTTCTCACACACTTTGTGTGGTCTGGGCCCTGTGTGATGATCCTGAGGCTTGGGGTTAGGGTAAGAGCTGGCATGGTATGGGGGTTGTCTTGTTCAAATCTACCACACCATGAGGGACAAAGAGGGCTCAAAGGAGAAACAAAAATTAACATTTGTTTGAATTTATGTGTAAGTGCCCTGTAAAGTTCAGATGAAATCAAAGAAATAGATAAAAGTGGAAATAGTAGACAGGTAGCTAATAAATGAATGAAAGTGGAAAAACATTGAATAAACAATGAAAATAACAATCACACATAGATAAAGTGATCTAATTAATAGACCAAGATTATTTTTTTATAATACAGTTAATTGTTTGCAGGTAATAGTAGGTAGTTAGGGAATGGGAATTTTTTGCATGAACTGTAATAATTTTTTTTTTAATTGTGCTGTAGCTTGAATGTTTATCCTCTTTTTGTTGCAGTGGATAAATGCTGCTAAATGCATACATTTAAATATAATGTCTTAACTGAAAGCAGCTGTTTACAAATGTGATAATAGTAGTTTATGAGAGGAAGCAAGGGGAGGATGCAACAAAATAACTGCTCATAGGACTTCATAATAACAAGTCATGTTTTCTCTCTCAACCAATTGTGGTGCAATGATTAGGCTAAGTAATAAACATTAGAGCAATTAAAATTAAATTAACATGTTAATCATGATTTCATTGATTGACAACAATAAAACATTTTGATTATTAATGTGTATGTGTATGGAATGAAAGCGCCAGAACAGAAAGAGAGTGGTTCATGGTCTTAGGAAGAGACGGCACAGGAGACACACACACGCATACACTAGCCTACCACTCAGAAGTTTAAATTTGTGAACAGGAAACAGTAAATCAACGAGACATGCAGTCTTTTTTAGAGATGGAAGATTAATTCCAAAGCAGACAATCACACCACCTCTGCACTGTTCTTGCATCTTTTGTTTTGCATCTCACAAACTTACAATTGCAAGTGGATTTTTAAATAAAAACAAAGGTTGAAGAGCACATCCATCATTTCAAATAAAATCATGAACTGTGTCTAACAAAGACAAGGACATGTTATCTTATTCATTTGCTGTTTCTTATTCACACTAATGACATTTAATGGCATGAGTGTTTCCATGGAGCGTATACATTTTAGAATATGTACCTAGATAGCAAGATGCTGGCGGTCTGACAGCAGGCTGCTACTGGTGGTCCGCTGGCATTTTGTTTGTCGGTTCTACGGAGGTCTGTCTCTATTTCACCATATGTGATATTTTTGCTATTTGGAAAATACCATATATGGCAACACAGCAGTGGAGAACCGACAAGCAAAAATACTGGTGGTCTGCTGGTGTTTGAATTAAATCAGTATTTATTTATTTCTATACATAAATTCTATTCTGACAAGCTCCATATTTACACTACTCCATTTAGACGTTTTCTCTGGAGAGAACTACCAAATGTGATATGAAAATCGATGCTCTCTCACTTTGAATTATTGGTACGTTGACATTGGAAAATGCAGAGTGATTGTTAGCTCTGAAGGGTCACCCATGGTATATTGTGGAATATCCTCACTCCTAATGACATGTAAAATGTGTTGAGTCAAATCAGATATTGCTAAACAGCTAGACCGGACCTAACTATATGTATAAAGGAAGAAAATAGACAGGATGCAAGGCGGATATAACTGACTTAGAAAATACTTACACTTAAATGAAACCTGAAAGTTTATTTAAGTACAGTGATGGAAAACAGAACAGTGATGAATTACTGTCAAATACTGCTAATCTTGCCTTATAGCAATACCATACCTCACATTCATAATGTCCCAAGTCCCTCTCACCGGGGTTTTTAATGATTAGAACAAGGACACCACTGCGGGCCTCACTGTATGTCTGATACTTTTCTTGATCAGTCAACAGGCGCCCCTCTTTAAACCATCTGATCATGAAGCAGAATGCAGAAAAGTGTGTTAATTTTCTAATTAAACATTGTACAAACAGAAGTTGGGAAAATGTATTCAGATTTGATTACCTGATTTTAGGATTTGGAGCACTTTGAATAGTACATGTGAATTGAGAATCCTCACCAGCAATTAGAGTAGCATTTTGAATCTTGTTGACAAAGCGGGGTGGAACTAGAAAGAAAGAGAAAGTTATTAAAATCACAACACTTGGGGTTGTGGTTGTGAGCAGAGTCCTGCACTGGAATGGGAACTGACACAACAGTTGCTGAAGCAGGCGGGTTTTAATGTTCGGGAATTTTACGAGCAGGTATGTGGGCGGGTAACAGGTGAATCAAAACAGTATTGTAGCCTGTAACCTAAGCAAAAATATCTATATATCCTCCCCTGTGTTGATCTGTTATTGGATGCATTCATCTACATAAAGTTAGGCATTGCTAAACATTTGGAGGCAATGCGAGTCGCATTGCGTACCTAGAATGCTTTGTCAAAGTGGAAATTAATGATTGGACGAGTCCTATAGAAATGAATTGGGGTGATGCGTTGTGGGGTTTGCGTCACCTGCTAGTGAAATGCCGCCATTATGGTATTGTGTAAACCAGTCCTGTACGATTTAACATAAGATGACAAACATCAAATCGGATGCATGGAATAAATTGGCAGAGGAGATGGGGTAGCCTGATATGTATCCATGAGCCTACAGTGTATAAATGTGTGTGTGGACTAGCAAACTGCTAACTTATGCTGAATGAATGAATGAATGAATGAAACCACACGCACATGGCCAACCAGTGTCTCACAATGCATGTACAACCGAGTAGTGGGACATGCATTGTGAAAACAGGAAGCCCGGAATGCCCACCAGGTGACAGTCGCGAAATGATCAAATCGCCTCGTCACCGGTATGTGTGACCGTAGGCTAGTGAGAGAGATTTTTCTTCCTCTGGATTTGTTATCTAAGAATGCAGGATGCAGCTCAAACCTGGAACAGTGGATGATATAGGCTACTGTTCCACTAACCTTAATTAGGTTACATTCCAGCAGAGAATCAATGGATAGCCTATCTGATTTTATTTGTATTCAAAGGTTGTTTTTTTTCTTCATTACAGGCTCTGGTGCTATTTAGGGCTCTGATGATAGAGCTCATGAAAATGTGGCAAGTTTCTGTCTAATATATGAAAATCCATAGGCCTGGTTAATGCAAAATGTTTAAGAAAAATTTATAGGCTGCATGTTTTGTTTGTGTAGCCACCCATTGCCTATTCAATCCGCAAAGCTTGCATTCTTTTAATGTATGCAGGCCCTTCATGTAGCATTTGTGACGTTGAGAGGTGCATGGAAAAAAATTAAAGCACTTCAATTGGAAAGCTTTTAATCTGTGTACAATTCATCACGGGTACGGGCAGGTAACTGGGGAAATGTTAACAATAATCACAGATGAATGAGCAGGTATGGTGCTGTGCTTTGGGGTACGGGTCTCCAAAAGTGGACCTGTGCAGCACTCTGGTTGTGAGCAACAATTGGTATGTCATTATGTATAGTACATGGATATATTTAATCACTACATTACACTGTGTGCTGTGACGTACCTTGCACAGTGATCTTTCCCAAAGTGCTGGCATTGCCCGCAGAGCTTGTGGCAAAACACATGTACTGGCCTGAGTCATCTGCTGTCATATTGTCCAGGATCAGAGTACATGAGCCATCAGGATCCTCAATGATGATATGGTGGGGGTCTGCCTCTACAGCACACCCATCTAAGAAAAAGGACTTGTGTTAGTCTTTGCAGTGCAAATAGATTTAGCCACCATAAAATATCATATAAGCTTACCCTTATACCACACCACTGTGGGCTTGGGGATGCCTTGAACTTTGCAGGCCAATTTCACTGTTTGCCCTAGCTCTGCTGTACAATCTGCCAAAATCTCCACAAAATCAGGTGGACCTGGTAAAAGAATGAATGGTACTCAATTAAATAATATTATGTTATTTTGAGTTTAAAATATAATCTAAATACTTTTTGTTGCAGTCAAAGTTGCTATTATACCGTAAACGTATGGTCAAATGGTCCCCCTACTAAGTTCATTAATTCTGTATAACAGCACACCTTGAAGGCCATAATCCCGCTTATCACCCGGTCCCAACTCATTGGTGTAAGGAAACAAGTTTGTTTAAAACAAATATAAAACAATGCGGCTCAGTTTTAAAGAAACTTGTTCAGCTGCTGTACTAATTTTCCATTACTGCTGATGCCATCGTTGCTTGCAAGTTCAAACGCTGTTTAATATGGTTATTATAGTTAACATTCAAAAGAGCATTATTATGGAATGGCAATTAAACTTTTTCACCAGATCTACTTCATCAGTGTGCATTATACGGAATTATTACATGGCTCTTAATAATGTTGTAGAATGCTCCATTCACTTCAAAGGCACTTCCCAATGTTCTACCAAAGATACTTTAGTGTATGAAGCATTCTAGGCTTCGCCAATGTAATAAAATGGGATACAGTTCCAGTGTTACAAGAAATAGGAAATTCTGAAATTCTGAGTTTCCATGGCTGGGTAACCCCAATATCAACGTCAATATTCATTAAGGGGGTTGTCCTGGCCACGCACATGCTAGTACATGGGATCTAAGTGAACGACGGAACCAGAGAAGTTGTAAACTGCTAAAAAATTTTTTGACTGTGTTGATTAGGCTATGCATTGAATTAATAAATTAATAGGCCTATTTTGTGGATCTAGCTATGCCATTTACATTTAGTCTAACATTACTTGTAGCCTACAGGATGTATGGACAGGACAAACTTGGTGTTTCACTCTCTCCTCTCGTAGAGACATGTTTTCAGTAGTTTTTATGAGCTTAGGCTACTTCTTTCATTGTCATATGTTCCGTGTGTATTGTAACTTTGTGAATTGTAACCCTGCAAAAAGAATTAAGATTTAACTTACTGTTAAGCAATATCAATGAGGCTATGTAGGTTTATGGTCATCTTAAATAAATATATTTGAACTTAGACAACATATTCAGAGGCATAAGCCTACAATCTTAACATCTGGAAGGACGATGGTAGGCTATGCACCATGATGCTGTCTGATGCTGATGTTCTAAAAATAATTTTGTGAAATATGCCTTAGGAATAGCCCTGAATGCATGTGTCTGAGTAACAACAAGCTTGTGTACAAAGTTTCTTAGACCAAAAATGAACAAAGGATGGAAAAACACAAGTTGACATTCGAAAACTGTGTTGGAATGGAATCTCATGTTCCATTCATGTAAACTGGGATGATACTTAATTCAGGCTATGATCTCAACCTACAGACTCTTTCACAATGCGATGGTATCTAAATTTATTGGTGAGCTGGGCCGTTCGTAAAGCTTACAAAAGTGTGGCTTTAATGCATAGTACTGTACAACTATTGAAAAAGGTTTTTTTGTTGTGAACTGAACTTTTAAATAAACAAATCTAGGGAGGAAATCTAATATTAGGCCTACTGCTTATTTGTGTAATATTCATAACAGCGGGAAATGGTAGTGTTGCCCAGCTCAGAAGTGTTTATTTGAAAAGAGCACATAATCTACCTACTGTTTCTTCACTTTAAAAAACAGCTGAACTGAATGAGAATAGCTTAGAATTGGAATGGTGAACTATGAAGGTTAATTTATTCATTTGTACAAACTGAACTTTGAACTAGACTATGGTGAAATTCCCATTTCACAAGTCCATCTCAAATTGAAATTTTATTTTATTTAAGTAGCCTAAAAACTGACTGCGCACAAAATAGGCCATACCAGTGCCTAACTTATGCCAGTATTTATTCATAGGAAGACAATCATGAAGCATAATGAATGGCATAATAATCACTGTTTACAAACCATCAAGAAACATACAGCCTATGACTCTCTGAGTCACTGAAAAAGTCAGTGTATTGACGTGTAGCAGGATGACCAAAACATATGGAAATGATGAAAAACAATGTATTGTAGGATAGTAAGACAATCAATGCCATTCAAGAAAGCATTCAACAGTTTTGTGGTCTTACAAATCCTCTGACATTGAGTTCAAATGTTTAGGTTTCGTTGGACTGGTGCGCAGCCATGATAACCCCCATTAATGAATATTCACGTTAATCTTGCCCATGGAAACTCAGAATCTCAGACACCTTATTTCTGGTAACTCCTGTATCCTAAATAGGCTTGTCCTACACATCATTATATGAACTTTTTCTCTTAATAAGCAGTTAGAAGCAGGTATATAAATATAATTTTGTGTGTTGTTTTATTGCTATTGCTAGTGTGTGATGATAACGATGATTTTTAGACATGGGACAAATATTTCATTTTGTCACTTAATGTCTCATGAAACAGTCATGCATGCTTTATGTGTAGTTTATGACAACTGCTATGAATGTGTTATGAAGGGACCCGTCAGTGTTACCGGTAATTTTAACTTTGACTTACAGTGGGAACCCTGATTTGGACACACTTTTATTTATAAGTGGAAAAGAAAACGGAATGTTTTAAATATGTTAGCCTAAATATGTTAAGAAGTTAAATATGCTGTAAACTGAAATCAGAACATCTTCCATGTCTGGAATGGATGTACAGTACTTTGGGGCGAGGTGGTGGCGCAAGACGTTACACTAACCCATAAGACCAATGCCCGCACTGTGCTCCCTGAATTCACAATTCTTCTCTGTCAGATTACATATGAAGCTTTTGTCACACAGATACCATGTGTACCATATCACGTGAAAGTGCATCATGTGACCTGAGCTTTCCAACGGTATAATGCGCAAGTTGCTGAGATACACATCTTGCGAGAAAATTACCTTTAAATTTATAAGAAACTACTAATAGGCTATTAATACGGCTCTGCGTCCATCTCATACCTATTCATCTTGGTGAAACGTATCATGATCACTCAAATACGGCATACCACATATCAAAATAAACAGGATAACCTACCGATTCCAATTCTTATTCTCTTTATGATTAGCTGCGGCCGAGTAATCCGGTCTTAAAATCACATTAAATGTCTGCATTGTCTCCTTTATCAAAAGTTTTATCATATAGCCAGGGCACATGCAAAAAGTTGCTTGAAAGAAAGAAAAATCAATCATAAATCAAGACTGTACACCAACATGTCAGATAATGTAAAACTGGTGTCAGGGTTTCCCTGTTTTTGTTCTCTGTTTGCCCCCATCTGCTGGACATCTCTGGGGTTACCTTTTGTCACTCTGTTTTTTGTATCCCACCTGGTTGTGATTATTGTCAATTACCCACCCATTATGTCTTTGTCCCTCATTGGTTCCTGCTCCCCTTCCCACAGTATTTATTCCCCATCGTTTCTTTGTTCTGTCTCTGATTGTCTTCTGGTTTCCTGTAGTATTTCTGCTCAGTGAGTTCCTAGACTTTGATAACTGTTTTGTCCTGTCTGACTTGCATGTTTTCTGTTTTTGTCGAGTTTTTTGGACCTCCTGTTTTTAGGATTTAATTGTGTTTTTGTGCCTTCTGTTTGGATTTTTGTATTTCTGAAGTTTTTTGATGCTCTCTGTGTTTTTTCCTATAAGACTGGTGTGTTAAAGACTGAATAAATCAACTCTGCTTCTGATTCTGCGTTTGGGTCCAATCTTACTGGTATCCTACTAGTAACCTGACAACTGGACCTATTTTCCTACCATTTATCGCATCTGGGGGCAGCTGGGGCAAGAAAATTCTCCCACTTTCAAAGTGGGGAATGACAGAAAAAGTTTGAAAATAACTGCTATAAGGTAACAATAACATAATAATAAGATAACCTTGTTTGAATTGTGACAACGGTTTGACTAAAAGGAAATGTTGGTTTCGTCTAGGCTACAACACTAGGTACCTATGCAATATTGACTGGGTTAAACATAATTGCATTACTAAAAAGAGACTAAAATACAATTTTCATTGACTAAAACTAAACAAAAATAGCCATGGATCATTCTGACTAAAATAAGGCTAAAATGCCCAGACTTTTAGTTGACTGAAACCTGTCCTGATCACCCTGTGGAGGGCTTTCTGGTCCTAGTCATAGCTGTTCCAAAACCATGCTGTAATGTTTTGTGCTAGGATGCTCCTTATAGCACCTGAGTCAAAGGACTTCAGGATGGCAGAAGAGACTCCAAACGCAGCTGATAGTATAGGTGCTGATTAGCCGTTTTAGTCTGAGTTTGGATGTGCTCAGTATAAGTGAGGTCCTGACACCCAGATATTTGAGGCTGCACATCTCCACTAAAACCCCACTGATGTTTATGGGTGACTGGTGCCTTCTGGTGAGGTCCACCACCAGCTCTGTGGTTTTGATGGCATTCAGTTGTAGGCCATTATGGCACCACAATGCTGGACTGCTCACCTCTTCCAGCTGGGCGGTCTCGTTGAGATGCAGCAAAGTGCTACTGTATTGTCAGCAAATTTTATGATGGAATTGAAGCTGTGAGTGGCGGTGCAGTCATGGGTGCATAAGGAGTAGAGCAGTGGGCTAAGTGGACACCCTTGTGGAGCTCCATTGTTTAGGGTGATGATGTTGGAGATGCAGCTCCCAGCTTTAACAGCCTGTGGCCTGCCTGTGAGGAAGTCCAAGATCCATGCACACAAGCCAATGTTCAGTCCAAGGTCCCTTGGCTTAGTGAACAGTCTCTGGGGGATGATTGTATTAAAAGCTTAGCTGTAATCACTAAACAGCAATCTCACGTTGTTCCCATTTTTCCACATGGCTATGGGTGGTGTGCAGGAGGAAAGAGATGGCATCGTCTGTGGACTGGTTGGCATGTTAAGCAAACTGGACTAGGTCAGTGATGCTGTTAATGAAGGTGTTGATCCTGTCCTTAATAAGCCTCTCAAACACTTTCATTGTCACTGACGTGAGTGCAGTAGGCTGGTAATCGTTAAGACAGGAGGGAGTGTTGTTCTTTGGTACTGGGATGATGATCGATCTTTTAAAACACACATTTTGACTGTGCCAGGCACTTATTGAAGATGTTAGTGAGGACACCAGACAGCTGATAAGCACAACAACCCAAGCAGTCAGCCATGGCTGCCATCTGGCCCGCGTGCTTTGCGAGTATTAACCTGCTTGAGAGCCCTGCGCAGATCACTCTCTGCAATGCTGATTGGTAGCTTGTCAATTAATAACAATATTTGCACAGCTGTCGTTATGGTTAGACTCAAAACGGACATAAAACACATTTAACTCATCAGCAGACTCTGCATTTACCGCCATCATGGGTGCACTTTTAAAGTCTCAAAAGGTGCGTACGTCATACCACATGTGCTTCCCTCTGGCTAAAGTGCGCCTCCATATGCTCACAGTATCAATTTTGGACTCCCTCACTGCTTACTGCACCTTGTATGAGGCTGCTCTATATCCAATCATGTCACCAGACTTGAAACCCTCCCTACCCTCCCACCGCTGTGCAAATATGTCTATCCACCCACAGTTTCTGCTTTGGAAAAGTGACAGCGGGGATGAGTTCACCCACCAGCACACTGAGAAAACTCACGTCTGTAAACTCACTGATGTCATTTGAGTTGGTCTTGAACACCTGAACATGCGCTTTGCTTCTGATTGGTCAGACCAGTGTTTTACTTCTCGTCACTGTGACTTGTCAGCTGACCTGTAAGTTAATGGACTACTTTTTTTTGCTTTGTTGTCATGTTATTCATATCTACAATAGGTAGCCGTGTAATCAGCAGGATAATGTTCTGCGAGTGAATGACTGCCTTGCAGAACACTATCCGTTACTCAACACACATCCTGTCAGCCAATCAGAAAACAGTATTCCATTTCTCCAGGTGATAAAAACTCAAAACAAAAATTGACTTGTTTTGCAGTACCAAGGTTACTATGTAGCTAAGCTACAAGATCCAAATTACAAGAGAAATTTACCTGACCACTAAAACTAGAAAACCATCCAATTGTCTACACTACTGTACTTACTCCAAGCAGGTAGGCTGTAGCGCTGCTGCAGGTCACGGAGGTCTCGCAGCCAAGAATTCTTTATGATAACAGTACGTGCCTGCAGAGTGTACTTCCTAACAGAGTCCTCACGCTCGTGCCACATTTCAAAGGCTCTTTCATCTCCTTCCACTGTGTCATTTACATCAATGTTGTTCAACTGTGGTTGACAGATAAGATAAATAAAATGCAAAATAATAACACTTTTACTAAAGAAAATCTGTTCAAACATGCCAAAAGTAAAGTGGAAAATTGTTTCCAAATGAAAACAGGCTGGTAGCACTTCACCTTCATCATGTTCTTAAAGATGTAAGCCTGAGTATCTGTATTAGTGTCTCGTTTTTGTTTGCAAATAATGACATAGTTTTTGAAGAGGAAGACGTGGCGATGATGGCCTCTGGACGATGTCCTGATTCCAGGAGCCCCTTCCCACACAATAAATGGTCCCTGTCAAAAACACATCACAAGTTAGGTGTACAATTAAATGATGGGTCATGTAAAGGAACTAGCTCATCATTCTTTTATTACTTTTTTTACTTTAATCTTTATTTCTTAAAAGTAGTCTTTAGTCAAACAGATTCCCAGTCTTTACTCAAACAGATTCTCTACCTAAGAGAAGTCTAATTAGACAAATTTTCCAGCTATGTCTATGATAACTGCTGTCTAGTTGATGCTTTAGGTACCTGTCGAATGGGCTCGCCCAGGGCTTCCAGGTTAGCAGGGTAGTTTTCGATGAGGGACACATGATGTGTGTTTTCAGAGCGTTGAGGCAAGGAGGACACCATGGCATAAGCCTCCTCCAACAGGCAGCAGTTCTGTCCATTTCGTGCCTTGTTTCTGATCAACTCCTATACATACACATTTTAGACATATGAGCTAACATTTAAGACTGAGGTAAAGTGCACTACAAAATTTTAAATGTAAAAAATATATTTATATTTTTATTTCTCTTCACCTTAAGTAAGGTCTTGTATTTTTTAATTCTCTCCACAGGTCTTTGAATGTAAGCATTTACACTCAAATTAGGATGTTCAGAGGGATCAATGTTGGCAAGTTCACTGTCACTATATTTCTGAAAATTAACATATAAACAGTGTGAGTATAAATTAAAACACAGCACATCTTAATATCACAAAAGCATTTCTCAGTATAATTAAGCTATGCATAATAGTAGAATACTTCTTTTTTCAGTTTTCTGGTGCTATATATAACTGAGTGTCCATATGTGGTAGAGTGTGGCATTATGAGAAAGCCGGCAGGAAGCTAGTTCTTTTTCATGCTAACTTAAGGGGATATCTGGACAACATGGTGCTTAGGCATATTTTGACATTTTAATGTTAATGCGATAGCTTCTTCACATTCTGTTGCTGTCTCTAGGTCATTATTGTATGCTTTAACCTATAAAGCATAAATTCTTTAAGAAAGAATTGTACACTTGGAATTGTACAATAGCCTAATTATATGAACTGTTATAAAAGGGTATCAATGTTGCTTTAATATACATTTCATGAGGACATATTTCAAAATGAATGTTATAGGCTACACACAAAAAATAACAAGATAAGTGTAATTCATTTAGCACACCTGACACACCTGAGCTTTGGATAGTTAAGCATGTTTATTGCATCTAGAATGTACTTTCTTAAAATAGAGGAGAATATTGTTGCATAACGTGCATTATATGGTTGAAAGTATTCTTATAAAGTATTCTTATTATCAAGTACATACTTTGAAATATTGGTGGGTGGTCTTCTCACTTATGGCAGCTTCAGCTTGGGACTGGCTCACCAAATACTGCAGATATTTTTTGAAGCCTTCAGTATTTTTAAGGAGGTGCATGGCCACATCATCATCTGTAACACACTCATTAAATCCGGGAAGAATGGAGCTGAAGGAAAGAAGTAAACAGACAGAAGTTGGCAGAAAATTTAAACATAGTATTGTAATAAAGCACTGCATTGTTCCTCGTTGGCTTCTTCTTCTTTTTTATTATTATTATTATAATACATGCAGAGCAATGCATTGTATTGTTCTTTGGTGGCTTCTTATTATTATCACAGTGCATGCATAACTGTACTGTTATCTGAATTCTTATTGCAATGCAAAGCACTGTTCTGTTATACAAAGGCTTTTTATGTTACAAAGGCTTTTTTATTTTTATATGTTACAAAGGCTTTACCATATTTTGTATGCACTGTTCTGTTATTCAGTTGCATTTTCTCATTATTCTTCCCTTTTTATTCTTCCAGTATTAGTGTTTTATAAGCCCTTTAGTACAATAAACAATAAATTACCAACTGTCAACAGTAGGTAACCACCTCCACAATGACAACCTATCAACTGACCTAGCAACCAATTTCACTGACCTAGCAGGATAGCAACCACTGTTACCAGCCTAGTACCAATCTCAAGTATCTTTGCAACTTCCTGGAAATCACTTCCAAATTCATGATCCAGCAATCAGCATAGCAACCAACTTAACAACCACCACAATCGCCCTAGCAACCATCTCAAATACCCCTCAAACCTCCTGGGAACTACTTCCACAATGATAACCCAGCAATCATCATTGCAACCAACATCATAACCATAAACATTATATCACTGCTGCAGCAATATGATGCAGCCATTTCTACCATTTCAACTACTGAAACATTCCACAGGCATTACTGCAGTCTGTATTGATCAAACTATTAAACAAATCAACTACTGAAACATAGCAACCACTGTAACCAGCCCTAGCAACAATCTCAAGTATTCTTGCTACTTCCTGACAACCACTTCCACAATGATGATCCAGAAACAAACATAGGAGCCAATATTAATATTATTAACCATCAATTTTAACCATCAATGTCACTGGTGAAGCAATATGCTATCTCCAACTATCTCTACCAATTACAATACTGAAGTAGTTTAATAGCCTTGAAACATCATTAACTGTCAATGTCACTGGTGGAATAATATGCCATCTCCAACCATCTCCACTAATTCAACTACTGACAGATTTTACCAAGTTGAAGTTTAACAGCTGTGTCCAACCATCTCCAACAAACTGTCAATTGTAATTAATAAACAACAAACAGCCACTGGTTGCATCTTACAGTCTTTTTGCCTACCATTTGTCCTACATTAATATGGCCAAATATTGCTTTCTAATAGGAGCTTAACCAAATAATGCACATTATTAACAGCATGTGTGTGAGCTTCTGTTCACAACCACCTCTGCTCATCTATGTTGACTATAAAATTTTTAAATTTTCAGAATTGCCCAAACACAATTTTGTGCTTTTGTGACCACTTCAACAGTGATCTAGCAACTAACAAGATTCCACTAGTAACTAGAATAGCAACCACCATGACTACTCTAGCAATGGCCTAGCAACAAAGCAACCTAATTTGTGCACAAAAATTGCACATTGAAAAAACTTTTTTAAACATTTGCTTGCACTGCATAATTCCTGGGAATTGCAAATCTATCTATTACAATGCACACATAGCAATGCACTGTATTGTTATATGGTGGCTTTTTTATTATTCTTTCTGCTTTTTGTGTGAGTTATAACTAAATAACCATTTCGCCTAAATAACCATTACAAAACTGCATCTTGTTGATCTCAAAATTTCTTTTAACCTTTCTACTGTTGCAAAGCCCCAAGACCCACGCTCTCCACACAAGGTGAAGAGTTGTCTGCCCACAGGTAATCCTATGGGCCCGACACAGTCAAAGTGCGTGAGAAGTGCATGAGAATTAACACCCATTTTTCTCTGTCAAATTACTCGAAAAGTCACACATATAAAACACATCACACATATAAAACACATATATCATGTGATACCTCAGCTTTTTAACTGTGTTACTTCTGTGTATTTGACTCTCTTTATCAATCTTTATAACTACCTTTCGACTTTTCAACTGCTTCAACTGCTTAACATCACAATGCAAAGAAATCTACCACATACCTGGCAAGTGTATTCTTTGTGTTGCTGGTAAACCAGTTGTTCTATAATGTGTAAATAATCAGATTCTGTCTAGCCCAAAAGAATGTGACACAATGTAGCAAAAGAGCAGTGCACTCTCTTGTAGCAATATTGTAACAATTGAGCCATACCAACAGCTACTTGACTGTTCGTTAGCGAGCTGATGCATTTACAGAGTTCGACCTAAAATGTCTTAATAAGTGTAGTCCATTCGTGAAAGTGAATTACAATTTCACCAGTGTATACAAACCCGCATGGGAGAGGTATGTTTTGGTTCTGTGCAACACTGGTAGCTTGAGCACTGAGCAAGGATGTCCAGCAAGATGATGTCGGCTGCTGAAGCCTCACTGCAGATTCGGGAAGAACTCGGCGATGATGAAATGTACTTTGAACTTCGTCTTGATCCCATGCAGGACATTTCTGATGAGTGAGTAGCTATATTTTTTACTACTTGTTGTTGTCATGATTCGGTTAGCTTATAGTGAGAATGTAGCCATTGTGTGCTGCTAAGTGACTTTGTTAGCCTACTTCATTAGCCTGTGCTCCGTGCCAAACTACACTTCGGTAGTAGTATGAAGGTGTTTCACTAGACAGATGATCATATTGCTGAATTCCATGTCACGCTGTACTTCTAGTCATTTAGTTGCATTTACAGTCAACATGCAATGCATAGCCACAGTTTGCCAAGTTTATTAGCGTACTGTATTACCTTGTGCTCCGAGCATAAGTCTGTCCATGGGATTGTAAAAGACAGACATATTATCCATTGTTTCAACTCTGTGGAAGTGTGATACATGCAACGTCTACCTTTGCCTTCAGCAAGACAGAAACTGTTTTATTGCTTGGCATCCTAGATGAGAAGCTCTTTTCACAGCTCAATCTAAGCTCTTTTGCAAAGCTCTGGGGCAATGTAACAGTTCCCTGGCAGCGCCATTGCCAGCTGGACAATGACAGCAATTGACACACAGACACATGGACAATGACAATGGGGAGGGGCAGTTACAGGTGTGATACACCCATCTAATCAGTATTCATTTGAAACTACTAGATTGTCTTACTTTTTTACAATTTGTATTGAAACTACAGCACTTTTCTGAGTGCTCTTCTGACTTTTATGTAGCCAACACTTATGTTTACAAGGTTCAAACCTTGGTTCAAAGTCTTGGCCAGATATATTTATAGTGTGCTTTTTTACAATGTATGAAGACCTTTGAAAATAGGTTTTTGTGTAGTTGTATTTACACAGAATTTTAATAAAAACTCTTTTCATTACATTCACTTTACTCTTATATTATTATTACAAAGGTCTTGTAGAATATAAGCATATGTGCCACTTTTGCATATGTGTTGTTAGTTAGATGAAAAACTTACAAATGTCAAAGTGAAGCAGACTGCGTCTGAGTGTCTGAAAGGCCCCGGACCTCTAAGTGTTAATCAACAGAATCATGGTAAGCAGACATGTAGTCTATGATTTGCCTAAATGTTAGCTAGTCCACAAAAAGGCCAAATTAGCCTGTGTCAATTCTGCAATCTGCAAGTAAGAATGAATTTTTTAAAAATTCACAGTAGCCTAGATGACATTGCTGAATTCCAGTGCCCCTTCTAAGCCCTGAGCCATCAAAGACTTAACTGGCATGAATCAATCATAAAAGTCTTTGGTTGAGGATTTGGGTTTTGGACAATAATGATGAAATAATATATAACTATATATTACTGATATCTAACTACCTGTGAAAATACACCAGAAAGCAGGAAATGTCATCTAATTTTTCAGAAATGTTCTGGGGGTGCACCCCTAGGTCCCCTTTAGTGGCTGTGCACAAACACATTACAAATGCCAATTCCAATAACCTTGTATTTGTTGAGCTGGAACAGCCTATATTGGTACCTTGTAAAGTCCAATATCCAGCAATGTGTTGTCCACACAACATCCAGTAGTTCTGCAGCCAAACTGCTTTGAAACAAATGAGGCACCCATGTTTGCACCAGGGGGGTGGGAATACACACAGAAGTTGAAACACCCATGGAGGCTGTTCCTGGATGGTCCCACTCGGAAAGGGCCCTCTAGCCATTAGCTTTTCATTAGCTTGAGTCCATTTTAGCATCATGTCAAAATCAAATAATGTCACATGTGAAACACCCAGTACCTCAGTTTTAGAGTAGCTGTACTCCGGAGCTAACACAACAATGCATATTGGCTCCATTATCTCCTGTATCATGTTACTGCCTCGTAAGAAACTTTTATGTGTGGCAATGCTAAGGATGACGACACAAATTCAGCGACGGCTAGTGACTCTCTGTTGCACGGTTACACTGGGAATTGAACCTGGGTCTCTCGTCAAAGTCTGGAAACTAGACCACTGAGCCGACAGGAAGGGACTCAAATGCGGCAGCAAAAGGAATTGAAGTTGAGGCGTTTTATTCCAAAAGTTCTAAAGCACAGAGGATCCAGAAAGTGAAACAAATAGTTTTAGGGGAAATCCAAATGTACAGTGTCTTAATGAGACATGGGTCAAAACTTAGTCGGTAGTCCAAAACAGGCAACAAAATCCAAACAATCCACAAGGTATTCCACAACAGAGAAAACAGACAGCAAACCAGAGGCCAAGTATTCAGAGGGCAATAACATGCAAACAGAGCGTTCAACGTAACACATTAGACTTGCATAATCGAAGACTCAAAAAAGAGAGACACATCTAGTGGTAGGCTCGTGAAAAAAAGGTCCAGATTGTGACATATATATAAATTGTATTTATATACATATATGCAGGGTGCGATTTGTAGGGGTGGAAGGGGGAGATTATTGAAATTGAATTCAGAATTCAGAATTGAAATTGAAATCAGGTTGTGACAGCTTCTTACACAGCTGTAATCTACATTGTTGGTAGCCTACTAACTTTCAACCTGACCCGAATTGTCGGTAATCTCCCCATGTCTGTTAATGTCCCCATGCACATAAATACATTGTTTCTGCATTCTAGACGGGACTAATAAAAAAAGAGGGAAAATTAAACACGTTCAGAGCAGCATATCGTCCTACTTCACAGGACCAGCACAAAAAAGACTAAGTCAACATCGACACTGAATGGTCTTCTTTTCATTGCTGTTAATGGGCCAGACGTGTGTTCGTTCCGTGCGCAGAGGTTTGCAGAGATGTGGATAAAAGAAGGACAACACGCTGCAGATGACACGGCAACAGGAAAACCGAAAAGGCCACATGAAATCCGACATCAGAGTAAACAGTTTATTTAGTTTTATAATTAGTTACATAACATGTGAAATCATTATTGACATGTGAAATCATTATTGTTACGTTTTACAGACCGATCCCATTAGGCTAATATTCCTCTGCCAATCCTCTGACATGTTTGCGTGATCGGACCTTATCCATGGTTTTGAAGCCCAAATAAGCCATCACATCGTGGCCGGCACAGAAAATGAAATGTCTTTTTAAGTTTGCATTGAAGATGAATGCTCATCTGTTCATAATTTAGGCACATAGGGTCTACCATTAACCTAAAAACTAAACCTGTTGATTGCTTATTTTTTCATGATTAAAAAACAACAACAAAAAATCACCCCCCCCTCTGTTTTTTTGACAAATCGCACCCTGCATATATGTATGCACATGACACATACGATCAGTGAAGTGTGAGCCAGGCCATTTCTTTCCTCTGTCCATCTACACCACAATAATCTCTGCTGAGTGTCATCCCTGCCTCCCTCTGGCAGACTCTTATCACCTTCCCCTCCTGAGTGGACTGCAACCAACAGAAGGCCCATGCCAGGACCGACTCTCCATTCCAGAGGCCCTTCCTAAACACCCATGCCAGGACCAACTCTCTATCCCTGAGGCCTTGTGACTCTGTGGCTCGGTCGTGCCATTTTTCCCTATTCAACATAAGGAAGATCAGGCCTTACCTAACCCAACATGCAACCCAGCTCCTGGTACAGACCCTGGTTATCTCTCGTCTTGACTACTGCAATGCCCTCTATCAGGTCTTCCAGCTTGTGCTGTGAGACCGCTACAGATGATCCAGAATGCAGCTGCACGTCTGGTCTTTAACCAGCTGAAAAGGGCACATGCCACACCTCTGTTCATTGAACTCCACTGGCTAGCCTTGGCTACTTGCATCAAATTCAAGGCACTAATGGTGGCCTACAGGGTGATTGATGGCTCTGCTCCCATCTACCTGAATACTGTCCTAAAGCCCTATGTCACCAGCCAAACACTTCTCTCCTCTAAGGAACGTTATCTAGCACGGCAACACCTTGCGCAGGTCAATCCAGACTCTTCTCATGTTTGGTTCCACGCTGGTGGAATGACCTTCCAAGTGCTACCAGATCAACTGATACCCTCTCCACCTTCAAGAAACTCTTGAAGTCCCAGCTCTTCCAAGAATATCTCCTGGCTTAAATTTTGAGAATGCACTTAACATCTTATACTTAATTTCTCTTTTATACTGCCCTTTTTATTATTACCACCTAGCAACCAACATAGCAACCACTGTCAGCAGCCTAGCAACAACCTCAAGTACCCTTGCAATTTCCTGGGAACCACAGTACCCTTGCAACTTCTTGCAAACCACTTCCACAATAAGGCCCAGCAATCAACATAGCAAGGAACATGATTAACCTAGGAACCAGCACAGCAACCAATATAACTACCCTAGTAACAGCCTTGCAACCACCTCAAGTACCTTTGCTGGTTCCTGGCAACCACTTCCATAGTGACAATACAGCAATCAACAAAGGAAACAACATCATCACTGCCCAATTTTGCGCTGTTGCATGCAACCAACATGGCAACAAATGCAATTCGGTGGAATTGGAAATTGCACTTTGAAAAAAAAAAATCAAACGTTTGCTTTGCATGCACTGTGTAATTCCTGGGAACTGCAGGTCTAGCTACAATGCAATGCAAATCAATGATCTGTTCTGTTATCTAGTGGCTTCTTATTGTTTTCTTTTTTTCTGAATAGCTAAATAACCGTTTCACCTACTTCTAGTAACCTCTAAACCTGCATTTTGTAGGTCTTGAAAATTGGTGTGTTATTCAATTCTTCAATTCAATTCTGTGATAAATAAGCAAAAATCTCCCATTGAAATCTCCCATTGTTTCCTGCAAACCACTTCCACAATTATGACCCAGCAATCAATGTTGCAACCGTGATTAATGTGGTAACTAGCATAGCAGCCACAGTAAACGCCCAAGCAACAACCTAGTAACCACCTTAAGTACCATTACTACATCACGTTTGTGAGTTTTTTCTCACACTCCAAGTCGAAAATCTCCACTTCTGTAGCACCTACACACACCAAACTTTCTAGTCTTATTATAGTATATTTTGAAGAGGGATTTGTTGATATATCATTCTAAGCCTGAATTATATGATATTTTATCCCTAAAAATAGGGGGAAAATCCTATTTTTAAGGCTATTGGCAGCATTTTCTGTTTTACTGGATAGCAAAATGATGTATCTGTAATCCCCTCTGTAAATGTTTTTTAATTTATTATGTTAACAAAATAAAAAAAAAGAATTCTGAACCTGGCTTTTTCCAATGTTCAGATTTTTTGTTTTGAAATATACCCAAATTAGTGCCTATTTAATTAGATATAGCTTTATTAGCACATTTAAACAAAATTACAGAAAACTTGCAATACGTTTTTTCTTATATTTATGTAACTAATTAATTGGTGAGGTTTCATGGTGATATCTGTTAGTTAAAAATGTTATCCTATTCATCTGTAGTGCCTTAAAACAATTTCCATTCTGTCAGTTGCTTATGGTTTAAGTTGGTAAATAGACTATTTTACCTAATTTTGGGTTGCTGATTTTCAATATCTTGTTATCTAAAATCTTTGCTGGAACTCACAAATGCTTTCAAAATAAAAATCCCTGTCTTCCCTTTCTTGGTAAATACGGCTGTTATTTTACATTGCTGGCATGGTGAACATCACCGACCAATCGCCTGACCCAGGTTTTAGTTGAGAGCCCCATGTTGCAAGTCCATGTTTCTTTGAATAGACTTACATTTAACTTTTTAAATGCTCTGCATGCACTAGTAATTCCTTCAGGAATTGCAGCTCTAGTTGATGAATGAAATTACACATAACTGTAGCAAGCACAGCAGTATCTAATAATTTTGTTTATTTTATTATGCAAATGCTATAGCTAAATACAGACAAACTAACATCATAAGACATCATTGGACAAGCTTTTATGGAAGATTACAGTTTTACTATAAAAATCTGTGACATTTTGCTAAGACATCATTGGACAAGCTTTTATGGAAGATTACAGTTTTACTATAAAAATCTGTGACATTAAATTTATATATTTTTACCAAGCTACAACCTGAGTAAACGCAGAAAAAAGGCTTCTGTTCTCTTGATTGCACACTTCTGTGTTTTAAGTGGGCATGACGGTATGACGTGCCCCCGAAATTGCTACTGGCCATAGCCGGTTAACTGTATGCATTGAGACATAAATTTCTCATTTGTGTTTGCATTTGTTGAGCTTGTGAATTCTTTGTGGGGTGTTGTTACTGCCATTTTTGCAGGCCTAATAAATTAAACAATCTGCATGATAGTTTTGCTGATCCATGTGCACCCGTGTTTTGGAAACATGCGTATGACAGTTTTGGTATAAAGTATAAATAATCAAAATAGCGCACTTGCACAATCCCCACAACACCTCTGCATAGGCACTGGCCATTTTCTTGTCATTCAAGCCGTTGATGATTGATAAAAACTTAAATTACATCCCCATGTGAACATGGGAAAACATTTACCCTTGATTGTGATTTGTGACAGACTTTATTTTACTGAAACTCAAAGACTCAAATTCAACAATCACTTGCATCATGTCATTGTTGAATTTCAGACAATTATGGATTTGACACAATTCTAAGATTTAATTGTTATTATCATTTAAGTATTTAATTATTTTTATTTAAGTATTTAAAAGTACCAAATGAGAAAAAGTTGTTTCATCATATATTATATTTATATGAACATCCTTTACACATAAAGTTTGAAAATTCTTGCCTCAACAACTTTTTTAGTAGTGTAAACTTAACCTTAAATTCATTATAGATGTTAGATTTTCATGGGATTCAGGAATGGAATGTATGTAATGCACAGTCACGATGTGGGACTGAAAGTAGATTTCACTCTGTTTAAAAATACTGGCTCGTTTTGGACGTTCCTGTTCCGACTCAACCAAATTTCTTTGCATATGCATATCCCGACATATTTTGAAATTTGCATGTTTAATCACTGTGTAAATCACAAGGTATCCTGGGTAATTGTCCCTACACTTCATTTGAAGTGTACACCTGCCCTCCCTCCAGTTTATTGGGTAATTTTAAGGGTTGAAAAGCACTTCTTGCTCTTAAAAGTATTGAGACACCCTACCACACAAGAACTAGTTGCAGCTAGTTCCACTAGCCTGGAAATTGTGGGTTCGAATCCCGGCTGCCACTGTTGTCCCCACAGTTGCTCTAGGGGAGACTGGCCCTGATGTAGTTGTTAGTTGACAAAAGTCACTTTGGATAAAAGCGTCTGCTAAATGCATAAATGTAAATGGAATGTAAAGATTATAGGTGAGGAAAGGTAAACTGGTCTTGAGCGAGGCAAGGGCTAGACCAGACACTGTAACATTAGTGTTCTGTTTTTTGTTCTGTTACATTGCCTTAAAATAGTTTTAGAAGACTGGACTTTTGACTGGACATTTGAAGTTTTTCAAATGTATCTTGCACTCTCAGGTCTGGTCTTGACAGTTTGATTGATTATGTAAGGAATAACATTCTGCAAGGTCGTCATTATCATGGAATAACTCCCTTCAGAGTGATTCAAGAACCTTCTGAGCAGCCCCACAATGAACTATGAACTATTTTGCCAGACCCAGTTCTGTTTGGACATGGTGTAATGGTTAATGTTTAAACCTCCACCTAGTGGTTATTTTCTAAATTGGAGTCAGATTGGTTCTGACTTAAATCTCATCTAAGGCTCCGGAGAGACAGAACGCCCATTTGGGAGACAAAGCACAGGCAAAGCTGTAAAATCACCAGAAGTAATTCACTTCGTATGAACAAGAGCGACAAAAGCGACAAGCGAAAAATGTGGGTGACGAGCACTAAAAGAAATTAAAAATGAGCTATGGCAGGTTTTGGCTATAAATGAAATGTCAATGGGGAACAACATGAGCGAACACAGACATTTTAGCAGCGGTTTATGAGCGCCAAAAGTGATTTTACAGCTTGGTGTGAATGCACATTTACAGATAAGCTGATTGGTTATGACAATACAATATGTTTCACTTTCCTTGACGTGCTGTGGAAAGTGAAACGCAGTATGTTTGATGTTTTTTTATACTTGGCAATGGTCCGTTATCAAGAAATATCAGACTGTAGAATGTTGAGACCCACCGAAGTGAATGGAGCATTCTATAGCAGTAAGAGCCGTGTAATAAAGGGGGATAATGAATGCTTCATCTTTTAGTCCTTGAGCCAGACTCTTGGGTGGTCCAAAAATCACTATGTGCCTTACTGCCCTCAGATGATACCGGCCAATCCTTTGGCTCAAGGACTATATGCTTCATTTAGGTTTTCTTGTAGGATGCAAGTCACAGCTGAACAATGTAGCCTTCACAATAAGGTAAGCGTAATTACTTTACCTTTCCCGTTCCACTACCTTTCCATTTTGTCAAATACCAACTTTTTATTCACCAGTATCGCTTTGTAAACACATCAATAGCTTTTACTTATTGTTTGGGGATTTTAATAAAGCATTTACACCATAGCAAACTGAGATGCATACAAACCTGGAATGAAGTCCTTTGATGTCATCAATGTTTCTAAATATGGTGTCCTTCTGGCTTGAAATTTCAGGTGGAACCTCCTCACCCTCCATTTGCTTAAGATGGTGGGATGTGACAAATTCCATCTCTTTCACGTACTCTGCTTCACTGTCAATCATCTCTTGGATTAGCAGACTAAAGAGCAGTGGAAAACATTCATACATTAAACAAAATTCTTGGAATCATGCACAGTGGAACACAAAGCACACCGCTAATATTTCAAGATGTCAACATTAAATAATGGCAGGTGTAAATTAGTTGCTTCTGTGATACATTGTTAAATTGCTGCTATATGTTATAGTTAAACAAACAGATAGGTGCTTTATATAAACAGAAAATTAACAATAGTTATTCATGAGATGAGAAAAATCCAAAGTGCTCAGGAATTGCAGACAAAGTTGAACGTGTCTTTTGTGTCGGGAATGGAAAAATCATTTGAAGAAAGCAGGAAATCCAAGACACACTTTGTATCCAAAAAATATAAAAAGCCATTATTTTACATGGCTGTTTCCCATGGAAGTGAGCAGCAACCCACGCCTAGTGGCACAGATAGCCTTCTTCCAGGTGTGCTGCTCAAACAACCAGTTTCCTCTTAAGGAATGGACTGACTTACAACACCTGGGCCCATATTCACAAAGAATCTTAAGGCTAAAAGTAGCTCCTAACAGGCGATTTTAGGAGAAACTCCTCAAAATAATGGGCGTCTCAGTCGTAACTTTAGGACTTTAGCAGTTGACAAGAAATGTAGCGCTAAAAGTAGCATCTAAATCTAGGACAGCTTAGAAGTAGTGCAAGGGACTCCTAACTCACTAAGACCAATTCATAAAACATACAAAGGCAGCAGTTTGCATGCAGCATGTCTGTAATCTTTTGAAATGCACATGCAGGGTCATGTTTCCAAGGTATCTGTCATCAGAGAATAAATATGCAGCTTGCAAGAAATGCAGTAACACCACCAAAACCATTGTCAAAGTATATGCATGTTATTTGATAAACAAATCAAATCAGTATACTTCTTATCAATGCAAACGTGTCATCATAAATGCAGTGCAAATATTCTTTGCCAATCCGCAGAGTATTATGTTACAGTTTCATTTGTAGCCTGTGATCTCTGCCAGTACTCACTCAAAAGGTATTCACACAGCATCACAGCAACATAGCAGAGCACAAACCTACCTGCATAGACCTATCACTCATCAACCAATCACAGATGTAAATACAAGCAGGCTTGTGTATTGAGAGCTGACGTCAACCATAGCAACAGAACTCTTATCTTATCCTAAGAGTTGCCCTTTCCCCTAACTAAGAGTAGGTCTCAGCTGCTTTGTGAATAAGTTTTAAGAGACAACTCTTAGTTAACGTGGGTTCTCTTAATGCTAAGATAAAATTCTTTGTGAATATGGATGCTGGATGCAACAGGTCGCGAGTTCACAGATAAACAGTTCAAGAAAAGAACCACCAGGTGGCAGTACATCTTATGTTGAGACCAGATGGATACGTAAATAAGAACACTTAGGCAGGCTAAAATCATGCCAAAAGCATTTACATAGAGGTAATACAAAATGCACACAAAAAAACCTCTCCACCCCAAGATTAGAGCTATTCCAAAAAAATAAGAAACAGTCAACTAGTCAAGAGCAGGTTTTACTTTATTACCAAATATAGCAGTTTAGCCAATCGTATAAAAAGATTAATACTTTCAAATTGGCATCTTATTATCTTAAGTGACCATATTCTTAGACAGGTGTTTCCAGTCCCTCCAGAAATTAGTTTTAGGAGGGCCACCACTCTGCAAGACAAATTGGTACCAAGTCATCTCTGTGTGAGCAAAGACACTACTTGGCTCCACAGACAGATACTGGGTACATACAAATGTGGTATTTGCAATCATAATTCAAACATCAAAGAGTGCAAACAGTTTGTTCATTTTAAATCAAATAAGATGTACAAGCATTCATTAATTGCCACTGGATGAACAGCAGCACACCCTGACAAGGCTATCTGTGCCGCTACACGTGGGTTGCTTTTTATATTTTTTGAAGAATGCCTTAGATTTCTTCCTTTCTTCAAATGAATAACAAAAAATACTGTTGCTTGAAATTCTCTAAGTTTCAGGATTTTCACGCTTTCTGTTGCTTGCACGTTTTCTATGTGCATTCTGTGCTACAGCCGTGTATTTTTTCTTTTTTTTTAATTGAACAATTGAAATCGAGCAGCGGTGGACTCAATGTTCCTGCTAATTTTTTCCAACACTGAGCAAATAAAAATGTGTCTGAGCGGCATGCTTTGGCATTATGAGCAGCCTTTTGTGGTCAATAATAATGATAGGGGGAAAAGGAGTGGGGTTATTTGCCATCACATACACGTCCTCTGGCCTTGGAATCTAGGGTAAATTAAATAAATTAATTGTTTCAAGACAAAGATTTTTCACAATTCTATAATGATAGCTCCAGGATTTCACAATATTTATGTGATTTCTTGCGATAACAATGCCTGATTTTGTGGCTGTGTTTTCTAAATATTTTCACTCTCAATTTTCTGCCTCACCTTCAAAATACTCCACTGAACGCTAATAAATCCTTAGAGGTTGTGGAATAAGAATAAATACTAATACTAAGAAAATGTAGGCCTATTACCAATACTTGTCACCTGACTTGCTGTCAAAGTAGGGTGCCCTACTGAGTTTGACTGTCGTGTAGACCTAGGATAGCCTACTTAACTTGAGTAAAACATATGGGCGATTGAGTGGACATTGTGGACATTTAGGCTTCATGTAACCTAATAATTTTTAGGACTCCATGTAGCCTTTTCATTTCTTAAGGGAGAAAATGAAGCGACAACTGGCAACTGGCCATCATGAAAACCCATGACCACGACCAGTCAAGAGGGCAGAGTAGCTCTGACACCGTTCCCAACATGTGAAATGAACTCCTACATCCAGCAGTGTCGTAAAAGAAAAGTAGCCTGCCGGTGGCCAGTGGTCAGGATCACATGAGACATGTGAATGTCACTTTTGTGTCTACTCTGTTTCACTATTCTGTCCTCATAAGCCACAGACAGTTTGGCAACATGGCACTGTTTAATGCATTGTGTGGTGTGTCAATTGTTGCAGCATGTACACTTTCGCTTTTTGCAGATCATGCAAAATTATTGGATTTCCCCCCTTTTCTCCTGAGATGATTTTATGCGGGATTGTGTGCGGGCATCTGTGTGCGGATAAAATGCCCTGTGTGGCCACGCATGCACGCAGCTTAGAGGGAACACAGGGTGCACTGTAAGCAGCCTATTTTTCAAATGGTCAATTTCTTCCAAGCAGTTGTTAAAATTACTTACATGTATTTCAGTGATAGTGACATCTCAAACAGACCTACCAAAGCTTTCTCTTGTACTCTCCTTCAGTCACCTCCTCTCCTTTGCACTCAGAGAGCTCTCCAGCATCAGAAGAAAGCTATTCAGTTCCCAAATGAACAAATGTGAAAAAAGGACATAATTAACCTGTCACTACTACTATTGCTATCATAACTATTGCTGGAAATAATAGCATTATGATTATTAATGCATCACCCTGCCTCTGTTCACATTGTTTACAGATTTCAGCCTAAAAAGTGCTGGAATGTATGCAGTAATTGTAATGTAAGATACATGTTTGAATAAACTGTGCTTAAAAAGGTAAAATATCAGTGGCAGATCCAGAACATTGCAAATTGAGGTGGGTCAGAGAAGCAAACAGCCACTGCAGAATTACACATATAGGGTGTCTATTCAATTCTCAACATGCAAAGCAAACAAATTTGAGCCAAATTAAAGCCTTAATTCAAAACTTCCCCACCACAGCAGACCAGAGCCTGAGGCCTGCCTTACAAAATACCTGGGTTTTGAATTGAAGATAAACAATATCATTATAATTCCACAGTCTCTTCTCTAATAAAGCCAAAAGGCATTTCATCAATAACCCAGTTTTCATTCTAGCTATAACTTGTATAATGCAGTACTATAGAATCAAATCGGTGCATTGTTAATGTGTAGTAGGGTGACTTTGAGTTTTACAATGACATCAAAATGAAAATTTAGCCAATCATTATACTTGCATTACTCATTGGGTGCTCTAAATGTGCTATGAATTATACTTCTTTTCAACATGGGTTGTCAAACCACATTCGCTAAACACCCCATATTACTAGTATACCATATAAGCCTTTCATTTGCAGTCTTTTTGACAGTCTATTCATTTTGATAAAGGCATATCACTGTTCAGTTACTTGTAAGTCTATTATTCAAGTAACAAAACAGTTCATTATTACAATTCATACCTTTAGTCGTTTGTCCAAGTAAGCAGGTGAAACCCAGCCTTGGCGGGATGGTGTGTTTTTTGTTGGTTTGGTGCGCACCAACCATTTCAGTGGGTGAGCAGAGTCCAGCACCTCCACATACTGTCCCTCTTTTAATGCTACTGTGTCTTTACTAGCAGTCATTGGGTTGTAGTCAGCAGTGGCTACATAAATGTCAAACATCTGCAAAGGAGCAAGAGACGGTATTGGTGAAATGGTGGTAAAATGATGAGTCTGCATCACTGCATAGCCTTATATAAGCACTTTAATTTACATCCAATGTGTATTTTTTTAAATTCCATATCCACTGTTTACATACAACGCCCTGCACATTTATTGACATGATACTGCAGGTAAAGAGGCATACAAATATATCTTACAATTTATTATTGTCTCACAATGAAAACAACAAGAAAATATCCAGCATCCAACATTGAAAAGATGCAAATTTACAGAGAAATAAATTACTTAATAAAGAACTAAATAGTTTGAACCAGAAAACATACATGCCAGAGTTACTGATATTGTGATATTTAGAGCTGTCAACATTAACACATTAATGTATGCAATTAATTTGCAAACATTAATGTGATATTTTTATTTTAGGAACCTGACCTGACTAGAAAGGAACCTTACTAGCATGCTACTATCCTGGAAACTGGAAAATCCAAGCAATCCCTTGAGCAAGGCACTTAACCTTAGGTGGCTCTAGGGGAGACTGTTCCCGAATATCTGACAAATATAAGTCACTTTGGATAAAAGCCACTGCTAAATGCATAAATGTTCTCACTCCCCTGTGGTGGGAGAGCAAGGGGCTGCTGCCGGATGCCAGCGCCGCCCATGTTCCAAGTGGTCATACAAGTCAGGGGTTCTCATACTTTATTGGGCCAGGGACCCCTCATGCAGCAGAAATTAGTTCAAGGACCCCTCATAATCAAACAAAAATGTAAAATGTTATATATTTTTTCATAAAGTTAAAATAGTCTCCTTGTGGAAATAATGATGTGACAAAGGACTTTCACTGTTTTTGTTGATTCAAGCCCCTTTCATTGTTTCAAGGGTTTCCCAGTCTTTTGTTACCTGTTTGGCTCCATCTGTTGGACATCTCTGGGGTTTACCTTTTGCCACTCAGTGTCTCTTGTCTCTCACCTGTTTGTGATTATCCTGCTACTTACCCACCCATTATGTCTCTGCCCCTCATTGGTCCCTGCTCCCCTTTCTGCTGTATTTATTCCCCATGGTTTGTGTGCTCTGTCTCTGATTGTCTTCTGGTTTCCCTGCAGTGTTCTTGTTCTGTGAGTTCCTTGACTGTTATAAGTGTTATAAGCCCTGTTATGCTTACCTGCTGCCTGATCTTGTTGACTTTTTTGATCTCCTGCCTTGTGGATTTTGTTGTGTTTTTTGATGCCTTTTGTTCCTCTGGATTTTTGTATTTTTGAAGTTTTGATGCTCTCTGCGTTTTTTCTCCTCCATATTTTCCTGAGAACCTTTGTGTCATACACTGAATAAATCGACTTTGATTCTGCGTTTGGGTCCAATTTGACTGGTGTCCTGATTCATATCATTTCTACCTGTCAGTTGTGTGAACTGCCATCTTTTACTAGACTACAGGCTATTTATTGCAATAGGTCTCGTTGTTGTCTGATCTCAGACAACAATGAGACAGCCTACAGGGAGGAGGTGGAGCACCTGGCACACTGGAGCCAAGACAACAACTTAGCCTTGAACTTCAAGAAGATCTTGGACTTCAGACGACAGCGCCAGGGCGACCACCTACCCATCAGCATCGGGGAGACAGTGAAGGTGGTACAGAGCTTCAGGTTCTTGGGAGTGCACATCAGTCATGACCTGTCATGGGCCACCAACACTTCTGCAGTGGCCAAAAAGGGCGCCCAGAGTCTACACTCAGCTACCACAAAAACGGCTTGTCAACTTCTACCGGTGCACCAACGAATCTGTCATAACATACTGCATCACGGCTTGGTACTCCAGTTGCACCTCGGACAATAAGAAGGCGCTGCAGTGCATCATTAAAACTGTACCCCAAGACTCAATAACAGTTTCTACCCCACCATCATCAGACCGTTGAACGTGCTGCAAGTGTCAATGTTGCCTGAAGTGTCCCGGACTGGGCAACTTTGCAAGACATGTGTGCGTGTTGCCTGGAGTGTCCCAGCCCAGTGTGTTGCCTGGTTACTATGCAAGGCGTGTGTGAGTGTGTGCGTGAGTGTGTCCACATAGCGTGTCTTCCTACTACTGCACTAGATCACTTCCCTGAATACTTGAAATCCCTGCCTTGAGCATTTTCTGGAATGTGCAATAATAAATTTTGCACCTTATTTTTTACTTATAGCCTTATTTGTATTTATTACCCATCATAGCCTTATTTGTATATATCAACAATCTTTGTATATATTGTTTAGTAGTTTGTAGTTTGGATATATTGCTGTACCTATACAGCTTCTCTGTGCATTTGTGGGCTGGTCCGAACGACATCTCACTATACTTTGTATAGTGACAATAAAAGACTTCTACTTCTAGGTGTGTGTCTAAAGTGTAGGCTACTTTTCAGACTATGCATTTTGCAGACTATGCATTATGCAGACTTAATAAGACTTTCCATATATTTCCAGACATGCTTTCTGCTCTGTGATGATTTGAATGCATCTCTAGTAGAGAATGCATGTAGCCTACTCATAGGGAACCTGTTTATAAACTAGGAGGACATTTAACATCTGTTTCAACACAGCTATTTAATGCAGAGTGTCCTGGGCATTGCAATGGAAATTTGTTTACAAGAGTGTTTGAGTTTTTTATCTCTCAATAGGTGGCGCTACACCACACACATGAGCGGTTGAAGACTCATTGGATGTGGCTAATTTGCGACCCATCATTAAAATTTCATCACCCAGGGTAAATTGTTTATGACCAACCTGATTTGCAGGAGGGCAGCAGAGGGGGGGAAGGATCCAACGGGCTATATCCCCACTGAGTTTCAAGTGGTCCAGTGTTCAAGAAAACCCACAAAATTCCGCATTGTTTAATTTTTTGTCTGTCATTAGATGGCTCTACACCATACATGGGCAGTTTTTTTATATGGATTGTTGGAGCGTTGAATTCGTTCATTTGTGAATTCATTCAGAGTGTTCAGGACAGGGTCCTGAGTCCACCTAACAAGTTTGGTTGCAATACGTCAAACTGTTGCAGAGATATGACTTTTGACCAGAGGGGGAACTAGCGCATTGATACAGATCATTCAGAGGGGTCAGAACAGAGTCCTGAGTCCACGTACCAAGTTTGGTTGTAGTATGTCAAACCGTTGCTGAGCGCTGACTTTTTACCAGTGGGGGGGCTAGAGTGTTGAAATAGATCATTCAGAGTGGTTAGAACAGGGTCCTGAGACCACCTACTAAGTTTGGTTGTGATGCATCAAAATGTTACTGAGATATGAATGTTCACTAGAGGGAGCGCTAGAGCATTGAAATTGATCATTCAGAGTTGTCAGAACAGGGTCCTGAGTCTGTATACCAAGTTTTGTTATGATACATCAAAGTGTGTCCACTTTCTGTTTGGTGCCTTTGCCATCAAATTTGATTGGCTATAGTGGGCGCAATTTAACATCAGCAACATCTTGGCATCATGTGTGGAAAATTTCACATGAATATGACAAACCATCTCCGAGGAGTACAAAATCCCAATTATGTCACTTCCAGGTGGACGTGGCTACAACATATCAAAAACCTTGGTGCTTGGGCCCTACTAATCCTTACAAAAGCAATAGGGCTTCTCACCATCTGGTGCGCAAGGCCTACCGGCACACGCACCTCAGAGCACTAATACGGAGTAGAACTGAAATTTGGGCTGGCAAGCAGGGCAATATTTTTGTCACAACAAAAGCAATTAAAGCAACACAATACAATTTGTCACTTGCTGAGGTATTTTATCAGGCAACTAGTTTTGGCATCTTCTTCAAATCATTTACTGTATATGGTCATTTAAAGCACAGAAGAACATGTTGTTTCACCAGCCATCCATGATATGTATTATACAGTTCTCTGTTTCAGTGCAGAGACATACTTTTTAGATAGTCAACTTTCTAGTCTGCGCAATGTAGCAATGCTGTAAAACACACAAAAATCTCTCTTTGTAAAGCAAAACATAAACCCACTCAAACTCTTTCTTGCCCTTACCTCTCCGCGGGCATCACCCTCATCTGACTCTGAGGAGGAGTCCGCAATGAGTGAAGGAGGGCGTGACCGCCCATGATGGGGTGAAGGAGAAGGAGTCTTTGTCTCATCATCACTGTCAACCCCTGGGACACGGAGTGAAGCTAGGGAACATTAAATTACACAAAAGTAATTGTCATCAATTACAAATGATATGATTTTACTGCAATTGGCACAGTGCTTTCAGATTTTCCATTTTTGCTTTTTTTTTACCTGATGCAATGCCTTTCAATGATCTCTGACACATTTTAACTATTGTAATTTGACTAAATTTAATCACCTTTTACCATTTCATAGCCCCAAAATAAAAATCTTGAGGGAGAATCCAACTTTAAAAGGAAACAAATTAGTTATTTATAGTTAGTTATAAATGCAACTTCTCCCCGGTATCAGGGCATCTGATGGGCGAATTGCCATCCTTGAAGCCCTTCTCTGTCTTTTTCTATCTCTGCACAACTTTTTCTTATTCTTTTTGCTGCTCTCTTCCGTTCATCTGGCTATCTCCAAAGAACCATGATGCTGTCACAGCACATTCATGCATGACCTGGCTTCAAGAAGACAAGACTGAGTGACTGAATGTGTATTACTCAGGATAGCATGCTTAGTCATTTATAGCTAGTGTTTAGTTGTGCTGATTCTGCAGCAATTAAGCCATTACACAGGCTATCATTTGGTTGCGCTGGGTCCACATCTCCAAACCAAACCAGAACATTTTCATCCATTTATATTTTATTTTCCTATTTTCTTTCAAGATTTCCATCAGAAGGGTAAGAATATCTCTCTGTATAACCTGTCATCAGCCTAATATACTTAGAGTATCTTTTGCTGGTCAAAAATGATTATGAATCTTAAGCCCTAATCGAACGGGACTAGTTTTACATGGGTGCATGGGGTAACACAATTTTACTACATCGGTAACATTAGTGGCAGATTCGGAGGGGATAAAACCACAGAAAGTGGGAGGGATAACTCAATTCATGTACTGCTCTCAGTCCTCTCTTGTCACATGCATGCCAGCAACAGAATTATTGGTCTTTTTTGACATAATATGATGGATGTATGCAACAGTTTGGTCAAGCGATTTTATTAACCATCTACAGGCTTAACTAGCACTCAGAAGTTTCATGCATCTGACAGGTACTTTTAATGGTAATTCTTGTTGATTTGAGTACTACACAGTATAACAAATACACTCCCACAGGGTTGTCAAACTATCAGGTACGAAATTGAATACTTCTCTATGCTTCTCAATGCTTGAAAATCCATGTAAAACACAATGTAATGCAGTTGATTGCAGCATGCAGCATTTTCCAGTGGATTTACAGCAGGTCGATTCACACTGATGTTTTACCTGGGGTAATTTTTCGGAACCTTTTTACGAAAGGCAAAAGTTGCAGTAATCTGGTGATCATCTGGTAATGATTACTAACATGGCACATTCGGATGTGACTGAAATCTCAGGTAATAATTACTTTATCCCACATCCCCATATAAAACTAATCTGAAAAGGGTTTTACAAGTCTAGTGACACTGACAAACAAGGCAACTTGTTTTGGCAAACTCTAGAATCAAATCCTTTCACACGCAAGCCATCCTGTTTTTTCAAAGCCCTTGAGAACCTCATTAAGGTGCATGGTATCATGAAGTACATAACATACCATGACATTTTAACTCTTAACTAAGACACTAAAGTTTCTCTGCCAAGACTAAAATTTGTTCATGACTGAATCATCTGGTCAATGAACCAAAACATGTCAAGATGACAAAGGCTATGTTAGTTGATCAAAATTCCACAGAAGACTGGAGAAGAATGCTCATAATTCATTTGTTTCCCTTTAAGGTCTTTTTCTCCTATATTTATTGGTTGATAAAATGAATAACCGAAACATACTTTGAGGGATGCGAACTTTAGGAAGGGTGCAAATAAATGTGAAGAGTGCTCCATTTTGCAGCAAATGTAGATGATATAAATATAGCATTGAGTGCAGAGCAATATTTCTGTAATGCATTTTTCAGTATAAATGCTCACACTGACAGGTTGGAGTAGTCTTTCTTTGATTCTCTAAGAATAATTCTGACACCTAGGGTTATATGTAAGTCCTGTTATATGCCCAATGGCACATGCCAAATAATGAAGAGTTCTCTTGTAAGTAACTCTTCTAAGTAATGTGACAAAAGTTAGTAAGGCACCATAACAGACAGTAAGTAAAGTGGTGTTCTCTTTCAGTCAAAGCACTCTGATGCCATCTAGTGGGATGTCACCTTGGGCGTACCTTTCTGCTGTGAGCCGTGCAAGTGAGCCGTCAAAGCAAACAATTCTCGTCATTTTCTTACTATTGCATTTATCTATCGTTTATCTTGCAGATTCACTAATGTGTGTCTTTCTTGCAGATTTATGACAGCTCATGCCACGGCAATAATGGCGACCAAAAGATGCCCATGCAGGAAGTTCATCCTGCTGGCGGATGTTCAGGAACAGTGTGACCGGTTGACCCAAGAGAAGAGAAGAGAAACAAAAGGCACCTCCAGACTGTGCTCCAGTGGGCAGTGAGCACAATGTAGTGGAGCAAAAAACACTTCAGCACACATAAGCACATATAACATAAGATACATGACTTGCAACAGGGAAGGGAGAAAGGGGGGGTGGAAATAAAAGTCGGAGAGCAGTGTCTGGTCCAACAGCCAACGTGGCGCTGGTCACAGTCCTGCCTGTCACACTGGGGGTATGAAGTGGAAAAGCCGTGGGGTGGTGGGTGAGGGTGGTGATTGCATATCAGTAGAAGTGTATGTAAATGTAAGTTTCTGTGTGTAAGGTCTGAGAGTTGCTTCTCCTGGCACCCACTCTATGAGACTCAGTTCGCTGAGTGACATAGCGATAACACAGCCAGTAGCCATGGAGACATCCTTGATCAGAACCCAGGCAGAGACAACAATCCGTCGGTGTCCCCGTCTACCTGCCTTGATCTCCGGGGGAGTTGTTTTCAAGTGATGGCCTTGGCCAAGGCCTGTGTTGATTAGGGAGCCCGAAAGCAGATAGGATTAGGGTTGTTTGGCTTTTAGGGCGAGAAGCTTTCCATTTTTCAGGCCTTTCTATGTCCATACTAAGCTCCGATATTGGCCAAATGCTTTTGTGAAGCAGTGAGTTTCTCCATGATGCTTTCCATCACCTTGAGCTTCTCCATGATGTAATCTATTTTGCGGTCCACAGCCACAGTCTGAGTGCCCACAGTGCCTACAGCTCTGCCCACTGCTTCAACCATGACAGACAGCCGAGTGGGGCTTTTGACAGCTGTTGCCGTCATTTCCATTTCTCGATAATCCAGGCCAATGCCTAATCCAATCAGCAAGAGACCTGTAATCATCATTCCAAATAGGTAGATGTCTTCAATGTCCTCCACGGAAAGAGCCGCCAGATACACAACCCGCCACCTCTCCATCCGTCCATCGAGCTGCAAACATTCCGGCAGGTTCCCCCGAACCTGGACTTCTCCTGGAGAAGATGGTGTCAATTGCGTCAATTTCGCCTGCTTCTATAGGTTGGACATCATGAGCATGTTACTTGCTCTGTCCTATCTACAGCCAATAGTCTTTCAGATCGGGCCAGTGAGGACACTTCGCCAGTCTTTATATTCTGGACATTATGAGTGTGCCTAGTGTTCCGTTCTGTTCACTGCATGACTAAAATTTTGGAGCTGGGCTAGTGGGACCACTTTGTCTGCTTTATAGTGTCATTTTGTGTTAATGTTCCACTCAAGTCAAACTGTTTTGTGGGTTGTATCACACCATGTACATGAGGATCTGTTATATGTGTATATGTGTTCCCACTAAGTGGTGTCGAAGTGCTTTGACTGAATGAGAATGTTAGGTTAGGTCCTTCAGAGAACTGAGGTTTATAACCCATTGTGGCACTTCAGGTTGTACAGGCTTATATGGTAACATTATAATGCCTTACGAGTAAAGTCATGAGAATGTATACACAGTTATGAATAATAATGCCATAAGGCTTTATACATGCATTACAACCCTTTATGAACATATTTTCAGTGCTTTATGGTAACATACTGATGCCTTCATTGAAAGTCATGAGAATGTATACACAGTTATGAACTAATGTCATAAGGCTTTACTTAAAGTCATTGTATCCATAAAGGAACATATTACAGTGCTTAATGCGTAACTGAGTTCATTGAAAGTGTTACATACAACTTAATTTAGTTATGAAGTCTGTAGTCACAAAGATTTAAAATGTTGTATTATACAAAATATATATACAAAATGCGGTTTGGCATCTAATCAGAAGTGCAAAGAGCAGCAAGTGCAGTATATACAGTATATGCAATATGTACAGTTAAAGAGCAAATTATATTCAGATAAGAGTAGTAATAATAAATAGGCAGAATAATAATTAGGCAGTTAAGAGCAAATTATATACATGTAAGGTGAAGAGATAATGAGGGTAAAATTAGGCATAAGAGCAGATGTGCTATAGAGAGGTAGTTATGTACAGATGTATATACAGATGTGCTATAGAGATAGTTATGTACAGATGTATTAAGTGTTAAGTATATACAGATGTACAGAAGTATATACAGATGTGCTATAGAGATAGTTATGTACAGATGTATTAAGATACAAGCCTAGAATACAGTGTTGGGGAAAAACGGGTGTTGGGGAAGTTAGTTTGAGGGAAAGTTACTTTCAGCATAACTCAACACTGATTACTGTCAAAATCAAAATAAAAAAAATTTAAATCCCCAAAGCCAAAGTAGTAGTAGAGACTTTAAGCCTCTTTACTGTGAGATCATGCTAAGGTGACACAAAAATCTGATCCTGATAGAGGATAAGTGGTGGCCGATTTATCATTTAAGTGGGTGGAGAAGCACTGCTGCAGGCAGAGAAAATTGCTTGCTTGGGTTTAGACTAATATAAATTTTCCATTGTGTGTTAATTCCACTAACACTGACAGAAGTGTCATGAGTGGACTCATCATTTGTACTTCTTCCAATGACCAGCCTGATTAGCTCAGTTTAGCAAGCTAAAGTTAGCTACCTTTACACTGGTGATTAGTTAGCAAGCCAATGAAGCTAACAGTTATCAACCAAAATTGTCCTCAATCTCTCATTTGGAGGTGTATCAAGTTGACAATGCACATAGGATAGTTTGAACAACATGAATACCTGAAAGCATTGCCCTCAGAAATGACCCTTCCCCACCATACCCACGAGGAGCTTTTTTGTGGGAGTAACAGGGCGATACAGACAGCAAGCACACAGCATAAAAACACAGCATTTCGCTCTGGGGCCCGACTTTACGTCCTGTACCACTCACTCGATGTGTGTTCTTGGAGCACGTTCTTGTATGCCTGTCAGGTCACAAATTTGCATCTTGAAGAGGTTGGTTTAGTGTCCAAAGAAGTGACAAGTTATCAAAATATAGCCTGTGAAATTAGCTTATTATTTACAAGGCTGACTCTACATACGATTTCCAGCTATGACCAAAACTATGACTCATCAGATGTATAAGTCAGTGCCAGTTTAGTGCCACCTTGTAGTGTTTTTTTTTAGAGAAAGTGTATTGGGTTTTATTTTGACATAATGTAACTTCCTGTGCGGTCATATTGCAGGCAAACTAGGAAGTAAGTTGTTCAGATGTTTCAGACCGCATTATTGTGAAAAGGTGCTAATACTTCTTAAAAGATGCTCATGCTTTGCTTGTAGCAATCGGAGTTCTTTGAATTGAGGAGTGAAGTAAAAGCCTGATTCCTCTGATACTTCTGCCTAGGATGTTCATTGAATAGCCTTGCTAGAACACTCTCTATCGTGACAACAGAGCCCATTCAGGTGTGTTCTCAAATTGTGCATTCAGCTGTGAGAGATGTAGCTGTTCGTGCTCTGTAGGCTTGGTTAAGTTTCCGTGAACTCACTCTTCAAGTTTTAAAACTACACAGACGTGCTTGCTTAGATTAGGTGCTCTAATGCTAGATTCAAAAGGCAACCATTCGCGCAAGAGTGTGCTTGGGTGCATGCTTGGGTGCATATCACAGATGTGCACTTCGCAGAACTGTATGACTGTTGTTGAGATGTTATACACCCTGCATTTGCATAAATCATGAGGATCTCATTTTCAGGTTGGAAAATTAATCCAGAACTTGGATCTGTACTAATGAAAGTAAATGTACAAATATTGTCATTAAGAAAGAAGCCAGTCAAAACACTGAAAAGGCCAATAGGACATTTCAGTTGGCCGTAGTAACTTAGCAAACATGCTAGTTGGATAGCAAGAACAGTATATTCTCCAATGGTACAGAATAGCATCATTATGAAACTCTTCATGTAGATTTAAACAAGATAAAAAACATTTTGTTATCATGATCTTGTTAACTGAGATGTATGTTTTAAAGGTCGTTGCTGTGTGTTAGATAATAGCTAGGCTACAATCATCTGCTTCATTTTTAGTTAATAAGTCAGCTACAATCATCTGCTAACTGGCATACAAATATGGTTAGCAATAAGATACTCCCAGGTGAAAGAACGCTACTGTTTACCAACATTCTAAACTCATCTATTACAAAGTTTACAAAGTTAGAAACACGGAGACCACAACACAAGTCAGGGAATGTCTTAAATGCAATGGTGTTCATTTCCCCAAAAGCTTCTGCTTGTTTTTTATTCTGAAGTGTATTTATCACCAAGAGGAAGCCTTGCCTACATCATTCGTAAAAATGTTTTGAAAGCTATAACAAATTTCAACAAATTTTATAACCAACACATCAAACCTACATCTGAAAATTTTGTGTATACATACTGGATACTTTGGGCCAAGCTTTCATCCACTGGAGCACTTCCTGGTTCTGTAAGCTGTCTGTATAACAAATTAACGATTGGATGAGTATACGACTGAATGGACAGATGTATGGACGTATGGGTAATGTTTAGACTGATGACTGATGAGATGGGAGAGTTAGCTGGTTATTCAAAATCTTTGCCTGAAGGTGCCACCGCAGTATTCAGTGAAAAATACTTACCTTTACATAAATGAATGAATGAATGATGTATGCACTCAGATAGCAAATCACAAGAACACCTGAGCTAATGCCTAGTATGATGGTGAACCATTTTGTTGGTTCATCAACATGAACCGCAGCATGAAATGCTCATATGTTCTGCAGACACTGTTTAAATGGAACCCAACACAAGTGAACTTCATAAAATAGAGAACGCCAGCCATTTAGTTATCTGGTCACTTTTGGGAGCAATGCAAATCGATCCCAAGGATGCAACTGAAATGTGCAAAACAAAGCTAAAAACACTACCCAATTGTCTAACTCCGAGAGATGGCAAATGAGCTAATTAGTAGCATGTTCCTTTAACCAAAGCTGCAAAATTGTGATGAGCAACAATACTGATTAAAATGAATGATATTTCCTGTTATCAAAATTACATCATGTTTCTGTTCAAAATGTTCAAGAAGACAGCATGAGAAAATAGCCAAGGAAGTGACATCTCGCATTAGCTGACGGTTCTCAAATTCAGTTGGTGTTGTACCAAACTTTCTTGTTCTTATTCCTACAGAGAGCACTTGGCAACCTCAAACAACAGGGCTTTGGGTTGATTTACTTCAGACAATCACTTCAAGATTATTAGCACGTTAAAGGGATAGGCTTGAGTCAATCAACCTAGAGCCCTGTTGTTCTCAATCGTTGCTGTTGATAGGAAAAGAACTTCACAATTTGGTACAACAGAATTTGCAAACCAGCAGCTATTGCTAACTAAACTTGGTCCAGGAAAGCAAAACTGAAAAGAAGTTTCCTTGCCCTCATCAGTTAGCGTTGGCCTCAGTTTTGCTATTTGGTCTATGTTGTACCAAATATACTTTTTTGGTAAATTACTAATGACCGCAATCCTTGAACAATAGGGTTATGGGTTCTGGATTATTGCTTTAACTTCAAGAGCCCTCATTTTTACCTACTTTCACCTATATGAGTTTTTTATTCCACTTTTTATTATTTTTTTAATGTTATTATATTGTTATTATTCCACCATTTTATTGTAATGTTATTATAGTGTTATTCTATTTCTGTCTTATCAATTGATTTGTCTGTCTGATATATTATTCATTTTGCATTCATTTGCAATGGAGGAACTATTTCTTTCTCTTTGGACTCTTTAACTTTGCTTCTGAGTCATCTTTTCCTTAGGAAGACCTGTCTGAGCATAAAGCCCACATAGCAGACCAAATGATGAGTTAAAATGTATGTGATTTAGGTATACTCTTAAATGCTTTGTGAATACAGGCCCAGTATTTTGCTCTGGTACGTTTAGTTATTTCTGATGATACATTTAGGCGACATGCATTCATTATATGGAATTGTGATATTAACCATTAATAACAGCTTGCACCCAAATAAGTGAGTTTTTGTTTTTATATAAAAAATTACTTTCTTTAAAACCAAATATCTGAAGAGGTTGTTATGAGTTAATGAAAATAAATATTGAGGATTGTACAAATCAGTGTTAGCACTGAGGAAAAGAGAAGATATACTGTACATAACAGAGTCTGAAAATAAAATGTATAATGTAATATGATGATGACAGAAAACAGAAAGATTGCATAAACAGAAAATTAAGTTAACTGTACAATTTCTTAATTCAGATACAAAATGCATCAACTGAAGCAAACACTCAAGTAACTGATTACTTCACACTTACCTTGAGTTATTCTGGCAGATACCATCTCAGTAATCTGGGTGGTGAGTTTCTGGAGGAACTCTTCTGTGCCAACTCCACCAAGGTAGGCAAGTTTACTCTCTCCAGCTAAATTATACAAGAAAACAAAAAGTGTACATTTATGAAACATGCAGTATTAGATCCCTTCCACTACAGAATAGACTAGAATAGACAAAAGAGACTAACCTTTGCTTGCCTGCTCTTCGGGTGGACTTACAGTGATGCCAAGAACCCTTAAAAAATTGCAAACATTTTACATTGATTCATAATCACATAGGAACACTACTAAATGTCTTTTGCATGCAAAACATAAATTAAATTAGGAGTTTTTCAGCTGCTTGGTTTTCATACTCACTCTGAAGTGATTTTGTCCTTGTACTCTGGTGATCCTACAAAATACATATTTAACCAGGTCTATTATTATTATTATTGTTATTATTATTACTGTTGTTGTTGTTATACACATTGCCAGATACATTGCGGGAGCATTACGTCAAGTCAGGTTTAGAATGTTCACTGTCATATCTGGTGTAGCCAGTGATAGCAATAACTTTAGAAGTGTATTCTGCCCCAGACAGCCAGGATCCGCCACAATTTGGCATGGCACAAAAACAATAGGGATCATCCTCCCCCGGTGATCAATGTAAATTAACTGCTGGTACCCCTGTGGCTGGGTAGAACCTTTTGTCCATATTTACATTGCAAAGACCAACTTACCTCAGATAGATTTGGAATGTATTTCTGTATGTTATGAAATGTGAATCTATTCATGTTTGGTATCATCTTTACTGTCTCAGTACAAGGAGTGTAATAGTCAAAGTGTATGACTTGTCAGAACAATCCATAAGTAATATTTCTGAATCTTGGTGTATACATACAACTGGATAGCCACTTAACAATGCTAATTGCCATAGGTGTGTCCTTGGGCAATTAGACACAATGGCGCCAGGTAAAGAACCAATCACCTTGCACTTCCTTCAACTGTATGCTAACTGTATGCAACTCCACTCAGTTAAGTGTATTTAAGTAAAACACTTTCATTGTTTAAGTTAGATTTAATGGTGGATGCTTTCGGGCTGAAACCCTTGACGCGTCATTGTAACGATTAAACCTGTTTCCTGAAGTTCCGGAGTCTGCCACCGGTCTTCAATTCTTACAACATATATTAAAGACTTACTTGTCCCTTACCACCCTCCTAGAACCCTAAGATCCCAAAATGCTGGTCTCCTTGTAATCCCAAGAATATCAAAATCTTCGATAGGAGGAAGAGCCTTTTGTTACCGTGCACCCCTCCGCATTCGACAAGCAGACACTCTCAATACCTTTAAGTCTAGACTTAAAACCTTCCTCTTTACTGTTTCCCATAGTTAGGGATGGTGCATGGCAAATCATCACTTCTCATGGGTCTTTTTGGGAGGGACTGCCTCTGCTGTGCCCCCAGTTGCGAGGCATGGCGGCCACTGACCATCCCTGTAGTCATGCTGTGTTGCCACGCATCATACCTTAGGAATGCTGCTATAGCCTAGTGCCGTCACAAAAGCTTCATGTGTCACGCCGTACAACTCACTCTCTATATATGTGTGTGTATGTATGTACGTGTGTGTATGTGTATTTGTGTGTGTGTGTATGTGTGTATATGTATGTATATATATATGTATGCCCAAATTACACATTTGCTCTCTGATGTGAGAACCTGGCCTAATTCACTTTCTTCCTCTGTCCACAATTATCTCTGCTGAGTGTCATCCCTGCCTCATTCCGGCGGACTCCTCTCACCCTCCCCTCCTGAGTGGACTACAACCAACACTAAGGGAGGCCCATGTCAGGACCGACTCTCCATCATAGAGGCCCTTCCTGGACACCCATGCTAGGCCCGTCTCCCCTTCCTTAAGGCTTTGTAACCCCCCTCCCCCCGCTCACAATGGCACTGTCAAATGGACCCTTACTGTTACCCCCATGACCCATCTCACTCCTTTGAGTTTGACACTATGCCTGGCCACTGCTATATTGTCCAGCCATAATTCCTGATAACCACCTATAGACTACCATATAATGTAAAGTGGGATAACACTCCATTATGAACTGTTCCGAACCTCAGCTAAAACCATAGGCAACTTGTAGTCTGTCATGGTTACCACTGATTGTAATTTTTCTGCATGACTCCCAGCAGTTGGGTCAGCCCCTTGAGTCGTGGATCTGCCCAAGGTTTCTTCCTAGATTAACTGAACATACGAGTTTTTCCTTGACCCTGTTGCTCTTGGGTGCTCCTTCTGTAAAGCGCCACAAGACAATACTATTGTAAAAGGCGCTGTATAAATTAAATTGAATTGAATTGAAACTTTTTTTCTCATTAACACCATCAGTTTCACTACTGAGGGCCGCCATCTTTTTATCATTCAGACATGTTTTTGTTTGTATTTTTGTTTGCTAGTTGGATTTTTTTTACTTGTTTGATACTGATGGCTGAATACTCACAGAATTGTATACAATGTCCCACAAAAGTGAATGCACACCTTTCATTTTTGCAAATATTTTGTTATCTTTTCCTGTGAATGAAATTTTGATACAACTTGCAGGTCCCATATTATACATTTTTTCAACAAGCTAGCAGGTCTATGAGCTCCACATAAACGTCTCTGAAGGAGCTTGCTGAAAATACCTCTCAGATTCGGCATTTTCCCTTGCATTTCCCCTTCCGTTTCAGAACAGGCTGTTTCATATTACCTCTGCCAAGGAGGTTATTTTTTCGCTGGTCTGTATGTTTGTGTGCAAGATAACTCAAAAAGTACTGCACAGATTTGTATGAAATTTTTGGACAATGCTAGTATTAGGACAATGAACAGAAGATTACATTTTGGTGGTGATCTGGAACACCATCTGGAATTTGTATTGTGTCCGTGACCTTTTTTTGCCTTGGCAGAAGTCTGCACTTTCTGAGTGCTTTTCTAGTTACTATTCCACTCTCATTAATATGCATGAGGAAATTCCTGCTATGTTACTCTACTCCATTCACTCAGTGTTTCTCAGTCAATAAGTAGGTTATCACTGAGCTTAGCAGTCTCTGACAAAAATGTGCTATCTTTGCTAGTTAAATAAAATTGCGATAGTGGTGGATATTACTGTAAAACAAACAGAAAAAAACTTTTGTAACACTTTACTTGACAGGTGAGTACACAACACATTCATAGCAACTGTCATAAACTGCTCACAAAGCATTTGTGACTGTTTCATAAGACATGACACATTCGCAACATTCACACCAGCCTTTCATAAATATGAAAGATGGAATGGTGATCACTTATCACAATAAAAGTCCAACGGTCTCAAAGGAGCAGTTACCTGGTCATGTCACATCACTTCACAAGATCTTTTGAAGTAATTTCAATATACAAGTTTTTATTGGACTTTTATTTTGATAAGTTATCACCATTCTGTCTTCCACATTAATAAAAAAAAGTATGGGTAGAAATGTTGTCATGCCTTATGAAATTGTCATGAATGCCTTGTGAGCAATTTATCACAGCTGCTATGAATGTATTATGTACTCACTTGTCAAGTGTTACCAAAAACTTTTATCTCCATATCACGCAACCCTTGAACACACTGCTCTGAACAGCAGTAACATTTGAGCCACTCAAATGCGATCATTGCTGTACCTATGGTTAAGCTTGACAGTTCACTCTCAGTCAAATAGGCTCCTATCCCTGTTAGACTTGAATAGGGTAAAGCCTAGATAGTGCTTGCCCTCCGTCCTTGCTAATGTAGACAATGAGTATATGTTAAAGTGGAAAAATCTTCAATATACGCTAAGAATGCTCATAACTGTTTAATTAGATAGTCTATCTCATTGCATGTTACAGTTGTCTTAAATCACTGAACACTTGTCAGGTCCGCATCAGATCTGGCCATGACCACACCCCCTCACTCCGCCTTACCAACTTACACAGCTCGTCTCCCTGTTCACAGTCACTTCCTTGTGCACGATCACCTTCACCTGAGTACTAATTGGTATCACCTGGTCTCCACACTATATAAGCACTCCGCACTCCCCCTCTAGACTCCATCCATGCACCTTCTTCTCCCGCAAGTTTTCACCTGCGGAGCAAAATTACGATATTGGCAATCGTGAATTGCTTATGTGAAGCTTGCCCTAGAAGAATGGCGCCATTGGCTAGAAGAAGCACAGCACCCTTTCGGGTGCTGACTGATCATAAGAACCTCGCCTACCTCCGGGAAGCCAAGAGGCTCAACCCCGTCAGGCTCGTTGGGCGCTGTTTTTCACACGGTTCAATTTTACTCTGTCTTACAGGCCGGGGTCCAAGAATGTTGTGGCTGATGCGTTGTCCAGTGTCCACGGTAATGCTGATTCTCCGAAATCCAGCGAGCCCATCCTACCTAACCGTATCATAGTCAGCCCCATCCAGTGCACCCTGGATGATCATATCACCCAGGCAATCACCCGAGAACCAGCCCCGCCGGAGACCCCGGCCCACCGGCAGTATGTTCCGACCAAACTCCGTCAGGAAGTGTTGGAGAGTCTCCATACTTCTTTAGTCACTGGCCAACCGGGGATAACCAGACCCTCACACTGCTCCGCGACCGGTACTGGTGGCCAAAGATGGCCCGAGATGTTCAGAGGTACGTGGCAGGGTGTGCTGAGTGTGCGATGGCAAAGACTTCCAGACAACTACCAGCAGGTAAACTTCTCCCTCTCCTGATTCCTCAGAGGCCCTGGTCACACCTGGGCATTGACTTTGTCACAGATCTCCTGAGTTCTAATCAGCACACATGTATCCTAATTATAGTAGATTGTTTCTTGAAATCTTGCAAGTTAATTCCATTAAAGTCCATTCCCTCAGCAGCAGAAACAGCTGAGGCTGTATTCACACATGTGTTCCGTCACTTTGGTCTCCCGGAAGATATCGTTTCCAACCATGCACCTTACCATGCACCCCATATCAAACCTTACCATGCACCCCATTATCTTTCTCCTTCCCAAGCATCTGATGCACGACCGGACCCATCGGTCAGTGCCATCCTCGATTCCAGGCGCCGGAGAGACCGCCTGGAGTACCTGGTAGACTGGGAGGGATATGGTCCGGAGGAGCGCTCGTGGGTTCCGAGGGAGGACATCCTGGACCCCAACCTGCTTACAGCGTTCCATACTGAACATCCGGACCGTCCCGCTCCCCGAAGTCGGGGTCGTCCCAGAGGATGTAACCAGCGCCCGGGAGCGGCCCCTGATGCGGGGGGTAATGTCAGGTCCACATCAGATCTGGCCACTACCACGCCCCCTCACTCCGCCTCACCAACTCACAGCTCGTCTCCCTGTTCGCTGTCACTTCCTTGTGCATGATCACCTTCACCTGAGTACTAATTGGTATCACCTGGTCTCCACGCTATATATGTGTCTCTCCCTGATTCCCTGGTGTCTGGCTTCGTCAATCCTGCCTTGGATGTACTCCGCGTCAGAGTATCTTAACCCTGCGTTTCTGGACTCTCTTGGTATCGCTGATCTCCTTAGTTCATTGTTTGTCATCATTTCTACCTGAATTAAACTAATTAAACTATTGCTTTATGCTACTGTACCTAGCAACAGCATATTCATAGCAGTAGCAACTACGGACGTTTCTAATTACTCAAGTGTCATGCAAAATAACACGAGAGACATAACAATGATATATGCCGTATGCTGTTAAGTAACTAAATAAAACAGTGAAACAGTTTTAAGTTGAAGATATATAAATACAACATGGGTGCAATAGTGGAAATGACGTTTAATTCACGAGATTCTGAACATACTTATTTAACAAAACTTCAAAATTTAGCTGGCAGTCAGCTATATTAGTTCAACTTTAGCAACTTTATTATAAGGGCCCAATAAAGAATGGTTCCCATTGAGATGAACAGATTCTCTTTACTAGAGAAAGTACAAAAATATTTAATATAAAAGTATATGTTAACATATTTATTATTAGACTTGTGAAATGATTAATTAATTAAGTAAGTTTATAAACACATGAACATACTGAAGTAATGTTATGGTAATCATTTAGTTAGGGCAGAAAGATACATTGGTAATAATTTACAAACATCAACTCAATATTAGATAATAGCCTTTTTATATTAAAGTAAAATGTATTTTTATACAAACAATTAATGCTTAAAGAATAGTAAAATAACTGTTAACTAAAACAGACACATTGATAATAGTTAACAACCATCACCAAACTAATAGGTAATAGCTACTTTACTATTTATTGTGTCACCTTATTATAAAGTGTTACCCACATCAGTCATCACACCCTACATTGGCAAATGCATTGACAATTTAATCATCACTAAGACCATATGTCCCAATCAGGAACCATGGATGACTGTTGAGGTGAGAACGCTACTGAAAGCTGGCTATAGGTCTGGGAAAGGGGGAAGCTCTGAGAAAAGTGAGAGCTAAGCTGTCTTGGGCCATCAAAACAGCAAAACGTACTCACGTTGAGAGAATTTGCAACCACTTCAAAGATACACAGATGCACGCTGCCTATGGCAGAGAATACAAGTGATCACCAGCTACAGACTAGCTCCACACTCTTGTGATGGTGATAGCCCCCTCCCTGACGCCTCTCACACATCTAAACACAAAGGACACATGTCAGCTGTTCATCGACTTTTCAGCATTCAACACTATCATTCTGCAGCAGCTGGTAAAGAAACTGGATCAGCTGGATCTGAACACCTTCCTCTGCAACTGGATCTTACACATCCTGCTGGGGAGACTGCAGACACTCAGGATATGAAACAGGACCTCCAACACCACCTTGCTGAACACAGGAGCCCCTCAAGGTCACCCCCTGCTGTTCACACTTCTAACCCATGACTGTGCAACTACACAAAGCTCAAACTACATCATCAAATTTGCTGATGACACAACTGTGGTGGGTTTGATGAACAGAGAGAATGAGGATCTGTACAGAAAGGAGGTGACCCAGCTCAGCAACTGGTGTGCTCACAGCAACCTGTCCCTCAATGTGGACAAAACAAAAGAGCTAATCATTAGTTTCAGAAGACCTCCTGGCAAACACACCCCACTGACCATAAACAACCTTCCAGTTGAGACTGTTCAGGACACAATGTTTCTGGGCGTACGCATAACAGACTACCACACACAGACCAAGAACACCACATACATCATAAAGAAAGCCCAGCAACACCTCTACTTTGTACGGAAGTTGCAGAAGACTCACCTCCATCCGGACAACCTACTCTACAGGGTGATTACTGAGAGTGTCCTCTGCAATGCCATCACATTGTGGTTTGGTAATTGCACTGCAGAAAGGCCCTGCAGAGGAATGTGAGGACAGCTGAAAAAAATCACAGGGACCTCTCTTCCCTCACTCTTCAACATCTACAACACCCACTGTCTGCGCAAAGCCACAAGCATTGTTAAAGACGCAACACACCCGTCCCATGGACTGTTCTCCCTAATGCCATAAAAAAGGTACCATACAACTTCCCACACCTTGAGAATGGGGAAGAGCTTCTTCCCTCAAGCAGCCAGACTGTTGAACAACGAAACATGCTGCTATATGCTCTATATTTTACATCCACCACACTGTCAACCCATCTTACAACAATGAATGCTCAACGTATGTCTTGGTGTCTGATGTCTGACACACTTTATGTGTATTTATAATGTATGTGCACTAAATGTAGCCTAATTGCACCTGTCTCAAATTTCTTTCTACATATCTTAAATGTAGCACCACTTGAATCCACAGTGAAATGTTTCGTCTTACTATATTCAGTGTATAGGGCTGAAATGAAAATAAAACCCACTTAACTTGACTTGGGGGGTGGGGCAGCTCTCACACATGCCTACCCAGGCTGGTGGTTCCAGTAGGCCACCTGTAGGCTACAGCTGAATAGTGCTCACAAATGTTGGTTTAATATAATCAACTTAATATATTTCGATGCTGATCTGTTTATTAATGCCAAATATCGGCCCGATATATAGGCTGACCAAAGTCGACCTCTAGGGTGATAGGTAATCCTATTGTCTGCATTTACTCCTGATGTTGCAATTAATGATATAAAAAGTGGAAAAGTTTGCAAGTTTATTTTTAAGAAAAGTCACACACATCAGAAAAATGACAAAGTTATTCAAACAAATTTCCTAAATGGACTCAATTAAAGAACACAGAGGCAAGGTGAGACACAGCTATGCCCCTGCACAGAAAGCTATCTTGTTACGGTTATGACTCAATGCTTCCGAAATGTATCTGGTGTAACCCCAGGGCAAGTTATGCATTGAACAAGCAGAAAAAAGAAATTATTTTATACACACCTTCTTCCACCTCAAGGTGAGCAGTACAGACAGATTGACCAGCTTTGTTGGTGGCAATGCAAGTGTAAGTTCCAGTGTACTCTTTCCCAATATCCATTAGGATTAGGCTGTGCTGCAAGCCTGAGCTGGCCACTTTGTAACCCTTTGTGTCTGGCTTAATCCACAAAACATCATCTCCAGACTCCTCTTTCAGCCAAGACACCAAAGGAGTTGGGGAGCCTTGAGGATACATTGGGTGAGAAAGATGTAAAGTTGCGAATCTGCTTGATGTAAATTGCAGAGGTGATTTTCAAATAACAAGACAAAACATTAGAAACTTCAATGAGAAAATACAATGTGTAACAGGACAGTTTATTTTTTGATTGCTTGGCTGCTTCTGTCCATTTTGATATCATGTTAGGCAACATGTAGGCCTAAACAGAGACACTCTTAATTCTGTACCTTGATCTATTTATTTTACAGAAATTGCACAGCACTGTTGCTAGACAGGAATAACTGGAGGAATATAATACACAAAATATAGCTGCAAGTAGCAAAGACGTGGGCAAGCAGGGAAGCGGACCAAAGTTGCCATGGCAACAGATTCTAGCTAGGTCAGACAGATAGCCATAAGTACTCACAGCAAGTTTCATGTCAACATGCCAAAGTTTGGCTGAGATAAGGCCACTTCCTGTTTGACAGCTTTGCCATTGAATTCAATTGGCTGTGATCACTTTGGCAGACAAAAAAATTAATTGCTGACATTGATCAGGCATTGTCTGATCAATGATGATCTGGCCTTTTGACTACATAGGCATTGATCCTGATATTTGAATGTGGTTTGAACAGTCCATTATTTGGATGAAAAGAGTCCTTCAGAATATTTTGGGCCCTTAGAAGTACTCTTCTGGAATAAATGTCTTGCAGGGTAGGGAGTTGAGTTCTGATAGTGTGTGCAGCTGAACATACTACATCTGCAGAGTTCTACAGCCTTTGACTGTGGAGTTCCCATACCAGGTGATAATGACACCTGTTAGAACACTCTCAACAGCTGTGTAGAAGGCCCTCAAGATGGATGTTGAAACCTTAAATTTCCCTAGCTGATGAAGGAAGAAGGGCTCGTTGTCCGGACTTCTTCAGAAGAAGCAAAATCTTCAGTAATGGACACCAAGGTATTTAAAACGTGTGACCCTCTCTACAGGTTGCCTGCTAATCTTTAGTGGGGTGCAACTTCAACTCTTCTGCCTTCTGTAGTCCACTACCATTTTCTTGGTTTTACTTTCAAGCTGTTAAGACTGACACCACTGTGCCAACTCTTCAACCTGATCCAAGCAGGCCTGGTTGTTGTTGTTGTTAATCAGGCCCATGACCACTGTGTCATCCACAAATATGATGATGGAGGTGTGAATACTGTTGCAGTCATGTGTGTAGATGAGGTGAGGGGTACTATTGTGTTGAATGTTGAACTAAAGTCAATGAACAACATTCTCACATAATTCCCCTTCCACTCCTCCAGATGAGTTAGGGTGGTGTGCAGGAGATGTGAGATGGCATCCTTTCTGGACCTGTTGGCTCCATAGGTAAATTTGAGGTGGTCAAAGGAGCCTCTCAAAATGCTTCATCACTGTAGATGTCAGGGCCACCAGACGGTAGTCATTTAGACATAATGGTTACAGTCCAGGAACAATAATGGACTGCTTGAGGCAAGTAGGAATTGTCTCTTGAGCCAATGACATGTTGTAGTAGATGTAGGTGAACACAGGGGCTAACTGAGCAGTGCAGGATTTCAGAACCCTGTTAGAAATGCCATCCTTTCTAGCAGCTTTTCTGCAACTAAACTTCCTGAAGACATTGCTCAAATCGACTTCAGAGACACAGGAAGGTGTATCCCCACTAGCATTACAACACACTGTAGCTTGTACAGGATCTTCTGTGTTTTAAACATAAAAAGCATTTAGTTCATCAGGGAGGAATTTACTGACACTCTTTATTGGAGGGGATTTCTTTTAAAGCCTGTGATGGTTCATAGTCCCTTCCACACACGTGGTCACCCTCCATGAAATCAAATTCAACTTTGTCACAATAGCACCTCTTGTGATAGTGTCTTTAATAGTCCTCCATAAACTGTACGATGCTGTTTTGTGCTGATTTGACAAAGTAAGCGTCCACTAAAAACTATTTTCAACAAAATCCAAAATGGCAAAAAATCCAATATGGCGGAATGTGCGTTGAAATAGGCTTGGTCCAAGGATTCCAATGGTACCAGTTGTTCAAAAATCGTCCAGATGGTTCAAAAGTTGTGTACGTGAATCTACTTCCAACTTTGACCAGTTGGTGGTGCTAGAAGGTGCAAGGTACCATCATGAAATTTGGTGAGAATGATCATGGGATTGTGCCCAATCAATGTGCCAAATTTCATAACTTTTTACCAAATGGTTCTATGGGCTGCCATAGACTTCAGTGGCAGAAGAAAAAATGCATAATAAGTAGGTGAAAAGGTAGAAGCACAATGGTGGCCTCTGCAGTTTCACTGCTTGGCCACCAATAAACACAACTTACATAAAACAATATATGATTGCACAATCAGTTGTGTGTTATTGTGTGTCACCAGTACCTTCTACTTTCACAGACAGGGTAATACTTGCACCCTGCTTCACATTCCTGCTATGGAACCGCTCCAGGAACCGTGGGGGCAGCAGTGGTTCTTTAGAATCTTTAAAAGGAGCAGTGAAAATATGGTTGTCACAATCTTTGTCATTACCTTTTCACACAGTCTATGGTCATTACACTAAGAGCAAGGCCCACCCATACTGATCTGTGACGCCGCATAGAATTGAGTTGTTTGAGGTTGCTGAGTGCTATCTGTAGGAAAAAAACAAGGCTATTTGGTACAACATAGACTGGATGGAAAATGGAAAATGAAAGGGTAACCCTTTAAGGTAAGGGTACATGAATTATAATGACTTCATAGATTAATTAGTTAATGATTTCATGCATTACTGAAACTCCGAGTTTCATATACACATCTCTGAAGCAGCTTGCTGAAAATACCTCTCAAATTTGGTATTATCACCCGCATCTTTCCTATTTTTTTTGGTCTTCTTCAGAACAGACTGTTTCTCATTATTATTACAGTCTCATTTCCTGCATGAGAATTTGGCTAATCTGATGAAATTAGCTATCTTTGCCAGCTCAATTACACAGTGATAGTGGCTGATATTACTGTTAAAAAATAATCACTTGTGAGTCTGTGTGTACATCCATCAGCCCTATAGCACACCACCATGAACGATTTGATTTGGGATACTAAAATGTGATCGTCATCATATATGGTTAAGTTTGACACTCGTCTCAGAATGCCTGGTAGAAACGTGTTACTATGTTGGTTTCTGGGTTGTCATTGTGGATGTGGCTGCCAGGAAGTAGCAAGGGTACTTGAGGTGGTTGCTAGGCTGTTGCTAAGGCAGTTTGGTGGTTGCTATGCTAGAGGTGGTCGAGAGAGCCTTCATTTACCCCCTAATAAGCCATTTAATCATTGATGTGACTGTGAAGCTCATAAATGAAGCTAAATGAAACCTAAAAACGTTTCCTAGTGTGCATTTAATAAAGAAAGTAAGAGGAAAAAACAGCAGTTGATTGACACAATACTGAATTTAGACTTTAAATATTCCAGGTCCATCACTCTTTAAAGAAAGGATAGCCCTACAAACTGAGCTGTACCACCCTTCATCAAATGAAGTTGTAGTTTCATTAGATGCTGAAAAAGCCTTTGATTTCTGCATTGTCTCCACCATACCATCTAAATTATTGTATACAATACCAACCTTGTTAGCCATAGGCAGAGTATCAGAAACTGGAGATATAAACACAATTGTACAAAGTTGTGCCCCTACCTTTGGCTTTTTTATCTTCTGGGAAACATTCTCCAGCTCCTATGAATAGCAAACGAACAGAAAATACAAAATATATACATTTTATGGCGCCATTAGATAGGTATGTTATGCATTGTCCATGTATTACAGGAAAATCTTAGGAACTATACCCATAACAATCATTCTAGCAGAGGAGTAGGCTGAGCCTGCTGAGTTGCTGATATAAGCAGAGTACTCTCCTGTATCTTCACGGGTCACCTCTAGGACCTCCAGACTGTGCAGATCTCTTTCAGATGACAGAAGAATTCTGCCGGAGGGCCGCAGAGGACATCCATCCTTAAACCAGTAAACTCTTGGCCTGGGGTACCCTGTAGAATTCAGATCAAATAGTTTACATAACAAAATATACTTTATCGTTCATTCAGGTAAACTGTATATTCTAAAACAGAAAAAACAAGAAAAATGGCTGCATTAACACATCTGCATTTTGTAAAATCAGTTCAATTGGCTAAAAACATGTAGGCCTACTTTGTTCTGCCATTTATACATTTACCAGGACAAACCGCTGATACTAGTTCACAATGGACTAGTAGCAGAAGTCATTAGTTCCCAATCTCTTGATGCCAAACAACACACCCCAAGATTCAGACTGGTTGTGGCTTTGTAAAATCAGTTTAAGTAGTGTTACTGTTCGGAGGAAAGTGGCACGAGCCCGCGCCCAGATGCGGAGGCGGGCTCATTGAATGAGAATGAGAGGATGATCCGGAGAGTGGAGGAGATGGAACTCGGCCCTCTCTAAGTGATTGCCCAACGCCCTCATCTGCACAGGACCAGTGATGTGGGTTACTGAACCAATGCGATGGCCGTCAAGTGCCCAAGCAGGGATGGGAGAAGGCAGCTGATGGAATTCCAACCCCATTTTGCGAGCGAAACCCTCGTCCATGATGTTGGCCTCTGCGCCCGAATCCACCAGGGCCGCCAGGGAATGGGTAACGCCCGCTAGATGGAGGCGGACCTGGAGAAGAGGTCTACGTTCGGAGGAGGAGGGGGAAGATATCGAGCTCAACCGGACCCCCTCTACGTCCGGTGAGCTTGGTCTTTTGCTGGACAGGAGGAAACACAATGTCCTCTTCCACCGCAATACAGGCAGAGACCCGATGAGAATCGACGCTCCCGTTCGGCTGGAAGAAGCGTGGCCCGATTTACCTCCATGGGTTCTGAAGAGTCGAGCCGACCGACTGGGTTGGGGGGTGGCGTGCTTCCATGGACAAAGATCCTCGGGGCGGCCGTATTATCGGAAGGGCGGTGCCCCTTCTCTCGGCGTCGGGCTTGGACCCTGTGGTCAATGCGGGTAGCCAATGCGATGGCCTCATCCAGGGTTGACAGGGTCTCATGGGAAACCAGCTCGTCCTTCATATAGTCCGCCAGGCTGTGCATGAAGGCGTCCACCAGGGCCTCCATGTTCCATGAGCTCCGGCGGGCCAAGGTGCGGAAATCGATGGAATAATCCGCAACTGACCTACGGCCCTGCCGGATGCTCATCAGAGCACGGGAGGCTTCGGTGGAAGACGAGTCTGTCTCGAAGACCTTGAGCATTTCCCGAGAAAGAAGCTCAAATGAGGAACAAGCTGGAGTCTGCTGCTCAAATTCTGCTGTTCCCCACAGCTTTGCCCGGCCCGTCAGGTGGGTGATAACGAAAGCTACCTTGGCCGCCTCAGTAGCGAACGTCACGGGTTGGAGGGTGAAGAAAAGTCTGCAGTTTATCAAAAACGGTCTGACCTGTGATGGATTCCCGTCAAAGCGTTCCAGGGAGCCAATTCGGGGTTCAGAAGCATGCTGGGCGACCGCTGAGGGAATTGGTGCAGGAGAAGCTGCAGCAGACGGGGCAGGAGGAGGCGAAGAAGCCGGTGTAAACGGTGAGCTGACTTCAAGGACGTTCGGGAGGGAACCAGGAGATGGCGCCAGCGTCTCAAGTAATTGAGTAACACGGGCGAGTTGTTGCTGCGCCTGCTGGATCTGAAGTTGTTGATCCTGGATTATTCGTTGATGCATATTCGTTGGTGCTGATGTTGGTGTTGACCGAGCTGCAGAAAAGAAGCAACATCGGCGGACAACCGGTGGATGCTCTCCTCGGTGCTTTCCAGGTGCAGAGGAGCGGAGTCCGCCTCCGGAGCGGGGTCCATGTTAAATGGTCGGTGAATTCTGTCAGGAAAATACACAGGGTGGACCACGATTGCAGCGAGTTGCAAACAGTCTTTATTTAAGGGTTAGGGGGAATTGGAGTGTGGATGTGCTCCGTGAGAGCGCCCTTGGCGCGGAGGAGTAGGAAGCGCGCAGAGCGGGGAGGGGCAGGCAGGAGCACTCGTGGTCGGGCAGGAGGTGAGTCAGAAACCGGGGCAGGAGAGCAGGCGAGAGTCGCAGGCAATGGGTCAATACCACGGGCAGAGGAGTAGAGGCGTAGGTCACAGGCAGTCCGAGTTCGGCAACAGGCAGATGATCTTCAAGGACAGAAAACAAACAGGGACAGAACGGAAAACAGACCGGAAAACAGAACCCTTGTGGGAAAACAAACACGGGTAAACAATCAGGGGAAACAACGAGACAGAGAGAGTCCGAATTTGTATGCTTGCCTTCAGCAATAAACGTGTGCAGGTTTGCTAATTCACCGTCGGGGAGTGAAGGAAACAGAGGGAATAAATAGCCAGGGCAATCGGGGAAGACAAGACACAGGTGGGGGCAATCAGTGAAGGCAGGTGAAGGGGATCCAGTGATTAACGGGGGAATGAGGAAGTGAGATAGAATGATTGAAACCAATGAAGGCAGTTAGCGCAGCAGACAGGGAGGGAACGTGAGGAAACAGAAGTAGACAGAACAGGGTGGTGACAGTTACAGAGCTAAAAGTAATCTCAGTCTTATCTTGTTATGCCAATATCTGTCAAACAGCCAGTGTAAAACTCTCTTGCATGACAGATTATTTTACATTTTTAAAAGTTTGCACTTGGTGACCTCTACACAACAGGGCTATTGACTGATTCACAGTGGACTGGTAAGTCACAAGTCAGACTCAAGTCTTATAATTAAAGTCCAAGTGAATTGTACAAAAGTTGTACCAAAGCCAAATCAAGTCCAAGTTGCAATTTTTTTTCAAGTCACTTTTGCAGAGAAGTGAGAGTGAATGGTGTGTCTGAATTTTAAGAATGGAAAGGAACCACTGACCCGGAAGTTAATAAAGAAACTTGAATTTAGTGATGTTTAAGTGCACATATGAGTTCAGTTATGACAGCATGAGTGGATGAGTGACTGAGTGGGTGGTTGAGAGAAAGTATGCCACAATTTTCCATTTATCATTGTGTGTGTATATTAACATGATGTGTGTAAATTCAGATTTGCATAGTAGGCTAGGCTACACTGTGTGGTAGCCTAAAATAGGTGCCTGTGTCTATTATCAAAGAAAAGTTTTTTTTAAGTTTGTCCTCTACTTGCAAAAAACGTTCAGTCATCAGTCAAAAAAGTTCAGTCATCAGTCCTTTGTTGGCCGCTGAGTGATTGTGTGTGTGTATGTGTGTGTGTGTGAGAGTGTGAGGGATTGAGAGAAGGAGCACACGCATGTGCCACAATGAGAGGTGTGTATGTGAGTGAGTGACTGCATGCTGTGCAGTTTTCATGGACAGCTGCAGGAATACAGTTCAATGAAAATATCATTACATCTACATTATCTGCACAAACTGAATGAGACAGGACTGTCCAGCTAGCATACAGGCATGAAATATAAAATTATAAAAGGTGAAATATGCTGGAGAAATGTATTTAGATATGCTGGAGAAATTTATTTAGACCCAAGACATATCAAGTCATTACAAACCGAAGAGGCAACTTCCAAGTCAAGTCATTCAAATCCAAGTGGAGTTGTTGGAAGTCAAATCGTGACTCAAGTCTGACTCGAGTCCAAGTCATGTGACTTGAGTCCATATCTCTGCTTTACTGGGGGTAAATGGGCAGTTGGCTGACACTGACACTGAGCTTCTCCATGTTGATTGGAGAGACTGTCAAAGTTGCTGAACTTGATTTTGATTGACTAGAAAGTTTTATGATGACAAGAAAGTCATGGCAAAATGACATTATTTGCCAGTATATAGTCTACTATTACTTTTAGCAGATAATCCACTGTAAATAAAATGGCAAATATGCGAGCCTTTTGCTTCCGTTACAGGGAATTCTAGCCAGCTAGCTCTGAAAACAGCTATGAAATTGCTAATATTTTTTACCTGATTTCTGAAAGCATTTGATTATTATGAGATGAGAGACTCAAAATAAGGCAATAACTGTGAGACAAATGCCAAAAATTTAATTCAGTTCAAGTGACAGAGAAATAATAACCTGTGTGAGACACTGAATGACAGCTACACTATAAGATTGTCAAGGTTCGGAGGACTTAATTTGTGATTTTGGGATTTCTGGCGAGTCTAGTGGACATTTCTGTTATTACATGTGTTTTACTTGTTTGATTGTCATTTGGTTCACCTATGCTTCATTATCCCTGTCATGTGACCTAGTCTGTGGGTATTTAAACCCTGCCTCTTGTCTTACTCTTTGCTTAGTCTTTGTTCTATGCCGTGTGACTGAAGCTTGTTTTGAGTAATGTCCAATCTCTTGCCGTTGGGACTGTGTAACCTTGTTTTTTTGGACTTTCTGGTGGAACTCTGTTTTTTGGATTATTCGTTTGGTATGTCTTTTGGAATTACCTCATGAACTGAATTTCCCCTGTTTGGATTTACGCTTTTTGGAAAAGTGATTTGTGTTTCCCAGAACTCTACCTGTGTTTAAAAACTAAGACATTAAAACCTTTTGCTAACACTGCCTATGCACTTGAGTCTTGCCGAACTTTTGCTTAGCACTCAATACCAGCTAGCTCAGTTGGTAAAGAGTGGGACTTAGCCTTCGGACTGGGAGTTTTACTTCCTGAAATGGCAAGGTGAAGTGGAAAAGAATTTTATTTACAGCACATTTTAAACAGTTGATTTTAGGCAACATTGCCGTTGTACACAATAATTTGCTACTAAATAGGACGTACAACTGCAAACTTTTTTTACCTTACTTTTTTAACTTATTGACCTCTTTAATGTTGGTAAGCATTTTACATTTTATGATTTTATATTCATCTGATTAGTGTTGGGCAACTCATGTTTTAAAAGTAGTTTGTTATAGTTAAGTTACTTCTCTCAAAACAAAACTATAAAAGTAACTAGTTGCCAAGGAAAGTTGCTATTGTGCATTTTTTAAGGCTCTTATTCCCAGTACTGCATCTGATAGATTATGACACACATTTTACTTTAGACTACGTATAGCTGAGCCACCAAATTAGAATGTCTACATCTATAATAGATCAACTACAATTCATCTGTGGTTGTCAAAGAGGACACCATTTATGTGATAACCTAAACATTTGCCACAAGTTATCAAGTTTCAAGTTATCAAGTTCCATCTGTTGTCATGGTAACAAGATAAGAACAGAACATCAAAACGACCAACAAAAACAGCCATTTAGAACTAACCTTTGACTTTAACCTGCATTTTGGCTATGGGTGCACCAGGGCTGACATGGACATCATGCAACTCATCCAGAACCTGTGGAAGTTGCTCCTCTTCGGCAACTGACTCAAAAGCCTCAGTTTCGGTCCTGTTCAGAAATATAACATGCTGTTACATTTATCAAATACATTTATCCAAAGCTACTTCCAAAAAGAGCAGTAACATTCAAGCCACAACAAAATTAAAAACCTTACAAGGATGACTTGCTAACAGGAAATTGGCAGGAGACAATGCAGAAGTGCAATAGAAGTCCAGTAGAAATGGTGTGTGTGTCTGTGGGTGCATGCATTGTAAGTGCATTCCAGGTAGTTAGACGTTTTAAGGCAAGTGGTACTCTCGGAAGAGCTGGGTTCTCAAAAATTTCTTGAAGGTGGAGAGGGTATCCCTTGCTCTGGTTGCACTAAGAAGGTCATTCCTCCAGTGTGTAACAAGAGATATAAATAGTCTGGATTGAATTGTGTGAGGAGGTGGCAGTGTTAGACCCATTTGACCCATAGACGACCTTCCTTGGAGGAACAAATACTGAGTTTGATTCACATAGGTTTTGCAACAGTTAAAGAGAGGGCTGTCATAACTTTCATTTTGTATGCGGCAGATTCATGTTTTTGCATAATCCAGTTCTAAAGAAAAAATACCTGAGAAAATGAATCAATGGGCTTTCAAACAGTCAGCAAAGTCAGGTACCAAGGAACACTGGATTAAAGGAAATGTCTCCTATTTATTTCACCAGGACAGCAAAAGCTATATGTAGTTACCTTTACTGATGATCATAAGCTTAGGGGTTACATCCTCTATTTATATTTGTGGTCAGAGAGAGCAAATTACTCACCGTGAAACATAACCCTTTGCACTGACATAAGAGGAAGTTTCTGTGGCATCAGCTGCTGTGTCATAGTCAGAGCTGCAAGACACTAAAGACAGAAGACAAAAAATTAAGGTCAGGACAACAATCAAGTATGCTTTTGTGCTTACTTAGAACATGATGGAGAAATGAATGTACAAAACCTATTAAGCAAACTTACATTCCACCCTAAGTTCAGCTTTTGTGGAGGTCATGCCACTGTCATTCTCTGCCATGCAGCGGTAAACCCCCATATCAGAGAGCAACACTGCAGTGATGATGAGCTGGTGGCAACCCTCCTGGTCTTCATTGATCATATAGTGATCATTCTCCTCCAGTAGCTTCCCATCCTTGAACCAGCGAACTGTTGGTGGTGGTTTACCAATGACTACACAGTCAAAACTCACTGGGTAACCATCTGGCACATCCTGACTATGGAGTTCAGTCAGGAAAACAGGAGCCGCTATAACAAGCAAACATCATGAGTCAACAATACTGGTCAACTTTTCCTGCAAACAATTATAGTAGGTTGTTGGCACTTATTAGCAGAACAAACTGTAGTTCAAATATTTTCTAGTATCTGGGGATCAAAAACCTATATTGTAACATGTAAACCTTATTTCAGACTTGTTTCAGACCTTGTTTCAAGTTCTCTGCAGTACTTTAACCTGTTTTTAGTGTAAAGTGTGCTACCCATTTGACCCATTACAAAACATGGGCAGGTGCAGATCATTGTCAATGTAGGCTAAAAAAAGTACAATAGGTAAGCATCTTTTGTACAAGACAAAAGATTAATAGTGTCCATGCTTGCATCCATGCTTGCATATCTGCATGATCGGTGGACTATTTAAATTGAGAGGAGTTCCTGGTATCAATAATAGAGTTTTAAAAAGAAAACATTCATACCAGGGGCCCCTGTCATGAATGCAGGCGGCTGCCGATCCTGGGTCGGTGTCTGTGATCCTTCCTGAATGTAGCCCATCTTCATGATGCGCAACTCTACCTGTCGTGGTGGTTTGGCCTCCAAAATGGTTGTTTCTACTGGGACCCCTTGTGCTGTAAACATCTTCTGGAAACGTTGTGATGCCAATTCTGCTTCAGCCAGTGTATCAAAGCGAATGTAAATATATCGGTCATCCTCACGGTAAGAGTGAGGGTCAGGTGGCTGCAATTCGCCCTCATCTGCACTCACAAATGGTTCCTCCTCTACATCTGGTGGTAGGCGTGTACGGAGGAGCCGTCTCAGACGCTTGCTGGCTTGCCGTAATGACTCATCCATCTCACTTCCTGATGAGCTCTCAGGCTCACTATCAGCGCTATAGCCATATGTCAATGTCAGGGGGCGGCGACCTGATGACTCTCGAAGAGAGCCCACTGTTACTTTAGCACTGTGTGACACCACACCAAACTTATTTGTGATTTCACAGGTATACACACCTGTGTCTTTTGTGGTAGCAGCAGAGATTACTAGTGAGCAGGTGCCATCATGATAAATATCAATGTGATGGTGCTTACCATCAACAAGTGGCACATTGTCCTTTAGCCATCGAACCTTGTCTGGTTTGTTGTCAGTAACACATTCCAAATGGATGGTGCTGTTAGGTTCTTTGGTCTGATCCTTGAAAACCTCTTTGAAAATTGGCTGCATGTCCTTTTGTGCCTTGAAGGCAGCTTGTATTTTAATAGCAGCCTCAAGTAGCTCAGGTGCTTTTTCATTGTCAATATCAATGGCAGTGGTCTCTGCTACTGTCTGTTGCTCTTCAATCTTGATATATTCACAGGTTTTGTCAGAGGTAGAAGATAGGTGAGTCTTTTTTAGATAAGTCACTAGAGAAGGTATACCATTAACAGAATCTTCCTCAGATGTTGTATTGAGTTTGGGTTCTGGGGTTACTTTTAGTTCAGCAGGCTCTTGTTCCTCTTTGGTTTCACCCTCCTCTTTGCGCTTGTCTTTACCATCTTCCTCAGGGATGGAGTCGAGAGTGGGCTCACGGCTCATGCGCCTCTTTTTAGCAACTGCATCCCAGAGTGCATGCAGATCACCTTCAGAGATAGCTTCAAGAGGCAGATTGGGTTGACTGCCCTCCCCTGGCTCTGCCTGGGACAGCTCAGTGGCATCTCCTGCAATAATGGTGCCACCAAAGGTCAAATGCAATTACAAGACAAAACAGGTACCCTTTTCACAGCTATTTTTTTCATTAGTTGAGGCTTCGGACAGACATGCGGTAAGTCAATGCAGCCAGAGCAAAACATTGTTGGTGTTTGATAAGAAGCTGAAAAGCTAAACAAAGGAAAAGTATTTCTAAACAAGAAATTCTTTCTGTCATCAGTTGTAGAATTATTATTATTTCCACTAGACAGCAATCTAGAGAAAATTCACTGACAAGCTGGCCTTTATCTATCTATCTATCTATCTATCTATCTATCTATCTATCTATCTATCTATCTATCAGCATAAAGTCAGTTCCAGTGAGGGCAATAAGCATCAACATTTTTTCAGTAATATATTTACAGTTGACACAGATCTTTCAACCGAAATCCACACATACAGAAATTGAACCATTAATGTTCATAAATAAAGTTACACATGAAAATGTATGTGTATGCAGACATTTCTTTAGTCATCAACACTGCTTTTTTAGCTATCATTACATATTGTATCACTTAAAACATTCACTATGCAGTCACATTTATTCTTCTGTTAAAATATTCACACATATCAGTCAGCCTTAAATGTATTGCTTGTGCATTTAGGTTAAAATGTCATATTGAATGTCGTCCTACCAACATTTGTGGTTTGTGGTCTCATCTGTGGTTTGGTTTACATAAGGAGGCTGAGTGACACACTCCTTCTGTTTAAATGTCCTATGCCTCTGGGTTAACAGAAAGTGACTTGTGAATTGTTAAAATGATTATAATTGCTGTTTAATGTTTATTTTAGCTATGCCTAAATATAGTAAAATGATCAGAGTAGAAGTATCTCTGTATATTCTAGCACTATGGAATGTTATACTGTGGCTGTTCTAGCCTAATTGCTCTCACCTCTACTTGTTTGACCAATTTAGGGGCTTGTTCAGGTGGTGTGTGGGTATACAAGCTCAGTTGTTTTGATCCACTGAAGACTTTGTACTTTGTACATGTCTCAGTTGTGTGAGCAAGATTTTGACTAATAGTCGTATTTAGAAGATTTTCAGTGGTTATTGTTTTTCCTTTTCTCTAACAAGTTTTGTTTTGCTCTCTGTTTGCCTTTGGCCTTAACTGGGAGAAAATAAAATCCAATCTTTTCTGAATCTAGATTACATCATTCACTTGACGCTTGGCGACAGGCATCTTAAAAATTCATAAAAAAATCTTTTTGGAGACCACCAATAAGTACCAACTTGACTGATATTAATATACACAGAAAGGAGATACAAACCTTACCTTACCTATGCTATTCCACTTTATTACACATACATTTATTTAAGGGCTTTCTTGTTTTGATTTCTGGATTGTTTTGAAAGTTCTTGGATTAATATCAAAGTCTGGTGAAAATTTTGTCTCAGTCTGATGGAAATGTGTCTACAAAAAATATATATTCTTTAATGGTGCCCCAAGGGTGCTTGTAGCAGGACATCACACCTGTGGTCCTGCGGTCCAGAAACATTACAATATGCCAAAGATTTGCCAAAAAGCACCTTGACACCTATGACACAATACTACTGGAAGAATGGTCTGTGGACTGATGAATTGTGTGGAAACAACACATAGCACTGTATGGCATCCAAAGGGTTCCATTCCATAATCACTCTACACTGAAGTGTAGTTGAGGGAGCACTTTGATTTATGTCTGCTTTAATGTCTCAGGTACTGAACAACTTGCCGTCACTGCAGAAAAAATTAATTCCCAAGTTTGGGAAATGCTATGGAATGACCTAGGCTATGAAAGCCTAAGAATCCTAAGAATATGGCTGAACTGAAAAAGGAATTGGCCAAATACGACAGGAGCTGGCAGGTTCAACAATGCAGATTTTTGTGGGTGATTGGCATGCAAAATAAAGCTAGTTATAACATTAACTTTGTGGTACAATCTAGCTCTTGTGGTATAATCTAACTCTACAGTTTCTTGAATGAATCTGCAACATGGCCGGTTAGGTTATGTAGCCTAACCCTACATATGCGATGTGGTGCAAGTTTACTTTCACTTTTCCAGGTGAAATGTAGAGTTCCGTGGTTGATGGCCGATAGGCTACAAATGTGAAAATGCACATTTCCTTAACTCCACTTGTTGACTCTAGGTAGAAGTGCAAGTGTAGCTTGCAGCCATTACAGTTAAGCAAAAACAGGCTCTGTTATTTCTCCAAATGGTATTTTGTACATATGCCTAATACATAAATATTACTTTGGAAAGAATACAGGCCTAGGCCTAAAATCAAACCGAATTCCAAATATTTGTGCTGTATTTATCTGTAGAGCAGTCTATCATAGAAAAGATGACCCATATTAAAATTGATGTATGCAAGCACATTATCAAGAAATTAAACTGCTATATAGTACATAAGGTCTACAATGTTCCAAGCACAATTTACAGATGTTTTAAACTTTTTTCATTATTTAATTTCATTATTTTTCAAGTTTTTTTTTTTTTTGGGGGGGGGGGGGGGTTTCAATTAATCACGATTAACTGCGTAATTCTATGAGATTAATCATGATTTGACAGCCCTAGTATATATTTAAGAAATATAACATGAGAGGGAGTGAGGTTGTTCCTGGATATCATCAAGGATGTGGTTCAGCCGCAGGCACAAAGCAAAATGCTGAGAACTGAAGTTTAAGAAACTGAACTGTATTTTCTAACATTTAGTTTTCATTTATGTTTGTTCATCCTCTGCCCCCCTAAAATAGTTCTAAGCTTAGTTTTGCATCTCCCGTTCTCAAGCAATGCAACAGTTAATCAACAGCTTGGAAGTTCTCTCAATGGATCTCAATCCAGTCTGACAGCCTGGTGTAATTTTTATCACATCACTAGTTCACCTTTAACACCATCAAACTCAACCCTATCTGGAACAATCCTGATTTCACTATCAACAGAAAAATACTCAACCTTCTTACATGGATAGGCAAGGGCATCACTCAACTTCACCACATCATTTATGACAAAAGACTTGTCTCTTTTGCTTATTTTGTCCAAAAGCACAGCGTCAAAAGTAAACACTTCTTAGAATACCTACAGATTAATCAGAATGAACTATCCAAGCAACAATAACTATCCAGATGGCTAATCTAGACATTCCTAACACCTAATATACCCTCCCCCCAAAAAATTCTTTCCAAAATGTACAAAATTATATCACACTCAGAGAATATCACAAAAGGGAATCAGACTTGTCCATTACTCCCGGTGCCGGCTTCTGGGCCCAAATCTCAAATCTTCCTCATGACTAAAAATACAAATCTACAACTAATACAGTACAAGGTACTTCACATATTTAACTTCACCGCACAGAAACTAAAATCTACAATGGGTTTTGGCTCTGACATGTGCTCTCAAATGTTCTAGCTGTCTGGCACTGCACTCCAAATAATCACTTTTGGGTAAACGTCACTCACTACCATCTTTGGCTGTCACATTTCAGCAGCCCTACATTCCCTATGCATACTAGGCGATTCATCTGCAACCAATCTAAACACCACAACCAAATTCTGCTAGTAGCGCTAACTGTTACCAAGAAAGCAATATTCATGAACTGGAAATCAAGGAACACAGCACACAGTACCCACTGGAAAAATCACAGATGTTAACAGATTATATGTCACTGGACAACCCATTCACTCCCAACTTAAACAACACTCAGGATACACCCTCCCCTTGGTCATCTTTCCTCACCTACTTAAAGACATGAACTGACCTACTGTGCCTGAGATCCAGATCTTAACTCCACACTCACATATACTTCATCATATCCATACCCACATATCCCTCCATATATGTTAGATAAGAGGATGAAAGCTGGAACATTTTTTTCTTCTGACTTTATCTTCCCCACATTACCTGTTTCTGTTCTACTTGAGCCTTTGGGATGGCTTGGATGGCAAATGCATATCAGAGGAAGCATATATATATGATTACGTAGGGTGAATGTGGCATGCAGGTATTCACCTTGCTCGCCCGCATCAGAGATGGGACATTTTCCTGTCATATCCATTCAAACATAGGACAAGTTTGGCGTGTTGTACAGAGGGAGTGATGGGCTGGTACCAGAATTGTCTGGGGATTGAGGGGCCCTGGGCCCTGCTGTACACAGTACCTCTCCTCTATCCCCCCATCATGGTATATCTTTGGCGAGGGCGGGTTGGCACCATAGCCATGAATGGGTGCTCAGGTATCTTCAGTTGACCAGATTATTTATCATAATTATCATCATCAATATTAGTATTATTATTGTTATATGTATAAAAGACAAAAATTAACAAATAATGTACTACTCTTCTCCCCCGACACCCCGCTCATCGTGATCCAGCTTCCATTTCCCTGGCCCAACATTTATCCTGCATGACATATATTTACTCACACACACGCTGTCACAAACAGCGCCCCCCAAAACTGTCCCACCACCCCTAACTCAACTCCAAAACTTCTCCCAATCCCCGGCCCACCTTTCCACATGCACACATTTGCCATCCCCACCCCGCCCACACTCCCTAACATATGCATATGGCCCCCGTTTAGTTATGTCTCTATTTTGCGTCTTGTACATGTGTCATTTTGTTGCATTTTGTCCCTGTAACTTTCTTCTTGTTTGCCAACAAAAAAATTATAACAAAATATAAATAATTGGAGCAAACGTGAAACACTGCATTTGTGGCAGTGTCACATAACGTCACAATATACTTTTTGGTAACATTTTAGATTAGGGTACACATATTCTCCATTAACTAGCAGCTTATTAACATACAAATAAGTAACACGCTAGTAATGTCATTACAACTCACTTATTAATACCTTATTCTACCCATTAACTAAGAGTATTTCTAATATAAACACCTACCTACTGTTTACACAATCTAAAACCACAAGTACCTAATAGTGTCCAAATAAGCCCTAATTATGTCTTTTTGATTGAGAATAACTGTTCCTGTTGTACCACCTTATAAGCCCCTTACTGAGTAATGGAGGATTTCCCCCCTCCCTCTTATGAAAATAGAGCATGGAACTTCACAAATGTTTGTGCCTCTCGCTCCACTTTACCCTCTCAGCTTAATCTCACAAGGGTCCTCTAATATGGGAATTGCTTGGACTGTTTTTGAGCAAGAATGCATGCATTTCTCGACATTGGTAGATCTACATTAACAGGTATTCAATTGTCGATTCTACACAATTCCCAGGTCTCTATTCCCACCCCACTGGTAATTTTCTTGTCATTCAAGACGTTGATGAATGAAAAGTGCATTCCCATGTGAAAATGGGAAAACGTTGACTCATTTCTGACCTGGAATTCATTTCACTGAAACTTAAAGGGAAACTTGCAACACATGATTGCAGAATTTCGGATGTTTTATAGGTTTTGCAATGCAACAGGACAGTGAAAAATTACAAATGTGACACAATTCTAACAAATTATTTAAGTATTTAAAAGTAGCCTATCAACCGGAAAGATGCCATTTTGCAGTAAACTTGGTTCATTTGTGGCAAACAGTTTAGTTTGCTAATGAACTTTTGGCGACAAATTTGCTGCTAAAGGGCAATCTTTTGTAAAGTTTTCCAGAAGTTTACCTTGTCATATGCAAATTATTGGGTCATATTTTTAAAAGCAAATAAGTTTGGGGCAAAATTGCAGAAAATGTCTGGCAAATGTTTGCCAGATGCATAAGTAGAGACTTCATAGTAATGAAGAACAGATCACATTTTATGAAAACTTGCTAACTGCCAAGGGCTCACATACTGTAGCAGCAATGTACCTCAAAATGCATATAAAATGCTTTCCCAAAAATGATGAACTAAAATATGCACCTTCTATGATCTTAGGGGTCTTAGCCTCTTGGGATGGCGCCTCACTGAGTTGGGACTTGACAATGGCCACTTGTTCAGTCACAGACACTGGGATTTCTGTTTGGAAAACACAAATGGTAAAATCACAACCTTTCTTACAAATTCACTTTGATCAAAAATACACTTTGATATTTTCAACCAGTTATTCACTTACCACCAACATTACATTTTTTAATGGATGTTTTGAATAAAAATTGTAATCATTTAATTTGACCTAACAGCTTTGGGACATTGTGCTTTTCTACACTAGTGACTTAGATCAAGATCAGATTTTATGACCAATTGATGCAGTAACTGCTAACTGCAAAGAACTTGCATACTGTCAAGCAGCAATGTATATCAAAATTCATATGGAATACCCTCCTAAAAACGATTATTTTTTTAAATTAATTATGCACCTTCTATGCTCTTAGGGGTCTTTGTCTCTTGGGATGATGCCTCAGTGATTTGGGGCTTGACAATGGCCACTTGTTCAGACACAGCCACTGGGATTTCTGCTCAGCCAAAAAAAAGGGTAAATCTTATATTTGTCTTACAAATCTGCCTTGATCAAATAAACATATTCTGATTAGCTAAAAATTTGCAAGATGTAAGTATCCATCTCACCAAGTTGCACTGTCTGAGGAAGTTGAATTGGCTCTCCGATTCCTGCACGATTAATGGCAGCTACACGAAAGCAATAGCCAATGCCAGGGATGAGATTCCCTACAATAAAGTCTGTGTTGCACACAGGCTCATTGTGGCATGGCAACCAGAGGGCACTGTCCACCTGACGCATTTCCACTCTATAGCCAAGGATGGTGCTTCCCCCATCATGAAGAGGAGTAAACCAGGACAGGGTCACAGAGTCTTTCGTTTTCCTTACCAATTCAGGATCCTCAGGGGGATCGGGAGGACCTGGAAAAGGAAAAGGAAAAGGTAAAGAACACTGAAAAGGAAGAGTAAAAGAACACTGAACAGGTGATTTGATTAAGAAACACTCCAATACTGTGGTCAGATGGTAGTGAACTAGAACACTAACCAATAACAGTGAGCTTAGCCATAGATATGGCATCCTGTGCAGCAAATGTGATCTCTTGAGTTGTCTGTGTTTGCACTGCCTTCAGTGAAAGTTTGTAAATGCAGCCATCTGAACTCATGGTCCTGTTGTCATCTGGATGAACCTCTGCTCCATCAATGTACCAAGTCACTTCACTCTCTGCCACCTTCTCATTCAATGCACATGCAAAATCCACATGTGTCCCAACCAAGGCCTCTCTGTCTTCAAGAGGTGTCATTACTTTCAACTGCAAACCTGAAAAATCATAGCATAACTTCAAAACCTCATATGCCATATAGAGTATGCATGGTCCAACTTGGCTCCAATGGATTTTAAAAATGTATTAGAATTGCTGGTCACCTTTGACACATAACATTGCAGTAGTGGAGGCAGTGCCAGCCTGGAATGTCACCGTACTGTCACCAACACGCAGGTCCTTCAGGAGGAGGAGGTGTCTTCGTCCACTTTCAAACGACACAATCTCTGCATTAGGTGACTCCAGAACAGTTTTCCCATTTATCAGCCAGGTAACATTAGTAGTTTCAGGATGGGAAATAGAACACTCAAACAGAGCCTCCCCTCCATCTATTGCCTCCACATTCTCCAGACCCTGGACAATGTCAATGGGTTTAGCTGTAAAAGGGTTTTAGAAATTGAAGCAATAAATAAAAATGCTCTCTGACCTTAGACACAATGAAACAACACAATGAAATGACACACAATGAATTAATCATTATTTTTCTAACATTCCCCACTTTTGAGGGAGGACAAATCATAATCATAATATCCAATAACCTGTGATGTTTCAGACAAATCATTCCATGCACTGACTTTATTACACATTTCCTGTTTGTGGCAAGATATTCATCATCTCCCCATCTCAGTCTTATAACATATTAAAAATTCTGTAGCAGTTAACATCAGCAGCATCTTGGCAATACCAGGCCTATTTAATTGGCGGCCCAGACACCAGCCTCTTGTGGGCCAGCTGATTCTCCAGACAGAAAAGCAAAACACTCAAGTGTTACTTTCCTCAGGCAGTTTATTTTCCTGTGTGGCTCCCTGAATTAACGTTTTCCAGGTGTTAAACCTAAATGGCACATTTAAACTTCTATGACCATTTCAACCAAGACAACAACACTACAGCCATCAGAGTCATACCCTCTCCTTATGACCAGCTCCTCAGAATCTCTGCCTCTGATGTACAGTCAGTACCGAGCAGAGTGGGCTGGCCCTGATGGCATTCCCAGGCGTGTGCTAAGGGCTTGTGCTCTGCAGCTAGCTGACATCTTTAACATGTCACTAGCCCAAGCTTTTGTTCCTAAGCGCCTCAAAACCACACAAATCCTGGGTGCCTCAATGACTTCCACATGGTAGCTTAACCCCATCACCAAATACCTGGACAGACTAGTTCTGTCCCACTTCAAATCCTGTCTCCCTCTGCACTTGACCCCAACCAGTCAAGAATGTCTGCCTATTACCTAATTCTGTAAACATGTATGTACAGTTGTTAGTGTTTTGTTAGTGTCTCCGTTCTGTGTCATGCACATGTGTTGTTTTGTTGCATTTTATCCTTGTAATTTTCTACTTGTTTGCAAAAAAAAAAAACTCTCTGTAACTTAATATTGAACTTCCTGACACAAAGACCATAGTCGGCAAGGCTAAATGACACCACCTCCTCCTCATTGACTCTGAACACCGGTGGCCCTGCAGGATTGCATGCTCAGTCCACTTCTGTACTCCCGATTCACTCACAACTGTGTCCCTGTGCACACCACCAATTCCATCTCCAAGTTCACAAATGGCACAATGTTGATTGGCTTAAACAACAACGAATCAGCCTAAAGGAAGGAGACTGAGCACCTGGCAACCAGGTGTGCTAACAACCATCTTGCTCTCAACAAAAAGAAACAAAAGAAGTCATAATGGATTTCCGCAAATGCAAAAGGGTCAGTCACGCACCCATCCACATAAACGGAGATGAGGTAGAGCAAGTCCTTGGCATCCACATCTCAGATTACCTCACCGGGTCTCTCAACACCTTCAGTCTGGTCAGAAAACTCAGCCACGCCTGTTCTTTCTCAGGAAACTGAAAAAAGCATGCCTGTCTCCTGTACAACTTCTACCGTTGCACTGTAGAGTATCCTGACAACCTGCATCACAGTGTGGTACACTGTTGCAGACAGGAAAACCATAACGTGTTGTTAAAACAGCCCAGTTAAAAGAGCCCCCCCACACACACACACACTATGACCTCCTTAATGGACTATGTTCTGTATGGACAATGGACAGTGACTACAACGGGTCTGAGGACCCCCTGCAGTTTGCATTGCATTGCGCTATATTTATTGAACTATTTATGACATATTTAAGCCCTATTAACATCCCATATAAACAAGCACTTTACTATTTGCACTTGCTGGTTAGATGCATTTAGATGCAACTGCATTTCATTGTACTGGTGTGGAAATTATTATCACATATTATCATAAAGAATATAGTACTAGTATACACAACATTAACCTGAGAGTGTAATGCTTATACTGACTTATGAAAGAAGGGTGGTTTGCAACATCTTAATGGTAGCCCAGAAGGCCGAAATATTCCAGGCAGACAAAGGGGGAAAGAGAGTAGAAAAACAGACAAGATTTAGTGCAGAAATGTGCTTTGGAGCCTGGGACGCCTAGGACTGGGTAGATTCCATACATGTATTGTGCATGAGAGACCTCAGTTTGTGTGGGTACCATGACATGTTGAAGAATGATTATACATTGGGTGGACATCATGATATGTGGCAGTGACGGAGATCCGCTGTTCAGATGTGTTCAAAATGAGAAACATGAAAGGAATAAATGCTCTACACATGAGAACCATGGTGGAGATGGGTCCTAATTAGACAAAGGGAATGTAAATCACAGAGATAATAGTCCATGTAAGAAGGCCCAATGTAAGGAAGTACATGTCAGCCAATATAAGAAGCATATATCAAAATAGGAGCCCAATGTAAGGAAACACACGTCAGACTGAAACGCCAAGCAAGAATGATAGTTTTTTTTAATAACCGGATGGGTGAGGATTTCCACCAATATGAACAGGACCGAGGCCTCTTGCATTAATTAATATGACGCAGGTAGGGGAGGCCTCTTGGTGATTCTAGCAACTTAAGATTAGATGTTTTGGTGGGGATAGTCAGACTTGATCAACTCTCACGGGAAAACGGTCTCCTCTCTGCAGCGGATCTCCTTCACACTGCTCAGCACTTATACTTTGGGGCAATTGTCTCTTGTATACTTTGCTGGTATTGTGAATAAAGTCTTCGTCAACAATTCTACTTCAACAGTGAGTTCTTGGTTTGGACCAAGTGTATTGGGTGGGTCAGAATATTGATTTGTGGGTTTTGCAAGCATCAAGGTGGTTTTCCACAACACTGGTATATTTTTACTTGTGAAAGTTGAATCTAATCTAATCTAATGCTGGAACTAAAGAACTGATGATGTCAGAGGACTATGATCTCAGTTCTACTCAATTCCCAGTTCGCTATTCAATCTATGTTGTATAAAAGTTTTGCATTCTTTTCAAACCAACAGCACTTGGTGACCTAGAACAACAGGGCTATGGATTGATGCATACTGGATTTCTCCTTTAATAAAGTCAATTTCCAAGGTTTAGAAATTATTTGCATTACAAAATAAGCCTTCGGTGAGTTTTTCTGAGAGTTAAGCTCACCTTGCACCTCCAGGTTAGCCACCACACAGGTACCCTCTGCCTCACAGGAATATGATCCTGTGTCTCCTGGGATAACAGACTTTATGTACAAGTGAGCCACATTCCAGTCCTGTTCCACTATCACCCTGCAACCATCAGACTGCAGTGGTTGGCCATCTCTTTTCCAGACAGCTGTAACTGGCCGAGAATATTGGCAGATGAACTCTGCAGGCCTGCCCTCTGCGACTTGTACATCCTCCATGGCGCTGACCACCTCTACAGATGGATCTGGAAGGAGCGTGGGCAGGGATCTGAATCAGAGCATGCAATGTGCCGCTACTGGACAACACTTAACTTTTTCAGCACACTGAGTAGGTCTACGGTGCCTCCTCATCTTGTAACATAATGCTACAACACTCCAAAAAAGAATGAAGGAGTCTGGTCCAAAAGCACCTTTGCATGAAGACATTTATGACTTCTAATTTATGAAAACTAATTGGCAATATGGTTAGGAGGTTAGTGACAGTAGGAAAATACTACTCTATTTTGAGTATTTATCAACACATCTGAAAAAACATCTACCAGATTAGCAATTCAGATTGTCTTGCGATACACAAGGTCACAATTCAATATCGATTCTTAGCTAATGTAGAGATCCCTGCCTGTGCTGTTGCAATATGCAATATTATAAATGGAGCACAAACCACTATTTAATAGTCAGTATGTTTCCATCAGTGTTTCTCAACCCTTCCTACATGGCAGCAAACTGAGTCACAAAATAATATTATTAATGTAGCATAGCCTACTTGTTTTAAAAGTTATTCAGCCCCTTTAAATAAATAAACCTCTGTGTCCAGCCAATAGTGTTTGTCAGGCAGCACAGATGAGAGAGCCAGAAGTTACCAGCATCTCAGTGGTATCCTTGTCTATCAAGAGTAAATTTTCTCAAATTCAGATTAGAACATGAAAAGCTAGGGTTTGTAAGCAGTGACATCACATCACATATACTTTTGACAGACACCTTAATTAATTATTAAAATCAGAGACCTTAAATGACTCATGCACCCAGAGAGTACACAACATGGTCAGTAGGCATTAAAAGTGGTAGTCTCCTTATCTGTATTGAGTGGGAATGAGCTAAATACCTTTCTCCTGAACACACCTGCAGAGATCATGGTTCTCATCCTCTTTAGTGCTTTCTCAATTCCAGGTACAAGTATTTATATTTACAAATATACAGCCGAGAAAATAAGTACTGAACATGTCATAATAAAGTGAAATGGCAGGTGGAAAAAGTATTGAACACACGAAGAAAAAGGACTAAACCAAGACCAAAAAAGCTGTAAGCTGTAATGTATATGTAATCTGAAGATAATTTAGGCTCCTATCTGTGCACTGTACCTATACTGAAAAAAATGTTAAATAAATGATGTGTTAAATACATATTTTCACCGCTGTAGGTATACAGCATTGCAGTCATTATTTTGCAGTGTCACAAGAAAAGTACTGCTCAGCTTCCCTCAATACCACCATTACATTATCGCCCAACAATACCTTTAACCAAGAGTTTTGCAGAAGACACCAGGCTGCCTGCTTTAAATTTCACAGTTCCCGAGTCATCAGGAGCAAGGTTCTTTAAGGTGAGAGTGTAGAAATGGCCTTGCAGTAGCTCAGTCTCACAGAAAGGCCCGTGATCCAGCAGAGTGCCATCCAGCCACCACTGAACTGTGCCAGGTGCATGGCCAGAGAGCTGGCAGGAAAACACAGCTCTCTCACCCAGAAAGACATCAGTGTCTTGCAAGCCTGAGACTATCTGCACATCACCCGCTGCAGAGTAAGACATACAACACTCAGCAATAGCACCAGACTGTCTCTTTACTGCACTGTCATTAAATAGTGGATATCACCTCTTAACAGAACACACAAAAGAAAACTTGAGTACAAATGCTCTGTCTATCTTTGCTTTGAGACAACTGAAATCCTCTAGACCTTTAACACGTTGTTCCCATGACATCATTGATATTAAGGATACAAGGAAAGTTTACTGTCACATGCATATAGTTACTGGGTGTAAAAAATTGTCTGTTGTCAGCCTATTTTGTGCATAAATGGGGAAGGAGATTTTAGAGTCTAGAATCTGTCTAGACCTGTCTCAATTTATATTTCGTGACACCATGTGTGTGTGTATGCTTTCAGAAAAGGGGTAGATTAGTTTCACCTTAATGCCTCAGGTCAAGTCACCAGATCCCAATGACCTATGCATAGGTAGCAAAGGGAGGAGGGGGGTGGGACCTGTCTCAGTTCATATTTACTGATTTCCTGAGGTCTTCTGCTTCAAAAAATGTATGACTTATGGGGGTTAATTACTTTTTCCTGCATTCCACAGGCCCTTTTGTATGAGAAATGCACCCAATTTGTCATTTTCACCCAGAATAGGCATGGGCTTTAAAATAAGGAAAGGGGTAGGACATGTAAAAAATATTATAGGTAAAATACTGAGGGTATATCTCCTCAGAAATATATGGGTTATGCAGTCTAATATGTTTCTCCTAAAAGCTACTGGCATCAATGTTAAAAAAAGAAAAAAAAATCTTAATTATGGGCTTTATTGTAATGAGGGGGGTGGGGCATGCCTCACTGTCATACCATGGCATATTATATCACATCCTGAGCGTGTATACTTTCAGAAAGTATATGGGATGCATGATGATCAGTTTCCCTTTCTTGTTTCAGACCAGTGCTATTTGTGTACATTTTTCTCCAAAATCCACCATCCATGGGAAATTTACTTAATTTCCAAATTACGCAAATTTCCCAATGGTGTCCATAGTGTGGCAAGTAGCAACCCAGGAAAATTTCATCCTCTAAGTCTATAGATGACATTTCAGTCATAAAAGTTTAGACTTCTCAGCATTTACGGGTCCAAGAAATTTCTGCTAGACTATTGTGTTCTTGCCCTTGTGTATTTCCTGGTTTTGTCTTGCTTGTGTTTACTTACTGGCTTTGGTCTCGCTCTTACTGGCTTTGGTCTTTGCTCTTGTTTACTTCCTGGTTTTCCCTGATTCCATGTGATTTGGTTAGTTCCTATTTTTCTGTGCCTTTCCTCACTGTTTCCACCTGTCTATAGTCCTTTTGGTTGCCTGCTTGTTGTCTCCACCCCTTACCTGTTCCTTGTTATTAGCTTGTTGTTTTGATTATTGCTTCTTGCCTTATGTTTCGCCAGCCTCTTGTTGTACCTTGTATATATATATATATATATATATATATATATATATATATATATATATATATATATAAAGTGTATGTATATGAAGTACTTTTATTATATTAATTTTATTTATTAAGTCAGTGTAACTTGCATCATTGCACTAACCCTAAGAGCACAATTCATATATATATGTAACAATACATGTCCTGGCAGCCTGTAATGTTGACATTTCATCTGCAGACTAGTGCAGGTGAAACACTGAGTGAGTATTGGACTCAATTTATTCTGAATAAATATTCCACCTGAACCATTCAATACGCATTTTTATGTCTCAAAGTGCTCAATTCGATTGTCACCTTTTTATATGCGCAATGATTTCCCAAGCTGCCATTTATTTACTTTCATCTGACATCTCTTAGCTAGCATCCCTTAGCCTGCTGCCAGTCGAGGATTAAAAGTTGCTCATAAAATAACTCTGTAACAAATAAACTTGTTTAATTCGATATACAAGGTCTGTATTGTATCCCAATTATGTTCGCTTTGACTTATTTGGCTAGCTAACATTAATGTTTGACTTATTTGGCTAGCTAGTGTTGGCTGCTGTTTTGCAATTCGATCAAAGTTGTACCAAACTGTTTCGTTCTTATTCCTATCATTCTAATTCCTATTCCTACCTCCATATACTGAAAATGGGTTTGGGTTGGGTTGGGTTTTCCAGAGGTGTCATGTAATTAAAACCAAAATGACCAATTTGGCTCGAGTTGACTTTTTTTCAGCTTCAGATATGCCCCAGGAGGACAGTAAACAAGAAACAAATGTGCCTTTCAAGTTGTCTACAGTTTGTCACACTATTGTAACAAACTTGGGTTTGAAATTTATACTGCTTTAAATTATATTACTACACTAGTGTGTAACTTTTCAGCAAAATAAGAGGGCTGTCTTAAAAATCACACATCAATGACGGTACAGATAAAATTCTACCATTTGTTGGAATTTCCAAGGCTATTGATAATTGACAAGGCATATCTCAGCAACAGAATAAGATATTGGGCTGAACTTTTTGTACAATGGTCATGAGACATGGGGGAGTGTTTGGACAAAAAATGAGGATGGTGACATGGCTGTCAAACATACCCTAAATTTATGTTAGGGTAGCAGTGCACATCTCCGCAATCTGGGACAATTACTCCATCGACGTCAGGCTGTGTGTGGGAATGGGAAAGGAAATGGTAATGGAACCGGAACAGGACCGGGACCGGGAACGTTTAATACAAAAATGTCCCCAGCAGAAATGGATTTTATGCAACAAAAGCATTAAAGGATTATCTGAGAAAAGTTAGGTAGTAACCCTCATCAGGTAGGTGATGATTTTATCCTGTCTCAAACTTCATATAGGATGTACTGTAAGACCAATATGTTCTCTGTATGACTGAACCACTAGAAATTGGTTTTGTACCTGTTTGGTCTCAGTACCTAAATACACTATTTCATATGCTGTATTTTAATGCCGTGTCTACATTTGAGTTCCAAAATATTGCTGTAGAGCTGTGCCAAAATATTGAGGTTATAACAAGGAAAGTTTTCAGTTTTGAATTATGGGGTAGCTCATAGGGCCCTAATCTATAGAAATCTAAAAACTTGATTTGAAAATCCTCCTCTGTGTGTTACTACAATGTGTAATAATGTTGCCAGATTAAGGAACTGTATTTAGTAAGGTCTTATTTTAGACCTGTATGGTCTAAATTACACAATCGAAAATATTACAGACCTCTGAAGATTTCATAAACAAGTGCGAAACTCCCCCCTTCCAAGCAATAGAATTTTTTTAATGCTTGACACACATCATTTTCATACTGGTGGTAACGATCTAACCCTTAATGGAGACAGGTAATGTAGACAATCAATCACATACAAATAGATAAAAAGGCAGAAACCAAAGGAGAAAAGCTAACTGTGTTATCAGCATCTGCCTCTTTGACGGAACTAACAAACAACAGTTAATTCTGTAAAAATACAACCTAGCCTAATAAAATAATCTATGCAACCTCATTATTACATAACTATACCAGTGGACAGGTATGGAACGGAGCGTTACAAAAACCTTCAATAACGTTGGCCCATGGTTTTCCTATGGTTATTTTCCATAAACCTTGGGTGTACGTTGAGAGAACGTTAGCTGTAGATCGTCACACTCACAAACATTCCCCTAACATTTTAGGTACCAAAAACTCAAATGTTCCCTCACAGTTGTATTATGCCCTTCACATAACGTTCCCAACTGGTTATGTTTTGGTATTCCTATTATGTAATGGTGTCGGAACGTTGCACTGAATTGTTGGTGTCCGGTCCAACAACTCAGCGTATCAAAGTCAGCAGAACAATCAGAGACAGTTGAACCAATATGCAACATACACCTATAGGGATCATATGTATGCCTGTGTCTTATACCCTATTTGTGATAATTATTTTATAGCCCTGATACAGGAGTAATGCATGTGAATAGCACACAGGCAACCTGAGTTTGCATCCCACTCCTCATGCTCTTTTTTTCTGCTGAATCGTGATTTTTTTTTTTCCACAACCAAACTAATGTTGTATTTACATTTAAATTTGTTTTTACACTTTCCTAGCACCCCTTCAGAGAACCAAAACTACCTTCATGGAATGTTCTGGTGTCCAACAGATAACCTTCCCAGAACATTTCCAGCATCAAAAATTGTTACCTGGTATGGAGCTTTTCTTTTGCGCTATCATTCATTCTTATGAATGTTTTCTGTATCTTCATCTCAACTATTTTCAGAACATTATTTTTTATATCAATACCAACTGACTATCTTGATGTGAAAAGGGAGAAGAGAAGTACAAGAGTCATTATTCACACAAAACCAGTGAGCAATGAATTGCTGAACAGGGGTGTAAAGAGATTTATGGAGATTGGGGCTTGTTTCAATATAAATATAGATATAAATTTGCTATGGTTTAAAAAGCTATTTTAAGTCTTTTTTGTGTTAAAGGAACATGTCAACTCATTTGCCACCTCCAAGTGGGTATTGCCTTTCTCATTTTGATGTGGCCAATGTACCAGTGTGACAGTAGTGTTTTTAGCTTAGCCAACATAGTTCCTCAGTACCAGTTCCACTGAATCCTTTGAGACCATTAGCATTGCTCCCAAAAGACAGAACACAGAAGTTGACTTGTGTAGTTACAACATGCACTGAGATCAATGGAAAATTAAACATGGTGATTTATTTGCTAGTGAGTAACCACAACACAACTGAACCACCACTCAAACACAGCTCAGCACAACCAAAGCCATGCCTAATTTGCATATTCAAATGAAATTTCAGAAAAACTTGCAATACAAAAAATGTTTATCATAAAATGAATTAACAGCTGGGAAAGTTTCGCTGTGATATGTCTTAGTGAAAAAAAAAACCCTATTCACCTGTAGTATCATGCTCTTCAAAGTAATTACACATTCTAAATCTAAAAATTATGTAGGGAACCAAGTACATCTCTGAAATCTGGTAACACTTTATATTAGTGTTTATATTAATAGCTTGTATATTATTAATTTGCATGTTAATAAGCTGCTAGTTAATGGTGAAAATGTGTACCCTAAAGTGTTTTTGTGTTTTTCATAAAAAGTCTTTCTCAAAAAAAAAAAATCAAAGCCCTGCAACCAATATTCAGTTTTCCAGTTTGGAGGTAATGTTTGAGCCACTGTAGCCTGCTTATCATTGCCTGCAGACATTTTGTACTTAAGAACTAAGGTAAAACAGCATTTCCAGAAAGTAAAGGTGTAAGGGAAAGTAATGTCAATATGTGAAATGTAAAAATAATATGCAGCTTATCTAGTGAAGCTCATTTTTCTCTTATTCTAGCACTCTCAGGCTGTCAAAATTAACAAAGCATCCCATCAGAAGAACAGTAAAGTAACAGCCTAGCCCACAAAGTTAGCTATGTCACCTAATACAGCATATAGAGAAATGTCATGGCAGGGACAAGTCAAAATAGGACTCGTAACATTCATCCAGATCTCTTAAAGTGATAGTGCACAGCAGCATTTATTTTATAGGCAATTTCTATGTTTGTGACAGAAACATTGTGTTTTTAAACATTTTGTACTTACTTGTAGGAGTAAATCCTCAAATTCCATAGGCTAATCATACATACAGCCTACCTGGCATCTAATTGGTGTTACAGCTGTCACCAATAACGCCTTGTTTGTTTTGGGAGTGTGCCCTCAGGTAGGATTCACCATGTTTCTGACACATTTTAAAGTTTGATTGATTTAAAATTGATTGTTTTGTTCCTGTAGCCCTGTAGTGTGTGTTGTCCCCTGTTTTTCTCATTCACACTGCAGGTAAGCCTCTCTGAATAATACTATCTTATTGTGTTTGCATTAACCGTGGTGTTTAACTATGGTTTTGTCTATTCACAGCAAACAAAGTCACTGTGTCGCCTCCAGCTCCACAGACTGCAGAGAGGCAGGTTGTAATCCGTTAATGTGTATCCGTTAATGTAAATTGTTAATAAATCTGCACTGATCTGCATTTGGGTCTCCGTCTGAATCTCACTGACCTTTACACTATGGCTGCTGTGGGTTGCTGTGTGTGGTATCACAGGTGTGTCACTGGTGTGACATCACTGGTGCTGGTGTGACCCTGAACACGCCTTCGCTGCTAATCTGTCTCCCTCAGGTAAGCCTTTGTCCTGCTACAGTTTAATTTAACTTCTTTATGGTGCAGTAGCTTTGTTCTCTGGGTGTAGTAATACCTGTATCAATAATACAGAATGCCACGACATGAACACTCGATTTTAAAATACGCCTCCTAACCTACAAAGCCCTCAATGGCCATGCTCCAACATATATTAAGATATAAAGACTTACTTATCCCTTACCACCCTCCTAGAACCTTAAGATCCCAAAATGCTGGTCTTCTTGTAATCCCAAGAATATCAAAATCTATGATCTTCTTAAGGCAGCTCTCCCTCTATTGACTGAGACGATTCTTAAAGTTATAAATGACTCACTCATAGAATGGGCATGTCCCAAAATCTTACAAGACATCTGTTTTTAAACCATCAATTAAAAAAACAAACCTTGATCCTGATGTCCTTGCTAATTACAGACCCATATCTAACCTCCCATTTGTTTCAAAAATACTTTAGAAAATAGTGTCTAAGCAAATCTGTAGCTTCTTAAATGACAATAATATCCAGGAAACCTTCCAGTCAGGCTTTAGAACTAATCATAGCACAGAATCAGTCCTAGTTAAAGTCTTCAATGACCTCCTTATCGCATCTGATAATGGATATATATCAATATTAATCCTATTGGATCTTAGTGCTGCCTTTGACACTATTGACCATGGTATCCTACTACACAGACTTGAACACATGATAGGCATCAAAGACACTGCATTAGCCTGGTTCAAATCATACCTCTCTGGTCGCTACCAGTTTGTACACGCTCATAATGAATCATCAACCCATACCAAAGTAAAGTTTGGTGTACCCCAAGGCTCAGTGCTAGGTCCCCTGCTGTTCTCCCTGTACATGTTACCTTTAGGATCTGTTATAAGGAAACATGAAATTACTTTCCACTCCTATGCTGATGATACCCAGCTTTACCTTTCTATGAAGCCTAATGGCTATATACCAATGACTAAACTTGATGCATGTCTCCTAGACATCAAAACCTGGATGACTAATAATTTCCTTTGTTTAAATTCTGATAAAACTGAAGTTATGATGATTGGCCCTAAACAGCTGACCAACACTCTACCCCATCACCAAAACTTACTCAGTGGCCTGTCACTGACATGTAATGCAAAAGTTAAAGACCTTGGGGTAATTATTGACCAGGACCTCTCTCTAAGTAGTCATGTAAAACACATTTCAAAAACATCTTTTTTCCACCTACGAAATATTGCTAAGGTTAGAAAGTTCCTATCCTTTGAGGATGCCGAAAAATTAATACACACATTTATTACTTCCAGGCTCGATTATTGCAATGCTCTGTTCTCTGGGTGTAGCAATACTTGCATCAAAAACCTAAAACTAATACAAAATGCTGCGGCCCGAACACTGACCAGGACTAAAAAATATGAACATATCTCTCCTATTCTTGCTTCCCTACATTGGCTCCCTATTAAAAGTCGAATTGATTTTAAAATACTCCTCCTAACCTACAAAGCCCTCAAGGGCGATGCACCAACATATATTAAAGACTTACTTGTCCCTTACCACCCTCCTAGAACCCTAAGATCCCAAAATGCTGGTCTCCTTGTAAGCCCAAGAATATCAAAATCTACGATAGGAGGAAGAGCCTTCTGTCTACCGTGCACCCCTCCTGTGGAATAGTCTCCCCCCCACATTCGACAAGCGGACACTCTCAGTACCTTTAAGTCTAGACTTAAAACCTTCCTCTTTACTGTTTCCCATAGTTAGGGATGGTGCATGGCAAATCATCACTTCTCATGGGTCTTTTGGAAGGGACTGCCTCTGCTGTTGCCCCCAGTTGCATGGCAGCCACTGACCATCTCTGCAGTGGTGCTGGGTTACCATGCATCATACCTTAGGTATGCTGCTATAGCCTAGTGCCGCTACACAACCTTCATGTGTCATGCCGTACAACTCTTTCTCTCTCTCTCTCTTTCAGCTCTCTCTCAATATTATATATATATACACATATAGGTATGCCCAAATTACACATTTGCTTTCTGATGTGTGAGCCTGGCCTAATTTTCCTCTGTCCACAATTTTCTTTGCTGAGTGTCATCCCTGCCTCATTCCGGCGGACTCCTCTCACCCTCCTACCACTCTCACCACTCTTCTATACTTCAATACCTTCCTCTTTACTGTTTCCCATAGGGATGGTGCATGGCGAATCATGGGTCTTTTGGGAGGGACTGCCTCCAGTTTTGGTGCATGGCGGCCACTGACCATCCCTGCAGTGGTGCTGGGTTGCCATGCACCATACCTTAGTTATGCTGCTATAGCCTAGTGCCGCCACAAAACCTTCATGTGTCATGCCGTACCACTCTCTCTCTCTTACCCTCTCTCTTTATACTTATACATGTATGTATGTGTGTGTGTGTGTGTGTGTGTGTATATATATATATATATGTGTGTGTGTATGCACAAATGACACATTTGCTCACTGATGTGTGAGCCTGGCCTAATTCATTTGCTTCCTCTGTCCACAATCATCTCTCCTGAGTGTCATCCCTGCCTCCTTCCGGCGGACTCCTCTCACCCTCCCCTCCTGAGTGGATTGCAACCAACACTGCGGGAGACCTGTGCCAGGACCGACTCTCCATCATTGAGGCCCTTCCTAGACACCCATGCCAGGACCGACTACCCTTCCCTGAAGCTTTGTGACTGACCCTCCTCACAATGGCACTGTCAAATGAACCCTTATTGTTACCCCTATGACCCCTATCTCACTTCTTGAGTTTAAACTATGTCTGGCCACTGCTACAATGTCCAGCCATAATTCCTGACAACCACCTATAGACTGTACAATGTAATGTAAAGTTGGATAATACTCTGGAACTATTATGAACCTTAGCTAAAACCATAGACAACTTGTAGTCTATCATGGTTACTACTGAGTTTGTCCTTGCCCCCGTTGCTCTTGGGTGTTCCTTCTGTTATGTTTTTGGGACATTTCTGGCCTCCAGTGGCCATTATGACCTTGTGTTCATGTTTTGTGGGTGTGTTATCATGTGCCTTGTGTTTTGGTGGTGCCATGTGCTCTAGTCATTTTGCCTCATGTGATCTGTCATCAGTCATCTTGGTTTTGCCACCTGGTGTTCATCTTGGTCAATCATGTGATTGCAATTAGTGAGCCTATTTAAACCTGGTTGTCTGTTAGCACTGTACTGAGTCTTTGTTGTACTGCCTAGAACCTTTTTGACCTTTTACTTTTTCCTAGTAGTTTGACAGTTCACACAAATGAAGCAGTAGGCTATTTGTAAGTTGCAAGGCTACCTACAGTGTACAGGTGTAGATAAGGAAATCTGTGAATTCACGATCATAGCCCATCAGCCATCAACTATGGGACTTGTTTCACCCGGAAAAACAAACTCCCATTATGTGTTTAGCATGCCTATGGATGGCTATATTACAGGTAAATAGGAAAGGCCACACCCTTGTGCACAGAGATGTTTGTTTTTTGCTGATCTCTGTCTTCCCTGTGCCCAAGTGCCCTTGATTGACTGTCTCAAAGGACTCAATGGAATTGTGCTAAGGTAAGCCAATAACACTTCTGTCAGACTGGGACATTGGCTACATGGAAACATGAAAGGTAATATCCAGTTGTCCAACTCAAGGGGACATTGCATATGAGCTGATTTCCCCAAATAGGGTTCCCCAGGGTAAACTAGACTGTTCATCAGTTCAAAATATATCCATGTCCCTGATCGGAAATGCCCTGGCATTAAAAGTTTGATGTTACTTGGCACTCTCTCACCTTGTACTGTCACAGAGGCAGTAGTCAGTTGGGCTCCTGCATCACATGTGTAGTAACCATTGTCCTCTGGATCCAGATAATGTATGAGAAGCTCCTGAATGTGGCCATCTTGCCTCATGGTGTACTTCCTCCCATGCTGAAGAACAACTCCTCCTTTTCTCCACTCTACTGTAACACCTGGCTTGGATAGCTCACAGCGTAGTGTTATATTGTCACCCTCTACCGCTTCCTGATTCTTCAGCTCCTTCTGGAAGTAGGCTGGAGTTTCTGATGGCACAAAATACACAGTAGAGTGAGATATAGCAGTGGATTATCTTCAGGAGGGTGAATGAGTTAAGGGGAAATCATACAGTGTTGTGCAAGTTCACAATTCACATGAAGTAGCTCAAAAAATTACTGTTCATGTTAACAGTTCACCATATCAACTGAGAACTAGTTCATGTCTAAATTATTTAATAGTTAATTGTTTCAGTGAGGACTATACTGAAACAACTGTAGATAGAGGAAACGGGTGGCGGGAGTCATAGTTGATGACAATCGACAGTTAAAATGACTGAACAGTTCAATAGATTAAATAGTTCAATAGTTTAATAGTGGATTCTTGTAGTGTATTACTTTTATTTTGAAACTGTTGTGGGCATAGGAAACAATTGAACAGGATCTGAAGTCTTAAGAGACAGAAACAGAATGGTGATGCCTCCATAGATTCCTGTTGTAAAAAATGGCAAACAAAATATGGTCCAACGTCCAACGTTATGAAGACATCAATAGTTCCAAAGGATGGAGCTCTGTTCATCTCTATTGCTTGTCAAGAACGATCACCAGTAAGTTGACAAAATAATAGCATTTTAATTTTGTTTTTACATTTTAAGCATTAGTTTAGACATTGTCAGTTTTGTATTAGGTTTTTCATGAAGTGGCAATGTTGATATTAAAAATGTAACAGTTTTAGGAACCTAGCCTAACTGAAAGCTTGGTATTGCTATGGAGGTTAACATTAACGTTAGGTAATTTAGTGTTTAGTGTTATGTTTAGGCAAAATATCTAATGCATTTACTGTGTTGCTGATGACTTATGAAATCTATTGTGACAGAAAATACCATACTGAATGTACCATGTACTGAATATGCCAATATACATGCTGATTTGTTTGTTTTTGACTTCTTTTGTTGTAAGTCTTACTGTGCTGGATGCCAGAAAAAGATCAAATTCTGACTACAGTCTGTTTCTTGACAAGTGTGGTGCTCGTCTCTGCGCCTTGTCTGGCCTCTCAATGAAGTGGCAGTTGAAATGACTGAATGTGAACATGTTTGTGAATGAGTATTGTTTTCGTGTATTCTTTTCTGCTTACTACATTTCTACTCCACACACCAACACAGGACTACAGAGATTGAACTTGGTTTTAGGTGCAAACACTCACTGTGACCGCATACATGTTGTTTCTCCTTTACCTTCTAAAGACTTGTCTGACTACATATTCTTACTGCATCTAGTATGTTGAGTTAATGTTACAGAAAGCGAATATTACCCAGATTTGCCATAAACAGCATACACATTCTAAACTTCTATCTGCCAAGCTACATAACTGGTCAGCAGTCGATTTTTTTTTTACAATCTATATCTTTGCTTTGGAGACAATGACATTTAATTTGCATAGGCTACCACCTGAATTAATGAAGTCCCAATTTGACACTGGACTGTGTATTGTATATACTGTATATTTTATTGAGATGCATATTAAAACATTAAACAATAAAGCTCTACTTGACTTGATCATATTGTTTTATGGATGCAGAATAGTTGTCAGTGTCATTGACATCAGGGATGTGTGGCTACTGTTACCAATTTTATGCTTAAACCTAGACAATATTAGTCATTAACACTCAACTTAATATTGGGTTGGTAGTATCATACCGTCAGTCAGATCTAGCAAATCGCAATTAAAACATAAATGATCGACATTACCTTAGTTTTGTGATGTCATATACAGAATATAACTGGATTTATACACATTTTTTTTTACCTGCTCTAGGACCTGTCATTTACTGTTATGGACTAGCCGAATGTATGCTAACATGAACAAACTCTTTCCCCTTCAACATATTAAATTACTTTGGCACCACAGCAGAATCATATATCATATTGCCCCATGCCACAAATATGAAAAACATTTCACAATTTAATAAATGTACAAAAAATTCCTCTGCTTAATCCTGTCTTCACTGGCGTCTGTCCTATAGATAACATTGCAACATAGGTTTGTTTGGAACTACTGAGGTCTACACGAACCACGTGACGGCCCTGGTGGTGACGTCTCAGCGTGTTGCAACTGTCTCTCTCCATGGGTCTGGCCTCGACACCTGGCACAGGATTCTAATTGCTTAATGGCCCTATTGTGATGTCATTGTCCAATGTTAAGTCTATGGGGAAGTTTTTAATTAATATCTTAAAAAGTATAAATGTTACAAAAATGAAAAATACATTGCCAGATTGGGGCAAAGTTCATCTACATAACAAAATTTGAATAAAGTTTCTATGTTTAATGGTTTAAGATGCATTCATTGTAGAAAGTGGCAAAATGGTTAGAAGTAGAAGATAATATGGTAATAAGATGTTCTTGATGATTTTTTTATGCAGTGTAATGAGAAGAAAAAGACTTCAAAGAACAGCATAGTGCATTTTCATGCACTCTAATAATAATAATAATATTTCAAAGAACAGTAGAGTGCATTTTCATCCCCTCTAATTATTAGGCCTTCTCAGTGTTAGGGCAACCATAACAACTTAATTTTACTGGCTGTAGTAAAAATTTAGGCAAATGAACAGATGGAAAAATAAATCGGCTCAACTGTGGCAGTCTTTTAGTGCAGGTGAACAAGGGAGTAGTGTTGGTAAACAATAGCGTTCTTCCACCCACATTGCTGGCCCTATGTGAATGCCAGTTAGCAGATGACTGCAGCTAAGCTATTAACTAACTAAGTGAAGCAGATTGTAACCTAGCTATTATCAAACAAGCAGCAACAACCTCTAAAACATACATCTCCATTAATAGAATCATGATAAAATGTTTTTATCTTGGTTAAATCAACATGTAGGATTAGTTTAATAGTGATGCCATTTGGTCCCATTGGAGAATATGCTGTTGCTATGCCCATCTGAAATGTTCTATATGGCCGACTTGGATGTGGGCGGAGTTGGATGGCCAACCTGACTGTGCAACAGACTGCAGCAAGACATAGGGTATATATGGCTTTGCCTAGATATTGACCTCAGCCTACCCTGGTGGACTGTTGGTACAGTTGTTCCTCAGAATGTACCCTCAGGTAGGTTTGATGGGGTTCGCAAAAACATTTTGTATGCAATGCATCAGCAATGAGACCAAGTAGGGCTATTTCTAAGCATATGTGGCCTCATCCCCTCCTACCTTTTCAAGTTTATTTATTGGCCCATCCACACAGTGTCAGGCCAGGCCAATAAACACGTCAGAAAAGATGCAGGAATCGCTACAGCAAATGCATGATACAATGGTAAAGCCTACAGGTACACTAATATCAAAAGTTGTCCTCATAGCCAAATTCTGCCTACAGTGCCCTTAGGCCTAAATTCTTTATTCACCTAACGTTCGCAATATGCAATTATGTGCAGTGCTATCACCAACCCCCTTTCTCAAGAAAATTATCAGATTACAGTTTGGATGAACTCGAATTAGGATATCTGCACTAAGATTTCAGTAGAATGATAAGTAAGTATACTTTCTAGTTTATTGTTACATGGTGAATTGTGCTCTCCATGAATGAGAAGGTAAGCAATTGTGATGGGTGATTGTGAGAGTAGCGAAGTGAATACTGTAGTGGGCACCTACAGCTGACAGCCATCCTGCTCTTTTAATGAAGCCTAGGCCTGACCTGACCAAATGTGCCCTGATAATGCCGCACAGGATTCCTCCAGAATTTTGATTGATGCTCCCTGACATCCAAGGGTGTGGCAAAGGAGAGGCTGCCCTGCCCCCTTTGAAACAATATCTGCCCTATGAACCATTCAATGAAAACCAAGGTTGGAAAAACAGCTAATGCTATTTCTAAGCAATGTTTGTTGTGTCTCTTTAAAGTAGATACTGCATTTTTATCTTCTATCAGTAAAATTACATATTTGTCTTTTACAAAATATAGACTACCATTCCGTTCTTTGACCCTATCCACTTAAAACTGCCTTTGGCAACAGATGAAACTATTCAATATTTGGATTAGCTGGTTTACAAATCTCATACAGGTATACAGGAATCTTCTTTTGAATTATCATTAATACTGCTTTGTTTTATTGCCCTGTATTTTTCTTTCTTGCTAAGATGAGTTGATGTATGTAGCTCATTAGGCAGCTGCATTATTTTACAATCTCAGCCTGAAGTAAAAAAATATTATTGCATCATAAAGTTAATCAACATCACACTGCAAAGAAATCTACCACATACCTGGCAAGTGTACCCTTTTAAGTGATGCTAGCAAACCATTTGTTCTATAATAGGTAAATAATCTGTCTGTAGCCTAAAAGAATGTGACACAATGTTGCAAAATAGCAGTGCACAGTGAATCTGTAGCAATATTGTAACAACTGAGCCATACTGATTACTTGCCTGTTAGTTAGCTACCTGGTGTATTTACAAAGTTGGACCTAAAAAAACAGCAATGAATATAATAAAAAAACCAAATATCTTATAACGTGAAACTGAATTACTAATGACACAACAGAAGTTTGGTAAGCAAACATGTAAATTGTAGTTATATAGTTATTAGGATTAAGCCATTAATTGCTATAAAAATAACTTTCTAACAACCCGTGAAAACACACCAGAATGCAAGAAATTACATCTAATTTTTCAAATAATTTCTGGGGGAGAACCCCCAGGCCCCCCTCAGTAGTTGTGCACACATTTCAAATGTTTCCAATACCCTTGTATTGGTTGACCTACAAGTGCTGGAGAAACCTATATTGTTGTGTTGTATAGGCTATTAGCCTATACATGAGCAATGTGTTGTCCACACAACATATGTTCAGCAATGATACTTTGAAACAAATGATGGCACCCCCCTGTTTTGCGCCCATTTTGTTATTTTTTTTTTGCCCCTCCAAGCGAGCCTAATGCCGACCCAAAGATGACATCCTAGCCACACCTCGGCTAACATCATAAATTATCTATTGTGCTGTACCGCAACTTTTTGTGAGTAAAAACACTGTGAGAGAACGCGAGAGTGACAAGAGAGCATTTTGATCCATTGTTCTTGTGTGGAAGGACATTTTTGCAGACGTAGTCTAGTTGCCCTCTCTCTGTCAATAGACTATCAGTGATTAGCAATAATGAAAACGTATTGCAGCCCAGTCTTCCAAAAAAGAAAAGTTAAATGTGCTCACTACACTGTGTAGCCTATATTGCCTACAACACAGCCTAGCATAACATATAATGTTAGGTAGAGCAATGTGTCAGCCAAAGCAAAGCAATTCTCTGTTTAAACTAATTGGAAATTAAATTTTAATTGGTGACAAAACACCAGTACAACAGCCATGCAGCAAGAACAACTAATGGAAAAAACAAGCATCAGATCTTCTATTACCTTTGTGTTTGTCCTGTACTAGAAGGTAAGCCACACTTTTCTCTTCGCCAACCACAAAAGCCACATCACCTGATTCATCTGGTGTGACCATTTTTAGCACTAGGTGGTGCTCTCTGCCCTGGAAGCTGATCTGATTTAGGTCATTGTTCTGCAGATGATTGGAGCCCAACCACCACTCAACATGAGTCACCCCCTCATGGGACAGTTCACAACTGAAATGTGCATCCTCACCCACAGTAATAGTAACATCTTGTATGTCCCGAGTGATAAGCACACATTCTGGACAATGGGCAAAAGGCTTAAATTAGGCCTATATTTTGGCAGTGAGAGAGCAAAAGCTCCAACTACGTGGGCAAAATCTATCTTTTATGAAACATTTTAGTGGAGTGTCGGGAGTAATCTATAATTGGTCACAGAAAACTCAGAAAACACAGAAAATATATGCTGGCTGAATCCCAATTCCACCTCAAGCTCTGAGTCCTGAACCATCAAAGCCATAACTGGCATGAATCAACTTCTTGAGTGGTCAGTTCAGCCCAGTGATATTAAGTGGCTATCAATCAATCAATCAATCAATTTATCTATCTAAGGGTTAGGGGGGACATTGGGATTCAGTTATCACCACATGTATCCAATCCAAGTTTTGAGAGAATGATACAATTGAAAAATGATGTACAACAAAATGAGAAAAACGAGTAAAATGATTGATTACCTTTCACCATTAATATAGCTTTGCTTTGGTTTTCTCCTGTATCACAGAGGTATTCACCGCTGTCCTCCACTTTCACACTGTACACTATCAGTGTGTGTCTGGTACCTTCCTTTTGGATGGAATACTTCTTGCCCTCTTCCAGAACCACCAAACCTCTCCTCCACGTGACTTTGGCATCTTCATAGGATGTTGTGCAACACAAGACAGCATCTTTCCCCTCCAATGCTTCTTGATTTTCTAACTCTTTCGTAAACAATACCACTGGTGCTGCAGTCACGAGATAGACAGCAAAAGCGGAGAGACAGAGAGCAAATGGTGAGTTACAATAATATATAATATATACAAAAATATATTCTTCACCCTCCCCCACCAGGAACTGTAATAGCTGTAAAAAGAAGACTAATTATAAACACTTTGTTCTGTATATTCTAGGTGCATAAAGGGCCCTATTTTCATGATCAGTAGTACCTTCACTCCAATAACAAATTATATATTTTACGACAGAAAAATGTATCTGTGTCTCTGTAACCTTCAAAAGGATTGGTCTTATGTTACTTCAAGGGAAAGCAGGCAACTTTTTACTGTTTTTAGGTCTATGCAACCATCTGTTTCACCTGCTGCTCCTGTGGTGAATCTCAAATAGCCTAATGCTGACGGAGCTAACCTTAACCTATAGCCCAAGTTAGTAACGTGGATTTGAAGCGAAATATAGCTTCTCCTAACAATTTTAGACTATAGCTGTGCTCGAAATATCTTTAGCTTTGGATTCACTGCTTAAATGTTTTGACATCTCTTTTAAAGCTTGTAGAGTTGTTGAACTGTTGCACTAAGAAGAATGCAGGTATACAGAATAAAATATGATTACACGCAACATAATGCATTATCTGTCTGGTGAACCATTTATCACGGTAACTCAACTAATACTGCAAAGTTCAGGTTGTGTCCTTTCACATTATATACTGTAGTGTGTGAGTGTGAGTGCAGTTCAACAGAGGAAAGGGTGTTGTTTAAATAAGTGCAATATTGCATGCTCAATTGGTTAAATGATTAAAATGATTAACTAATTTCAAAGTTAAGTTTCTCACGAGTTTCTCACAAGTTTCTCACAAAGTTAAGTTTATCACAGCAACTAGCAACTAGTACCATTTGAAAGATCAGATTATGCACTTTTATGCAATGTGTGTGATCCACCGGCAGAGGCTCTCCTTGAGCAAGCTACACAGGTTGATGGATTCTAACATCATTGTATTGTCAGCAAGCCAGTAACGGCATGAATCAAGGTTAAAATACTGTGTCAATATTAAGCACAGACTTTAGGAAAAGACACATATTTGTGTGGAGGAAATAGACAAAAGAATATATTACAACATTGCTGTCACTACACTGACGGTGTATAACAAACTATTGCATGCGTCGTCTCTATTCTTCATGTTACATTTTCACATACGCATGAAAATTTTCACATGTGACCCTGCAACTTGAAAACAAGAGTTAGATAGATTTTATGTATTCATTTATTTCTTACATTACAATTAAACAGGCAAAATTTGAACTTGTCCAGCAGGTTAAAGAAACAAGGCCTGCTGCATGAATGGTCAGGCATAGCCTGTCAACAGGGGAGAAGGGGGGAGAAAAAAACGCTTTCCACAGAGCCATGGCCAGTAGTCTATTGCTCTACAGGTCCCCAAACACACAATTCCACCATCCTGTTATAAAATTATATTTTACTTTTAAGACAAAGCTGTAAGTCTAATATCCAACATCGTGCAGGGCTGATCTGCTGCGGGCCTGACTGTGACATAGTGAAAGGGGCGGGGCTTAGAATAAGGATTTTCTTTTGAAACCAGAATATGAATGAATAAATATGACAATCATGAGGTTAGGCTAAATGACTCTCATGCAATCCGAATAGGCTAATGTCAATATTACGGTTAGAACAGGAATATGCTGGGCATAAAGGCCTACACTGAAAGAATGGCGCTTGATTGCTGCTTGATTGCTGCACCTTGACTAGATTCAACCGGGAGGTTTATTCCGAGTCGGCTTAAGTGATATTAAGCCAATAAGCCAGGTTAAGTGATCTTAAGTTGACATTACTTCAAACGAGGCTTAAACATGAGGCTGAAACCATTCCACTAACATGCATCTGCTTCTCCTTCACTTAAACAAGATTTCAGATGCAATACCTGCTTATGTATGAGCTCAATACTCAGTTAGCCAGGTTTTGTGGTTAGGTGGTTTGATGGAATATTGAATGGAATTTGAATGGAATATTGAATGGAATTTGAATGGAATATTGAATGGAATTTGATGGAATATTGAAGGCCTACACTGAAAGAATGGCGCTTGATTGCTGCTTGATTGCTGCACCTTGACTAGATTCAACCGGGAGGTTTATTCCGAGTCGGCTTAAGTGATATTAAGCCAATAAACCAGGTTAAGTGAGCTTAAGTTGACATTACTTCAAACGAGGCTTAAACATGAGGCTGAAACCATTCCACTAACATGCATCTGCTTCTCCTTCACTTAAACAAGATTTCAGCTGCAATACCTGCTTATGTATGAGCTCAATACTCAGTTAGCCAGGTTTTGTGGTTAGGTGGTTTGATGGAATATCCCCCTTGGACCTTGGAACACGGAAGGTGAATTTTTGAGAAGCTATGAAACTTTTAGCCTGGATAAAAGTACTGAAAATTTTAATGTTGATGAACATTGATAGGCCTGTTAGCCAATGGGTATGCACATTGTGTGCCATCTGTGCAAGGCAGTTGATTTAAGGATACACCTTTTCTCTATATGAGTGTATGTATTTTTGTGCTCTGTCTTATTTACATGTTTTGTGCTTTGATTTATAGTGTCTTATAGTCTCTGTGCTGCTGTCAATATACCAATATATCACTGTAAACTCCATCTAGTCTCTGTATATTGGTCCCTCCAGGATTTTGCAATTCATTGCAATTTTTTTTTTACGATCAAAATGCTTCATTTTGTGGCAGTATTTTTTTTTAATTTGTGAGAAATTTTGTGGGAACAATACAGCACACCAATAGGTTCCCATGCATCAGAAAGTAATGTCTTTGGATGGTCTGCGCTGTTGTTCTCGCATTCTCGATTATCTGCCTCACCTTTAAAATTCTACATTGAGTGCTAATGTATGCCTATTACCAATACTTGTCATCTGACTTGCTGTCAAAGTAGGGTGTGCTACTGAATCGCTTTTAAATTGTAATGAAAACAGTTGTCCCCACACCCACTCAAGAAGAACAGTTCACTGTCAAGTGAGCCAGTAGACTTAAGCTCAACATCAAAAAAGACATCAGCTGAACAGGTAAATTAGTCGAACTTCCAACATCAAGATTTTTTTATGGGTCATATTATATAAAAATATATCATAGTCATAAAATTTTGCAGTAAATCCTTGATTTTGCAGGATTTTATGCAATCGCAAAATTGTGAAAAGCTGGAGGACTGATATACTGTATGGACACAGATGATGGACTTTACTATTTCTGCTCTGACCCTTCTGCTTTCCCAGTATCTCTATGAAGTAAACTTGAATTGTGGCGTACTGTTATATTGTATATTTGTTTGTTCTGTAATAAGTAGGTCTATTGATCATTGTCTTCATGTTGGTGTTTGTCTTTAATGTTGTATTGTCCCAACATTGTCCCATTGTCCCACATTTCAGCACTGTCTCTAACACCCCCATTCCCCCCACCACAAAATAAATTGCCAGATTCCAGACAACCTATCCTGTCCAAATACAAAAATATATTTCTACTGGCATGCTTCCAGATACCAGGTACAAATGGGAAAGGGCGGAGAACAAGGAACTGCTGGAATGCTACTGCATGAGTAACTCCAACATAAGGAGTTACATGCAGCAACTCTACATTCAATGGCACCTTGAATGCAAAGCTGCAATCAAGAAGACTCATAAGTGAAAATGCTGGACGAATCTTACACATAGCAGTTTTAAATAACTGAACACAGTATGTTATAGAGATGCTGCAGAGAAGTGTTAAAGAAATCTTTTTTCTAATATGCAAAAACTGCCATATTTCAGTTCTAGTCACCAATGAAATATACTTCATATAGTGTATAACAGTATTACTCCATCAAGTCAAAAACTATTTCTGTAGATGTAAGAACAAAGGTAAGGTAATAACCTTATCATATTTGATAGGGCTATGTCATGTTTGACACCTGTTTGAAATTGATAGGTAAATTATATGTAGCTAGTCTTCTCTAGGAATGTAGACTTGCTCTTACCCTGAACTTCAAGGCTTGCTTTTGTTGAGGGTCCACCAAGGATTTCACAACAGTATGTCCCTGAGTCTTTTCTTGTGATGTTGTGAATGGTGAGCTTCATGACATTTTCTTCTTGGCTGATGTTATACTTTTCACTCTTCTGGATGCCTTTCCCATCCTTAAACCACTTGATGTTGGGACTAGCCTCAGACATTTCACAAATAAATACAGCATCCTCTCCAGGTACAGCACAGACCGTCTGGAGCTCTTTGGATACAGAGACAGCAGTGCCTACAACACCACATGAATAATCACATTTCAAATTCCATTGCTCTGCAATTATCAGTGTCACACTGAAAGAGTATGCTGAAAATCGTAATATGTCAGTAATATTAGCATACCCTCAATAAAAAGAGTAGTTTTTGAAACAAGGTCTTTGATGGTGAAGATGACTTCACCAGTGTCACTGCTTGTCACATTTTTGATGGTCAGAGTGTATGTGCGACCGTTTTGGCTGATATCAAAGCGTCCACCAGCACTAACAAGATTGCCATTGACACTCCAGGTGTATGCATCTGAGCTCTCGCGAGACAGGATACATTCAAAGCTGCATGTCTCTCCAGCTTTAGCTTCAAGTGGCTTCAAGCGTTTGGTGATACCAATGTTAATGTCTGTAAAGCATTGACACAGAATAGGGTGATTATATTTCACATATAATTTAATGTGGTCTAATTTAACACATTAACACATTGGCTGCCAATGATGTCTATAGTCAATTTAAATCCAACTGTTGACTGCCGATGACGTCTGTAGATTATACAATTATGTTTTTAATGGGGTGAGCTTGGAGATGATCTGGGGAAGCTAGTCCATAAATATCAGGCTTGTAAACAGAGAATGTACTGACAAATTGACCCTGTGGGTGGCAGCAGTGCCACTTCGGATAGGAGATGTGCATAGACTGTAGGAGAAGAGAGCGGTTAGAGATGAGAGATCATGGAGTCGGCGAAACGTAAGTCGGAGAAGTTTAGGCAGCTCACTCTCAAACAGAGTATGTGTCACAGACACAGTCGTTTAGGTAGTGTTGCGAGAGATCAACCCAGAAAGAGAATCCAGGCCGTGTTTCACCACAGCCCAGCTCAGTGGACATTTCCGGGTCATGAATTTAGCGAACCTGCCCTGACCGGACCGAACCAAATTTGTGGTTCTGGACCAGTCGGAAGCAGCATAGGATTGTACCCAGATGCTATAAAAGCCGCTTCTCAGTGTTGTTTTTGCTGTTTTTATAGAAAGAACTCACTTTTCAGATGTCTGAGGTGCCACTAAAGCAAAAGAGGTTTCTTTTCACAAAAAGCTTGTTTTCTCCATTGTTTGTTCAAAAACTGGTGTTTCTGGTGAAACTAACCTCTACTTCTAATCTTCTACTGCTGATTAAGAGTAGAAAAGAATGGAAAAGGGTAGAAACAAACTTCAACAAACTTTTCCTGATGAAAGAAGAGAGTCTACTCTTTTGATGTTTTGGTGTTTACGTAGTCATAGAACACAATTTTCTGTGTGTCTTTCTGTCAAAATGCTGAAAAACGCTGGGGCAGTATGGGGCAGTATGGCAGCCAATGAGTTAATAAGACTTTATGGCTTCTGGTTAATCTTATAGAATAAATTGAAGAAATAAAATGTTTACCTCTTACAGTCACTTTGGATGTTGCAAGATCTGTGCCAAGATCACAGCTGTATTCACCAGCATCCTCCTTGGTGATGTCATTAATGGTAAGACCCAAGGCTTTGCCTGTCTGCAAAAGCTTATACTTGGAACTGGTAGCAAGGACCTTACCATCTTTCCTCCAAACAGGACTCACTCTTGGTTTTGAAGCCTCGCACTTCAATGTGATCTTTCCATTCTCCTCCCCAACCACATCATCCAGAGACTTGAGAAACACAGCCCTTTTTTCTGACAAGTAAAGCCGGTTGGCAACTAAAACAATGACCTCAAACTAATGCACAGAAATCGTAAAAATGGAAAATGGAAACTAAGGAAAACAGAGGAAGGGAATTGTAAAGGAAAAAAGAGCATTTTAACCCATGGCCCTGTCATTCAAGGTGACTGAGTGTTTTAGTATAAAAAAGAACAAAGAAATGACCAAGTAGCGAATTAGCTGCCAGTTTGCTCTTTTTCCTACTGACAGCACTCAGTCGCGACGAAAATGCTGTGGGTTGAAATGCTCTGTAATTTTCCTTTAAGAATCATTAACTGTTATTGAAGTAGGTCCCAAGATGGATGTAAATCAAGTAAATCAAGTTTTACCTTTCACCTTCAGGGAGGCCGTTTCCTTCTTATCCCTGACAGTCACTGTAATTATTCCGCTATCCTCTGGTGGGAGATTCTTCAGAGTGAGAGTGTGAAGCTTGCCCACTTGTTGAATCATGTTCACTTCATTTGAGCACAACTTCTTATCATTCAAAAGCCACTGCACATCTTCATCTGCATAATTAAGCTCGCAGCTGAACACAGCTTCTCCATCCTCCTCGACCTCTACATCCATCACATGTTTAGTGAACTTTATGTCACAAGCTAAAAAAGAATACCATGAATTAAAGTCAAGCACTGAAGAATTTGAGGTTAACCCTTTGAACTCTTTGCTGTTTTCAGGGAAATTTTACTACCTTTTGTAAGTTCTTATCTCAGTCATTATGAGGGCCATCTACATATCGTAATTCCTTAAATAATGGCCAGGACCTTCACTTACTTCAGCTGCATCAGACACAGGCTTCTATTTTAGCTAGGCTTTGTATTACAGGCAGGCCTTTATTTCTAGATGCAGGCTATCTATTGGTGGATATAATGTTTGCATGTTTTACGCACAAATAGCTTAAAAGTACTAGCGGTACCACAAAGTTATAGAAATGACCAGGACCAGGAAAAAAACTGCATAAAAACACACTCACTGTTTGATTTGCCTGCTACATGTCCAATTTTTTCTTGTTATTTACATGTAGGCTACTGTGATAAACACAATTAAGTTATTTCACCTGTTTGTGAAAACGGCAAGAAAATGCATATGCATATTGTAACATAGGGTGACCAGACGTCCCGGTTTGACTGGGACAGTGCCGATTTTGAGTTGCGTGTCCCGAGTCCTGACATTCAACATTTATAATGCATTTTATGCATTATAAGATGAATTTTTTAAAGATAGTAATATGACTTGTAACAGGAACAATCGCATATGAAATAGTTCAATAACGTTTATCTAAAATGCCTCTATTTAACCTTAACCAGTGTATTGAGTGCTTGGACAATGTGATGTAGTGAACTATGTATGCTGGCCACGGCGGCTACACCCGCGCAGATGAAGTGATTGCAGGCTGCAGATATCTCACTCACCCTTGAGGGCCTGATAAGGGTATGTGTGTGATTGTGTGTGTCTAACTCCTCCTTCGATCACTTGCAAACAAAATTACAGTGGATTCTGAGTTGACAGAGTAGCATCAAAGCAATCAAGACAATCTGTTATAGCTTACATTGCAAAAACAAAAAAAGACAACAAAAGATTTTCAGAAAATCTACCCACCCACCAACAAAATGCAATTTTATTGCATATGTTTACAAGGAGGAGTGAATCTATTCGGCCTTGGTTCGTGTACACGTGAAGCGTTCATCATAAAACGAACCAAACCTGCGGTGTAGTCCATGGACCTGAAACTTTGGTTGTGGTTCACCAAATGATTAATTACCTTCCTCAGCAGCCCGTTTGAGTTCAGCACTTCCAGCGCTAATTTTACTAAAGTAAACTGCCACACTGCTAGCCCTGGCTCTACCCACTGCTTGTGCTTCGCTGATTTGAGGTGGTCTTTAACATCTGCGCTACCACCATGAGCGATACAGAAGGAGCACCTACAGTCTTTGCAGTTAGCTTTATGTTCATTACCCTGGACTTCTTGGAGGAAGGGGTAAGTAACCTGCAAATCTTTTGGAAGTGAACATCTTCTCTTTGGCATTATCGCGTAGTTGGCAGCCACTAGGAAAAAAACGTTATAACGCGGCCGGTATACTGCAACATTGTAGGCCTACAAGATACATTGTAAGGGGCTGACTGTACACACGCACATATTGATGCCAAATTGCTGGAAGCCGTATTAGGCTAAGTATTTGTAGTATTAGATAGTATTTGGTGTGAACCAGGACATTTCAGCATCCCAACTGACTTTTGTCGGGACTCGGGACACACAACTCAAAATCGGGACTGTCCTGGTCAAACCAGGACATCTGGTCACCCTAGGGTACCCAGCAGGTGCAGGACTCTGATCTCTGGCTATGCACAGTAGCATGGAAAACCATTGTCTATTTTCATCACTGGGAATAGCCTACAACTGCGGGAAATCTGCTGATAAAACTAGACCTCCCTCTTAATTTCATGCTGCAAATTATCCAGCAGCTTAGATGATGACCAGTAACGGTATTTCAAGGTAAGATTAGTGATTGCAACTTGGTGTGAAAATAATTACGAATTAAAGTAGCGTTAATAGTTAAAGAATAGTCCTCTCGACAATACTGTATATCATGTAGGGAGCCTATTCTAATCCAGAACCTTGATAAGATTAACCTTATTGTTGAAAAGTGTTTTCACAGCAGGAAAACATGACTATTCCTAGTTTGGAGACACTGTGATAGGAAAGACAGAGATGTATTACGGATGGCTCTGCTCAAAGGCTGCGCTGTGCTGTGCTGTGCTGTTAGCAGGACGTACTACCACAGCCTGCATCAGGCATGCACAACAATTGCTGAAAGTAGCATGTACGTATTTAATTTATTATGTTAAAGTGGTAGAGATGTTGGCTTTATTATGCTTTGCTTTACTGGTATGCACAGCAATATGGTAAGTATTCAAAATTATCCAACCAAGCCAGGCTGTTTTTTTTATTTAAGGAATTATGGTATGCTATATCTCTTTTTTTCAGGATAGTATTGGCTATCCATATCTGGCAGGGTTTGATGTGATGCCACTTGCATGTCTTACAATATTTTACCAATAATGCAATAATATATATGTTCACCTATTTATTTTGCAATGTTTTATGTGAGAGACTGTGAGATATTACCCTGAGAAGAATGGGTGTGAGATGGACACAGAGATGTATTAATATCATTCATTTCGATACAGTAAATTCAACACTAATTAACCCGAAAACCGTTCATTACAGAAACTAGCGAATAGCACCATTGGAAAGGTGACATCATGCAGTTTTACGTGTATTAAGATGATATGTGTGAGCAATTTAGCAAAAAAAGAACCACAAGCTATTTAACAAAGTATGGGTGTGAATTCAAACACACTGTGACATTTTAACGAAGCTATGCATAATACCTTTAGGTGAAAGCATCCAAAATGACTCAGCAACAGCAACAGAATGTGAGGAAACACCTATATTGATTGCTACTGTGTATAAAAAAACTAGCCAGGCTGAAGTTAGCATGCAAATGACTTTGCTTGCTAGCTTTGGCCCGGCTTTTCTTTCTCACATTCTATTATGTGGCTGCTGTATTAAATACAATTAAATATTCAAAGCACAAAGTATTCTGCAAAAACAGATTATAGCTCATTTTAATTAATTAAAGATTTCAAGAGTCAAGTGTCCCTCCAAAAATAATTTGGGGAATGGCAACTTGCTGCCAGGAGAGTGGCGCTCATGAGCGCAAAGCCTGAGACAGAGGCCATGAAAAACAGGGTAAGGTAGGGTCATTTAACTTAACTAAAACTCATGACTATGGGTTGCCACTGAGCAAAGAGTTTCATGTTTGATGTGTGCTTTGCAAATGAACATGTGTCTGTATGTAGACTAGTTTGTCTACCATCAGCAAAACATTGTGTCATTTTGTGCATTTGTGTGAAACATTTTCTATTGTCTGTTATAGGCCTAGAATGGAACCCAATGTTGCGTTGTGTTGCTTTTTTGTATTGATTTGTTGATTGCTGTTTGTGTGCATGTGTCCAATCCTTGGTAAAAGTGAATTAAACTTTAACTTAAACACATTGTGCCGTCTTTTGGTAGGCTAAACTCTAGTCGCTTCCCATACTTCAGTCTAAGAGGATATTACTGTTTCAAATATTCTGGACAACACTGGAAAATAGGTTATTTGGTCTACACAGCATCCTTTCCCACTTACAGGAAAAGAGTGTAACTTCTGAAGTAAACTAACACTGCACAGAACGTCACTGACAGGCCTAGGCTACAGCAGACATCCAGAGCTGACATCTCCACAAAGGAGGGGGCACTTTTAATATTTTCAGGCAAAATCTTCCTGAGTTGTGCTGCATAGCAGCTAAAAGCTGCCTCTCCACACTTTGTTTGCAATGGGTTTTATAAAAGGTTTTCTTCCTTGTGATCTGAGGTGTCATTTTGGAATGTATTGGCTATGTACTGAGGACCAGACCTGTTTAATGATCTAAAAACAAGTAAAAGTGCTTTAAAATCAATTCTTTGACTGATTATGTGGTCAGTCCTTTTAGCTCTTCTAAGCACAAGAAACACAGTGATATACCATTTCACTTTGTAAATTCTTGAACTATTTTTTTTTCAGATACCTCACAACCGTGTATAAATTTTGGCTCCATATTTGAATCTGAAGTGTTGCACACTCCTTTAACTAATCGATATTAAGAGAAATAAATCATTTCACAGCCCTAGTTTTAGTGAAAGCTACAGTACGGGTTTTTACCTTCTACTGTGAGAGTTGCTGTACTTTCACAGGTTTCACTTTGGCAGCGGTACTCCCCTGCATCATCCAGTACAAGGTTATTGATGGTAAGCTGTACCTGGGCAGCTTTCGGCTTCATACAATACTTCTGTGAGGCCACCAGGAGGGTTTCACCTTTGTACCATCTGACCTCTTTGGGTGGAGAAGAGAACCTGCAGCTCAAGGTGGTGAGGTTTTTTTCTTTGGCTGTCACATCTTTGAGAGGTTCCACTACCTCTATGGGGCGCTCTAATTGAACAGGGCACAACAGTTTACTTAGACCTTTACTTTACTTAGGCCATACTAGGCCTTTCCAAAGGCAATATAGTAGAGAGGTATACATTTTGCATTCTTTGCTCACCATGTCATGTTACCCTAAACATTAGTTTGTCAGTCTGAAAATATGTTGATACCATTCTTGTAAAAGAAAGTCATGCAAGTACAGTTTTTTTTCATTTTCTACTAGAGAACAGAACTCACTGTACTGTCTAAAGTACCTCAGAATTTAAAAAGAGTGGTACAAAATCACGCTAACCTTTAACAATTAGTTGAGTTTCAGATTTGCTCTTGCCAACAGTAAACTGTAGAGAACCTGACATTGAGGCTTTTGTCTTTTTGAAGGTGAGCCGGTACATGGTCCCTTCTGTTTCCATCTCAATATCTGTGCTCTCCTGGAGCACCATACCACCCAGTAACCATTTAGGTGGCTTCACAGATTCCATACTGATTTCCACCTCAAAGACTGCAGCAAAAGGTTCTGTGACTTCCACCGGGCAAAGTTGCCTCACAATGCTGATAGCTTGCTCTGGAATCCATGAAAAGTGAGCATCTCAGTAAAGGTATACATACAAAGCAGACAAAAAATGTGTGTAATGAGTGTATAATGAATTGTGACAACTGTGATGTAACCCTCATTGCACATCTTCACCATGAGGTCATTCCATGCAAAATCACCTAAAATCTGCATTTCAAGTATATGCCTGCATATACCATGTATACTGTTCTGTAAATCAGTTGTTTAATGGGCCTTATTACGGGAACTTCCTATCTTCAGTCTACAGTTAAGATTGAAAGAGTATTACATCAGAATTTTCTCAGTGTGGTATTACAGAAGCAACCTAACAACTCAGTTTAGATTCAAGATTCACGGCCTATCCAACTCTATCCAACATTGGCTTTCAACTTTTAAGCCTGTTGTCTTTTTCACAACAAATAAGCATTTATTGAAAGAGAGATGCAGTAGAGTAATTGTTTACCAAGTAACCAAGGAGATGGGCCATTAGTATCCAATGATTGTTGACTTATTAGCCACCAATAACTTGATTAAAAAATGTCTTGGTAAACAAGTCATGTTTTCTACTTGTTCCAAACATATATAGCCAAATTATCAGCTTTGCTTTTTCCTGCCAACATATAAGAGGCTGTACATATTTATACATACTCTAATTTGACTACATCACATAAACACATTGAAACACTTATAAAAAGAGAAATAATGGCTCCAATAATGGCTCCATGTTATACCCTCCACCAGCAACTGACAGGAAGTCTTGTCATCGATGGCATCACAAATGTAGGTGTCCTCATCACCCGAGTCTATATCGTTGATGGTAAGCTTCCGGTAGACACCATCACTGGAGATCTGATACTTTTTGTTGGACTTCAACTCTTTATTGCACTTGTACCATGAAACCTCTGCACTGCCACGAGAAACTTGACATTCTAGGTGAGCACGATGTTTATACATGGCAATTTTGTCTCTGAGTTTCTTCACAAATTTGACAGGCAGCTCTGTAATGACAACAAGGTCTTATAATACCACCACTATTTGCGTGAAAATGCTTTAAGCTTAGTTGTCAACTGTGGCCTTGCATGCTGACTTTCTTTTCAAGATTTTCCAGATTTCACTGCATCAATTAGGATCTTTGGAGTCATTTGATAAATAAAAACTGAGTGGAAGGTAGGGATGCATAGTTGAGGCAACCAGCAACATGCAAATACTTTGACATGCCAAGACAAATTTTAACAGTTAACACATGAAGTGAAGTAAATTAACAAATTAACAAAATCCATTCATTCATTTCTATTGTTGATTTATACATAATAACCTCAAATCAATCACAATTCCAATACCTTGACAACATTAACAAGATTATGTTCCACATTACCTTTTACTCGCAGCTTAGCAGTTGATGAAACATTCTCTGCAGAGAATTTAATCTCTGAAGCATCCTCTATTGTTACAGATTTGAAAAGAAGAACAAAAGTCTTTCCTGTTGGAGAGAGAATATATTTAGTCAACAAAGTAAGAGAATGTCCACACACTGATTATGCTGACAGTTATTTTGACAATTTCTACCTGATTCTGATTACCAATTTATAGATGTGTGTGTGTGTGCCTCTCAGCACTTATACAGAATATATTTTGGTGAAATTAGTTAACTTAGATAGATAGATACATAGATAGATAGATAGATAGATTAGATAGATAGATTAGATAGATAGATCTTTGGTAACAGCAAAACCCTTGGCAAAGACATAAGTATTCTTCCATAAAACCCACCTTCCTGTCTCATTTTTATGTTGTCTCTGGCTCTGATCAAGGAACCATCTTTGTGCCATTTTCCTTCTACTTCATCATGGGAGACCTCGCAAACAAATGAAGCACTTTCCTTCTCCATAACCTCTACATCCTGTAGGGCCTTCACAATTTTGATGTCTCGTGCTGTTGTATTAAAAATTCAAAATAGACAAATATTACAGCTCAATAGACTGATGACTAGTTTTTCACTATTTTGTAGGATACTTTGTGGATGGCACTGTGCAAATAATATTCAGTTAAAGTGTAACTGCACCCCAAAATGCTTTTTGAACTGCTGACTAAATTAAATTATGGTAACACTTTAGATTAGGGTACACATATTCACCATTAACTAGCATCTTATTACCATGCAGATTAATAATGTACTAGCCATTTGTTAGTCATTACAAGTCACGTATTATTCTACATGAGCTTATTCTACCCATAGTAAATCATTAACTAGAATTTCTCCAATATAAACTCCTAATTACTGCTTATTCATAGTATGTAAGCTAGTTGTGGTATATGATTTATGCTTTGCTCAGTAAGGGGCTTATAAGGTGGTAGTACAACAGGAACATTTATTCTCAATCAATGTAATCAGGACTTATTTGGACACTATTAGGCACTTGTAGTTGTGGGTTTTGTTCCTATGAATGGTTATGGTATTACCGAAATTACTTATATGTGGTAAAAAAAAAAAACACACTAATACCAGTGTTAATACTGAAAAAAATGACATTTTGTGGCATTTTACATGTGAAAAATAGCTCCCACACCCTCTCAATCGGCTAATCAGGACTTATTTGCCACTATTAGGCACTTGTAGTTGTGGGTTTTGTTCCTATGAATGGTTATGGTATTACCGAAATTACTTATATGTGGTAAAAAAAAAAAACACACTAATACCAGTGTTAATACTGAAAAAAATGACATTTTGTGGCATTTTACATGTGAAAAATAGCTCCCCACACCCTCTACGGCTTCAACTGCGCCACTACATTTAATGAGGAATGATGACAACAGCGTGCCCCAAAAGTACACCACTACATCATACCCCACCCCGCTTCTAATGAGTGATGGGCAGACTTCAGGCTCAGGATAAACCTACTTGGTGGTTGAATCACGGGCAATGAGGCTAAATTCTAATCAGCCCAAGTGGTTTCCCTTCGAGCTCCAGACACAATGTTGCTTCACTCCTGCATTGCATTATGCTGCTTACCTTAATGCACCATTGTCACTATAGCTGATGCTGTGGATCAAATACTGTATGTCTCTGTGGTAACTGTTTTGAAAAGTAATTCTAGTGCAATTTGTTTTCAATGTTCCAGAGTTTCACAAACTAAGTTTGGTAACACTTTACTTGAAGGTGTCTTCAAAAGAGTGGCAAGAGCCTGTCATAAACATGACATGTACAATTAAAATGACTTGTCATTAAGTGTCATTTGGTTTTTGTAATGTCTGCATCCCAAACAGTGTCAATGTTACATTTACATTTATGCATTTAGCAGACTTTTATCCAAAGTGAACAGTCTCCCAGTCTCTCTCAAGTCATGAACATTAAAAAAGTGTCATTAATGTTTATGATCCATCAAGCTGGAGTTGCATCCATTAACGTAAATTTTGAACCATATGCCCAATTTTAAAAAATTATTGAAAGTAATTTTCACAGTAATTGACCTGTAATTTTCACAGGTCACAAATTTCTCATTATCTTCACAAAACATATTTAACTAGTGTCTTTCCAACCAAATGACATAAAGGTTACCTAAGAAGCTACAGTTGAGCTACAGTTGAGAACCCCAAGGATGATCCATGGACATTTGTTTGAAATCACACACAGTGATTATCTTAAGTTTAGGCTTACTTGTCTAGATAAAATAACTTGAAACAAGTAAACTTACCTTCAATGTCTGTCTGACAACTGGTCAGAATGCTTTTCCCTCATAAAAATGTGTAAAATTACTTCAGAATGAGTTGTATTCTCTAAGACAATTCAAGACAAAATATACTGAAACAAGCCAAATAATTCTGTCTCAATAAGTGAATGAATTTTAAAATAGGTATAACAAGATAAATATTCTGAAGATTTTTTTTCAGGCAGTGTTTTAACACACTCTGAGAAATGGATAGGGCTGATGTGATGTATCAATCAGTTATCTAGGCTATTCATTTCTTGAATAGGGTACAGTAGGCAACAAGAATAGGCAGACAGACAAAATGTACAACCTGAACGTAACTGAATGTAGGGTATCTCAGTGCAGCATATTTCGCAAGCAATAGCCTTTCAAAAGCCAATTTAAGATGGCTCCTGTCTTTCATTGAACATAGACAGAATGCATTCACCCTGACTCATGTAAATGGAATTATTTTCTAATGCGGGAAAGGAGAATATACCCCTTTTTCAAAAATACCCAGGAACGTATCTAGGAACGTTCCTAAGCGTCCCCACTGTTTTCAGTAGGCTTTTTCAAAAATGTGAAGTGGGTGTAGTTAGGGGTTGCAGTTACTCTTTAATTCATGAAAAGCCAAAACAGTAATTTTAGAAATTATAATTATATAAGTGAAAATTAAACCAGGTGTTGGAAGAAATGGAAAACAGTATTATACCATGTACAGTTAGCGTGGCTGCTGTTTTATCATCAACTGTGCAGCACAAGTACTCGCCCTGGTCCTCATAAGTACACTTGTGGATGAGAAGGATACGCTTGTAATCCTGGGACCGAATGGCAATATTCTTTTCTGGTTTTAGTTCTATATTATTCTGAGAAAACATAATTCACATCAAATGTATGTATTAAAAATACACAGCAGTTAATGATGAAAATAATATACAAATAAGCATGCAAAGATATACCATACCTTAAACCACTTCACATCTGCATTAGCTTTAGACACCTTACATTCAAAAGTCACTTTCTCCTTTTCAGGACATTTAATGTCTTTGAGTGGTTGGGAAATTGTTGCTGCAGGTTCTGTGGAGTACAATGCAGTCCAACAGAAGAAACAAATCTGATCAACTTCATGAAAAACAGCACCAAAATCCATGACAACAAAAACACCACCACCAGTGTTGGTAACTTACAAATTACTTCTAGCTTCTACATTTAAAACTAAGATTATTTTACTCCTTACTACTAATTATTAATTTACTGTTGAATAAACCATGTAAAGATATACGACACATGTTGAGAAGTACAGTATCTGTGACGTATGTAGTTAAGTACAGTAAGAACTGATATTGGAACAGCGATGCTATCTCACTTAATCAGATTTGTAATTACATTAATCCATTACTTTGTAATTAGCTACAACCAGCATTATAGCCGATACTATCCACTAAGCAACAGTCATTTCAGCATGAATGTTATTTGGAAATAGATGGAGAGCCATGGTATTTATGCTCTTCCCTAGGCCTCTGACCTTGTGCCTACAACCCAGTCAGGATTTTGCCAACAATCAATATGTTACTTAAGAGCCCAGAAGAACATTGTGGTACCTGTGATGATCAGCTTGCCAGAAACATGGACACCTTCTGCTTGGAACACAATCATTCCACAATCCTCTGTCATTAGGTTGTTTATTGTCAGGGAATGCTTTTTGCCTTGTCTGGTAATGACACAGTTGGTTCCGGTTTTTAGTTTCTTTCCTTCTTTAATCCAGGTGCTTTGTTCTACAACTTGGCTCAGTTCAACTTCAAAAGTCACTGATTCCTTCTCAGTAACCTTTGTTTCTTTAGCAAATCCCTTCACCAACTGACTCTTTCTCACTGTATGGAATAAAGACAGAAGATGTGAGTTTTCCAACTTTACAGAATAGAAACATCCCAATGGAAGTCAACTTACTTTCCACTGTGAGCTTGGCTTGGGTCTTGTCATCCAATGTCTCACATGAGTAGTGTCCTCTGTCACCCTGGGTCACATTCTTAAAAAGAAGGGTTTGCCTGGCATCTTCCACAATTACATCTGCTGTGCCTCCAGGTTGGAGAACAACACCATTCTTCATCCATTTGACTTCACTGGATGGCCTACTCAACTCTACTTCTAGACGCACTTCATCCTGTTCCTGAGCTGTGAGGTCCTGAAGTTTTTTCTTAAAGGTGACTGGGACCTCTGTTAAAATACACACCTCAATGAAAATCATTATGCATTATAGTATGGACATTGACAAGTACTTTATCTTTTAGATAATGTTTAAGTAAAGCAGAAAGTGGGAAAGTGCAAAAGTACACCATAAATGTCAATAAACTTACGCTGTACTTGAAGTGTTGCTTTTGAAATCTTTCCTTCTGCATCAACAGAAATCTCCCCAGCATCCTCTTGACTAATGCTAGTTATAGTGAGGAAATGACTGTTCCCTCCATGTCCAATCTTATACTTGGGACCAGATAGAAGAGGTACATTGTTTCTACACCATCTCACTGGAACATCAGCAGGGGTAATGGAACATTTGAAAGTGACTTCTGTGTTTTCAACTGCAACAATGTCGTTCAATTTAGAGGTGAATCTCACCAAGCGAGGGGCTGAAATTAAATCATCAAATAAAGACGTATTCATAAATTAATAACTTAATAACCTATTGAGACTTTACTATTGCAATTGCAACATATTCCTAAAAAACCTTTTGTGGTGACTTTGGCAGATGTCTTGTCATCCTTGCTTTCACAGCTGTACTCTCCCTCATCTTCCTTGGAAACTCCAGTCACTGTCAGAATGCATCTCATACCATCAGTGCTGATCCTGTACTTTCCACTGCTCTTGATCTCGGTACCGTTGTGCCGCCAGACAACATTGCCATTGGGTCTGTTAAGCTGGCAAACCAGGGTGAATGTGCCCTCCAGCACTACAGCCGTAGACTCCAGAGGCAGAGAAAACTTGAGAGGTTCTTCTGTGGGGAGAAATGTTAAGGTAGGCACATGCACACTTCACCTACACAGTCTACAACTGTGTTTAATAAAAATCAAAGATTCTAGAGCGGTGCGAGATAGATCAGTGAAACAATGGGCATAAAGTATGTCGTGAACCACCATGGGTGCTCTAATTTGCTGCTGTAGCATGTCTCTGGTGGTATGTTGAGTGAATACATTTACATTAGTTCGCTAATATCAGAATTGCAAGGTAAGAAAAATAAAAATTTTGGGAATATTTGAGAGGAAGCTGAGGAAAACATATCATACGCACATACACCAATTGCTTGGAGATTGTAAACAAACACTTCACAACAGTAAGCTTATAATGTGTATGGTTTCACAGTAGCCAACATAACCAGATAACTGCTTCATTATTGCAGTATTATTGTTACAACCACAGGTGAGAACTTACAAAGCCTGCTGTATTCACCAAAGTTGACAAGTCCAAATATCATATGCACATAAAGATGCACAATGATGGGAAGTTTACAGTAACACTAGGCTGAGTTGAAGGTCTTGGCGTCCAACAGCTTTAGGCGATTGCTTCTAAATGAGGCTATGCTGCGGTCTAAAGTGCCATCTCTTGGACAAACATTATAGGCTACAGTCATAAATAATTTAGGCATACTTAATACAACTCAGAGACAACTGATGTCTCAAGTCAAAAATATTAGTCGATATCTGAGACTTAAACCAAAAGGGGCTAATTTGCTGTGTTGCTGCAATTAAGATGAACTTACCTTAATTGGGTTAATGTTATTGAGAAAAAAATAGCAATCCATTAAAAATATATATTTTGTTGTTTAAACACAGAAGATAAATTTGCTTTCCCATAATCCAAATAAGGAAAATTCTATAAAATATATCATTATCAAGGTGAAATACCACAAGTTTCCCACCGTTTCCCACAGTTTCTGTCCTCTGTGACAAACCCAGCTTACCAAAATGGCGCCCATAGAGCCATACTTCTGTACTTCCTCATAATCAATGTATTTTTCCAGCCAGTAATCTATCTTGAGCATAGCGCTATAGTCTTTGATAAAAATGGTCAAAAATAGAAAAAGAGGAGACCACACTCAAATTCTGATGCTTATACTTTTGTATTAAAAGCCAAAACATGTACGCAGAGTATTAGGACAAAAGTTGGACTATAAACATTTCAGGTTTAGCCCAATCCTCAATGTATTCAGCTTGCAATATGTCCCAGTTCACAAGAGTTTTTTCGCAAGTTTTTTTTTCTTCTTCATTGAATCTCTCGTCACTTGAGGTGAATCGATTTATTTCCTCTCAGAGGTGGCCCTCATTGCCTTGCCGTGGACAGAGCTATAGAATGCGCAAAGCCCACTCTGCTTTGTCAGAACATTATACAACAATGTTTGTTGGGGTTTGGGGGAACTGGTAGTTCACTGAACAGGTGCATCAAATTTGAAAGTTGAAGATTAAAGTGGTAGCTGACGGATTGTACAGAGAGACCCCTTGAGCGTGATTTGCTTTCGCTGATAGAACCTTTAAAGGTGACGCAGGTATACTGTACGTTTAAATGCATTATGCAATATGTTATAATATTGCAATCAATCAATATTGGGTATTGAACATGAGTTCAGATGCAAAAAGTCAATTTTCACAAATATTCAAAAATTAAGTCGTTTTAATAACAATATCCATGTAATCTCTATCAAACTGCAATTTAAATATTATCAGCAAATAAAAACAAATCAACTAAAAAAATAAGCGTTAGCCTTTGAGTGTGGCCTCCTTTTTAATTTACACCATTTAGTTTCAAACTGATTAATGTCAATTTGTTTACAGTAATAATGATAATAATAAAATTGAGGTAATGACCACAATTTCATAATGGTCATGCATTAGTTGGTTTCAGTTTCGTTTTTTTCGGTGGAACAAGGATTGTGAAGTTGCAAGGCCAAATTATTAGCAACTCTGCCTATTAGAAATTTGTTCGGCCTCCATGTGACTTCATAGCTGCAATATTAAAGTGAAATTGTAGCAACTGTATCAAGCGTTAAATCCAAAGCAGAAAAATATTTAATTTTAATTTACCTTTCACAAGAACTTTGAAGTCAATCTTGTCATCAGCAGTTTGACAAGTGTATGTACCACTGTCTTTGAGCTCAGCAGCCTCCACTGTAAGGGTGCAATGAAGACCTTCAATCTTCAGGTGATATTTTCTACCATCCTTCAGCTCCACACCATCTCTGAACCATCTCACATTTGCATTTTCTGACATCAGTTCAGTAGACAGAATTATTTTCTCTTTCGCTTGCACCACAACTGCATCTCTCACCAAAGCCTTCTTCTGGAATTTGGCAGAAGCCTCTAAAAATGTGGACATTGAAGGAAATAGAAAAAGCTGTTAATCCCTACTATGTTTCACAAATAACATATTTTACAAACTGTTAGAACTCCTGCCATACCTGCTAGATGAATCTTGAATACTAGTTTCTCTTTTCCAGCCTCACAGATGTATTCCCCAGCATCTTTCCTCTCCACACTATCCAACACCAACTGACGGGTTTTACCCTTCATCTCCATGTGGACCGTTTTACCTGGGATCATCAGATGACCATCCTTATACCATTTCACTTCTGTCTTTGAATCAGCCACTTCACAGCTCAGGGTAGCTTTCTGAGCGATGGTAGCTTTAACCTCCTTTTGTACTGACTCCTTGTTAGCAAAACCAGCTTCTTGGACATCTGTGATAGAATAACAACAGCAGACATTGTCCGAGTATGTTTAAAATCGATTTTGAAAAGTAAAAACCATGAATTCCTTTATATTAATTTCTTGACTTGACTTGAAGACTTGAATTAAAGCAATCCAATGTAGGATTTGCTCACAGGAGCCCCCTACACATGAGAAACGATATTGTCTGTAACAACTGCCATAAAATCTGTGCCTGCTATGTCTGAATTGCTAATCTTTTTTTAATCTTCCATCTTTTTCTGTGCAGATTAGCTAAATAGCCATTTCACCTAGAAACTGCACTCAACCATTTCATAGGTCTCAAAAATCCTAGGTGTGCTATATCTTTTTATATTTCTAGCCTTTATATTCTTTTCAATATCTACGATAAACAAGAGAAAATGTCCCATTGAAAATGGATGTGGAACTTTCTATTTCCCATTATTCATGGAATTCCACAGAAATTGCATTTCTGCCTACTCTGTAAACATTCCACAATCCTTTCTGCTGTCTATTTGATCAAACTATCAACTATCAACAGCTGAAACATTTTTGTAAGTTATTAGGGTTTTAACAGCCTTTTAGTACAATAAACAATTATTTATCAACGGTCACCAGTATGTCACAATCTAGCAACCAACATAGCAACCCACATATTTAACCTAGCAACCAGCATAGCAACCACCATAACCGCCCTAGCAATGGCCTAGCAACTATCTCAAGTACCCTTGCTGCTTCCTCACAACTACTTCCACAATAACAAGCCAGCAACCAACACAAGAACTAACATCATTAACCATCAACATTAACAATGGTTGCCACATTGTCATAGTGAAAATAATTGCTTGGTTGTTGCTAGGGTACTTGGGGTGGTTGCTAGACTGTTCTTAGGGTATTTATGGTGGTTACTATAGTGGTTGTTAGGTTACCCATGTTGTTTGCCATAATGGTTGCTAGGGTACTTGAAGTGGTTGCTAGATTGTTGCTACAGTATCCATGGTGGCTACCATCAGAAATAAAAGTTACTATAGTGGTTGCTAGTATAATCATGTATTGCTATTGAAACTGACATAGATTCTTCATTTCAATGGTTGCTATGTTGGTTGCTAGGTAGGTGGTGGTTTAAAAAGTAGCCTGGAGGCATTGTTAATGACATCTGACAGTTTGAATGGCTGAACAGGTAAATAATTGAATAGTTTCAATAGTTGCATTACTTAATAGTGAATGTTTGTAGTGAGGACTTTTTGAAACAATTGTGGGCAGAGGAAAAAGTTAGCGGGGGTCATAGTTGATGACAACTGACAGTTGGAATGGCTGAACAGTTAAATACTTGAATAGGTTGTATGGTTAAATAGTTTAAATAGTTAGATTGTTTAATAGTGAAATACTGTAGTGAGGATTTTTATTTTGAAACAGTTCTATGCAGAGGAAACATTTAGCTGGAGTCATAAGCCCTATTGGGACTAGTTTTATATTGGGATATTGGGTAAAGTAATTATTACCGGAGATTTTACTCCCGTCTGAATGTGCCATGTGAGTAATCATTACGCATGATGCCAGTAAAGATTACTCCAACTTCTACCTTCTGTAAAAAAAGGTCCAAACTTACCCCAAGTAATACTTATCCTGTGTGACCTGCTGTAAATGTGCATGTAAAATTTCCGTTATATCCTGTTTTATGCGGATTTCAAAGTATGAAGAAGATTGAAGAAACATTCAATTTCATATTATGACAGCTCTGGAAAACATTAAGTGCTTTTGTAAGCCTATAGATGAATTTGGCGAGCGATTCGTGTATGCCGCCATTGCTGTGGTGACAAGTGTCAGTCATCAATTTATGAAGCTGTCATTGTAAACTGACTCTCTACAGTGACAGCATCATGAATGCCTGGATTGATAATGTTAAAAAGTGGCCCCCGGTAACTGATGAAGGTATCTTCAATGAATACCATTATTAATTATTTGTTTGAGCGATAAGCAGGAAAGATTAGAGTAATAGAGAGATAACCTGTACCGTTAAAAACTGTGTATATAGCATATGTTATGTGTGTTGATGTTAGCAAGCTAACAGTGATTTAATTATTATGGACATGCTACGTGACTAAAATGTTTGTGTGATGTTTGTGTTTTGTTTGAGATATTCAAGAATATTTTATGAACTGGATGGCCTCCAATGACCAGAAAAACGGCAACTGCAGGTCTCTGATATCATAAGAACAGCTAATGACAGCACACGTGCTCCCAACCTTCCTAGACATGTTTGTAGAAGAGAAAAGGTCTACTTCTTGTGCTTGTGTTTAAATGGCCGCTTCACGTGCAGGGCCGAATTGGTGTATACTACTACACTTAAATCAAGAAGTAAGGTCAAAAGCACTAGTCAGATGCATTAAACTTCTGATGGCTTATAGTTCAGCCTGTAGACAGTTAATAGTCGTTCAACCGGACCCAACTCTTGCATAGATCCGCCAAAAAAAAAAATTTTGTTACCCCTCCCACGCTCAATGGTTTTACTGAGATGTTTTTATCCAGTGTGAATTGGCCATTAATATTACCAATGTTCTGTAATAAAATCACATTACCCCAGGTACCTATGTAGAACTAGTCCTATCCGAATAGGGCTATAGTTGATGACATCTTACAGTTGGACAGTTAAATAGTTGAATTGTCTGAAAAGTTAAATAGTCAAATAGTCTAAACAGTTAAATAGTTAAATAGATGAATTGTCTAAACAGTTCTAGGGAATTAAGAGTCCATGAAAATGCTTAATGTAGTTGCTTTATGTGGACTTCTGTTTTGAATCAGGCAGAAGAAACAGTTGGCGGGAGTCATAATACAGGCTACCCTATGTTAAATGTAAACATCAAATTACTTAGCATCGACATGAGTCATGACGATTGGCCTTTCCTTTCATTCTCAAACCATTTTAAAAATTGCATGTTCGTCAGCCTGGTTATCAAAATTTCTCGGGGGAGACACCCCTGAACCCAACATAAAAAGGACTCCTGGGCTATACCCCTCAATGTTTTAACTTCTGGTCTATGGCCCTGAATATTTTAAATAGCTACCAATGGCCCTGGACAGTTGGAATAGCTCAACAGTTAAATAGTTTAAATAGTTAAATTATTTAATAGCGAATTATTGTAGTTAGGACTTTTATTTTGAAACAGGTAAACAGTTGAACAGGATCCATAGTCTTGAGAGAGCCAAACTGTACAGTTGCTGTAGCAGGCCTACTTGACACAGGATTCTTAATTGCTTAATGACCCTTAATGGCACTATTATGATGACATAATGTAATAGGTTTTAGTTAATGTGTATTACCTGCAGCACTATCAACTAATTATGCTTTTGCCTCATACCACTCACCAGACAAGTAGAACAGAGGCTTGGGCCAGGGACTCCTTGTGGAGCAGAAATTATTTCAAGGACCCCTCATAATCACAACAAAAATGTATCCATTTGTTCTTTCAGATGCTTTTAAAGTCTTATTCTAAAAACATATGTTGCCAATACCACAGTTTTAATAGGCATGTTATTGCATTTGGCAAAACTTGACAGTGCAGGAACAGTTTAAAAATGTTTGTTTCACATAACTAATAATAACTAATATTAATTTTGCTTGCAGTTAATTCCTGTGGAAAGTGTTTTGACATATTCATGTAATTTATCATATAGGCTAGTTTATCAAGTGCAACTAATCTCAAGTATTTTTCTCCCAAATTTTGACTTTGTAGCAATGTACTGCGGACCCCTGGGTGTCCCCGGACACAGTTTGAGAACAAATGCGGTAGAGGAGGTGGGACTAGTTGTTTTGTCTGGCTGTTTGTTGGAAGTTCACACAGGTTTTGCCTGCACACTGCTATGTTTTTTTTTTAATGTCACGCAATTATGATAACTGTAAATAAATATATATATATATATATATATTTTAATGTAAATTAAAATGTCCACTTGTCAATTTTATGGAGTCATATACATTGTAGTTTCATACAATATTTACCACTAATACATGCTTCTGTCCTATAAGTTTAAGACACACATTTAGGAAGCAAGACCTAGGCCTTATGTCCTTCCTTACAACAGACACATTCAGAAATTCAGAAACAGAATCAGTTTTAATTCTACTTGACTTGGCTGCAGTATTGACCCTGTGAACCATGATATTCTCTATTTGGATTAGGTATTTCTGGACATACTCTCAGTTGGTTAGGGTCAATTCTTGGTTTCCTTCTTGGTATGAATTTATTGTCAATTTCTTCACATGTACAAGACATACAAAGGAATCGAAACTGCGTTTCTCACTCCCCTGTGGTGGGAGAGCAAGGGGCCGCCGCCGGATGCCCGCGCCGTCCATGTAATTCTTTCATTCATTCTTCCACGTACCACAGTTTCTTGGGTAAGATTATTTGCTCCCATGGGTTTTCCTATTATTGCTATGCAGATGACACTCTATACTCTACATGAAATTTGGGTGTTATAGTTGATGATAGACTTTTTCTGAACATATTACTGCAGTCATTAAGTCTTATAGATACACATTGTACAATCTCAATAAGTTGGTAACTAATTAGTTCTGGTGCAGATCGCTTAGGAAAAGTACTGCTGGCAAATACAGTTCTTGCACATGGTACTTTCAAAACTGGATTATTGTTGCCATGAGCTGAGGTACAAGGAGGAACCTTTGCAGATTCTCCAGCAATGAAGTGGCATGTTTGGTCTTTTTTCAAGATTTTAAGGTTATTAATGACACATCTTTTTACTTTGTACTTAATTAGATTAATTACCAGACGTGTTTTTTGAAGTCGTTTGTCATTTAGAATTTGTTGTTTTTTAAGGCATTTTGGCTTGGTATTCTTTACGGGTATTTTGTGACTCAGTATAGCTGAGTCACACAATTAGAATATCTATGTACTAGCTATAAACACCTGTAAATTATTCTTATTTTTATATACTATTCATTTTCATATATGACGTATACTGTAAGGTCGTCAAATTTTGTAGTAAGTTTAGTGCAAAGTTGCATAGTTCCAGTGCAGGAGATGCTCTCAGTCAATGACAAAGGTGTAACTGAACCTATTGTGAGTTGCTGTACCGTCAGAATGATCTTTAAAATATAGTTTGAAGGTTGAAAAACTACACTGGATTTCTTTAAATGTAATGTGCATTACTGTTTTTTTTCAACACCAAGAATCACTGTCATGTCCATATTTTTGACAGTGTTAAAACAATAGCAAGTCGGTGTCTGCGGCTTTCGTTTGTGAAGATGTTTTGCCTAATGTGTGAACTCCAAAAGATGACAGTATCAAAACTGCTAGCACTACGGAAGTTTGCCGGTGAGGTCCATTGTTACATCCCCGAGGAAGTTTTTTGCTTTCGGGGTCGACAGCGAGAGACGAGGCGACAATAGAAGTGGAAGTGGAAATACGCTGTCCCATAACGCTGTCCCATCGATCTTAATGGGGAACGTGAACTCACTGGCGAACAAGTCCAACGAACTGGCTGCCCTGGTAAGGAATCAGAAGCTGGTTAAATGGTTTCTTTCCTACGGTTAAATGGTTTCTTCCCTACGGCTAATGTTGAGCTACCGGGTTTCAGTGTTGTTCGCTTGGACAGAGACAATAAACTTTCAGGCAAAAAGAAGGGGGGCGGACTGGTGCTGTACATAAACAACAGATGGTGTAATCATGGTCATGTTACAAGGCTACATTGCAAGGCTAATGACTCAACACACTGACGCATTTTTTGCAATCTCTGGTGACTTATCATGTTCCTCTGGATTCTACCCTCACAAATTTCCACCACCTCCCCCATCTGCCACAGCAGAGTACACAATCAACACCTCCACAGCCCTCCCACCAAGTGAGGACACTCCAATACACCCTCCCCCACATCTGTTACCAGACTCAACATGCCCACCCCCCATCGTCACTGCTGACCAGGTTAGCAAGGCAGGTCCCAAGGCTGTGGACCCTGATGGTGTCTGCTCAAGACTGCTGAAGGCCTGTGCTGTGGAATTGGGGGAGCATCTTCAAAACCTCTTCAACTGCAACAAGGCAGGGTACCTGTGTTGTGGAAAACATCACGCCTGGTACCGGTCCCCAAAAAGGCACACCCTAAAGAACTTAATGACTTTAGGCTGGTTGGCCTCAAATCACACATAATGAAGGCCCTTGAATGCCTACTGCTACATCTTCTAAGACCCCAGGTTTGCAGTGCGCTGGACCCCCTGCTTACCAGGAGAATGTGGGACTGGAGGATGCCATTCTGTTTTTACTGCATAGGGTGCACTCTCACTTGGACAAAGGAGGCAACATTGTGAGAATTATGTTCTTTGATTTCTCCAGTGCTTTCAACACCATCCAGCCCCTCCTGCTGTGAGGCAAGCTGCTGAAGATAAGGGGTGGCCCTAGCCTGGTGACTTGGATTACAGACTACCTCACTGAACGGCCCCAGTTGGTTAGATTGGGGCACCTAACATCAGATGTTTTTGTCAGCAGAACAGGGGCACCACAGGGAACTGTTCTCTCTCCTGTACTATTCACCTTGTACACTACTGATTTCCAGCATAACTCGTGCCACATGCAGTTCTCTGACAACATTGCAATTGTGGGGTGTATCAAGGATGGCCAGGAGGGGGAGTACAGGAACCTGTTGGAGGACTTTGTGGGATGGTGTCGGGAAAACAGGCTGCAGCTGAACACCATAAAAACCAAGGAAATGGTGGTGGACTTCAGGAGAACTGCCCCTCCCCCGCTGCCTGTCACCATTGACGGGGTGAATGTGGAGAATGACAAGACATGGTACTTGGGGGTACACCTTGACAACAAACTGGACTGGTCTGCTAATACTGAGGCACTGTAAGAAAGGGCAGAGTAGGCTCTACTTCTTCAGGAGGCGGAGGTCCTTTAATGTTTGCAGCAAGCTCCTGCTGATGTTTTATGAGTCTGTCATGGCCAGTGTTCTTTTCTATGCTGTGGTATGTTGGGGGGGCAGCACTAGGATGAGGGATGCTGGTCGACTGGACAGACTAGTAAAAAAAGCTGGCTCTGTTGTGGGTATGGAGCTTGAGACACTAACATTAACTGCGGACAAGAGGACCCTGAGCAGACTGCTCTCTATACTGGACAATGATTGCCATCCCCTGCACACCACTTTCACTAAGCAGAAGAGCATGTTCAGCAACAGGTTTATGTCTCTGTCATGTAAAACAGACAGGCTGAGAAGGTTCTTTGTTCCTAGAGCAATTCAGCTTTTTAATACCAAACAAAAGGAGAGAAACATTATTGACTGGAGTGCTTAAGACTGTGTCCCGGACTGGGCAACTAACAAACAAACAAACAAACAAACGGACTGAGCAACTAGCAAACTGCAGACACTGCCTATATGTGTGTGGGTGTGGGTGTGTGTAGGGAGGTGGGTGCAGGGTCGGGTGGTGTGGGCGTTGTCCCTTCTTTCACTGGGAGACAGTTGTATATGTGTAGATGCGAGATGTGTATATGATGCATATGTGTATGTATGAGATGTGTATATGATGTATATGTGGGATATGTTATATGTGATATATTTATGATGTTTATATGCTGCTGGACACCTTCATTTCCTTCAGGATTAATAAAGTAACTCTACTAATCAGACACTGATCAGAAATATATACAGATAGTTGAAATTTTGAATTATTATGCCAAATAGAAAGTGTAGATTCTGAACATCTATAGCTTAATGCATATTTATTGCCGCCATCACTCATCTCAAAACTAAAGCCTTGTTTAAACTCTTGACAAGGCTAGTTGTATTTCTTCTACAGAAGATGAGCTATTGTAAAACATACCTGCTACATGAATCTTGAATACTAGTTTCTCTTTCCCAGCCTCACAGATGTATTCCCCAGCATCCTTCTTCTCCACACTGTCCAACACCAACTGACGGGTTTTACCCTTCATCTCCATGTGGACTGCTTTACTTGAGGTCAACAGATGACCATCCTTATACCATTTCACTTCTGTCTTTGAGTTGGCCACTTCACAGCTCAGAGTAGCTTTCTGAGAGATGGTAACTTTAACCTCCTTTTGGACAGAGTCCTTTTTGGCAAAGCCAGCTTCTAGGGTATCTGAAAAATAAAAGAGCACACATTGACCAAGTATATTTATAAACAAACTGGAGGGTAAAAATAATATACTCCTTTCTACTCCAACATGGTAGAAGATGTTTGACTTTGGAAAGCAAATAGTCAGGATTTTTGACCATCCTTGATTTTTACATAATTCATTTTAAAGGCTTATGAATGACATGTAATATACAATGCTACTTTTGTATCAACAAGAATCTTTAAGAAATGTCCATGTCTTTGACAGAAACACCTGAATATGATCACAAATATAGTATACAGATTGTTGATATTTTGAATTAGTATTACAATTAGAAGATTAGAAGATTAGAAGATTTTGAACATCCATGGCAGGGGTACGCAAACATAACTTTAATCGGTCCACATACCAGATTTTCTCTAATTCACAGGTATGGACACGTACAGGTCAATCAATCAAATAACAGAATAACATTACATCTATTTTTTTCATTTTAATGACAGTTTTTAATGTATTCAACTTAGATTTCTGTCTGTGTGATGGGTGCAGGCTTATGGAAAATTGACACCTGACTTCTGTAAAACTTGGAAAAGCAAATGAATTTCTACTCCATCTGCATTAAAAAAGGCCTTGGCTACATTTCATTTTTGAGTGGTCTTACTCTCAGAGATGCACAACAAGTTTAGTATCAATTTGTCATTCAGATGGAGATCTACCGACTCTCTATCGTCAGAGTTTGAGCAGCCACCATTCATGGCAGATTAATATGACATCTTGTACCTCAGCTCACAGTGTAAGAACTTTACCTTACTTGATACAAATGCTATTTATACTGATGACAATCTGACACAAGCTCAGAACGCTGTCATATTGATACTGCTACAGCTGTCCCATGTGGAGTATTAAGACTAAGTGTAGTAAACAGCTCCATGTAATCATAGTGGAAAATGTGTTAATTGTGACTTCTGAAAATATCACAGATAATTAACATGTAGATTTACAGCAGCGGTTAGGTCTGGGGACCTAATTAAACCATACTTGGGTCCGGATTTGGACCACAGTGCATCTATTGAGTATCTTAGATCTATAGCATAAGATGCACATTTACTGCCACTATCACTCCTGTATCCCCACAATAAAGCCATGTTTCAACCCTCAGGCAAGGCTAGTTGTTTCTGTTGTAGCAGTTGAAAAGTTGTGAAACTCATGCCATACCTGCTACATGAATCTTGAACAATAGTTTATCTTTCCCAGCTTCACAGATGTATTCCCCAGCATCCTTCTTCTCCACACTGTCCAACACCAACTGACGGGTTTTACCCTTCATCTCCATGTGAACTACTTTACTGGAGGTTAACAGATGACCATCCTTATACCATTTCACTTCTGTCTTTGAGTTGGCAACTTCACAGCTCAGAGTAGCTTTTTGAGAGATGGTAGCTTTAACTTCCTTTTGGACAGACTCTTTGTTGGCAAAGCCAGCTTCTTCAACATCTGTGACAAAATCACAGAATATGTTTGTCTTATCTTACACGAAGCACACCGAGTCTGCCATATGAAATGTGCTATACAAATAAACCTTACTTGACAATGGCTGAGTATGTTTAAGACCAAACTGGAAAAGTGAAAATCATGAACTAATTTCTATTAATACATAGTAGATGTTTGATTGAGTTTTACCAATTAGTCAGACTTTGAGCATCCTTGATTTACTGTATGCAGGCCCATATGTAATTCCAAATACTTATGAATTACTTGTAATATGCACTGTTGCTATTTCATCACCAAAAATCAATACAAAATATTCATGTCTGAAAGAAACCCATTTTTTTCTCCTAAAAAGATCACAAATACGCTACAAATTGTTGATGTTTTGAAATACCAGTCCAATAGGAAAGTGTAAATTTTGAACATCTACAGCAGGGGCAGATTTAATGCCACCACCACACAAAACACACATTTCAACTCGCAAGCAAGGCCAGCTTTGTTTCTGCTCTGGTAGTTAAAAGTTCCATACCTGCTACATGAATCTTGAACACTAGTTTCTCTTTCCCAGCCTCACAGATGTATTCCCCAGTGTCCTTCTTCTCCACACTGTCAAACACCAACTGGCGGGTTTTGCCCTTCATCTCCATGTGGACTGCTTTACTTGAGGTCAACAGATGACCGTCCTTATACCATTTCACTTCTGTCTTTGAGTTGGCAACTTCACAGCTCAGAGTAGCTTTCTGAGAGATGATAGCTTTAACCTCCTTTTGGACAGACTCCTTGTTAGCAAATCCAGTTTCTTGGACATCTGTGATAGAATCACAAGAGTTTTAAACTTGGCTAGGAAAGTAAAAATGATAAATAAATACCACAACCTCATGCAGTCTTTCATACAGATATTTACCAAGATCCTTATAACCCATAAAATTCTGTAGTAGAATTGTAACATTTTCTGCACAGCACTGAAAGTGCAAGCTGATCTGAACACAAATCAATGTTCAGTATGTGGCTACAGTGAAGGTGTTTCTTAAACAACTGTGTTTAGTTGTTAGTCACATGGGGTACAGTTTGGAAATAAAATGAAATAGAATTAACAGATATTGTTTACTATACATAGAATCCTGTGACAGGAAAACACTTCACGGCCAAGGCACAAACCGGAAAATTTGCCCACATCCGCAATATGGATCAGCCAGCCTGTACTTTCTGGTACAAAATAGCAAACCAGGAGATCTCTTTGCTAGCTTGAACTTTAATTGCTATGCCAATAGGAGTTTAATGTTTAATAGGCCTATTTAGATGTTACCACAGTCACATAAAATAGGCTACATCAGCCTAGGGCTGTTACTGGTTTATTGATGGATAATCTCAAGCCTTTAGGATTAAAAAAAATGGTTCCAGCTGAGATGTAGCCTGTTTTTTTTGCTTGTTTCTTGGTTCAGTTGTCCCATAATTTAATTGCAACTACTGATGCTGCTCTGGGCTTTCATTCCCCTAATCATTGTTGAAATATAGAATTTGGAAAGTGATACTTAGTCACATCATCTGAAATTTGCATTTATGACTGAAATAGTAAAAATGGAGTATATCACAACCTGGACAGGTTGGAATGGTCCATTCACATGGCCAGTAAAGACACTAAGTTAACTAGACTAGACACTAAACTATTTATTGTCAAATTCATTATTAAAATATCATATAACAATACATTCATTAGGCTTTTCCCTGATTTAAATAGGCTTTCAGGTAGTCCTATTTTCTAGTTATTTTCTTCCTATTCTGTAGTCAGCATTTCCAGATCAAGCTTATTGGAAATAAGCTGTGAATTGTTTGCATCCTCTCTTTTTTTCTCTCTTCTCCATCTTATTTATGAAGACAATAATATTAGCCTATACCAACCTTTTTTACAGTCAGGAAACTAGTATTCATAGACATTTCTTTCTGCCTTTACAGATTAAAACCTAATGTTTGTTATTTACCAGCAATTGAACAGAATGCGAGCCATCTAGTCTTGTGCTTGTTGTAATTTTTACATTTCAGAAATTTTACATTACTTTTAAATGGACTGCATTTATATCGCGCTTTTCTACTCCTACGAGTACTCAAAGCGCTTTACATTGTATGCCTCACATTCACCCATTCACACACATGCACTCATACACCGGTGGCGGAGGCTGCCATGCAAGGTGCCAACCTACCACCGGGAGCAATTTGGGGTTCAGTATCTTGCTCAAGGACACTTAGATGGGGTCAGCCAGATGGGGGCACGAACCTGCAACCCTCCAGTTGCCGAACGGCACCTCTACCACCTGCGCCACCATCTCCCACTTTCTTTCTCACCATCTTCCACTTTTAACTCCACTCTGACATCCACTTGCTTTGGATAGAACTGTAAAATGCAATGGCTGAAGGCTATCTGCATGCGTGAAGCACCGGCATATACTGAGAACCAGCACTGAAAACATAATGTCAGGAAGTGACTGGCCGAAGATGGGCAGATAACCGTGTATTTGTGAAGACGGGGCCAAGTGATCATATTAGGCTACGTTTTGATTTTATGAACAATGCAGTGAAGAGAGGAGAGCAAGGTTGAAAATTCACTGCACACCATAAACTGTATATAAAAACTGTACGCACATTTTTTTTAACAGCATCACATGATCGTTGATATGAATTAATCTATTAATAATTTATCAGAGGTGCTCGAATGCAGTTCGACAAGTTTAACCAACTGTGATATTACTTTCAAAGTGACTATTACTGTATTTTTGGGCTAGGCCTGTTCCTTGTTAGTTTTACAGAAAAGAAGTTGTTAGCAAATAATCTCTTTTGTCAAAGGATATAATTCCCACACAGATGATTGAAACTCAGAAACCCCAGATTAGTCTACGAAACAGACTACATTATAGAACTGATATGCAGTGGTCTTTACACAGGGCAGTATAACAAAACATAGTGGAAGTGAAGATGTTACTGTTTAACTACTGCCTTTTAAGCCCCATACTAACCAAGGCATCATAATTCATATACAACAACTAACTTAAATAAACAGTAATTAGTGATTTGTAATGGCTAACAAATGGCTAGCATGTTACTAATTTGCATGTTAATAACCTAGCTAGTTAATGGAGAATATATGTACCCTAATTTAAAGTGCTACCAGGAATTATAATGATAATAATAATAGTAGTAATGATCAAAGCTCCTTACATAAGCAAGGAGTGGAACTCCCAAATGAAATAAACAAGAAAATAGCTAGCACTTGGTTATTATGAAGTTAAATAACAGAACCATTGCTAAAACCTCTGTCTTTAGATTTGAGGTTTCCCAGCATGCCTGCTGTTGTTTTCTCAGTGGGAGGTAAATATAGCTAGCTATCTATAACCTTTTATGAAATGAGTGCCCAGTACTGTCAAAGTTCACTGAATACTGACCAAGATAGAGCAACATATCGTAAGTTCTTAAATAAAAAACGTCCTGAATTAATAACCCTGCCCAAGACAATGGCCGTGGTCTTGGCCAACGCTAGAAAATTAAAGCCAGATCTAAAATTCAGGCCGGAGTAAAAAACAAAAAAAAAAAAAAAAAAAAAAAAAAAAAAAAACTCTTGTAAATTTTGACTTCTCAACATACTGCTTTACATACATGCATCTTTACCATCTTTAAATTAAATGATGTACTTTTAGCACTTGTTATGTGCATTACACATGTCTTATGGAGGCTGAAGTAGCATGTCCTGCTGACAGCACAGCACAGCACAGCACCACCTTTGAGCAGAGCTATCTGTAATGCATCTCTGTCTCCTATCAAAGTGTCTCTAAACTAGGAAGAGTCATGTCACTAGTTTTGCTGCTGTGAAAGTACCTGTCAAAAATAAGATTCATCCTTCTATAAGGTTAATCCTTCTACGAGTTATCAGGATTAGAATTAGGTTGCGTACATGATAGTCAAAAAGACGACTCTTTGACTACTAACACTACTTTCACTGATTGCCGTTTTCAGTTCAACCAATATTATTATAATTATAGTTTACGACATGTGGTGAGACAGGTGGGATGGTTCAATATCCTTGACCATCAATACAGGTGCTCCTCAAGGTTGTGTCCTGAGCGCTCTCATTTATTCCCTGTACACTCGCAACTGTGCAGCTATGTAAAGCTCTAATATGGTCATTAGGTTTGCTGTAATTGCCCTGATTATTAATATCAGGACAACAACCTTTCTCTCAACATTATAAAACCAAGGAGCTGATCATAAACTTCAGGAAGAAAGGAGGTCAGTTGGACCCCATTATCATCAATAGTTCTATAATGGAAAGGGTGAACAGTGAAAGGGTGATGTTCCTGGGTGTTAACATCACTGAAGACCTCACCTGGGATAGCCACACTGACCAGATTGTTAAAAAAAGCTAAGCAACGTCTCTTCCACCTCAAGCGACTAAGGAAGTTTGGTATGCAAACAACAATCCTGAAGGCCTTTGATGGAGGCACCACAGAGAGCCTCCTGACTGAAAACATCACTGCATGGTTTGGAAGTTGCTCTGCTACCAAACAAAAGGCACTGCAGAGTCATGTGCACAGCACAAAGCATCTGTGGGTGTGATCTGCCCTCCATCCAGGACTTGTATAAGAGGCAATGCATCAGGAAGTCCAAAAGAATCTGTAAGAATTCCAGCTATCCTAATCATGAAATGTTTCAGCTGCTACCATCTGGCAAGTGATACTGTGCTCTTAAGGCTTGAACCACCAGACTCCAGAACAGTTTTTTCCACCAAACGACAAGTCTTATGAACACTGAAACAATGACATCCTCTGTCAGTCTTTTCACTATAAGACTTTCCATTGTTTTCCTCACACACACACACACACATATACACTCTCTCTCTCAACACTTAACATATTATTTATTTATTATTGATTTTTGAGGAGCAAAAACAAGTATTCTACCCTCTTGTACTATTATAATGAGATGTAATAAGGACTATCTTGACTCTTTAATCAAAGATCATTGAATACTGACCAAGATAGAGCAACATAACATGTTACAATGGGAGCAAATGTGAATAATTCCAGTTTGCATTAGTGGGAGGGTCACATTACATACAATATAAACTTTTCGATGATCTTTAAACTTTTGAATGTATCAGCGTATGAGACTCTGGTGTGCATAAAGGGGGATCCACTTGACTAATTTGTAAGGGGGATGGATGGGTATTTCCCACACAATAACACAATAGACTAAAGAGCGTAGGAAACAAAGTAATGTGGGGTTAAATATAACACACTTTTTATCCAGATGCGAGAATTGATCAGGGCATGCTATAGAGATCTGGCAGTTCCGTTCTTTCATTGTATTATTATATCATTTTGAATAATGCCACCATGTTGGCAGTAAAGTTGGTCTAAGTATGAATGTACATAAATGGTGCCAGTTTCAGATAAAAAGACTTATAGGCTATAACTTATAGGTCATTGCCTGTTAAGTTAGTTCTAACAAGGTTAAGTTAGTTCTAAGACAGAAATTCGATCAATATTGTGAGTGCATAATGCATATCCGCATATCCATCGAATGTCAAATTTGAAGCTAACTTCAGCTATTTCTTAGATTACCGCTACTGAAGGAATTCGAAAGGCACAAACTCTTACAGAAACAGGCTACACTTACTCATTTTTAAAATGCAATCATCAAGCAACTTTCGGTAGAATTGTCTGAAAATGGTATACCATATAGGTCATTGGAACAAACTTCAAGTGCATATATAGCAGAGACATGTTGCTTCAATAAATATATGATTAGTCTAGCTTAAATAGTTTTAGAGGTCTTAGCTGTTTTTTACCTGCTCTTGCTGATCTTTGCTGGTCTTACTGGTCGGGCCACGACTTAGACTTGCTGATGTGACCATTTTAGGAAACTGGTCATGTTGGTCTATGTAAGTGTGTTGATTTATGTTGGCCATGCTGGTGACCAGCGTATCAAACTCGCATTGATGGTTTAATGGATAGCTCATGCTGGTTTGACCAGCCATAAAGCTGGACATTGCTGAACTGAAAGTCAATCTCCAGCTCAAAGGACCAGCCTGAGCTTGTGTGAACTATAAAACCATCATGATTCTACCATCATAAACCAACAAAATCACAAAGCTTAACAAGAGTAGTCTTATTACTGCTCAATAAATGAGTATACCGTCATTCAAATAATAAGGCATACATACATACATAAATAAATAGTCTAGGAATTTTAATTTGGTGGCTCAGCCACACCTACACTTATTAATGGTCACCACCACTCAAAAACTGTAGCTGAAAACTTATGCCATACCTGCTACATGAATCTTGAAAACTAGTTTCTCTTTTCCAGCCTCACAGATGTATTCCCCAGCATCCTTCTTCTCCACACTGTCCAACACCAACTGACGGGTTTTGCCCTTCATCTCCATGTGGACTGCTTTACTTGAGGTCAAAGGATGACCATCCTTATACCATTTCACTTCTGTTTTTGAGTTGGCAACTTCACAGCTCAGAGTAGCTTTTTGAGAGACGGTAGCTTTAACCTCCTTTTGGACAGAGTCCTTGTTAACAAAGCCAGCTTCTTGGATTTCTATGAAAGAATGATAGAGAATGCAACATATGTTATGTTAACATACGTCACAACCATAATAATTCAAACAATCTGAAATGTTTAATATTTGTGTAGTGTAGACACTGAGCATGCAGAGCAATAATCTGATCACTGACCACAATACTGCAATTATGGTCTTTACTAATATAATATTAGTTTGCTAATAGAATATTCTGTTCATATTCCCATTTAGGTGCGGCACAGCATAGTCTGATTAATTAGATGTACCACTTACCGGTACATAATATGACCGCCGCACACTGCAGCATGTGCCATCTGAAGAAAATCTCCATCCCTACTCTTGTGATGTTTTGAATCGCAACTCTTGCATGCTGACACACATGGCAACACACATACATACATGTTCACATGTACTGTTGTGTGTTGGGGTTTATAATACCAAAATTGTCTGAATACAAATGTCTGCTGGTCCTATATTCCTATGTAAACAGCAAGGCACTTTAACAGCAAGGCACTATTCTCTGTATGACAATCATGTGAGGTCAGGGTAGGCAAGATGGGCAGTGCTGGCTGATCCAGAAAACTAAAAATCCTGAAAAATATATTAAATTCATAAAACTATATAAAACATTCAACATTCCTAGAAAACTCTGCAGAGTTTTCAGAAATCTCCACTTTGGCAGTGGTTGTCAAAGGTAGTCATTTTCAGTGACTAAAACCTCCATTTATGTAGAAGTGAGTGGTGCAACCGCATACATAAATATGCATTTTTATTAGTGCTATCAATGTTAACCCATGTGATTAATATAAAAATTAAAGTTTTTTTATACAAATTCATCATGCAGAGGCATACGTCACTACACACACAGGGTAGGTAGTTCCACTCAAAGAAGTTTGGTGAATTGTGCTATGCGAACGTCATATGTATCCACAAATGACTCATATGATCACTGATGTGTGAGCCTGGCCTAACATCTCTGCTGAGTGTCATCCATGTCTCCTTCCGGCGGACCCCTGTCACTGTCCCCTCCTGAGTGGACTGCAACCTACACTACGGAAGGCCCATGCCCATGGCCCAGGACCGACTCTTCTTTCCTTAAGGCTTTGTGATTGAACCCCCTCATAACGGCACTGTCAAATGGACCTTGTTACCTCCATGATCCATCTCACTTTGTCTAGCTGCTACTACTACACTGTCCAGCCATCATTTTTGATAACCACCAATGGACTGACTACCATGTAATGTTATAGGATAATATTCTGGAACTATTATGATCCTTGGCTAAAATCATGGACAACTTGTAGTCTATCATGGTTACTATTGATTGTACATTTCCTGCATGACCCCAGGAATTTGGGTTAGCCCCTTGAGTCTTGGATCTGTCCAAGGTTTCTTCCTAGACTAACTAAACATAAGGTAGTTTTTCCTTGACCCTTGGGTGCTCCTTCTGTAAAGCGCCATGAGACAATACTATTGTAAAAGGCGCTGTATAAATAAAATTGAATTGAATTGAATGTGTCATTGTAGGAACGATTCATACAGATTTTTAACCTTCCATGTTGTGTACTCTATAGCTTCTTGTTTATGTTTCTGAGTACTCCTAATTAGTAAAGCATGTTGGCTAGACTGTTTTTAAGACATTTATTTTCCATTTGCAGAATTCAACATAGCATCCACCATTACCTAATGAAAAATACTGCACCAGTGCTAAAGCATCTGGGGAAACAATGACCAATAAAGAGACAGTTACTGCCACTCTACTTGTTGTTACCAATAATATACTCCACAGCAAAAGTTAATCTTGAGATGGCAGGAAGCCTGTATCAAAGTAACACTGAGGGAAGTCATACAGAATTGCTGTCAGCTGTGCAAGAAGTGTTACAAACTGTCAACACATGAGGCTTTGGAGGCATGTTTTTTTGCTGCCTGCCTGATGTGATATACCAAAGTGAGAATAAACTGGATGCTCACAGCTATCTGAGCAGGCAGGGTGAACTCTCAACAACAGGGTAGTGCCAACACCAACCAGCACCTCCCAAGACCTGAGAATGAAAAGTACCAGATCATCATATGGGAGAGGGTAGAAAGTGTATGTGGAGCAAATGAGTACAATAAAAGCACTAGTGGAACTAAGAACTTTTTTACTTTTTTGAACAAGATCAAGTGACCATCACAGTGGCAGAAATCCCCACAATGCATAAAAAACTGCACAGCACCAAGGCCTGACATGTTGTATGTCTACTGAACTGGCTATGTGTGAGTGTCTCGCCATGCAAATGAACCAGTTGCTCAGGAATAAAATCAAACCAAAAACAGACCAATAACCTGCCTGTGTACAACACATAATCTCCTCTCAGATTGATAGCAGATTATGTGAGAGGAGAGCCTAGAAAGGAAAGGCAAGAACAACAGAAGAGCTATGCACCAACAACTGGTGAATAAGGCAGGCTCCAGAGGTGGCAAAGCCAAACAGACCAACTTACTTATATGAAACAGCAGAAAGTAACCAAAACACCAACCAGGGCCAAACTAAGCAACAGAAGAAGCCACATGGTTATCCCCTATGTGGCTGGACTGTTTGCAGAACTAAAGAGGACTTTCTCTAAACACAGCATAATAGTTCACTTCAAGCCCAGCAACACTCTTAGACAGAGACTGGTTCAACCCAAAGGGGAAAAATACAAGACACAAATTTAACAATTTTGTTTCTGTAGTGCAATGAGGAATGCCTAGATCAGTACATTGGGGAAATAAAGCAACCACCTCACAAACGCATGGCACAACACAGAAGGGCCACTTCATCAGGACAGCACTGAAGGGCATTCCTTTGAAGGTACAAATGTCCACATTTTGGACAGAGAAGATTGGTGGTTTGAGGGAGGAGCGAAGGAAGCCATACATGTTAATTTGGAACAATAATAACTTTCACTCTAGTTCTCTAAGTCCATGTGATCCCAGGTAACATGACAAAGGGTTTGGTCAACAAGTCACCAGTGTCACCCTACTACAGGTATATTCCCTGGGACCACCAGTTCTTTTGGAAAAAAGAAGTCCAGTTTCCTTACAACTTTTTAGGATAAGGAGGTGTTGTGATCTATAGTAGAAGGGGAGACTTAAGGTGCAGGGTAAGCAAGAATGCAAGCTGTGCAGGTTCAAATAAGTAGATGCTAGTAGACATACTGTATATGGACTATAATAATCAAGTGACTTCTGGAACATCTGTACTGAGTATGTTGGAAGTCCCATGGTTATAATCAGATGCATCCCTGATTAAGAGACTAAGTGATTGAGAATGGTGCTCGTTTTTACTCATTAGCACATCTGGTAAGGTGTCAGGAGAGAGGTTTACCAATGTACTGTACTGTTGGGAAAGAGGTTTACCAATGTAATGTACTCAGCCCCCTAAACCTCACTCTTACCCGGGTCATGGCACTAGTGTAACCTGCGTCATCCTGCATAGTTAAGCACTGCACGCACCCAGGCTCAAACAAGCATCTAGCAGCGCCACAGGAATCCAGCACTAATCATTACCTAATCATTAATATTGATCACAATCATCATTATAATCATTTATAATTATTATGAGCAATTTGTATAGTCACTAAACATGGCTGGTATCCATAACTGGTGTTCAAATGATGTTTATAAGCAAATTATTATGACTATCCACTCCCCCCCAAAATTGGAAACAGGTGGTTTTGAGAACTATGGGATGTAGAGTGAAAGAACTTAAAGTGCAGAAAACTATGTGAAATGTTCCTAAACCTGAATTTTGCTACATAACTGGGAGGGGAAAAACCGCATAGTAACAGACTTACAGTAAAGGGCATGATAGAACAGCATATTTTCAAAGTTTGTTAAAAGTCCTTTAGATATATATGTTTTTTCCGTTTCATGTCAGAAACGTGAAAAGGGATACTTTTTGCGAAATAAGAAAAAAGTTGAATATATCTTCCACTGCAAGTTAAAGATAAAAGTGTATTTTAAGAGAGCAAAGTGCTAATGTCTGACACTCAACTTCTCATTGTTCAAGTGCTGTAACTTGTGATCCAGGGCACCTAGAAACAAAATTAAACCTGCTTAGTCTAGATGTTAACATGCACATGATCTTTCTCTGCTATATTTGCAACATTTTAAGATAATCCTATATTTCAACAAGCAATTTGTGTATGTCATCTAAAGTATCTAAAGTAAGGAACTTTCCTGAGTGGCGGTTGGCTAATGTGGCTATTACATTGCATCATTAACATCAAAATTGAATCCGATATTGCTTCCAGTCGTCTTATGTGCAAGAGCACCACAAGCAGAAAAACATTAAAAGGGTTATAAGCATGGCAATAACAGGCCGTCAGGCAATTGGTACAGGTCTATAACAACAAGAATATACTCAAGAACAGTTTCCAGCTATAATACGAAGTGTAAACAACCTGCACAGAGTGTGTATGTTTTTGCTGTGCTATACTGTGCAATAAGGGATCTGTGATATGTTCATGGAGGAATGTAGTTGTCTCCTGGGAGTTAACTCCTAATTTATGGTTTATTTTAACTTCAAACTTTTATATACTTCATTTATTATTATTTGCATGTCTATGCACTGATAAGTATTGCACCTAAATTTTGTTGTACATGTGACCATGACAATACATTTTCATTCATTCATTCATATTGTAGGCTATATTGTATTTCGAAGTGAAAGTGCACTTGTGTTACTTGTGCCCCCTCCCCTTCTTCCTTAACTTCTCCGTGCAATACCTCAGCAAGCTAGCTATAAACTAGAAAGGGCACTTTCTCTGACATAAGACCTGATGCACAAATTAAAAAAAATGATTTAGACATAAAGCTCACAAATATTCTAACATTAAGCATCTTTAATTAGGCCTATCTTAATCTTAACATAGGCCTAAGCAACAAGTTTCAAAATATTTCTCGCAGGTCATAATTTAAAGGAGACATAGAATGCAAAACCATTTTAGGAGAGGCTATGCATGGCCAAAAAGCTATTGTGAACATGAGGCATGACTGTGCCCTCGTTTATATGAAAATCTTGAACTTAGAAAAAGCCACTATAACATGGGATTTATAGTAATATGTGATTTCAAAAATCACAAATCAATTGTAGTTCAATTGTGGTTTCCAAAGAGGATGGCATTTAGCCAAAAGGATCATTTCAGTACCCAGGCTAAATATAAGGTGTTAATTGGGCTTGTAAATTTGCACTTGAACTTATTTTTGATAAATCAAACTTGAATGTATTCTATTTTATTTTCTATTTTCAGAGAACAATGTACAATACTCCATTCATCAATTCTATGTCCCCTTTAACCTTTAAAGTCCTGTGGCTGCACCTCCATGCAACTTCACTAGACTTAAATGGCAGTGCTTTTTCAGTCTAGCTAGGCATTCATTGGACAAATGGCTCAAAAGCAAAATTTCCAGATAAGCATTGTGGTTTCTGTCGAGAAAGTTTTTTTCAATTTCATTTTTCAATTTTATTAATCCATCATTGATAATCTGATAATAAGTCTTCCTGACAATAAGTTATGTAAAAAAGATCCACATGTATACAGCACTCTTTACTGACGTCTGTCATGTAGCCTATGTGCATGTGCCAAAGTTGTGCCATTCCCAACAGCCTCTCATTTCGGGAGAGCACACCAGGCTATCTAATTATATATTTGGGCTACTTGCTCAACTTCTAGATAGAGACCCCCCAACTTAATCAGGTTGGGTCAGGTAATCAACACAATTTGTCACTTTGTATCAAAACAGTGATCACACATTTTCTCGATATAGCAGAAAAAATTATTTAAAAATTTAAAAGAAAACAAATAAGGAGGGTCTAAGTGGAGGCTAACACAGAACATAAAGTAATTTAGAGTTTCTGTTATTAAACACAATTGAATAATTAATGAAGTTCAATTCTCCATGTACGCTTATTTAATATTACACTATAAATGACCTTTAAGCAGCATTTGTTCATACCTGCTACATTAATCTTGAACACTAGTTTCTCTTTTCCAGCCTCACACATGTATTCCCCAGCATCCTTTCTGTCCACACTGTCCAACACAAGCTGACGTGTCTTGCCCTTCATTTCCATGAAGATGTCTTTACTTGGACTCAGCAATTTTCCATCTTTGTACCATTTCACTTCTGTCTTTAAGTCAGACACCTCACAATTTAGAGTTGCCTTCTCAGATACTGTGACGTTAACTTCCCTCTGAAGAGACCCTTTGTTGATGAAGATGTCTGTTTGGGTTTCTGAAAGAAAATAACAGATTACTTAAGCCTACAAATCCTATAGTCAATACATTTGGAACATTCTTAAATAATATATATACAAATACAAATGATGATTTCATAGTGGGGAATGAATTGAGAGATGGTCTTTGAAACGTCACATAATAACATTCAAGATGCAACAAGATGGGGGCAGAAAAAAATATTTTGTTGATAGGGAAGAGTGGGGCACAAGGTAGCACACAATTCTAAATTTCAGTTTCAGTGAGTTCAGTTATTTTCTATATGTATTGCTTTTTTTCTGCTACAGATGTGCACTTAAATGTTTTGAATCTTGAACCTTCTAAATCTTGAATCTTGAACTTTCTAAGACTTACCATTTTTGTACAGTTCCCTTAGGCGAGTTAGTTGGAACACTGAAAATAAATGACTGACCCAAATCTCGCGTAAAAGTCAGAACAAATCAAATATTGACCAACCTTCGTATATGGACAAATAACCCATACACATATGTGCAACATGCATGAAGTCAAAAATGTAATAGAGAAGTAAATAGTGTGTGTGACATTTTAACCCTCCATTACTTTGAGCCCTGTGCTCCCCTAGACTCAAAAAACACACAGTCTTACAAATGGGGACTGTACATTGGTCCAATGCCGTATTGCTCTGACCAAGTCAGAATAATAGCATGTCAGACTAAAGGGATGTAAAACCACTGGGTTTTTTTCAGACTTGGTTGGACCAAAGGGGCATTGAAACAGCGACTTTAGAAACTTAACCTCAAAAACTAAAAAGGAAACTTCAAACAATGTGTGGATTGTACTGCTATGTTTTGTTGTGAGCAGAATTTAAGCCATGAAGAGCACACTGAAAAACACTGGGTTTCTGATAATGACCTTAGAGATGGAAAACATACAAAAACAAGAAAGTGGATCGATTTCATTTTGTATTTTACTTAGTGGATCTTCACTGTCATGTAATACAAAAGTTAAGTTCCATTCCTTTGGGGATGCTGAAAAAATAATACACGCATTTCTTACCTCCAGACTTGATTATTATAATGCTCTGCTATCTGGATGCAGTAATACCTGTATCAGAAACCTACAGCTAATGCAAAACCCTGCGTCCCAAAGACTAGGACTCACTAGGACTAAAAAACGTAATCAATTTAAGAATTCAATGGCCATGTTCCAACATATATTTTCGGGTTTCTGGGTGGGACAGCGGGTCTGGTTGTCATCCAGGGATCTACCATTATGGGTGGAGTCCCGTAAACTTGCCTTTCATGTTTCCCGTCTCCAACCAGTTCTGACCTCCCCTTTTGCCTCAGCCCCCAAGCCCCCACCCCCACCTTGGATGTTCCAGGGCCAACCAGTCTGCACGCTCTGGATCTTTTTTCACGAACCTACCACTAGATGTCGCCAAATCTAGTTTCTGTCCTGAAACATTATTTTGTGTTGGTTGATGCCTTGATTATCTTAATTGGGTCATGTGTGCTCCTTGTTAACCAATTGTCTCAGAGTATTTAAACACTGTGTTTTGTGTCCCTCTTTGTTGAGTCTTCGCAGCGTAATCCCTGTAAGTCTTTGTGTTACGTTGAACGCTCTGTGTGCTTGCAATTACACTCTGAACACTTGGCCTCTGGTTTGCTCTCTGTTTTCTCTGTTGTGGATTACCTTGTGGATTGTCTGAATTTTTTGCCTGTTTTGGACTACCTATGGTCTGACCCTTGTCTCATTAAGACCCTGAACTTTTGGATTCCTTTTGACATTGACTTTATTTGTTTCATGTTCTGGATCCTCTGTATTTTTTGAACTTTTGGAATTAAACCCCTAAACTTAAACTCCTTTTGCTGCATTTGAGTCCTTTCCTGTCAGCTCCATGGTCCAGTGGATTGTCTCCAGACTTTAACCTGTAAGACCTAGGATCGATTCCTGGGCGTAACAACTTTTACATTTATGTGTGCAGAACGCTAAAAATATTTACAATTATTTACTGATGTAACATAATTACTGGAAATGGCTGTCCTGGCTTAAGTAACTAGGAAGGAATTGGAATTGGAGGAATTGGACAACAGTGTGTCTTGGCATTTGTTGGGACCTGGGACCTGGATGTCAGGTTACAACATGGTGCCCATGATGCATGTGATGGCCTCTCTCTGCATTCACGTCATGAAGTTCTTTGCCTCAGAATAACAGCACAACTCAGCAGCCATTATCCTTTACTTATCTAACTCTGAGGTACAGTGTAGTCCACGGGTCGGCAACATCCGATTTTCATTGGCCCTCCAGCTGATTCCATGTTTTTTTTTCAGAGCGTGTCTTTTTTTATTATTATTCTGCCTCCTATGGTCGCGGACCTTGTGCAAAGGAGTACCTGTTTAACAGAGGTAATGACCACATCCATCGAGTTGCCATCAGCTAGCTCTTTTAACACGGCAATCTTTGAAAAGCTATATTTGAAAAGCTCTGCATCGGTGAAAGGCCTGTTGTGTCGTGCAAGCAGCCTTTAGGGACGCACTTGTGGCTTTTTCTTGTGATGTCAGACCTCAAACTAGGATGCTGCTGCTTTTCATATAACCATCTGAGAGCTCTTCAATTTAGCATTTTTGTGCCTCTAATCGGAGTGGATAAGCAACACTGCTTCGTTTTGTGGTGCCACCTGACATTATATTCTTTGCAAACAGCAATAACTTCTTTGCATATGAGACACATAGGCTTACAATTACTACACCTGTGTAAGATGAAGGCGAATTTGCCTCCATTCCTCGTTATAGCGCCTGTGTTCGCTGTCAACTTTACGTTTAAGAGCTTTTGAAAGCTAACAAATGTCTTTGTACGTATTTTCCGCCAAAACAAACATTGTAACATTGTAAGCAGACGGCCAACGTAGTATTTCCGAAATAAAAAAAGAAAGATCGTCTGACTTATTAGTAATTTATTTATTATTATTGCCATTATTAGCCCTTTTACAGTTGCAGATGACTCAATAGTTAAAGTCCATTAAGAAAATTCAATTATCAACCTAAAAGAGACTATTGATGGGCTTGAGCACATGCCACATGGTTTATTTATTGTGATAAGTTATTTTTATCAACCTTTTTTTTATATTGACCATTCTCCATGTAGACCTGTTTTTTTGCCAGTAAAGCTTGGCAAAGGTTTCTTACTGCAGGGTGTTTAACCAAGCCATAGGCCGGACTCTGGCCCGCCACCTGGTGGCGAAAAAAAAAATCTGGCCCGTGGCCTAAATTACTTGCCGACCCCTGGTGTAGTCTGTAAATTAACTAATTTCCCAAAACGTCATTCTCCTTTAAATAATATGACTATCTGAGCCTATAAAAGTCATTTAAGGTTTAAATCTGATGGCTTATTCACTTGTCTGCTGACATTATGTAGCTTACATCTATCCCTTGTCAGAGAATGCATGAAGACCCTGTTGGGTCAAAACATTACACTATGGTTTTAACCCTTAAGCTAGCCTTAGTGAAGTGGGATGCACATACATCTATTTAATAAAACAAATTAGAGTCTAACAATGGGAACTGAAGATAAGTATTACTCATCTGGCTTAGAGTGGATGTACTAGTTTTGCTTAGGTGAGCCGTTGCAAGCAAACGTGTTATTTCCAGATATCTGTCCAAAAAAGGGATGTCCAACATGCTGCAGTAGCCCTTCAGCTAAATATACAGAATTTGAATGCAAATGAAGGTTTCCAAACCAGTTGATGGAAGGAATATGTCCTGAGGTCACTTTACTTGCTGGACTTGAGCAATGTGGTGATGAGGTACTAAGTCTCTTGTGATTTTACCAGTTGCAAAAGGCAGAAGTTATTATATCCCACGTGAATAGTTGCAGCCTGTTGGACTTGGACGATGGAAAAGACAAATGTGTTGATGTCTGAGATGGGTGTCCCCAGCAAAAGGTCTTGGCTGCTGGTAGACTGAGATGTTGGACCATAGAGGAGCCTATGATGTGTGTGTATGGAGCAGTTGTGGTGGGAGAGTTGCTACCAAAATGCTAAACCATGAAATTAGGTGTACAACAGTCTTGCCTCGTGGCAAGTAGGACTGTGCACAGGTATCCATGGTTACTTATAACTCCTCACTTACTTCCCACAACCTGTCTGTAGCTTTATGTTATAGCCATGGTCCCCAACACATCTCTATCTTGGACAATGTATCAATTAAACACTTTGTAGTCTTTCAGTTATATATCTTAATGGTAAGTACCACTATATATATATTTTTGCATTACTGTGATAAAACAGTGAAGATAAAAAAGAAAGCGAGCAAGAGAGAAAAATGGGATGGAATCGTAAAATGACGACAGGTCGAACCTGAGCACCTGCCTGTTTATGATACACCTACACACATAGCCGTTTTAAGAACTGGAACATGCAAAAATGCTAATCTGCAGTATACAAAATTACAGTGACTAGTAGTGACACTCTAGAAGTTCAAAATGGTCCATCACTAGGCGAGAAAATTATGGGGAGGGGTGTGAAAATTACTTTGAGTCAGATTTGCACCTGGGTATGGTCTAGCTCACTGTTTGTTTGTTTTTTTGGGGCTAACAGGCTGATAACACAGGAATATACACAAAAATACAAGAATGTAAATGAAAGAACAAGAAGACAAGAAGACAGTTGCCTACATGCAGATGAACTAAACCAGATATGCATTCAAATCTCTTACCTTTAATCTTGACCTGGAATGTCACCTTGTCTTCCACTGTTTCACATGAATATTGTCCCTCATCACTGTGCTTAGCATTCTTGATAATGAGCTTTCGCATTGTTCCTTGGGAAAACACTGATGTCCTCTGGTCTTCCTTTAGTTCTCTCTGCTCTTTTTTCCAAACCACAACTGTGTCATCAGTGGACACCTCACAGCTGAGTTCCACATCACCAGTGAGTCGCATAGCAGCTCCCTCACTCTTTGACTTATTTACAAACCTGCCCGGCTCATCTAAAAAAGATAGAAAAACAGAATCAAATATGTTTTATAGCAGTCTGCAAATAGTAGTACTTGGGTTGAGTTCTGCCTCTTGCTATCTGGGGGGTGGCGTGTCCAGACTTTCAATAGTTTCATTCAAAGGTCTCTTTCTCTGCCAGACTAACACTGAACTATCTACAGGTTGTGATCCATGAATGTATGTAGGCAGATCAGAAATGCTTTAATTCATTTTTTGTCAAACACATGTTAAGAAATTAGTTTTACCTTAAAATATAAGTCAAAAATATATTGTTCAGACAACTGTAGAGCCTACATCCAGTGTAGAACTATGTCAATGATATGGTGTAACAACATACGAAGGACGGTGGAACATGTCCAAACTCATTTTACATATATCATGAGGGAATATAATAAGGGGTTTCACCCTCTATCACAAGATCTATACAGTATTATGCCTTCTCCAAAATATGCAAAAAAAAAGTGATATTACCTTTAAGAGCAACCTGAATGAATATTCTATCTCCACCACATATACACTCATATATGCCAACATCTTCATGGGTGATTTTGTGTATCACAAGAACTCGCGTCCGGTCTGTGGACAGACACTCATATTTTTTCCCTGGCTTTATTTCCTTGCCATCCCTCATCCATATGACCTGTGGGCATCAAAAATAGTAGTTCACATTGTGGAACATCACAACATTCAAAAGGTAATGGCATTTCAATTTCACTGGTCACAAACCTGGACATTTGGATCTGACACTTCTGTCAGCAGTTTTGCTGATGTGTAGGCTGTGAATCCAAGAACCTCTGTCTCAGTGGATTTTCTTGTAAAGTGTGCTGGTGGAGCTAAAAAGTGCAAAAAAATGACTTGGAATGTGGCAACATTTTAAAACCTCTCTCCCAGAGTTGCAAGTGTTAGATTTCTCATTTCACATTCCGTAAAGTTGGAAAACACATGAAAAGGAATTTGAGACCCTTACTGAGACCAAATGTTCGGGATCAACAGGATGAAGAGAGTGTATACCCAGGTAACAATTTATGATTTAAGGAACATTCTGGAAAGGTTTTCTGTTGGGTACGGGAACATTCCATGAAGGTAGTTTTGGTTCTCTGAAGGTGTGCTAGGTTATTAAACGTAAATACAACAATTGCTTGGTTGCGGAAAAAGATTCACGATTCAGCAGAAAAAAGATGCATGAGCTGAGGGACGCGAACCCAGGTCACCTGAGTGGTGGGAGGGGTGGGGGTGGGGGGTGGGGTACTGCCCCCGCCTTTCTATTCCTTATCAGCCTAAAGGGGCGACCTGCACACCACAAAATCTACACTGAATGTTGCCAAGATGACACTTTTCTCTCTCAACTTACCTTTCACACTGAGTGTGCAAACACTCTCAGACCCACCACCAACAAACTTTACTTCAGCCCCACTCAACTCAAGAGTGGCCTTGTGAATGACAAGTGTGTGAAGGGTCTTTGAGCGGGTAATAAGGTAATCAGAGCCACTGCGAAGGAGAGTGTTATTTAGCTTCCAGGAGCCTGAGCAGACAGCAGAGAGCTCAACAGTTAAAGTAACTTCTTCACCAGTGGTGCCACTGGCATTCACAAGGCCCTTTGTTATGTCTGCTGTTGGTTCTGTAAAAGACAATGCAAAGGTAATGAAAAAAATCATAGCTGGTATTTAAAAACAAGCAATTCCATATCTATTCAAAACAAAAATATTGTGTTGATCACCATGGTCTCAGGAAGCAATTAGATTAGAAAAAGTAGATTTTGTTTGGTTTGATGATCATCACACTTATTTATAACATGTATTTACTAACAATACATTTACTATATATTCTAAAACAATAGTTCTGACCCATGAACGGATAGTTCTGGCCCATGATCAGCTGAATTACATCTCACATCTCAAAGCTGTTCTATAAACCCAAAAAACCCTCCACGTTGACTGCATTCTCTCTTAATAGTTTTTTTCCCCCAAATTAGTTGCATCATGTGTAGATTTATGCAATCATTGAATTACTGACTGACCACCACTTGATTAGATTCAAACAAATCCAGACAATATTATTCAGACGGTAAAATGTCTGTGATTCTGAATACGGAGTACTAATTTCCAAATTTCACAAAAATGTAGTCCACGAGAAAAGGTATTAGGCATTACCTAATTACCTAGACATTTTTGAGATGGTATCTCATTTTATTCATACTCTTAAAGTCGCCATGAATATTGATTTTTTTCTGTAAAAATGCAATTTTTTTCACTTTCTTAAAAGGAAAGGGTAAATGCAAACCCAATTGTTCTTTCTCTTACAATACTATTACCCAATCTACATCATTTAGACTGTCTGGCAAGCTTCAAAAGCCTCTAAACATTTCAACTTAACCCTGCTGCTGTATCACTAAATTGGATTTAGGCTATTAGTCACAGTGTCACTCAGCAGAATCTGTGGCCTACTTGCTTTTAGAATATTTTTTTGAAATTTACACTTCCTCAAATGGTCGTAGATGGTTTGAAAGTTCATATTAATTTTTTCTGTGCCAGAGCAGGTCTGAATTATTTGTACTGAAGTAATGAAAATAATGCAAACAAAAAATACTGACTGAAACGTCTGTATCCGTTTTTTTCATGTTCCATATTTAGACTATGGCATGGTTTGGGAAACACTGCTCTAAGTCAAATGGAGTGGCAGCTACACTTAAATGTCACATTGTGTAGGCAAAAGTTGGGGCTTGCATTTGTAACAGTGATTGACGGGTCGACCCAAATGATGTGAGTAAGTGAGAGAGACAGAGAGTTAGAGATAGGTATATAGCCTAAGTTTAGACATGTTTTAAATGTTTAGTTGTTTTTTCCTTATACATTTCAAGATTAAAAACTCTTTTTGCTGTTCCGTGATTGATAACTGAGATTTATGGGAATCATGAGTAGCCTGGGCTGTCGATCATGAAAAAAATTGGGACAACCAAACAGCAGTGCAAAGTGAGCAAATTCCTCTCGTAAGTAGGCCTAGGTTGCCATGTGTATTTCTCTAGACTATTGCAAATTACAATGTAACCTCATTGGTTTCTTTGTTATTTTCTCTCTCAATTTTAGCAGGTTGAGTCAGGTTGGGTTAAAAAGTCTGGCTCAAGAACTACTGGACTTGTAGATACACTTTGTAGAGTTTTAACTTGTGGTAGCATTTGGTCCACAGAGGTATTTTTGTCCTGGGGGACAACAAAGTTATGCATTAAAATTCTACAAAGCAAACAACTAGAGTAAATTGTGTGCAATGAGTTTGGGCTACATGTCCGCCATGTTTTGTGATCCTGTGTTAAAAGTGTCCCAGGAATCGGCATCACCAATTTTCACCAGTCTTCATAGTCACATTGATGGTTTAATTACTCATTATGGGGTGAATTAAAACTCTTGGCCAATTCTGCAACCTAAACTGAATGAAACTGAAATCACGTTTATTACATTGTTAGTCAACATATCTCTACAAAAGTTATTATCACTGATTCCTATTCTTTCGTCTGTAAACAAATCCGCATGGATGGGTGAGAATGTGCAACATTATTGCCATTTTTTTAAAGGAGACAGGAACCCCTTTGCCTTGGCTTTCATGAATTAGGAGTGTTTGTGCATGGCCAAAGATGAACATGAGACATGGTGGTGCCTAATATGAAAATCTTGAACTTAGAAATAGCCAATAAAACATGGGCAAATTAGAACAAAGCCTACATGTGCTGTAAACTAGCACAAAGCAATTGTGGTTGTGACATTTAGCCATAATAAGCATCTTAATACCGAGCCTAAATATAAGGTTTTAATTGGGCTAGTAAAATTGCACTTGAGCTTATTTTTGGGAGCATCAGGGAGCAAGGTACAATACTTCATTATGCCCCCTTTAAAAATCTGCGACTGTAGCTGGCACCCCGTTGGTAAATAAAATCACAGGCTTGCCTGGTGTCTCTTTAAGTGGATCTACATGCCCAGCAAGTGTCATGTGTCATGATGTTTTGGTGTTCCCATGGTCCGCAACCAAAAATGACTGAAAATAGGAAAAAAAATGGAAGGAATTCAAGCAGCACTAATGACCACTGGATGCACTGCTGCGGCAGTCACAATGATAAAATTTTACTACATCAGTGATTTATTACATTGGTGGAAGGTTCATGTAATAACTCTTTCTAATGTTCCCATCAATGTAATAACTTCCTGCCAACATAATAATTATCATGTTGAATTTGTATTATGTTTACAGTAGGTGATCGTTATTACATTTGTGGCAGGATCTTACATCTAATAATCTTGCCTTTTCCTGCGTATTTTCATTATGTTGGTGGTTTATTACATTGGTGGGTGGTACATACGTTGGACAGAATAATTTCGAATGTGTATTTAAGACTTTAACCTAAGCACAGACAAATTTGTGACCAGAAACATGCATATAATACTTCCAATGCACTTTGCTGAAGGCTCAATGTTACACTACATTTACTTTCAGGCCAGGACAAAGATTTTGCGGGTGTTCTCCCATGGTAGTCGTTCAAATTATTTGAAATTTCAGTTACACTTTACGTGAGGTTTTACGTGAGTGACATGAGCCTGTCATGACATGACACATATCATGAATATGTAATGACACTTTAAAATGTTTGTGACTTTTCATTAAATGTAATTTGGTTTTACAATGTTGACACTGTTTGGGCATCAGACATAACAAATTTGAATGACAGGTTCATAGTATTGTAGGTGGAGGTGATTAAGTGATTAGGCGTCATGTCATGTGTATGAATTTGGTGGTTCAAAGTTTACACTTATGAGCCACATTCAACAAAAAATCATGGAGCACAAATTTTTGCAGCTCTGTTATCTATTTTGTCAAACCCGGAATTCAAGCATCCAAACAAATGTGTTTACTATAGTCACAGATAGCACACAGAATCCACTGAATTGAGCAAGTGCAAGTGAAATTTCTGATCCCGACTAGTGGAATAAGATATCTATATACCTAATTAACATGTCTGAAAACATCAGAGTGTCAAGCTTCAATCCAGATGTGACAAGGACACAGAAGTAAACAAAGTAGTCTATACTATGTATACTACAATGTATACTTGTGAGTAATATAGCTGGCTCATTTGTGTCTTCAATACTTGTTGCAGTTGCTCAGGGCACAGGCTCTATAATGGTAAATAGGTGACAACTTTCATTGAGGTTGAATACATGTGCAAGGCACTGTATTATGTACTCACTCACCAAGGAAGAATGTTCCTGGAACCTCAAGGCAGGAGCTTCGACCAAAATCATTTACAGCAGAGATGCGGAACTCATAATTGCCCTCTTCTGTAATGTTGTTGACTGTGTAGTGAGTGTAAGGCACCGTGCTTGTAGTGTTACACTTCACCCAGGTATGAGCTCCTAATTTCTTTCTCTCAATATAATATCCTTTGATTGGCACAGGACGATCACTCTCTGGAGGAGACCAGCACAGTGTGATGGATAAATCAGTCTTGTTTCGTACCACAGGGTCAATTGGGGGATCTGGTGGGTGCTTTCTTGGTGCTAGGCAAAATAAAGAAAAAGGTGACAAATAGCTGTTACAGGTACATAGAGTAGAATGTGTAAACAAAATAAACAAATACCAGACAGAGACAGACTACACTTTTACACTTTTTACAATTACATCAGCAGTAACATGTAACTAGCCTCACCAGTAACAGTGAAATGAGTTGAGGTCTTGCAGTCCCCAGCCACAAAAGCTACTTCTCCAGAGTCTTCAGCAGTGCAGTCACATATAGTTAAAGTGTATTGTCGTGTACTATGTGCAATGCTAATACGTGTATCTTCAAGCAGTTTGACACCATTTCTTGTCCAGTACGAGGCCTCACAAGGTTTTTCAAGCTCCACACAGAATATTACTGTGTCACTCACAGGGACAACAGTTCTACGTGGAAGTTTCTTTGTGATGTTACCTGAAAATACAGTATGATAATCAGAAAAAAGGACAGAAAATCATATTGTTATAATATAGATATATGTGGTTATCATATTATTATAATATTTATATGTGGGTTATGTGGTAGCCTTTAATAGACAGGTAAAGGCGGAATAATTTGTCATTTACCAAGAACAGTGAGCTCAGCAACAGTGCGGCTCCCCTCCGACATTTCACAGATGTAAACAGCATCATCATTGGTTGTGACATTGTGGATAGTAAGGCAACGCAATGTGCCCTTCTCTTCCATCTGGTACTTGGTGCTCTCCTTCAAACGTGTCTCCTCCATGAACCAGTTGGCTTGAGTGGCTGCTACTGGAACCTCACAGGAAAGCAATGCTGTTGCCTTTTCCTGTACCTCAACATCCTGCAGCTTCCGCTTGAAGGGGATTTTGGGCTCTGCCAAAGGTCAGATTGAAAATTAAATAAAATCTAAATAAATAAATCTAAATATATAATTCAAAATACTCTACTAGAATATCAGATAATTGATACCAGGAAGTCACAATCGTATACAAAGTTTGTTGCTGGACATTAGATTCCAACTTCAGATAGATATCTGCCCAATTCAAATGAATGCAAACATTTTGATGCATTTAAATGGAAATGCGTGAAAACTTCATTTGCCGCTTGCTTTCCTAATCCAAATCCTTTCACCTACAAACCCAATTCCAAAAAGATGGGACATTGTCTAAACTGTAAATAAAAAATACACGCTATAATTCTCAAATCATACAAGCAACATATTTCAAACATTTCAAACTTGAGCCCAGAAACACGTCTCAAAGAAAGGGAAGCATATCAGTGAACATTACTGACCACTCAGTGAGTTTAATGCGTTTTAGCAAAGATTGCAGCTGTGCACCTATGTAGCCATTATGTAGGTGGAGGGGTGCTACGGCAACAACCGAAGATTCTTGTAACTGAGGCATTTGTCAAAATTTTAATCTTAACCATTGTGTTTCATCATAACCAATCAGAAAACAAGGTATAAAAAAGTACAAAAAGTATAAAAAAACTAACTTGTCCTTTAAGACAAAGCAAAGGAGGACACTGTTAATTATGTTAACTGTCAAGATAATTTTGTATAAAAAGAGCAGTCTTTCTTGTCCTAGATATGATTTCAGCAAACCAACTGGTAGGTGTCTTCTTCATCATGCTTTCCTTTTTGCTATGGATAACATTTTACAGATCTGGGGCCGGATTTCTGAAGCCTTCTTAACTCATAAGTTGTTCTTAAGTTATACCTTAACCTTATTAACGTTATTCTCATTATGGACATCATTATTTAGGATATTATATATCTTATAGTGGTATTGCACTGTCTATAAGTATCGACCCTTTTGGGTATATGGGAATTTATGTATTTATGTAACATAGGTAGGTGAGTGTACGCAGATAGGCCTATATGTAAACATACTTTACTTTTATTTTATCCTTCTTGTCTTGCAATTTTTCTTTTTTGACAAATAGTTTTTTACAAAAAAATTGAGAAGTGGGGACAACCAATAAACTCATTCATTCATACGCTAATAGTGAGTTAATACAATTCCACTTTATTGCGATTAAGAAAAAACATTAACACAGGGTATTTAAATAACAATGAACACAGATATTTGTGGATGACTGGTATGCAAAAGAAAGCTAGTTATAACATTAAATTTGTGGTACAACCTATCTCTACAGCTTCTCAAATGAACCCGGAGCATGGCCAGTTAGGTTATGTAGCCTAAGCCTACATATGCGATGCGGTGCTTTCACTTTTCCGGCTGAAATGCGGAGTCCCGTGGTTGATGGCTGATGGGCTATGCACGTGAATGAGCACATTTCCTTACCTCCACCAGTAGTCTATAGGTAGCCTAGCGATTTCCAAATAGCCTACTGCTTCAATTACTGAAATGTCAGGAGTCAAATCACTTCCTCTATGCAAGTGTAAACTTGCAGCCATTACAGTTAAGCAAAAATATAGTCTGTTACTTCTCCAAATGGTATTTTGCACATATGCCTAATACATATTTTTGAAAGAATGTAGGCCTTGGCCTAAAATCAAGACCCAAAATCCAAATATTCCTGCACCATATCTGTAAAACTATCTATCATAGAGAAGATGACCCTTATTAAAATTTACATGAACATGCAAGCAAATAATAGACAGCATTTTAAAAATCTGTTATGATGTACAGAGCTAACATTTTCAATAGAAATGTTTTCAGTACAATTTAAACAGAGGTTTACGAAAGTATGTTTTATTTATTTACTTTTATTTATTTATTTTTCATATGGCCCTCCCGTTTATTTCTGTCAATCATGTCTCTCTGTTAATTAATTCTGTGAACATATCTGCAGTACTGTCTAGCCTTTGAAACTGTTGTTAGTGTTTGGTTAGTGCCTCTGTTTTGTGTCTTGTACATGTGTGTTTTTGTTGCACTTTGTCCTTGTAACTTTCTTTTTGTTGGCAAATAAAATAAAATAAACAAAGTATTTTTCCCCCACGATTTTGCAATTAAGCAGGGATGACTGCATAATTTTATGAGATTAATCGGAGGTAGTTTTGTTTTTCTGAAGGGGTGCTAGGAAAGTTTTTTAAACATTAAAACAACGGTAGTTTGGTTGCAGAAAAAAATCACGATTCAGCAGAAAAAGGAGTGTGAGGCATGGGACGCAAACTTAGGTTGCCTGTCTTCTATTTGCTTGTGTTACCCCTATAAGGGCTATGAAACAATTCATCACAAATAGGGTATAAGACACAGGCATACATATTATCCCTATAGGCATACATTGGGTATTGGCTCAACTGTCTCTGATTGTTCTGCAGACTTTGATATGCTGAGTTGTTGAACCAGACACCAACAATTCAGCGCAACGTTCTGACACCATTTCATAATACCAAAAGGAATACCAAAAAAAATAACCAAGTGGAAACATTTGTGAAGGGCACAATACATTCTCTGAATGTACACCCAAGGTTCACAGAAAACATTCTTAGGTTTTTGTAACACTGGGGTGAGTCAAAGTTAGTTCAAAAGGAAAACTACGTTAGTAGCTGGGTTTTGAAGTCCCGCCAAGCCAAATACTATAGAAGCATAGAAGTGCCACTTGGCCAGATGCATCCAAATCACTACTTTTAAAATACTAAAAAGGTTTGACATAGAGAACATTGTTGGTGCACACATGGTGTGTTTAAAAGAATGTTTGTGAACAGCGCACTTACCTAATTTTTTATAAGCTCTGTGTACACCAATGGTATTCTCAGTGCTAGAGTGCAAACGGCAGTCAAATTTAAAAACCCAGCTACTGACATAATTTTTCTTTGGAAAGAAAGTTTAACTGGTGTACATGCTGAAAAAGAGCCTTTACAATTTCAGTGTTTCAATTTAAAGTCACCCTACTGTGAAAATCTAGAGCTTTGAACTATCATTTTTGGCAATTGGTTCATTCAGAACAGAAACTGTATTTCTGGTTTGGGGTTCCACCCTAAAATTTATGTTCCTTAACTGGTTAAATGGTCAGCTATGGGACATAAAAACTTTGTCTCTATCCTACAGCAAACATTACAAAAACACTAGGTTTCTGTTTTATAAAAGCTGCAACACTCTAGTTTTTAAAAGAACAATTTCTGTGTAAAACAAAAAAAAAAAACATATGATTAGTATCCCACATAACTCATATTATTATAGTTGAGACTGGGAGACTGCATGCCTTTTCATTGATTTTCGAGAACAAAAAAGAACTGGTGTTAACCAGTTACCATCATGTAAAATATATTTTAAACGTTTCTATTTTGGAACATAAACAAGATATAAGATACAAGTTTCTGGTTTCATTTTTGTTCCTAACAAAATAGCAAAAGTTTCTGTTTTTTCAATTTCATGTCAGGAACTGGTTCAAAGACAATCTGAGAAAAAAAACACAGGTGCTCTTGTGCTATATGTGGAAATCACATCTGTATCAATGATGCTTTTGAAAATATGCCCACTCAAAGCAAACTCAAAGCATTTTGGTGAAGTCTTTTTGGCCAAATTGTGAGACCCACAGCTCCTTTCATTATGACAAAAAACAGCCACACACACATACACACACAGTAGTGGAAAAAATATTGAGATGAGGTGCCACTAGAAGTGCACTGTGCTGTTTAAGGTAATGTGATGCACTAGTGAAGTATAAAGTGCACTGGGCAGTGTAAGACAAAATAATGCAATGTAATGAGACCAGTAAAGGAACATGAGATATAGTTATGTCCTTCACAAGTGGAAAAAAGGCAGTGTTTTGAGGGCTCAAGGGTAGGGAGGGAGAAGTGGTGGGAGGGAGGAGAGGCAGTGTTAATGATCCTCACTGCCTGAAGAGCAAAGCTGTTGAGGAACCTGGTGGTCCTGGAGCGAATGCTCCTGTATTTTATCCCTAATGGCAGGAGCAAAAACAGCTGATGTGACATTTCATCATATTCCATGAAAACTGATACTTTATTCATATCTCAAGGTGTTATTAAGTGTCCAGATGTAGGTTATAAGGTAATGTAATGACAGCATTGTGGGAGTTGTGTATGAGGCTAGAAAATCATATAAATTATACTTAAGTTGCACTGTAAAAAGATGCATAGTTAATTAAACTTAAACTAAATTGTCTAGCATAAGGCCTCTAGCTACCAGTGCTGCCTTTGCGTGAGTGTTTAGGATTATATCAGTTAAGAAGAAATATCCTATCAAAATGAAGGAGTCCAATTTGACACAGCGCAAGTCGCATTGGCTCACTATAGTCTATTAGCATGATAGGCTACTCCTGTCTGAATATTTTTTTTCAGATAAAACCTGATTGACAGAAACTAACAGATAAAGAATCGGAATACAGGCTACATTTGATAAATATACATATTTTGTTGTAATGTCATGGAATGCCCTGCTGGTGGGCTCAAAGAGAGCCTCCTTAAGATCATCTTAGCAGTCTTTGATTACTCTGGATCACACGTAAATCTATGAGTAATCTCACAATGTTATTAAGCAACAAAGGTTTCGAGAAATGGTCCATAGACACTAAGATGTTTCGACAGGTGAAGTTACAAACTATTTAGGCTTATGATGGCTTTGGAAAATGCAGTCCTGGACTGTTGTTGAGAGTTGCCTACACTGATTAGAGACTTCACTTAGGATATGGAGACTGTTTGTAACTTTGCTGTGTGTCCATCTGATGTACTCTTGAACTGTTAAGAATCTAAGGAAACAGCCCATAACCAGCCTAACCTATGCCAAACAGAGCTTGGATAACAGTTCTGTTGCTAGCTGACAACTTTAAAGCTAGCCAGCTTTAAGCCTGTCTGAAATACTTTTAAAACCGACAAAGAAGGATGCAATATAACATCATCAAGCAACATCAACAGCAAGTCACTCTATTGGAAAATCAAGGTACTGTCTGTTAAACAGCCTTCATGGTAAACTTCATAATAAATCTGCACACATAATAAACTACTTGTACAGAAAGTTCTCAATGCCTCGTTTTAAATGTTGGGACCCTCATTATACTACCAACAAAGTGTGGAGCTACTTTGAGCCTTGTTAATGGTGTAAAAACAGGGCAACGCTTTGCATGGTCAATGCTAAGCATTTGCATTGTGAGCTAGTTGGGAGCATCGGCTAAAAAGCGCTCTGTTTTGGAATGCTAGGGGCAAACGCAAGTGGGCTATTCGACAACAGTTTGTATTCATTATCATGTTCCAATACACCCCAAGTCCATTTCGCACCGGACTTCTCCTTTAATGGTCAGGTATCCTACTTTCTTTGAGTGCTTATTGGCATGCACTTGGCATGATGACAAGTCGTGTAGCCCATCTTGTATAACTATCCACAAAATTTCATATAGCCTATTCCCCAAACACTATTTTGATCCAGACATAGATAGGCATGGAAGTGACATTTCAAACTGGTCTTATATATTTCAAAAGACTGTAATAAAAAGTAGCTAATGACTGTACTCTAATATACATCCAGAAGTGACTTATTGCCTGTATTTATTTCAAAGGCTCTTGCTAAATTCAACTGCCTTGTTAGAAATACCAGATCTGAGCACAACAACATCTAGTTTGTAAAATGTCTTTGCGAGAAAATGGAACTTGTGAATATTAAAAAACAGGGTGAATGAGTAAAAAGAGTTTGCACCAGTCTTTATGCACACTAACCACTGGCATCCAATGGCAGCTTGAACTATTAGAATAGCTGCAAACTACTCATCAGGAGCAAAAAATAGATGACACTTGATACCTCCCCTTCCACTGTTGTGCCAGTTCTCTACCATGTAGAGCATGAATTACATTTACTGATACTTGCTTTCATTGAAGCTCACTGTGAAATCACAGAACTGCACTATTTGTTTAGTACTGGCTATACACTGCACATCACTGTAATTTGTGATGTTACCACCTTCATCGTTTACTAAGGAGTCTTTGAGCATATTAAGTATTTTATCCACCAATATTAAGTAAAAAATATAAAATTGTTTTGTGGAACTATTACTGGAAGGATGAACATAGAAACAGAATTGGACACTTAAATCCACACCCCTGCAGTTAAAAAACAAAATCCTCCTTACCTTTAACAATCACCAATACAGCACTGTATGTCTGTCCAGCCATATTTGAAGCATTGCAGGTGTAGAGGCCATTATCATTCTGCTTACAATATAAAATCTTGAGGATAAAGTTCTCTGCCTGATCCTCATACATCACATGCCGTCTGCCTTCACTGATGTTTGTACCATCCTTCCTCCAAACAATGTGCGGCTTGGGATGACCTGTGACAAAACAGCTGAGTTTTGCATGCTTCCCTTCTGTCACCATACAAGTGCGAGTGAAGACACCTTTGGGCAACTTATGAGCAAGGACAGAAGCACGCTGATCATTGTCGATTCCAAGACAGAGGGTGCTGAGATTGTCAGTGGTCTTAGAACTAGATGTGGTGAGAGTAGATGAGGTACTTTCTGTGGTTCGACGAAAGGAGATATCTTTTCTCATCTCCTCCTTTCGTTTTTGCAGGTGTGACAGGAGGGATGTGCCTTTGTCTGCATTCACTATCTGATAAGCATCCTGGAGGTCCACTACAAGAGTGGCAGATGCATGAGACCGGCCGACCGTGTTTTGAGCACGACAGGTGTAGGTACCACTATCAAGGCTGCGCACACTTTGGATCCGTATGGAGCTGCCTTCATTGTCAGAGGTAATTTTGATACGGTTTGTCTCACCAATATAACGGCCGTCCTTTTCCCACTCAAAGTTAGGATCAGGGTGAGCTACCACTCGGCAGTAGAAGGTGACATCGCCTCCTAGACCAACTCGTGCAGACATAGGCTTCACCATAAACACAGGTGCCCGATCCACCAGCTGCTCAGGCAGGCCGACTCTAAGGGTCACAGCAGCATAGGCTTCCCCAACATTATTTTTTGCACGACACATGTACTGTCCACTGTCTTCCAAAGTCATATCATAGATGGTCAAGCGGTAAACATCACCATCCTCCACTGTTTTGAATCGGCCACCTGATGAGAGTTGCAGTTTGTCCTTCTCCCATGTGACAGTTGGAACAGGGCTGCCCACAATGGTGCAACTTAATGAGGCATCCCTTCCTACACACACGGAAAAGGCCTTGGGCCGTGTTATGAATCTGGGAGCCCCACCAAACAGATTCTGGTCCATCACAAAATCCTGTAATACAGAGGAAGGATAATAAGTTGGATCTTAGAGACCTGAGGCCTTATGGTTATGGATTCCTGACATGTGCGTAACTTAAGTATATCTTCTGTAAGTCATACTTTTGTAAGAGCTTTACCTTAACACAGTTTTTAGCTTAAATATGTTTTACAGCTTTAAAAAAATGCTATGTTGGTCTTAAGACTTGTGTACTTACTGCCATGGAAAATCTGATATGGTTGAATTGCATTTTGTGCAATTTGTTATTTTATAAAAAGTAAAAATGCTAAAAAAAAAATGTTTTTAATCCCTCTAAAATGGCGTCACAACTCATAGGATACCATTGTATTGCACAATCCAGGTAATATCAAACTACGGTTGATTTTTTTAATGTTTTGACAACCGAGCCAGCTTGATTGACATTCCCAGAATTATTTACTTTATTATTATTATTTTACTTTATTTATTTACTTATTTACATTTTTTGTATTTACTCAGGCCAATGGCTACAATTAGCATAAAATCCCAAAAAATCTTTTATTTATATATTTGGAATTCCAAGACCACATTTTGTGGTGTAGCACAGACCTAGGTCTAAACATCCAGGTTTTCTTCGATGGAATTTAGTTAATCCCAAATTCTGACACATTCAGTTTCAAGCGTGAAATAAAATGGCCCAGTTCAGGAAATTTGTTTTGAACAGTAAGTAGAGCTGTCCACTTTTTTCATCTTAAAAATAAATTCCTAGCCTACGGATTCTTTTTCAGTTTGTTACAATGCTGTTATAGGCTAATAGCCTGCTGAAAATAGACGGCAAAATAGCACACTACATGAACAGTCTCCAAAATGAAGGCTCCAAAGTCTGTTCAAAACAACTAACACAGCAGTTGCGATGAAAAAGAATGTAACTGTAACCAAGATTACAGCCTGTGCCTTTGAAACGGTTGACATTTGCCGTCGTTGTCACCTCACTCCCCTAAACTGCCACCACCAAAAATAACTTCAGCTGTCAGTCCTCATCTCACTCCCATTGCCATTTGTAGAAGCGGAGACAGATTTCTATTTAATACGGGAACAATAGACAAAGAAGAAAAACTACTGGGGTCTTAAAACATAAGATCTGAAAAGTTACAATAATTTACTAGACTAACGGTCTGCGCAATCTGCGAGTGTAGGCCTAGGCTAGTATTAGATTATGAGCACTTCCACTTAGACTAATCAATAGCATAATTGAGTCAAAATTATTGTGCATGAGGATTCAAAACTTTCACACGCTAAATAGCTTACATTTGGAGTTGTCTGGAAATACCCAGGCAGAAAAAAGCCAGAAATGTGTGAGAAATATAGCCTACATTAAACTCCTGAGCTTTTTTGTAACAGTTCTCGGATAAGCCACGCACAGTGGTCAAAACAACCATTAAGTCTGACAAACGTCTAAAAAAACATTACTTGCCTCGGTATGGTAGCCTATAGGACAGGCTTAAATTTGATCCAAATGAAACACCCGTGGGTAAGTCTACTGAAACAGTCGAATACCGTAGATAGTTAAATGCCCCTGTATCTCCCGTGGAGACCTGATGACACTATTTTTTCCCGGTGGTTCTACATGATGACAACTAGGTGACGTTCCATTTTGGTTGCAGCCTCCTTCCAAAATAAGCATAGGCTATGAAAGTTTTCTCTCAGCAGTCGCCAGGGATTCACGCGTGAATTACTTCTGTCTACCTCGTGTGCCTGGTGCCACATTTTGAAACTAGGCTATTTAATAGACCTAGGCCTATATTTTTTCCACAGAAAACAAACACTCATAGCCTATTATGAAAATTAAATCATGCGTAGGCTAGGTCTTTTGGCTTGCTCTATTTCGGGGGAAACATTTTTTATGCACCAACTGAATGAAATAATGACAAGTAAATTTGAATGGTGGCTAGGCGGTGTTTAGCAAGATGACTTGTTTACCAAGGTGTTTGTAGGCTATAGCATACTGTTGGTGGGCTGTCCTGTTAATTGTATTCGGTTTTATTCGGCCTAAATGATAGCTGAATAAAAACAATAATGGTTAACGGATTGTTTTATTGTCATTATTTTATTATCAATATGCTAGGTTAGCCTAAATAAAGCCTTGGCCTACCATAAGGGTTGACACGATGTAATTTGACTTTCATCTGACTTCGATCGTTTTTTGAGTCAATTTGCATACGCCGGCTCACCATTTTGTTTTTTATTGGACAATAATAGTTGATACAGACAGTGTCAATAAATAAATAAATTAAAAAATATATACACAAATCCAGACAATAATGAATAGCTCTGGGGTTCTTGAGGGTGATATTTTGAATGTACTGTTCAGCTTCATTCAAAAATGCTTTAAAAGAGAATTTAGATTTATGAATGTGGAATGTGTGGAATGTGGCAACAAGTATTACCAGGTTAACGATACAGAAGTGAATAGAATTAGACGGCTGTGATGAGTACTGTGAAGATGTGAAGCCATATCAAAAGACAAAGAAGAAAAGATGTCAGAATGTGGTTGAAAATATTATCACATACAGATCTCCAAAAAATTACAGTATAATTACAAGATCAAAATATGTGGTCAAGGACCTAAGGATGGACATCACAAAAGGTGCAGTCCAGGGCAATGTCCTTCAGTCTATGCAAAAAAGTCTTTGTGAGATAAAAGTGGTGGATCATTCTAAAAGACACATCTTTAACCTTATTCGTAATCAGATATTTGGAAGGTAAATACCATATTTTTTCTCCATTCTAAATCAGAAAAAAAAAATATTACAAGAAGAGACAACACTTGGAACAGAGATCATATCTTTTTGGGACAGAGCACATATTTTAGGATTATTATTCTTAATTGAGAAGAAACAGATCTGGCCAATCTCAGTGACAGTTGGATTTACAGGTAATTAAGGTAATGAAGAAGACTCGTGAGCTGTTTTGTAGAAGACGAAAAAGCACCAGAAGGGATAGCACCAAAGACTAGTGTTTTCCTTGAGTAGAATAGTTGTGCTTGTGTAGGAATTCAAAGCAAGATATCAGCTCACCATTAATGTTAATAAGTTGGTTGACCAGAGAAATACCATGCCTGTTTTCTAAAAACATTTTGTGTTTATATAAAATGCCTCTGTTATTCCAAATACAGTATCTTTGAGGAGATAATTATGTTTATAAATTAAGTACCAGGGAGGAAGCATCTGTTTATGAAAGTGAGAAAGTTTTATGGGTATCTTTTCAATATTGTAGTTACACGGTAGGAAAAAGTTAAGGCCACCAAGCTTAGGGAAGCTTGGGATAAAGTTCCATAGCATCTGAGTTTCTAAGGAATTGTTTAATTTTTGTTTATTTTAAAAGTATAATAATGGGTAGAAAAATCTATGAAGTTTAAGGCACCATTGACATAGAAATTCATTAAGCCAGAATTTCTGATATAGTGGATTCTGTTTCTCCACACAAAATTGTAAGGCATTTTATCAATGGACATAGAGGTGTCTTTGTTAACAGCCAGAGGTAACAGCATAAATGAGATGAGATATGTCCTCTGCCTTTAATACCGAAAATCTCTTTGAAGCCATGAACATCTTTTCTGTACTTTGTCCACAATAGCGCTAAATTTCAGAGAGCATCTAGTGTCTTGGTTGTTATGTAGGGTTAAGCCAATGTATGTGACTGATTTACAGGAATGTTGGGGCCAGTTTTGAGGGGGCCAGTTCACATTTATTTATGTTTAAGTATAGTCCAGAGGCAAAAGAGAATGACTTAATTGTATCAATGGCAAGTGAAATCTGAGAGTGTGTCCTTTAAAAACAATGTAGTATCGTCAGAAAGTTGACTGATTATGATTTCTCTGTCTTTTATTTTAATGCCCTCTCTTAATGAAGTCAGACAGCAATTTTTAAGATATTGCGCCTTATAGGCCTAAATGTAGTTTGGTTAGAGCCAATCAGTGATGCAGTTTCAATAAAAAACATTCAGTTCATAATTTGATGTTGCTTAAAGGAAAATATGTATAGTGTACTTTTTAATTGTGCTAGACTACAACTACCAGAAGATGCATTTCAAGCAGCGTAACCCACCCACGCAAAAATACAGCACACAGTAGCAACTATGGTATATAATTAATTACAGAGACTGACACCTACTTTAAGTGCATTTTAGGACCAAGTGCACAATATCAAACTACGCCCCATTGCGGTTGCTTTGAAGCGGCCTGCCATGAAGTCTAAAAAATAAAATGTGATGTGGCCTGATGTTACATTAATCTAATATACGCATCTCACATTATAATTTCACCACTATCACAGTGATTTTGAAGAACACTGGCATGAATACAAAGAGATTACCATCTAAGTGTGATATGTCTGTCAATAGTATCATTAAGCACCATACCGTTTTAGTCTGCATCTGGGTTTTCTGATCTAAAAGGCAGTCGCTCTGTTACTTGTAATTGGTTGAAAACTGTTTTGCATTGGCCTTTGGCAACTTAGAGATTTCCCATGTGGTCCACAAACAGAAAAGTTTGGTCACCCCTGATTTTAAATTTTAAAGGCCTTAAATTAATATTTTCATATTTTAACTAATATTTCTTCTATGAAGCTTGATTGTTAATCCTCTTTTGTGAGTCACTTTGGATAATAGCGTCTGCTAAATGCATAACTATTACTGAAAACTTAAAAGTTTAAACTTAAGAGGGAAAGTAAAACAAAGTGATCCTAAAAAAAATCCCAGAAAAACATGCCATCGAACTTGTACACCAAAACTATTGTACTATTGTATATATTGGGACGATCTACTTACTGTGAAAGTGTCAGGTGAAATTTCACCTTCTTTTAAAAAATCGAAACTCCGCAATCTTGTCAAAATGAGTTACACAATTAACATGTTCCCTTATTATTAGCATGATTAGCTTGGTCCATGGCTTTCGATATAAGGCACACACTAAAGCTTTTTGCACATGACAACCATTGAAACCCTACCTTGTGCTTGGTTCTTTTATATATATATAAAAGCGTAGAAAGTTGTATGGCATGACACATGAGAGGTTTGTGGCGGCACTAGGCTATACCAGCACAACTAAGATATGGTGTATGGCAACCCAACACTACTGCAGGGATGGTCAGTGGCTGCCTTGCCTCGCTGCTGGGGGCAACAGCAGAGGTAGTCCCTCCAAAATAAGGAGGAGTGATAATTTACAGTGCGATAACTATTACCCTATAACTATGGGGAACAGTAAAAAGGAAGGTTTTAAGTCTAGGCTTAAAGTTATTGAGATTGTCTGCTTTTCAGATGTGGGGGGATTATTCCACAAGAGAGGCACACAATAGCAAAAAGCTCCTCCTCCTATTGTAGATACTCTCGGGATTACAAGGAGACCAGCATTCTGGGATCGTAGGGTTCTAGGAGGGTGGTAAGGGAAAAGTAAGTCTTGTTGGAGCACAGCCATTGAGGGCTTTATAGGTATTTTAAAATTTATTCGACTTTTAATAAGGAGCTAGTGTAACGAAGCAAGGATAGGAGAGATATGTTCATATTTTTTAGTCCTGGTTAGGGCCGCAGCATTTTGTATCAGCTGTTGGTTTTTGATATAGGAATTGCCACACCCAGAGAACAGAGCATTACAATAATAAAACCTGGAGGTAACAAATGCATGTATTCATTGTTCACCATCCCAAAAGGATAGGAACTAACCTTAGTGGTATTTCATAGGTGGAAGGATATTTTTGAAATGTGTTTTGCATGACTATTTATGTCTTGGTCAATGATTACCCCAAGGTCTTTAACTTTTGTGTTACATGACAGTGAAAGGCCACCAAGTAAGTTTGGGTCATGAGGTACAGTGTTAATCAGCTGTTTAGGGACGATCATCATAACTTCAGTTTTATCATAGTTTAAACATAAGAAATTATTAGTCGTCCAGATTTTAATTTCTCGGAATCAAGTTTGGTTTTTGGCATGTAGTGCATTTAGTCATTAGGCTTCATTTAAAGGTAAAGCTGGGTGTCATTAGTGTAGAAGTGGAAAGTAATGCCATGTTTCCTTATAACAGATCCCAAAGATAACATGTACAGGGAGAATAACAGGGGCCCTAGCACTTAGCCAGACTTTACTTTGATGTGAGAACGTACAAACTGGTAGCGACCAGAGAGGTACGATTTGAACCATTCTAATGCAGAATCTTTAATGCCTATTGTGTTCAAGCCTGTGTAGCATTCCATGGTCAATAGTGTCAAAGGCAGCTATTAGATCCAATAGGATTAATATTGATATATATCCATTATCGGATAGGGATGATTCTGTACTATGACTAGCTCTGAAGCCTGACTGGAAGGTTTCCTGGATATTATTTTAATTTAAGAAGCTACAGATTTAAATTATGTTTGATACAAATGGGAGGTTATATATAGGTCGGTAATTAGCCAGGACGTCTGGACCAAGGTTAGGTTTTTTAGTAGATGGTTTAATTATAGATGTCTTGAAAGATTTCCAGATACAGTAAGCATGTTGAGGCTTTAGTTGAGGAGATGAAAGTATTTCTGATATATTTGTGGGTGTGAATGAATCAAGGTATGCTACAGGGTTGATTAGAGCTAGCTGTAACCATCATATGTGACCCAACTGGATTTGATGTTACAAGGGAGTTTATTTTAAGTCTTATAGATTCAATTTTGTCATTTAAAAGTTTGTGAAGTCATTGCTGCTTAAGAATGGAGTGGGTCACAAGGATTTTTTTTTTATAAGTGAGGAATTATATGCTAATTTGGCAAAAGTGCTGTTTTGTACTCTTTTAAGTCATCTTTCCAAGTTTAGTGGCATATCATTTCCTTTCAAGTCTACGCACAGCTTGTTTCAGTGAATGAGTCTGTGTGGTAACATGAGGCAATTTTTTATTGTTTTCTAGTTTTCTTTTTAAGTGGTGCAGTGGAGTTGAAAGTAGAGTGTAGTGCATTTACATTATCAGTTAATTGGTCAACTTAGGTTGGGCTTGGAGTACAGCCTTCTAATGTAGGCCTATATTGGGTCATTAAAGGGTCAAGAAGAGAGGACATTTTTGCTATGAAGTCATCTGTAGTTTTGGGAGTTATGCCTTGAGTGTAGTAGTAAATCGAATTAGGTGCTACATAGTCTAATGTGATTTTTAGAGTTATTAAGTAGTGGTCAGTTACGTATAAACGTGGTGGGCTGTGACAGGGCATGAAATTCGGCTATCTCAAAAACTCAAAACAAAGTCACTATTTTTGCAAGAAATCATCTACAACTTCATAGTTACGTACTAGTAATATGCATAACAACCCTAAGTCATATACCTTGGTATGTACAACTTTAACTTAACTTTAACAATAACAATACAAATATAGTGTTGCACTTACTTCTCTGCTGCGTAAGTTCCATGTGCAATGACACCTAGCTATGCAGCCATAAAATAATGCCACCAGGTGGACCCAAAACTACATAAATATGTAAAGCACAATATTTGTCACCAGGAATCAAAACTACATAAATGTGTAAAGCACATCTTTTCCCAAAAATTCAAATAGGCTAGTTTCTGACCGTTACAGATGCTGCCTTGAGATCCCAGGAAGTTTAACTCAATGGCACTTGTCAAAATGGACTCCACCCAATGTTACCCCGATGATCGATCTCACTCCCTGACTTTAAAATTATGTCTGGCTGTTACTATACTGTTCAGCCAGAACCTTAGACAACCACGTTGTAGGACAATATTTTGGGATTATTATGATGCTCAGCCAAAACCATGGACAAATTGTTGTCTATCACTTATGGTAACTACTAACTGTACTCTTCCTGCATGACCCCTGAAAGTTGGGTTGGTTTCTTGAGCCGTGAATCTGCACAAGCTTTCTTCTTTGAATAACTACCACAAGGGAGTTTTTCCTTGCCTTGGGTGCTTTTTGTTAGTGTCTGTAAAGCACCACAAGACAATTTTATTGTGAATGGCACTGTATAAACATAGCTGAATTGAATTGAATTAACTTATCTTCACCCCGTGAGCAGGTTTCACACCCTGGATCTCGTCACTTTAAAGCGACACTAAGGAGTTTTAAGTAAGCATTTATTTAATTATTTGTTTTTGGTGTAAAGCCAGTGGACTAGCTACCTAAAACACACATAAACTTTCCAAACATTGCAAAGAACCTTCAATGCACTGCTGGAATGTGATACAGCGATACAGTCCACAATATCATACTGTAAAGGTTGTCTTTTTTGTCGATATTCTGAATGGCTGGTGGGAATAAATTGTGTTTATCCACCCTTATTTGACATATGCCATCCAAATTAACTTGATTTATTGGTATCAAAATTGATTATCTGATTAAAAAAAAAACTCAAACAGTGTTGAAAAATTACATAGTGTTGCTTTAAAGGAACACGCCACCTTTTGGGGAAATTTTCCACCTCCCAAGAAACAATAGAATTTTACCTTACAGTTCATCCAGCTGTTTTCTCAGTCATTAACATCGACATACTGCATAAATATGGACAATTGCACTTCTATGAAATGCAATTATAAATCTGCTACACAAAAAAAACCTTTTTAATCTAAAAGTAGACACTTTTGTCAATCAGATCATTCTGGATTGTCTTTGAAATTCATGAAAAAACAGCAGATGATTGCAAATGTTACTCCAATGCCTCATTATTTTGTGAGAACATCTCAGCATACTCTCTCATACACCTGACGACCACCATTCTTCACCATTTCAATGCAAGTGGGAACTGATAGGATTTTATCCGTATCGATTCTGCTTATTGGTCCAATTATTTATCAATTCATTTATCAATTCCTTACTGTTAGGAGGTAGTTTACACAAATGTTCAGTATTATCACATAGGCCTACTATTTAGCCTATGCTACTGCTGTAGCTATAATGGCTTGTTAAAGGTAAAGCATATAGAACTGTGTTGTCTATTTCAAATTTGTCCTCAGAAAGATCCACAGACCTAGCCTGGTGCACCAGATACTATCACATCATTTCACTTTGCACAAAGCATCTGGAATCCTTCAGTTGGCATACATTTCTTCTCTTGTCTCTTGATACTTTCTGTGAACTTTCTGCCACAACCCTCTATTCGCTAACTGCCAGACAAAATTTTGCTGAAGGAAACCTAACCTAATGGAGAGATCCCAGACTGTGCTATGAGCAGAACTAGGTGGCGCTAGCCTGGCTACCTCTGACCATGGTCTGAAAAATATGCCAATATTGATGAAAGAAATTTTTAAGGTCAGATGCATACGATTCCAGTAAATTGAGTCAGTCGCCTCTCAGCTCAACTTTAATTCGTTTCCAACGCTGCGGTGCCGGTGCCAGTACTGTGCCGTGCCGTGCTGGTGCCCAATCTAGAACTGTTCTGCATGTTTTGACCGAACAATCACTGGTGCTGGTGACAGAAAGCTGGCACATTGTCTCAACAAAAGTATTTTATTAAATGGTATATTTTCAACAAGTTTCAGTATGAACTGAACTGTATGAAGTATGTGTGTATGTGTGCATCTGTTCTCTGTTATATCCTTGGAGTGTCAGAATTAATCATTTGAAATGATAGTAAAAGGCTACATGTCAAAAAAGTTACCAACCCCCAGACCAAGGCTACGTGAATGTAACCATGGTAACAATTTGCTATACAAATTTCAGTGCTGAAACCTGTGGAAATGTCAGAATCAGTTCAAGTACAGCACCAGCACCAGCAATGGAAAAGAGGTACTTGATTTCTGGATCTCGACCCCCCGTCGAGCCCCCATGCTGAACGGGATACAAGGCCAAGAGTAAATTTGATTCCTGATGACCTCGTCATATTGAGGTGGAGAACAACCCTATTGAAGTATTTGCCATAACAGTCCATTTAGACTTTGAAAACCCATGGGCTGTGGGGATCTGTGGTGCTTTACACTGAAAGTAATGGGGCAAAATGTTGATGTAGTAAAACATATTTCACTGAAATTCTCAGTTTCACTGCAGTTGGGGGTTTCCCGTTTTTGACCTGAGCCATATGCAACTATAATTTACAGAGCCCTTGTGTAATGTGTAATACTTATCAGACATGTACAAGAACCTAAATTCATGTTTGTAATGAACCATGTCTTGGGGAGGACAGCTTATTACAGACTAGCACTTCCCACGTATGTGCACAGTACAAGGATACAAGGAAATTTTATTGTCACATGCATATGGTTACTAAGTGTAAAAATGCAGTGAACTTGTGTCTGTTTCTCAGCCTATTTGTGCATGGGGGGGCGGTGTAGGAAGGGGCAAAATAAAGTGCATATAATGCATGCAGTGCATATAGTGGGTGTCTAAGGGCTGCATTAAGATTGTGGCTTGCTTAATACAATACTCCCACAAATTAACAAGGAGCACCCAAGAGCAACAGGGGCAAGGAAAAACTATTTTGTCCAAGGAAGAAACTTTGGGCCAGTGGTCATGCAGGAAGAGAGCCTATGTGTGTGTGTGTGTGTGTGTGTGTGTGTGCGTGTATGGCAGGGGTGGTAGAGATGGGGGGTTCCTGCAGATGGCCATAGGGGTGAATTGAGGGGGGGGGGGCGTTATGGTGAAGGGAGGGGTAGACACAGTGGTAAAGAGCAGTGGGGTGAAGGGGTAGTGTCCTGTGTATGTGGGAGAGGGGCTTACTGGTGATGCAGTGGGATGGAGGGTGGGAGGGGGTAGTGTACTGTATATGTGGGGAAAGGGCTACTATTGATGCAGTGGGGTGGATGGGGGGCTGGCTGGCTGTGTGTATGTTGGGGAGTGGGCTAACTGGTGGGGGCAGAAAGGCAGGGCAAACAAGGTTAATAGGTTGAAGGGTGGTGTAGAGAAATGTTATGTGTGGAGAGATGTAAGTCCATGAAGTAGTGGGGGGCTGTACAAGACAGTTGCGTGTGTGTGTGTGTGTGTGTATGTGTATGTGTGTTAATGATGCGCGGGTCAAAGATTTTTAACACCCGCACCAACCCGCCCTGCAAAATTATGCATTGATTTTTAACCCAACCCACCTAACTGATGAGTTTACGTTGTGATTTGCAATAGCCTAGAGAAAAACACATTTTTACTAGGCCTACTTAGGAGTTTGCTGATCTTGCACTACTGCTTGTCACAGATTTTTACATGATAGATACCCCAGGCTATTAATCTTAGTACTACTGAATCTTAGTTTTTTTTTTAAAAAGTGCATCATTTTATGTTTGAAATGTAGGCAAGAGGAACACACTACAAACACTTCAAACGTGTAAACTTTTTAGGCTATACCCTGTGTAGCTGCAGTCAGAGAATTTCCCCTCATATGCCTTAACTTTTCATATTTTGCACCATCTTTGCACATTTTGCACTAACTGGCATATTTTGCATAATAAAGTAATAATTTATTATTTTACATATTGAAATTGTAATGTTATTTATTGAGATCATTAACGATGTAACATTTTCTCTGGACTCAGTCTCCCATGATGCATAGCACTCTGTCACTTCCTGTGAAATGTTTGAATCTAATGAATGAGCTTGTGTGGGCAAGGTGGTGGCCACCTGTTTAATGCGCTGCAAGCCGTTGTCTTTTAGCTTTTAGCTCACTAGTAATGGCATGTTAAATGTTCTTATGTTCATAAGTTAAGTTTATATCGTCTTTCGCTCACTTGTTGAGAATTTACAAGTTAACTTAACTTTATATCGTCTTACGCTCAAGTTGAGAAGATACAAGGTGCTTCAAGTTAATATCGGCAAAAGTGGTATATTTAATGCTTTTGTGTTTATGAACGTATGACTGATTGGTGTTTGTGTAGTGCTACGTTGTTTTGTTCAATAAACATCAGTAATGAGAACCTGGCCTCAGATCTGTGACTAAGGGCGGCACACCCCGCATTTATCTTTCGCTCTCTCTCTCTCTCACACTCACTCACACTCACTCACACACACACACACACACACACACACACAATAAACATAATCTTACATATGCCTAAACATTTGGCAAGGCTACATCAAAATAGGTAAATTATGAAAATTTCCATTTGTGAGCCAACAAAAATATTATTCAACCTCCCCCCTCCATTATGTAGGCCTATTTTTGCCTGCACTATGTAAAAACAAAATAGGATCAACTGTATCGGGGTTTAATCGATTACGGCGTGCTTCCAGAACATGACCAGCCGAGCTGAAGACCTGCTCACTGAATGTGCTTGTTGCTAGAATGCAAAGGACATCTTTAACCAGCATGGAGAGGAGAGGATAGTCAAATTGATGATCCCTCCAAAAATGAAGGACGTTATCATGGCAGTCCTCCAGACTGAAGTGTGTCTGTACATATTGTTGAACTTCATCTGATTTGGGCTCAATGAGATTTAGGAGTTTCTTCCCATTCTGAAAATAATCTTCTCCTTTTTACTGGATGATCTGTCAATGCAATGAAAAAGACCGTCACTAAGATATGGCAAAACATATTCATCCGTTTATTTATTGTTTATTCATAGTTCATTTTGTCTTTTAAAATAGCCTACGCTCTGTGACATAGTTTACCCTCCAGAGCTTCATCCTGATTTGTTGTGCTCATCTCCTCCATTGTGTCTGTAAAGTGTGAATCAGGATGCGCAATATTATTGTCATTGTTGTTATTATTTTGTTGTTGTGCTTTAATTATATGTATTCATTATTTCTAAATGTTGAAACGTGGTTGGAGGTTATTCGCTAAATGTTACCTTTGATCCTTTCTTCAGAATGTACCTGCAGGGTTGGGATGAGGGCTGTGGTCAATGCTCTCCCCTCCATTTGAACGGCAAGACGTTCCTCAGGGGAAGGCAGTCTTAGGGATTTGAAGCGTGGGGAAAGGAAGGTAGCAATCTTGTGTGTCTGTGTAATGATGAACTTTTCATTCAGTAGCTCTTCTGCACAAGATCGAATGTGTTGCATATAGTCGGGATCACTGTATCAGGGCTCACAGTGCGCTATGAGCAGTGCTATCTCAACGTTCACCACACCATGTGCCTTCTACTCACACCGCCTTTCCCCCACTGAGCAGAATTACGACGTGGGAAACAGGGAGCTCTTAGCAGTCAAGCTTGCCTTGGAAGAATGGAGGCACTGGTTGGAGGGTGCCCCAGTACCGTTCCTTGTCTGGACAGACCACAAGAACCTGCAATATATCAGCCAGGCAAAAAGACTGAACCCCCGACAAGCACGCTGGTCTTTATTCTTTTCCCGTTTTAATTTCACTCCGTCCTATCGCCCAGGCCACAAGAACACGAAACCTGACGACCTATCCAGACAATTTACCATGTGCAAAACTACCCCAGATCTGGATCCGATCATCCCGTCTCATCGCATTATAGGAGCAGCTCGTTTAGACATCGAATCCATAGTTGTAGCTGCTCAAGCTGATGAGGCTGGGCCCAGTCAGTGTCCTACTAACCGTCTCTTTGTTCCCAGTTCTGTCCGTCCTCAGGTGCTGCAATGGGGTCACTCTTCCCAGCTGTCATGCCATCCCGGATCCAGTAGGACACAAGTCTTCATTGGGAGACGCTTCTGGTGGCCTTCCATGAAGGACGACATTACCCACTTCGTCCAGTCCTGTCCAACCTGTGCCCAGAACAAGACCTCCAACCAACCTCCTGCCGGTCAGCTATCCGCACCTCGAAGACCATGGTCCCACATTTCGCTGGATTTCATAACTGGTTTTCCTCCCTCTGCTGGTAACACCACGATTCTCACTATTGTCGACCGATTTTCTAAATCTGCTCATTTTGTTCCCCTGCCTGGTCTTCCTTCTGCCAAAGAGACAGCAACCCTCATGATCCAACACGTGTTCCGAATCCACGGACTACCCGTTGAGGTGGTTTCGGATAGGGGTCCCCAATTCACTTCTCCTTTCTGGAAAGCCTTTTGTAAACTACTGGGTGCTTCTGTCTGTTTGTCCTCAGGTTTCCACCCACAGAGCAATGGCCAGACAGAGTGGGCCAACCAACTACTAGAGACTGTGCTGCGTTGGTCTCGCAGAATCCCTCCTCCTGGAGTCAACAGCTGCCATGGGTGGAATACGTCGTCAATTCTCACGTCTCCTCCGCTACTGGCCGGTCCCCCTTCGAGTGCTCCTTGGGCTACCAACCTCCTCTTTTTCCGGACCAAGAGGAGGTCGGAGTTCCATCCACGGAGGCGTTCATCCAATGCTGTCTCCGGACCTGGAGGCGCACCCGCACTACCCTTCTCCGCTCCTCGGCCAGAATGAAGATCCAGGCCGACAAGCGTCGCTCCCGAGCCCCACAGTATCGTCAGGGTCAACGTGTGTGGCTTTCCACACGTGATCTACCCTTAAAGACTGAATCCCGCAAGCTATCCCCTCGTTTCATCGGCCCCTTCCCCATCTCTAAGGTCATCAGTCCCACAGCAGTCCGGCTCAAGCTCCCCTTGCCCTTCCACCTCACCTTCCATGTTTCCCGAATCAAGCCATTTGTCTGTAGTCCCATGCACCCTTCCCCTGCTTCCCCACCACCTCCCCGTCTCATTGATGGCTCAGAGGCCTACACTGTTAAACGGCTCTTGGACGTTCGTCACCGGGACCGGGGACTCCTGTATCTCGTTGACTGGGAGGGCTATGGCCCTGAAGAGAGATGCTGGGTCCCGGCCCGGCACATCTTGGACCCTAACCTGATTAGGGAGTTTCGCCGCCAACACCCTGCCTCAGCCAAAGGGACGTCAGGAGGCGTCCGTTAGAGGGGGGGTACCGTCATGATCCGGCTTCCTGAGACCTCGGCCCCCCACTGGACTACCACTGCACTGCAGCTCGGTGTTTGTTTTCATCTACCATGTGTTTCTGTTTTGTTCACCTGCCCTGCCCCTTTCTCCTCCCCTGCTCCACACCTGTACCTCATGATCCTGTCTTCCCCATAATGATTTTCAGCTGTCCCTTGTTTGCCCCAGTGCCCTGGTCTCCTATATAAACCCTTGCCTGTTCCTTTGTCCTCGTCTGATCATCTGATCGCGTACCACGAGAGTGAGTCTGTTTCCAAGTCTGTTACCTGTTGAATTCTCTGTTTTCTCCCCGTTCTACCCTGGTCCCTGTTTTGTGCAATTCGAGCCTTATGGATACTCTGAGTTTCTGAGTTTTTGCCTTTCGAGCCTTGTAAATATTCTGATTTTGGACTGCTGACTGCGATTCTGGATTTACTGCTTTTTGTGATTACTTTTTCGTTTGGACTACTGATGGACTTAGTACTTTTGGATCTTTTGTGTGTTTTTTCCCCGAACCCTGTTTTGGTCATTTTTTGTTGGAATTTTTCTTCCTTTGTTATTTTTGGTCTTCTGAGCGTTTGCCCCTTTTTGTGTATTTTTTGACTGCTGTGAATAAACCTTGCTGATCTGCATTTGGGTTTCCGTCCGAGTCTTATGAACTTAACAAATTTCATTACTAAATGCAGATGTTAAAGTCTTAGCCAAGGTGCTAGCAAGACGTCTATAAGACACCCTTCCATCTGTAATACACACAGATCAAACTGGTTTTGTGAAGAACCATCACTCTTTTTTTATATATATATATATATTCTGTATTCACCTAACAATAGTGTCCCTGAATATGTGGTCAGTTTAGATGCCGAAAAGGCATTTGACAGGGTGGAGTGGAGTTATTTATTTACAGTTTTAGAGAAATTTGGTTTTGGGTCTAACTTTATATCTTGGATAAAGTTGTTATATACCTCCCCAACAGCTTCAGTGGTAACAAACTCTGATCTGCTCAACACCATTTCAGCTACAGTGTGGAACCCGCCAGGGGTGCCCCTTTACTTTTTGATTTGGCAATTGAGCCATGCTTTGCTATTGCCCTTCATGGTAGCAGCCACTTGTCAGGGATTTGGAGGGGGGGTGTAGAACACAGAGTTTCCTTATATGCGGATGATATCCTTCTTTACATTTCCCACCCAGACACCTCACTTCCTGCTATAATCTCTCTGCTTGTCCAGTTTAGTGAGTTCTCCGGCTACAAACTGAACTTACATAAGAGCAAACTTTTTCCAATTAATGCAAACACATTAAAATTTGATTATTCAAACACCCCTCTTAAAATTCAAAAATACTGTTTAACATATCTAGGTGTCTCTATAACAAGGAAACACAAATACATTTTTAGAGAAAACTTTGTCAGGTGCCTTAATCAGGTTAAGCAAGACATAACTATATGGTCACCTCTGTCTCGCTCCCTGATAGGACACATCAATTCAGTAAAAATGAAAATGAAGTTTTTGTATCTTTTCCAATGTATCCGTTTTCATCCCCAAATCTTTTTTTAACTCTCTAGACTACCTGATGATCTCGTACATAGTGCAAAATAAACGACCCAGGCTTGGCAAGGCATACCTGCAGAGGCCTAAGCGCAGCGGAGGTATGGCGCTCCCCAATTTACTTTTTTTTTTTTACTGTTTTACTGTACTCCCCAATTTACTGTTTTGCTTTTTTACTGCACACATCCTTTCTTGCACTGCTAGGGGCACCACTTCCTTTACTTTCATTATCTAGTAGTAATATGATTGAAGAGTGTGGGCCCAATTCAGGAGAAACTTTGGGCTACAGCTGCCCTCATTGTTAAGTCCCATTGCTCTTAACCACCTCTTCACCCCATCCTTACATGATTCAACCTTCTCAGAACGGCACAGAAGGGGCATAACATCATTTAGTGACCTGTTTAGTGGTTACTTTTTTGCTTCATTTGAAGGATTATCAGAGGCATATAATTTACCACCCACCCACTTTTTAAGGTATTTGCAGGTCAGACACTATATTAAAAAAATCATACCTTCTTTCCCCTATCTGTCTGCCGAGAATCCTTTAGATAACTTTCTCTCCCTTCAGCCACTCACTAAAGGGTCAATATCAATAATATACAATCTTATATCAGGACTAAAGCGAACCTCACTGAATAAGATTAAGGTGGCTTGGGAGCAAGACCTAAATATAATACTTCCTGAAGATACATGGGACAGAATTCTAAAACAAGTGCACTCTTCTTCTTTGTGTGCATGCCACTCTCTTCTCCAATTTAAGGTTGTGCACAGAGCCCATATATCCAAAATGAAGTTGTCCAAAATGTATCCAGAGCTCAGTCCCAACTGTGACAAATGTGGCAACCCCAAAGCAACATTGGTTCACATGTTCTGGTTCTGCCCTAGTCTTGTAAAGTTTTGGAGAGGTGTTTTTGAAACGCTGACATAATACAACATGCATTTGAGCCTGATCCACTTATAGCACTATTTGGTGTAACTGGAGTGGAGGGACTTCCTAAAGCCAAATGCAGAGCGGTGGCCTTTGCTTCTCTGCTGTCCAGGCATACAATACTTCTTAACTGGAAGGGTAGTGACCTACCCACACACTCTCAGTGGCTGAAAGACCTTATTGCCTGTCTATCTGGACAAAATACACCATTCACTCCACGACTCTGGGGATCACTTCTAGATTATTTTCACAACCCTGAAATCTTAATTGAACCTTAGCTAGCTAATTTCCTCTACTCTCTTAGCCAGCTAATTTCCTCTACCCTCTACCCACTTTTCCTCTCCCCCTACCTTATGGGCGTAAACCAGACACAATCCAATAGAAGTCACTATGCGATCAGTAAACTATTACTTTCTGGATAATGTGGATTGGAAAGGGTCTTGGGTGGGCACATAAATTTAGTAATATGGGATTTAATAATATGGGATTTTGTATGGGATTTAGTAATATGGGATTTAATACTATGGGATACAAGGTCTAGTTCTTCCTAGGGTAGTGGTGTCCAACTATAGTAAACTAACAAAACCATCTGTGAAAATGTGAACAGATGTAAAAATGTAGAATTTTTTTTCTTTATTTACAATTTTTTACAGTTATCAATAAAATGTTTCAACTGTTCAGAACATTATGTATATGACTTGATGTGACATCTGAAATTATTAACTAAAATGGGCAAGTTTTGCAATAGGTAATTTTTGAGAACTCCATCAGATTTTATGAAATGCTAGAAAACTAGTCTCTAGGTAATCTTCTGAATCACTGTTCTGGACAATTTGACTTTCTTCAGCAACTAAGTCTTGATTCTTTGTTTGATTTGCCGTTTTTGTAGTTTTATCTTTGCCCGTTGACATGGAGCATGGTTCATCGGCTTGAAGAGCGGTCTGCAGGCCATTAAAGAACCTGTGAGTTAAAGACAAATGGATAGGCTTTTACCATCACCTGAGAAACAAAATATAGATTTGGTAGAAAAAATACAATAAATGAATGAGAAGGAAGGAGAAAAATACCTTTTTATTCTGTCAAAATTCTCTGCCATTTTCTGATTTGCAGTTTGCACAAGGAAGTGGATGTAGTCCTCATTCACAAGGATCTCCCCCTTGAAGCTAAGTGGAACTTCAAGACAGTGTGTACTACGAACAGCCTTTGAATATGACACACAATATTTTTAAAGGACAAAAAAGAAATTTAAAGTGAAATTTAAACTGGAATCTGGTAATAAGATGCAACAACAAAGGACAAAAGCATTCTGCATATGCATTTCAAGACTGCAACTGTAGAATATACGTAGTTTGCTTGCAAGTTGGTGTTAGTGAGTTAAGTCCTCTTGATACATTGTTCTCCAATGTATCTAGCCCAGTGTCTGTACCTTATTAGTAGAAAGGCCATACACCCAATCACATTTATCAGCTCATGTTTGTTACCTGGATAAATCCATACAATCACAAATAAATCTATTAGCAATCTCTGAAAGTATAGGCATACACACAGAAATCTTCATACCAGTATGATTTTGCCTTTCTTGCCAATGGACACACCTGAGTTTCTGAAGCCAGAGTTTATTGCCACAGAGTGCTGCAAAACAATACACAAGTCTATATGAACAAAAATCTGAGGTGCCAATCCATACTCTTGCCAGTTTTGCAAGGGTCATCCCAGTTAAAATTGGCTGCCAAACTGAAAAATCAGGACAAGACACAATATATCTTGTGCAAAATGTCACAAGTGTAGTCATTAGTTTTCTCAAAATGTGTGTTTATTCCTAAATTTGGGTTACATAAAGGTTAGTCAAAATGAATTCCATTGCTGATACTGCAGCCTGATCTGGAAGAATGGTATTGTTTGCTCAGCATGCAATAGGTCTTGAAAAAGGACTGGGAACAGGAAGGCCAGCGATGCACTGGGAAAACTTACCAGTAGTTTAGCACTCTCTAGATCCTTGCACTGCACATGAAGTACAAATGGCTCAAACTTGAACACTGCATTTCCACTTGCCTTCTTTAAGCCCAAACTCTGTGATGGAGAGACTTGTGAGGGAGACTACCAACAGAAACCCAAACATCACCTCATTCAAAATTCACTGAGTGTGCAATCAGGTCTAAGAATAACGTGAAAAAACAAGCAGGTAACATGAGAACGATTTTGCCCAGTTATAGACTTCCCATCATCTTGTTTGAATGTACCACTACAGCCTATTGACTGCTTGTATTCTGCAGTAGTCCTATGCAAAACCATAGGGTTTAGTGAAAAGCTTGGTGGGCATACAGAAATGGTAACTAAGGGGATGTGGGTATTGTGAAAGGTCCATTACTGGTGAACAGTGGAACAGTATTTGTGAATTGCAGAGGCCCTCTTGCATGGATTAACACAAATTTTGTCACACTCTGATATTATGCGATAGTCCCTGGGGACCAAAATTGCTTATGCTCCATGATGCCCAGTAGGTTTCAAGTGACCTAATCTTTCAATGTCCCAGGAATTGTTGACAGAATTTTTTGCAAATTCCTCTTTGTCTGCCAATAGGTGATGTTACACCACACATGGGTTAACTATGTCTGACCAAGATGTTCCAGGAGGCGCTGTGTGTGTGTGTGTGTGTGTGTGTGTGTGTGTGTGTGTGTGTGTGTGTGTGTGTGTGTGTGTGTGTGTGTGTGTGTGTGTGTGCGTATGTGGGGCATCTTGCCCAGAAGGTTTCACATGGTCCAGTGTTGATCCTGATGCACTGGCTAACTACCGACCCATATCTAACCTCCCATTTGTATCAAAAATACTTGAAATAGTGTCTAAGCAAATATGTAGCTTTAGACAAAAATAACATCCAGGAAATCTTCCAGTCAGGCTTCAGAGCTAATCATGATACAGAATCAGCCCTAGTTAAAGTCTTCAATGACTTCCTTATCTCATCCGATAATGGATATATATCAATATTAATCTTATCGGACCTTAGGGCTGCCTTTGACACTATTGATCACGACATCCTACTACACAGGCTTGAACACATGATAGTCATCATCCCACAACAAAGTAAAGTCTGGTGTGCCCCAAGGCTCAGTGCTAGGGCCCCTGTTATGCTCCTGTACATGGTACCTTCAGGATCTGTAATAAGGAAACATGGCATTACTTTCCACTCCTATGCTGATGATACTCAGCATTACCTTACCATGAAGCCTAATGACTATATGCCAATAACTAAACTAACCTCCAAGACATTAAAATCTGGATGACTAATAATTCCCTATGATTAAACTCTGATAACACTGAAGTTATGATGATTGGCTCTAAACAGCTGAACATCCTACCTCTTCACTAAAAGTTACTCAGTGGCCTTTCACTGCCATGTAACAGTGACCTCGGGGTTGAAGACCTTGGGGTAATTATTGACCAGGACCTCTCTCTAAATAGTCATGTAAAACACATTTCAAAAACATATTTTTCGAAATATCGCAAAGGTTAGAAAGTTCCTATCCTTTGAGGATGCTGAAAAATTAATATGAGTAAGAGCTTTTTGCTACAGTGCGCCCCTCTTATGGAATAATCCCCCCAAATCCGACAAACGGACACTCTCAATACCTTTAAGTCTAGACCTTCTTCTAATAATATAACTTAGATTACATATTTTTCGGTTTTACTCAAATTAGGGGGGAGCAAAAATGAGTACACCCGACTGAAAGTCTCAGGGCAAAGCAAGATTTTAGACTGCAAATGTCTGATTTACCAAGAATTCAACCACAGATGAGTCTAATTATTCAATTAATCCAGGAGATAGTTGACTAAAAGTCACAGATAGTTGACCTAAAAGATAGTTGACCTAAAAGAGTGTTACTCTAAGAAAACACCTCCCCATTTCCTGCTGTCAGCAATGGCACCACATGGAAGAGAAATGGCACAAATTATTTCCTTACACCAGAAAGGTAAAGGCTACAAGTAGATCAGCCAAGCTTTACTTATTAGTCAGAATATTGTAGCAAAAGTGGTACAAAGATTTAAGAAAAATGGAAATGCGACTATATCACAGAGACGTCCTGGTCGTCCACGGAAGTTAACACCTCGACAGGAATGTCTTCTGATGAGAAGGGTTGAAGAAAATCGGCACACAAGTTCACTACAGTTAGTTAAAGAAGTAGAAAGCCAAATGGGGGTGACTGCTTCCCGTGACACAATACACTGTACACTGCAGAGGAATGGCATGGATGCATGGATGCCGTCCACGAAAGAAGCCTCTCCTAAAGCCCAGGCACAAAAAAGCCCGCCTAGAGTTTGCCAGGGCCCATGCTGACAAAGATGAAGGCTATTGGGACTCTGCATTGTGGAGTGATGAGACCAAAATGAATGTTTTTGGAACTGATGGCTTCAAAACTGTATGGCGTCGCAAAGGTGAGGAATACAAAGAAAAATGCATGGTGCCTACAGTGAAGAATGGTGGTGGCAATGTCCTTATGTGGGGCTGCATGAGTGCTGCTGGTGTTGGGGAGCTGCATTTCATTGATGGCATCATGAATTCAGAGATGTATTGCTCTATACTGAAAAAGAAAATGCTACCATCACTCCGTGCACTTGGTTGTGGTGCACTTTTCCAACATGACAATGATCCTAAACACACATCTAAGGCCACTGTTGGCTTTCTGAAGAGGAACAGGGTGAGAGTGATTCAGTGGCCAAGCATGTCACCTGATCTGAACCCAATCGAACACCTATGGGGAATTCTGAAGAGACAAGTGGAGCATCACTCTCCATCCAACATCCAGTCTCTAAAACAGGTCATTATTGAAGAATGGAAAAAAGATTGATGTTGCAAAATGTTGCCAACTTCATGGCACCAGAAGACTTGGTGCCATCATTAAAAATCATGGAGGCCATACAAAATACTAGATGTAGTAGTTTTGTTGGGGGTGTACTCATTTTTGCCCCCCCCTAATTTGAGTAAAATTGAAAAATATGTAATCATATTATTAAGCAAATGTTTGTGTTGTATGTTATGCAGATGTGATAAACTTAGTCTGCAAAATTTTTTGAAATATTTTTTGTTTTCATGGACATATTGTTTAAAATATTACTTTTCAAAGGGGGTGTACTCATTTATGCTGGGCACTATATATATATATATGTATGCACAAATGACTCATATGATGTGTGAGCCTGGCCTGACTCATTTATTTCCTCTGTCCACAATCATCTCTGCTGAGTGTCATCCCTGCCTCCTTCCGGCAGACTCCTGTCACCTTCTCCCGCTGAGCAGACTGCAACCAACACTATGGGAGGCCCCTTCCAGGACCGGGCTGACTCCTGACCCCTTCCTAGATGCCCTTGCCAGGACCGACTCTTCTTTCCTTGAGGCTACTGTGTTCTGTTTTGTGTATGGTATAGATGAGGATGGGGAATGGTATGAGTTCATGTTAGGGTCACATCTAGAGAGAATATGCTTTGTAAATGACATTGTTTAATCAGCTCCCCCTTAATGTCATTTCACAAATCTACAAAGCAGGCCTACAGTATGTGCGAGCAGATTATGTATTTTGACCGACCTTAAATGAAACCAGGTTTAACAGCATAAATCATATATTTACTAAAGGTCCATGCCTTCTCGATGTGATTTAACATGCTTTGAATGTTATCCTCTTTTGTAAGTCGCTTTGGATAAAAGCGTCTGCTAAATGCCGAAATGTAAATGTCATGTAAATGCTTTAACATCCATACCATGGACTACGCAGTCCTGTAATGTATTTGCATTGAAACACATTGTAAACATTTAAATTTATAACCAGCCTTGTCATCTTTTTTTTTTTTTTTTTTTTTTTTAAAGAGTTGAGTTGGAGGTGGAGATAAACTCACTCTAAGATCATCACTCCACAGCCTAATAGATTTCAATTAAAATTTTTGTTTCCATATGGAGTGCATAGTACAAGGTGTCCTATGAAGGTGTCCTATCATTATTAAATGTATCCTAAATATAAAGCATGTCAACATTCCTCTCACCACTTACCATGAACTTACCATTGGAGACTTGATTATGGCAATGTTTCACTTTCTTTAATTTGCGACACCTTATACGTTAAGGAAGGTAGCACCTTGATTATGCATGCTAGATTTACATATTTGGTATTGCTGGTTCAGCACAGTCCTGCCTTTCTAACAAGCTATCATATGTGTTTCTATGAAATTCCCTGACAAATCAAACACAAAGTAAAAGAGAACATTCTGCAAAGATATATATATATATATATATATATATATATATATATATATATATATATATATTCTATTTTAGGTACTAGTGCAGTGCCCGTACAAACAACATATTTCACTAAACTGGGAACACTACATGTATGCAGTAGGTCCATGCTGAATCTGGCTGGACTCAGGCCTGTGCCATTAGAGGAGGCACTTGTTTATTAAAGGCTACAAACACGGCCAAAAGTAGGGAGAGTTGAAATACTGCAGCATGATTGGGCTGCAGGTAAATAAAGATGCAATGCATAGCCTACCTGTGTGATCCTTGTTGTGAAATTATTATGTGCACATTAAGTACAGAGGTTGCAGAGGCCATGTCTGTGTGATACAGCCGAGACGTGAGTTTTTAGGCTAATGTTATTCGTCAGAATTGATGTCCAGACACAAGGCAACAAAACCACGAGGGCGGTAGGCAACAGTACAGAAGTAACAGTAACAGTACTGCAGTACAGAAGCCTGTATTTAACAGCCTGCTTATCCACATGGGTTGTGTGTGTCGGCATGTCATTCAGGATTAGTAAATGGTAAATGGACTGCATTTATATAGCGCTTCTACTCCTACGAGTACTCAAAGCTTTACATTGTATGCCTCACATTCACCCATTCACACACATGCACTCATACACCGGTGGCGGAGGCTGCCATACAAGGTGCCAACCTGCCACCGGGAGCAATTTGGGGTTCAGTATCTTGCTCAAGGACACTTAGATGGGGTCAGCCATCTAGGCACGAACCTGAACGGCACCTCTACCACCTGCGCCACCATCCCACTTATCCCAAAATTAGTGAACGTAAACAATATGTATGTCGTTGAAGTGAGACATTGTCATTCCCTTGAATGGCAAGAGGTGTATGTGTTAGCAAAATTAGCTTTTTTTTAATCCATGCTGGTTCAGTAGCCTACTACACCGGATAGAATGACAGAAGGCAACTATGCTTCTTTTACCGATATCTTTAGTATTTTTGGTCCAACAACAACCAAAATTGGGCCATTGGCAAGACACATACCAAATTTGAGATCAGTTGGATAAGTTGTTCAAGAGTTATGCGTGGAATAGACAGAGTGATGCACAGACAGATGTTCCTTGCATTAATAAACAGATGTATTCTTAGGTCACTAAATGTAGTATACTTTAAGATACTCACACCCAGGTTTTTCTAGAAGGTAAAACATCATCCTGGCTACAAGCATCCCAAGTTTCAGCTTTAATTCTCTGTATCAGGTTATATGTCATAAATCCCAAACGGCCAGGTTGTATTTTTTTTCTTTTTTTAGTTTAACAATATATGTATAACAATATCTACCAATTTAACAATCTGAAGCAAAATATCCAAGAATTTATTTAATATATGTAAGAGCTTAGAGATGAGGAAAAACATGGTTGGGTTTAGTTGTACCTCCTGTAGGCCTAATAGTTAAGTATTAATATTATTCAAATACGTCAAAATTCAACGTGGTTAGCAAAAACAGTGATGGAAACATGCCGGCCGGCGACAGCCATTACAGGAGAATACGGACAGATGGAATTGTCTGCAAAATAAATGCTGCTGTGTTGAACACTGTACTGGACAATTGTGCACTTAAATATTAATATATATTGTGTCACTTAAATATTAAGACTCCCATTTTCACTTTGATAAAGGTTTTGAGGCCTACTGCATAGATTTAAATTTATGGATTTAGCATATTCTTTTATTCAAAGCAACTTACAAACAGAGGAATTATATTCAGTATAATGGTAATTATGCTTGTTTGCTCAGAATAATTTTATGACAAACCACAAAGAGAGTCAATCAGACCCAGCCTACAGCATAGAAAACAAGAAACTGCTGATATTTTTGCTTGGAAGTCTAGGCCTAAAAACAGGCAAAAAAGACTGCAACTGCACAGGCTGTGGACTAATGAAAATCTGTGCTTATCAAGACAACTAAAAAATGAAATGGGCCTATTTGCTACATTTACCTATTCATTTCCCTGGTAAAACTATGGTCCTTCTCCCCATGTTGTCCAAGAGAACCGGAAGACATAAATGTGAATATAAATTGATTAGACTCACATTTACCTGGACTGAAGCCCCGGAAAAAACGGCTGATGCCCCTGACCTGAGCTCGAGCTTACACGTAAAGAATTCAAACGCAACTGAATCGGCTGAGCAAATCTCCAATGCGTCTGACTTTAGACATGCTAGTTGGTCTGTTTTATTATACACATAACGTTATATTTTCACTCACCACATCCGCCTCTTTACATTTTTGGTGCGTAACGAACAGCCAAGAACAATTCTGCTTTTGTACTTTGGAACACTCTGAAAGCTTTACAAAGACAGTCAATCAGCTGAGAAGAAAAGTAACGTTTGATACAACGTTAAATAAGTGCAATGCAAAATAAATGTACAAAATGTTATCTTACCCCATCTATTAGAATAATTCTCCCCGAACAAGAACTTGTGGTAAAAAAATTAGATGAATCATTCAAAAGAGAAACAATCGGATAAATTTCCTCGTCAATGCTCCCCTTTCTGCTAAAATCAACTTTGCTGAAACAGTGTTTCTTCCACTCGTTAAAGTGTTGGTCCATTGCTGATAAGAATGACTACAAACAAAAAACAGACTAAACACATTGCATCTTTCTGATTCCGCGAGTCGCCATAACGATACCTGAGTCAACTTCCGGAGCAAACACTTACCAAAATAAAAGCAGAGACGGTTGATGAACCCACTGTCGAGTTGCGTTCTTTGAGTAACAATTAGCAACGGTAACCTCAGGAAGTAAAACTAAGCTTTTTTGAATCAGAGTAATAGTGCTTACAAAAGAAAAGGAGAGTAAAGGTCTTACCCTGAATTCTTACAAATAAAATTACTCAGCGGTTGTGGTAAAAGCTCTGGTGACGTTTTTTAATCGAAAGGAAAGGGAATAAACTGATATTCCGTTCATTAGATTACGCTACGTCTAGCCAATTTAAATATATTGTGACAAAGCAGGCAGGAAGTTGATTGTCAGCATTGAGAAACGTTTATTATCTTCGCTGTCGTAGTTTTCAGTTTAACAGAATTATCTCCAATGGTAGCACATGAACGGATAGACACACAAGACATAGTCTACAACACAAAGGTGGCTAAAATTATAACATGGGTTAAAACTGTATACATGAAGAATGCAATCGCCATATGCACATAAACAGAACAGACAGAACAGTCACGCCACCCAAACACATTTTATATTTTATAAACCGTAAATAATCAGTACTCCCAGCATGCCGGGCAAACAGGAAGTAACAGAAGCAGTCCTGTTACACTGCCCCCCTCTAAGAAAAGGAGAACACAACAACAAAAAAGGAATATACATGCTCAAAAATCACACACAAATTCTCTCAAGTGGTGGGGGCGCTGTCTGCACCTCCCTGTTGGACGTTGTTCTAGGGGAATTGGACCAATATTTACTATATTGAAAAAATAAAACAAAACTATTTATAAAAGTTTTGAAACAGGTGTCAAACCAGGTATAGCACAGTGTGATTTTTTGATTATCTTGGAAGATGTGAATGGTATGTTCAATGGGCAACATGTCTGATTTAATATCAACCAGGAGTGCCACGTGAATGTCACTACATACTACACTGATTTACTGTGTACTGGGTTGTGCATCCATGTCAATCATCCAAACCAGAAAATAAATACATAAGTAAATAAATACGTCCTGTCAAAGGGTATACAGCATTTGTAAGCTTGGCTGTAGGGTTCTAAATATACCCATTTGTTTCAGTGGCAATTTTGGGCCAATAAAGTGCTACATTAACAATAGTAGGATGGTTAGCATGCAAGTAGCCTGAAGGGTTGTGGGTTCATATCCCAGCTGCCACCGTTGTGCCTTTGAGCAAGGCAATTAACCCCTAAGTTGCTCTAGGGCAGACTGGCCCTGAACAATTAATAGTTGACAAAAATGTAAGTCGCTTTGGATGAAAGCGTCTGCTAAATGCATAAATATATCGTGTATCCCCATGAAGTTTCCCCTTCAAAAGGACTGTGTCTGTCATTCAGTAAATAGAGAATAAAGGCCTACAAATGGAATGTGACAAAATAGAATGTGACAAAATATTGTTAGTATTGAAGTTCCCGAGTATGTTTGAATCTGCTCACTGGGGATCAATCATCAATCTAATTTACTCTAAAGCAAATATGAATGTGAATGTGGCATTAAAAGGAGTAAATGCTCATAGCAAATCTGAGAAGCTATAACCTTTTTTATTATTAAATGGACATTATAGCTCTGCTCTGGTGGTGAATCTGACTGCGGTATGAGAACTATAATGATATCTGAATTAGGTCAACATCTGGTGATGCATTACAAAACTAGAAATCAACAATGCCAGATGTCACATATCTTCCAGGCATTTTATGGTACGGTATGACAAATAAATCTGTAAAATTTTTTGGTTAACATAAGCAAACTTCAGTAATGACCTGTTGTAGGCTACTTGTTGTAAAATTCTTGCAGAAAAAAATGCTAAATACATACTGTGAATTGCGCTGATGTCTCTCTAGCTCTCTCAGGCCCCTCTAGCACTTTCCTCATGCAGTTACACCACTTGCAGGTTTTTGACCATGAAACCGAAATAAATTTAAACCAAAATCTTGACATTTTAAAACATTCATTCATTATGCCTTCATTAAAACATTTTAAAAATTGTGAATACTCATGTCCCGAGATCTCCTTAACTAAACCAACTGCAGAAGCTTCTTCTGGATTGATTATTTATTATATAATATTATATTAATTTATATTGTGATGGCGGCTCTTCTGTGGGCCAAGTACCAGTTGTGGAGTAGTTACCAGGAATGGGGGGAGAGAAGCCCAGCACCAGCTCTGTGATGGTAGTTCTTCAACTGAACCGAAGACCAAAGTTCCACACAATTAGTAGAATGTATCCATGGAAGCCCTCTGAAACAATGATGGTGCAGCAGGAAATGATGGGTCGAAAACTATAGTATGCTGAGGTCAGAGCATTTCTTTGCCTGGTCAATAAACTCTTGTATTATCAATCATAATTCCTCCCAGAATGGCATATGATACTATGCAAATCATACTTTTTCACAGTGTTGTCGTACATCAGGATGTCAATTGTCACAGAGGGGGCAATCAGCGATCTTGCAACACCTGTCCTATGATTAAATGCCCTAGGGAGGTGAATAACTAAAATATCTGGGGCACCTATCCATTCAGTGGTTTTTATCAATGCTAAGGCACATTGTGTACATTCTCGATCAACTAACTGACAGAGCTCTTGTAAAAGATCATCTACACTGTGCTTTTGCCTTTACATGAACCATGACAACAGAATTGCTTTGGGCTTCTTCTATGTATGTCTGACCACATTCAGTACACCAGTCAGTTACACCTACATTTGTTTTAACACCTAATAAATCCAACCATGACATAAAGGGAGGAATGAAATCTGCAGGGTGATGGAATAAGACACTCAATTTCCAATAATGCTTCTTTTAAAGTGTCGGTGCAGAGCTCTCCTGCATGGTTTGCCATGGAATTAAGTAGATTAGGGAGGTTTTCTCTGTAAGGTTAACAATGCTTTGTGGATCATTAGACCTAAATGTAGCCTGAACAATATTATGATGTAAAAATGCCTGGACAGTGGCATTGAACCAACAGTTCTGATATCTGTTTGGAAATGTACATGTTTTTTTGAATGATCCATGTCTATTTAGCCCAGGGCTATATTCACCCTTACTATTGCTTTTATTTAAACTAAAGATTTTAGTTTGTGAGTGTGGAGCACACTTTAAATTCCTAGGTACTGATTGTTTTTTTTTATGTTTCTGCTGCTTCTACCTGCTTCTGTTTATGTCTATTTATCTGTATGTTTAGTTTTTTGCAGAACCCTCTCTCCCTAGCTTTGTATAAAACATGAAGCTCTTATTTGTTTTATATTTATTTATATTTGTCAATTAGATTTTTCTTGCCGTTAAAAAATAATGGCTTTGTATTCTTAAAAGTAACTTCAGAAATTGATGTGGATTTATTTGCGCACAGGGATTTATTTGGATATCTTGGGGAAAATCAAGGGGAATTACAGGAAGAAAATTATTAAAAAGTCTATCTAGAAGCATTGGGCCATAATATATATTTACTCCACTACCCTCTTCAGTGCCATAGCAGAGTTGTGAAAATGTCTTATGTCATATGACGTCTTAATCAGTCCTCAACTACACCGTCTTCATCAGAAGTGACAATATAATTTAACTTTAGTACACTAGATTTTATTTCATGAATACTCTTCTCAACTGCCTTAGAGATGCATGCACTTCCCACTATACACACATCATAAACAGTATCACATATATCCTGAATATTTTTGGAATTAACGAGTAGACAAAAAATATACATACCAACCACGTATCCACCAACCTGCTCCTCTGACCTCGTTGACCTCTTCGTCCATTAGGTTTGCCTGGAGTGAGCCTGCGGAAAGGGCGTTCCAGGAGCTAAAGGCCGTTTTACTACGGCTCCTATTCTGGTCAGTCCTGACCCTTCCAACCAGTTCATTGTTGAGGTTGATGCCTCTGACGTCGGGGTTGCCGCAGTACGGTCTCAGAGGTCCCCTGAGGATGTCTGGACGGACAGTATCCTTGTCTGGACGGACCACAGGAACCTGGAGTACCTGAGGTTGGCTAAACGTCTCAATGCCTGGCAGGCTAGGTGGCCCTTGTTTTTCAGTAGCTTTAACTTCACCTTGTCTTTTCGTCCAGATTCCAAGAATGGTAAGCCAGACGCCCTCTCCTGCCAGTTCAGTAGCCCTGAGAGGTCACCTGCGGCTGAGACCACTCTCCCCCCTAAGTGTTTCATTGGAGCTGTGTCCTGCGGGGCGGTGGTAGCGTAGTGGTTAAGGAACCTGGCTAGCGTGCAAGTAGCCTGAAAAGTTTGAATCCCAGCTGCCACCATTGTGCCCTTGAGCAAGGCACTTAACCCTAAGTTGCTCTAGGGGAGACTGGCCCTGAACAGTTGATGAGTTATAAGTCGCTTTGGATAAAAGCATCTGCTAAATGCATAAATGTAAATGGATAGAGATGAGGTTTCAGAAGCCGCTGCGGAAGGAGCCCAGCCCTAAGAACTGCCCGACTGACTGTCTGCTTGTCCCTAGATTTTGCTTTTTTTTTTTTGCTCAGAGGTGCTGCAGTGGGGGCACTCTTCCAACCTGGTGTGCCATGCTGGGGTTAGGAGGACCATGGCTTGTCTTCAACAATGCTTTTGGTAGCCCAAGATGATGGAGGATGCGCGTTGTAAGACCTCCAACCAACCACCAGTGTCCGCAAGGATTGATGGATTTTGTGACTGGTCTTCCCCCCCCTGATGGTAACACTCTCATCCTTACCATTGTCGACAGGTTCACTAACTTCTACCTAAGCTCCCCTCTGCCAAGGAGACTGCTGTTCTCATGGTTAATCATGTTTTTAGGATACATGGGCTTCCACGTGATGTTGTGTCAGACCGAGAGCCTCAGTTTGTCTCAACATTTTGGAGGGAGTTTTGCAGGTGCATTGGAGCCACCAGTAGCCCCTCATCTAGGTTTCACCCGCAGACCAATGGTCAGACAGAATGGGCCAACCAGGACCTGAAGCGGGTCCTGAGGTGTCTGTCTTCCCTGAAATCACTGTCCCTCAGATGAGTACACCCCACCTTTTATGTAGAGAACTGTAGAGCCTCCCGCCCTTGTATCATCGTTGGGGCTCCTGCCTTCACCGTCAGGAGGTTACTGGATGTCCGGCACCGGGGACAAGGACTCCAGTTCCTGGTTGACTGGGAGGACTACGGGCCTGAGGAGCATTCCTGGGTGCCCACCTCTCGACTCCTGGACAAGACCCTCATTTGGGATTTCAGCCAGCACCCCGACCACCCTGTAGCACCTAGAGGTGCATGTTGAAGGGGGGGTACTGTCAGGACTCTGATCACTGGTAGCCCCCTGTTGGCTGGTTGGGACAGTTTTCTCCTGTTCTTTGTTTTGCCATGCGCTTTTGATTTTGACCCCGCCTTTCCCCCAGTTTCTCGCCAGTTTTAGTCCTCACCTGTTCTCATTTGTGCTTGTTTCCTTCATTGGCTGCCCTTTTTAAACCCTGCTCCTTCTGTGTGTCTCTGTCTGATTGTTTGACCTGGTCTCCCTGCTTGTAAGAAGTTTGTTGATATCTGCCTCTGGAGTATCTATTTCTGCTGATATTTTCTGCATATTTTGTCTGTGAACAGCCTCTTTGAACCTGAAACCTTTGTGCTTTCTTGAGTTTTTTGAATTAGTATGGACTGTCTGAGTTACCTTTTGGACTTTGAAAATCAGTCTGAAACCTCTGTGTGTTCGAGTTTGTAAAATTTGTTTGGACTGTTACCTTTTGGACTTTGAAAAATCAGTTTTAAACCTCTATGCTTTCTTGGATTTTTGCTCTTTTGAATATTGTGAACTACAAAAATAAATCTGCCAAAAATAAATCTGCATTTGGGTCTCTGTCTGTGAAAGCCTGACAGCATTTAGGAGTATGGGAAACGGCAAAAGCCAAAACGGGATAGAATCCTTGGGTATGAGCTTGGTAACAACATATTGAACCAACAAACTTGTTTTGATCATAGCAACCATTGATCGTAACAAGCAAAACTTCTTAATTGTTAGCAAAACTACATGATAATAGTGGTATAGGCAGGATACATAATAAATGAGAACATAATCAATGCTTCCACATCTTTAATTCCAAGAAACTCAGCCTCTCTGTGATGGTCTTTTATATTCACATTCATGTTGTGTTAAATTCGTTAAGACTCAAACGGGAACCCAAATGCAGATCAGCACGGTTTATTTCACAATGAGAAAAACAAAACAGTACGCAGTGGGAGAAAGCTCAGGAGATCTTGGTAGTTTCACAATGGGAAAAAAACTATACAAAAACAGTACGAAGTGGGAGAAAGCTCAGGAGATCTGGGTAAAGCAAAAACACACAAGTAATCCAACAAAGGGTTTCCAGAAACAGGTATCAAAAAAGCAGGGGTTCGGGAAAAACAGAAAACTCAAAAACATCCAAAAGGTACCAAGACAGTTATCCAAACTTCTTCAAAAGGTTCAGGAAGAAACCAAAAACTCAAAAGAATTCCACGAGGCAGACACGAGAAACAAGAGCAGGTAAAAACACGGAAAACAGAACTCACAGGTAGGTGAGCAGACTACATACAGACTTACATTAGCGAGGAACATGGTCAGATGAACAGACAAGGGACAGAGAACAGACTGGGGTTTTTTATAGGGAGCAGGAACATTAGGGCAAACAGGGAGCAGCTGATAATCATTACCGGGAACAAGATCATTGAACACAGGTGTGGAGCAGGGGAGGAGAAAGGGGCAGGGCAGGTGAACAGAACAGAAGCACATGTGAGACAAAAAACAAACATAGAGGCTGCAGTGCAGTGTTAGTCCAGCGGGGGGCCAAGGTATCAGGAAGCAGTGACTAGTGACTGTTGTGTACCATGTAATATATGTTCACATTACTTGTTACAGCAAGTGGTCTGTGATGCAGGAGGTATGTATACATGTATACATCCAGCTATATTAAACCGTCGACATAAAGCAACTAAGACCTGCATTAATTACTGTTAACACTTCTATTTCAGCAAGACTATCATAAGCAGTGACCAGGAAATTATTTAGAAATACATAAAAAAAGCAGGTAAGCTAAGCTAAAATAGCCTACAGGTTGTTGTAATATTGTAATATATTAATACTGTTTGGGTTATGTTCACACCCAGTGAACCCATAAATCTGTTTTCATGAGTTTGTTTTGATTGACTGTTGGCTAGCTAGCATGAATAACCTTGAAGTGTCAAACTAACATGTTTCTGAAGATTCTCAGCCAAAACGAACACGTTAACTATAGCTGCAAAGAACAGTCTCTGAATTGTCACATTGGTCTGGTAAAAAAATGCTGATACATACTTTATTCCAAAGTTGCCTTCATCTCTGTATGCTGACAGTTACAGGACTGTTAGAAGGCAAAATTATTTGCAGTAAAAAAAACTGCAGTGTCAATAATAATAATAATACCAACCCAACAGACTAGGTTACATCGGGATTACATCTAGGTTATAGAAACAACCCAACATCAGAAAAATAACCCAAGAAAATTAACCGATAGTTTCAGCACAGTGATTGTGTTAAGAAAATAAGTGTTTTTAGAGTGTAGCAACAGCGGTTGGTACCATCTGAGGGCACCATCTTTGGAATGGTACACCACCCTATTTATAAAAAAATGACAGCATTGCATTGGTGGTAACATTTTGTGTGTCACCCTCTTTATGCCAATTATAAGCTTATGGAGGGATATATTATGGATGAATAGGAAAAAGATTTTAAGAAATACATATCCCCTTAAAACTTCCCCAGCTAATTATTTACATTAAGACAATACTTTTTTGTATTGCAAGTTTTCAATGTAAATGAGCCATTATCCACTGAAATATGCACCAATTTGCATAAATGTTTGGCCATGGGTTAGGTTAGGTTACACTGCACCTCTTAACCAACTAAACAAACAGTTTGTGAAATGGTCTGACTATGCTGAATATGAATTTAATGTTAACATGGACAGTTTAGGGATGCACTACTAATTAAAACCCCATGGGTGTACACTGAAAATGAATGCATTTCAAAACAATGTGAATACAATAGAGGACTATGCTTTTTCCATGAAGTGGAAGAAGATGGGACTTGTCTTGATGCATAATAAATCACATGGTGTAGGCTTCTAAAAATGTATTCTAAAAACATTGCAATACAAAAAAGTGTTGCCTTAATGCAGTGGTTGTCAAACTGAGGTACAGGTACTATAATCAATTCTAGGGGGTAAAATAAATCTGTGAATAAGATAAAAGCATACGATAAAAAAGATCTTACACTATCCCCTATGCAACTCGTAGTGACTGTTGTGTACCATGTAATATATGTTCACATTACTTGTTACAGCAAGTGGTCTGTGATGCAGGAGGTATTTGGGTAACTCAGTAGGACTCACAGAAGTTACGTGACAGTTAAAGTTCAGGAACCTCTGCCTTAATGTAAATAATCAGTTGAGTAAGTTTTGTGGGGATATCTATTAGTTACATTTTCTACTCTACTCACCTGTAATTAATTAATCAATAAGCCATTAGAGTTTGTGGATTTGTGCTGAATTTAAAGCATGGTACTCCAGCACAAATCCACTGACTCAATTGGCTTAGTGTTTTTCTAAAACTGAAAACAACAAATATTTGATAAGATTGTATAAGATACAGCCACACAAACAAAAAAATAGTGTATTGTAATAATCATTCATACGCCAAAACATATAGTTTCTTTGGGGAAGTGGTTACCAGGAAACACTAAATGCTACTATGGTGTGTTGGGCTATGGGCTATTTGTAATGTTTTTTTTTTTATTATTGAAGTTCCTTGCAGAGTAATATAGAAGAGAAGAGGCATACCTGTGTGTGCTGGATTTACAACAGCTTGGAGGGATGAATCAGCCAAACAAGCAGTTTTGTAGTGTTTATAATGGATATACAAAGGTTACCCTGAATGCAATACTATCATATATTTTCAAGCTCTAGGGTGGCACACCTTGCCAAATAAAAACACCTTTGGACTTGTACCTTGGCATCACATTCAAAATCTGGACTTTTTGAATATCCTTTCCAATAGCAGTCCTTTAAGCTACTGAATATGTAGTTAGTTAGGTAGATAGATAGTTAGTTAGTTTGTTTATTTATTTGTTTGGCTGATTATCCATTTGAAAGTTTAGGCCTCCTGTAGCAAAAACTTACCAATAAATGACACACTACAAAAATACAGAGAAACACCCATTTATTCTTATACTAGAATTGGAATGATGTGAATATTTCATGAATCACTTGGAGCCCTGAATACTATTGTCTAAACTGAATACCTGGAATACTATTGTCTAAACTGCAAAGAAGTGTTTGGAAAGAGTTTGGATGCAATAGATGGGGAAAGCATATTGAGGGTGGGCATCGCCAGTGTTGTCTTGTTAGTTAAACTAATATGACATATTTAACAGTTGTGGATAATATTCACTGACACTACTGTGTCTCAACTTTGTGTGGACTTCAAATAATAGGAGCACATTCACTGAGTTTTTATTGAAAACTATAATCATAAATTGAGGATAGAAGGATACTGTCAAGATAAGATTATGAAAGCTTCATATTTGGCAATTTTTGAGTGAGTATCTACACAAAATGCTCGTTAGAAAAAGATAAAAACCTTATCTCAATAGACACATAAATGTTGCACTGGATGTCCAGTGGATTAAGGCTTTGATTATATTATTATAAATGACTCATTCATAGCTGGGCATGTCCCAAAATCTTTCAAGACATCTGTTATTAAACCATCTATTAAAAAATCAAACCTTGATCCTGATGTCCTTGCTATTTACCGACCCATATCTAACCTCCCATTTGTATCGAAAATACTTGAAAATATAGTGTCTAAGCAAATCTGTAGCTTCTTAAATGAAAATAATATCCAGGAAGCCTTCCAGTCACGCTTTAGAGCTAATCATAGTACAGAATCAGCCCTAGTTAAAGTCTTTAATGACCTCCTTATCGCATCTGATAATGGATATATATCAATATTAATCCTATTGGATCTTGGTGCTGCCTTTGACACGATAGGCATCAAAGACTCTTCATTAGCCTAGTTCAAATCATACCTCTCTGGTCGCTATGAGTTTGTACATGCTCATAATGAGTCATCATCCCATACCAAAGTAAAGTTTGGTGTACCCCAAGGCTCAGTGCTGTTATTCTCCCTATACATGTTACCTTTAGGATCTGTTTAGGACCTTTAGGAAACATAGCATTACTTTCTATTCCTATGCTGATGATACCCAGCTTTACCTTTCTATGAAGCCTAATGACTATATGCCAATGACTAAACTTGATGCCTGTCTCCTAGACATAAAAACCTGTATGACTAATAATTTCCTATGTTTAAACTCAGATAAGGTATGATGATTGGCCCTAAACAGCTGACCAACACTCTACCCCTTCACCAAAACTTACTCAGTGGCCTGTCACTGTCATGTAACACAAACGTTAAAGATCTCGGGGTAATTATCGACGAGGACATCTCTCTAAATAGTCATGTAAAACACATTTCAAAAGCATCTTTTTTCCACCTACTAAATATTGCTAAGGTTAGAAAGTTCTATCCTTTGAGGGTATACATATATTACATATATTAAATATATATGATAACATATATTAAAGACTTACTTGTCCCTTACCACCCTCCTAGAACCCTAAAATCCCAAAATGAATATCAAAATATCAAAATCTACGATAGGAGGAAGAGCCTTTTGTTACCGTGCAACCCTCCTGTGGAATAAACTCCCCCCCCAAATCCGACAAACAGAAACTCTCAATACCTTTAAGTCTAGATTTAAAACCTTCCTCTTTACAGTTTCCCATAGTTAGGGATGGTGCATGGTAAATCATCACTTCTCATGGGTCTTTTGGGAGGGACTGCCTCTGCTGTTGCCCCCAGTTGCGGCTATAGCTTAGTGCCGCCACAAAACCTTCATGTGTCATGCCGTACAACTCTCTTTCTCTCTCTTACCCTCTCTCTCTCTCCATATTTGTATTTATATATATATATATGTATGCACAAGGTATGCACAAATGACACATTTGCTCTCTGATGTGTGAGCCTGGCCAAACTCATTTGCTGAGCTCTGCTCAGTGTTATCCCTGCCTCCTTCTGGCAGAGTCCTCTCACCCTCCCCTCCTGATTGGACTGCAACCAATGCCGGAGGCCCATGCCAGGACCAACTTTCCATCATAGAGGCCCTTCCTAGATGCCCATGCCAGGCCCGACTCCCCTTCCCTGAGGCTTTGTGACTGACCCTCCTCACAATGGCACTGTCAAACGGACCCTTATTGTTACACCCATGGCCCATCTCACTCCTTTGAGTTTAATACTATGTCTGGCCACTGCTACATTGTCCAGCCTACATGGTTACTCATGGTTACTACTGATTGTAATTTTCCTGCATAACCCCTGGCAGTTGGGTTAGCCCCTTGAGTCGTGGATCTGCCCAAGGCTTCTTCCTAGACTAACTAAACATAAGGACATTTTTCCTTGCCTCTGTTGCTCTTGGGTGCTCTTTCTGTAAAGCGCCATGAGACAATACTATTGAAAAAGTAGCTGTATAAATAAAACTGAATAGAATTGAGTTGAATTGTCATTTATATTCAGAGCTTGACATTTGAGTTTCCCACGTCAGTAAAGTAACTTTTTTTTGCAAATCCAGAGAATTAATAGTGGATGTTTGCCCTCTATGTGCAGCTGAATGAGGAACTGAATTAAGAGACACCATTTAGATACAACGACACTGTTTGGGGTAAGAGACAGGGCTTATTCTTCTCAAAGTCTTGAACCAACACTAATGTTTTCAGGGTGAAAATAAAAAATATGTCTGTGACCTGTTGTGTGAATTATTATTATTTTTCATTTATTCATTTAATTCAACTTTTGAATTTACTGGTATGGGATAGGAGATTAGATTATGTGAGTTTTTGTAACTAAATATTATAATACTCCATCAACTAGATCTCTCTAGACCCATTGAATTCCCTCTGAGCTTACAACTGCAATACATCATGTCAAAAGTTACATTAGGCATCAGTACATATTGTGCTGTCCACAAATAAGTTTCCAATGTTTAATTGACATGATTGACTATGTATTTGATTGCATTTATGTGTATTTGTTTGAAATGCTGGTTTGAGATCAATTTCTCTCTCTCTCTCTCTCTCTCTCTCTCTGTCTGTCTGTCTGTCTGTCTGTCTTTAAAAAAATAATGTTATGGCCAAACCATACAGTAGAGTTTGTGTGCTGTCACATTGTTAGGCCAGAAAGGAAATACTAGGACTAAGCATAACTTTGTCTGTCCTCTGATTAAGGCGGCCTGTAACTCATGGGGTTCCAAATTGGGATTATAATATCATGGATGAATTAGTTAAATAAAGCTGGCACTGGAGGTTCCGGCTGCAGTGTCAACATTAGAAAATCTGCCAGTCACTGGGTGTGATGAGGACTCGAGATGAAAGGGGAAATGGCACAACAGAATTCAGGAGCGACATCTACATGGATGAGCCTTGGAACCGCATCTATGAGTACAGACAGAGGGATTCAGTGTTGATTGTTGAATTATTAAAGATGAACACATACATGCTGGCATTTATGCATTTTGTGGTATAAAATATGTTTGGTTTCAACAGTCTTCAACAGATATGCTGGTTTTCCTGGATTATTCACAATGGCTTTGATGGAGACAGTTAAAAACAACAAAGTATTAATTGGAATATAAACAAATAAAGTGTTGATTCATCATGGTTGTCATTTTCTTGGCATTGTTGTGCTTTATAATTGACCTGCACATCTAAATACATCTTCTTGAAATGGAGCATGTGATCCTATTAGGATGTTTAGTACTCAGTTGTATATGTAATACTGTAGGGCAGGTCTGTTTACCAAACATCGGGTGCATGTTTACTGTGATTACATTAATGGTAATGTGCCTCATTTTATGTGCATATAGTAGCTTACATGGGGAAATGCATCATGCATGCATTGTTGTTGTTTATTGCAAGAATAAACGATGAACAAGCGATGAACAAACAACCAATGGGCAATGGACAGAGATAGAGAGAAATGGATGGATTAGTGTCCAAATGTCTCAAGCCATGACCTTATTGGAGCCTCAGTCACACGCTTGTCCTGCTCTAATGGGTATTTGTAACCTCACCGAGACTCGGCCTCTCTGAAACAGACGTGACACACCTCAAACACGGCCATGTGCTTCAGGTTACCATGGGAGGATTTAATAAGTGGATGTCATCTTAACCATATATTACTTCTGTGGTTGTTGTTTTCAGTTTGACCTCATTGCAGTGGGTGTACACTACATAGTTTATTCTAGTGCTGACAGCTGGAATCTGATTTAAACGGGTGACGGGTCATAGTCTTCTCTCGAGAGCATGTTGCAATATATCACACTATGACCTTCAAGGGTTGGGGCTGGAAATCTTTTTAAATGTTCGCAAAATATTATAATATGTAATAATAGCCTATAATATTCACAGCTATAGAGAGAATAACAGATTTACCATTTCACTTTTTATATATATAAAATAGAAATCTTAATTTGTACACAACTGTTGCATTCTTATTTTAAGTAATGTTATGGTCTTATATATTCTCAGTTAAGCTTGATGAAAACCAGTCCACATAATTTGATAAGACCAAATAACCTCTTAGTTTATTCAGAATTCCAAAAAACATGACCCATTAAAGGTGCCCTCGAAAGTTTAGATGCATGTGCAAAGCCTGCTCTGCTCTCAGTTGACCCTTAATCACTTGGCATAACTTTTGCCAGAGTTCCCATAGCAAAGGAACCATTGCCCTGCCTTCTTGTATCCTCCATCTACCTCCACCCCCCCACCCCCCACCCCCCACCCCCCGAAAATGTCTTGCCCAACCACCAGGAGAGGCTGCGTGATATTTGATATATCTCACACAGACTGCCTCGTACTGCAAGTTCGTGGGCCCCTGCGTGAGACCAGGCTTAAAAGAGTGCCAGCCTCGTATTGGCTCAGTACGATCGCTGGCCAGCGCATACTTCACATCAGGGGACTCTGGGGAGCTGACTGCTCAGTGATAACAAAGGAAGATTTTTGGAATACAAGGTGAGGCAGGGGGGGAGCAGGCAGTAGAGCCCACTGCTGCCCTGACTCCTCTTACACACCTCTGGCTGGTCTAACAGAACAAGAAGCATGTGTCTGACATGGGGATTAGTGGCCCTTTGCATCTCTTCCATGCTCTGTGGAGTAGAGATGGGGAATGGTGAGGACATTAATGTGAGTTATGCTGACTCCTACTACAATGAAATCTCAGAAGATGACCCCTTGGAAGGTAAGGCCAGTGAGGTATTTGTCTGCATTGAGAATGAGCAAAACTTAATTTTGTTGATGTGGAAGTCTGATTGTCGATGGCTCACTTTAGAAGGACTTGCATGTGAACAACTGTACTTTTATAAGCCTATAAACAATCACTAGGTTTTATATGGTTTATTTGCCATGGCTACTTTGTTTTGCGCTCCTTTTGAGATGTGAGGATAAGGTTGATTAGTGTTAACTTTGAATAATGTTAGATATTAGGTACATGTCTAAATAAAGCACTGTGATCATTCTTTCTTGCTTCTTGAACATTATTATTATATAATTTTTATGTTGTGTAATTAAAGCAGAGCTGTCCACGAACTTGATATGTGGAATTACTCTGCTATGTTGAGTGTATAACAAGTTCAATCCATTATAATTCTTGACAAGGCAAGCCTCTTCACGGTACTTACCGGTTCCGCTCTTCCTCTTCCTACTTCAGCGATGACCCCCACAGCAGCACCCTGCGCTGCCAGGGACCTGAGCAGGTGGGACAAGCTCTTCATCATGCTGGAGGATTCGCACATGCGACAGAACATGCTCCTGCAGCTCATGGATGACATGGTGCAGGTGGAGCTCCAGTCCCTGAGGGGCGAGATGAGGCGCCTGTTGGCAGACAACAGGGGGGCCTGTTTCAATGCCCTGGAGGGTACCTGTGCTGGACTGGGCCAGGAGCTGAATCGAGGCTTTGAGCACAGCCAGCGTCAGCTGCGGGAGGCTGAGGAGAAGTGCCAGGCGCTGCACAACGCCACATATCTCATGCTGCATGAGATGCAGACGGCTCAGGCTGCCCGCCTGGCAAAGCTGGAGAGCAGCTTTGGGCACAGAGCCACTCTGGGACAGGCACCCATCAAGACTCTGCCAGCACATCCCAAGGAGCAGGATGCAATGGCTGCAGATGGTGGCAAGATGGAACGGACTCTCCTGGCCATAGCCTCAGACCTCCAGAGAATGCACGCTCAGCTAGCAGTCTTCCAAAGGTCATATGTCTCCCGTTACATACCCTCAGGTGAGTGCAAAATTATTTTATTTACATTTTATTCACAGTCTCATGCTACTTAGCTCAATAGTAGAATGAGTATTACGTTTATGGTTGCTGATATTTTTTTATTTATTTATTGCCCTGATTTGTCTGTGTTTGTCTTCCCAGGCTGTGAGATGGCCATATTTTTCCCCATGCGCTCTCGACATGCCTTTGCCAATATGAAGCCTGACACACCGATGTCCTTGCGCTCCCTCACTGTGTGCCTGTGGGCAAAAGTGACAGAGTCCCTCAACAAGACTGTGCTCTTCTCCTACGGCACCAAACTGAACCCGCAACAGCTCCAGCTTCACCTGGCAGGCAAGTCGGTGCACTTCACCGTTGGTGGGGAGTCTCGACTAACGGGGGGCCAAAGCACTGCTAGCTCAGGGCAGTGGTGGCATTACTGTGCCACATGGAGCTCTAGTCAAGGCCTGGCTTCTCTGTGGGTCAATGGGCAGCAGGTTTCCCACTCGCCTGGGGTGGCAGAAGGGCACATCTTGTCTGGGGATGGCACAGTGCTTCTGGGCCAGGAGCAGGGAGGTCCCAGGCTGAGGAGAGCTGTTGACCCGATGCTGGCCTTCACAGGCAAGATGACGGGGGTGAATGTCTGGCACCATGTCCTTACTGCAGAGAGGATCTCACTTTTGGCAAAGCAAGAAGGCACTTGTTATGACCGTGGAAATGTCATAGGCTGGGGTGTCTCAGAGGTGACTCTACATGGCAGTGTTCAGTACATCAGCTGACTTTCTTTTAACAAATATATCAAGGCAGGAAGCATTTTCTTTGGAAAGTTCATCTTCTACAATATTATTATTATGCAAACAGAGGGAAGTAAGGAATTAAAACATGGACAAAATTCTAAGAATTCAGAGTGAATCTGTGTGCACATCTGAAAGAAGGAATGCTTTTTCTGTACACAGGTTAAAACCATTTTACAACCCTGCCACAACAACAATTTTTCCTGTCCTGATACCAAATGGAGTTGAAGGCTATCCAAAGAAAAAACTTTAGTTAAGCTGAGTTGATGGGCTTTTGTATTATTTTCTTGAAAAAAATTACCAACATCTTTTGTGATTAAAGAGTAAATCAAAATGCATGCTTAAGGTGAATATAGTTATTTCAGTCTTTGATGAACTGGTATCTCCTCAACTCCATGATAAGTTGTGCTCTAAACAAATGAACTCAATGAGCATATGGAGTAGGGTGACCATGACCCAAATTTCCAAGGACAGCCCCCTATTTTGGTGCGCTGTCCCTGGTAAAATACAAGAAAACCCACTTTGTCACTGAAGCTGAACATTACTTATATTAATGATCTTGACTCTAGAAATAGGAATGTCCCTGGTTCCCATGGAAATATCAGGGAAATGTCCCCAATTTTCATCACAGAGGTCTGGTCACCTTATTATGGAGGTTTCCTTGATGTTACTTGTACTATAAAAATAAAGGTAAAATTACATTAACCTGTAAAACATGTACCTGTAAATATGTCTTTTAAAATAAAGATTGATTGAACAAAACTTGAATGTATGATGAAATGTCCCTTTTCCAACATCTTAATGATACAAGGTGGAGTTGGTCCACCTCATAGTACCCCATTATTAACATTGTTTACATTGGTAAGGGCTAATCGAAAACAGATAGGCTACAATTTTTTTCTTTCTGTTGTTAATGTGCCATTTATAGCCGAGTTGCCAGACAGGCCCATTACAGAACTGCTGTTTGCCATACTGTGAGTTATACTGTCAGTTGGTTACGTCTGACCACAAAGCCAGTGAAAATAAAATTGTTGCCAGTCATATGCCCAGCCCATATTGACAGCTGTCTTGAAATTACGCCCACAGAGGCCTAGACTATGTATCATGAAATGTTTATTGCAATGAAGAGAGTTTTCCAGTTGTGAAAGGCAGGGACAGGAGGATTGCCAATGACACACTGCCTTTAAAAAATTACCACTGTGGCCCGTTATAATCATCATACAGTCTCTTTTGGTCCATCTCCTATATTGGAGAGAAGGTTTGGTAAAGATCTGCGTTATCTCATCAGTACACTGATTCTCATACTGCCCCAGTAGCCTACATCCAAAGCCTAAGAGAGACGTCTAGTTTATGGCCATGAATATGAGGTTACCACATACTGGTGCTTAGGGAAAACAGAGGCTGCAGGCCTTAAGCCATTTGGACGCAGGAGTTCACATTTAAATGGTTTTGGTGCCCCTCAGAGGAATGCATCCGTATAACTGTCTGCAGTTGGGCCCTGGATGCAGCGTGATTTTGGGAAGCTGTTCGTCTAATGCTCAAAATACTGATAAAGCCAATAACGCAGAAGAGAAATTAAATAAAGACATAGCCAACTTAAATAAACGTATGCGCACTAATGCCATAGATATGCGCTATGTGTACAATCCTCATGCGCTGTCAGTTTTTAAGTCATGGAATAAACGTGATCTAGTTTTCTCAACAGAACTGTTTGTGTAAATTAAATAGCACGACTGAGCAACTGCTTCGTTGCGGAGGAGGGACTTCCTGAAGAAGAACCTTTCCACTCAAAACTTCTTCACAGTCCTGTGACACGTAGCCTATTAGAATTTTTGAACAGTGGGATTTGTGTGCTTCTTTTCTCTGGCTTCAAACTACCAAGAAATCGCGGAGGGATGGTCTTTGTTTTTCAAAGTCAATTATTGTGCATTATATGTAGATCCTTAAACAAAGTCGACGCAAAACTAAGACAGTAGGCAAATAGACTTAAGCATCTTTGCACACACTTGCAAAACTATGCATTTACAAAAGTAAAGAGGAAAACAAATGAGCAGCGAGACGTAGCCTCGCCCTTATCGTGTCTGACTTCGACGACCCAAGCGAGACGCCACTGGAGTGAGAATGGGGAAAGGAGTATGTTCCAGGAGACAGAGGAAAATATTCCAGTCGTTTTTACTTATTACTGTCATCTGTGGAAGTATGTATGCATTCATGAAATCTTACGAGATGCATAAGCAGTTAAAAAAGACGGAGGCAATGGCCCTGAAGTACCAGCAACATCAGGAATCACTATCGGCTCAGCTTCAAGGTAAAACAATGCATCCGAAGAAGGCATTACGTCACACCCGTTGGATGAAACTGACAAGTTGTTCGTGTCTTATACAGTTGAAGCAGCCTGCATGCCTGACACAAAGAATGTACATATTCCAGCTCCAGTAAATCATCCATTTAGGGTATGAACTCAAAGGAGCATGGTAATCAACTGAATTAGGCAGTGTTTTGCAAAAGTTCAAAGGCGTTTTTTATGTTTCAAAGTTACTTTTTTCATAGTCCTACATCATAGCATAGGTGATTTGGTGGCACATGGATGAGACACATAGCACATATCCTATATGTTACCCACACTAGATAAAGACACCATAGTGTGGTATTTCTACTGTTTGTGTCATGTACATATTGACACCTCTCTATCTTTCTCTCTCTAACTGATGTTGCCTGTAATGATTTTCATGAGTATTATGTGTTCATCTCACTTTACTTAGAGTATGCAGTGGGCACTTGTAACTATTTATTAATTGGCATGAGCAATTGGGCATGTAAAAGGATAGCCTTATTAACAAATTGAAGCGTTATAATGCTTTGTGACACTGTGTTGTAAAGGCTTATAAGACAACATTATAATGCCTTATAAGTACAGTTATGAACACTAATGACATTTATTAATGCATTATAATGCATTATAGACTTTATGAATGCATTATAACCTTTTATGAATGGGTTTACACTTTAAAAATGTGGGGTTCATAGGAGGTATTACCGAAAATTTGATACAACTTAGGCTGAACTGCAAATTGTCAGCCAACACTAATCAAATGGGGAACAGAAAATCCCCTTCAGTTCAGGTAACAGGCTCAGGTAACATTAGCTGCCAATTCACTGGTGTGTTTCCAACAAACAACACTCGGTGCGTCAAACAACGAGGCTATTAATTAACATTCACAACAGACTTATCCTTTTAGTATTCAGTCTGTAATTCTCCCTCTCATCCTGCTCTCTGACAGTGGTCTATGAGCACAGGTCCAGGCTGGAGAAATCATTGCAGAAGGAGAGAATGGAGCATAAGAAGGCCAAAGATGGTACAGGCCAAATTAAATCACCACACTGTCTCTTAATGCTATTTTTCTGTATCCTCACTGTCGCCATGTATATACCATAACCAAGCCACATGAATTTGACTGTTTTACTGTTGTTTTTGTTTGATCGCATGCATGCATAAACTAGCAATTGTTGTTGGTTACTTTGTTTTTTTTATTTTCAATGCTAACAGATCACCTTGAGTATAAACTTGAGACTGAACAGCTACTAAACAAGGAAAAGGTTTGTAAAATATGCGCACCACTGATATACTGAACGGTTTACATGGTTTTGTTATACTGCAGCTTTTGTGGAGTGTCATAATTCCAGTTGTTTCTAAGGAGAAGAATGTAAGATAGGGTGTGTTGTGAAGAACTTAATGCTGTTTTTTTCTGTTTTTCATTGAATAGCAGGAATCAAACAATCACTTTAATGCATTACAGGCACAGCATCAAATACTAAAGGTATCCCACCCACTCGTCATGTTGCGTAATTCTAATAGACCTTGGGAAATTCTTATGCTTGTGGAGTCTGAAGCATATGTTGAACATGTATCTCACATATACTGTAGAGCCAACATGAAGACTTGAAAAAGCAGTACTATGAGCTGCAGGAACAGCACCAGAACCAAGGGGAGAACCACGAGCGAGTCTTGGATGAACACAGAGAGGAGCTTGACCATCTCCAAAGGACCAAAGAGATGGAAGTCTCCAGACTCAAAGGTGATTGGCACTTGATTGGTGATTGTGGTGATTGTACTTCCCGTGTCTCTCACTGTGGTATCATTATGGTATCTTTGCCACACTACACCACTAGATGAATTATGACATGATGACATCATATGATCGTGATGAAACATTTGAATGTTCCAACAATTTAGACAACAAATTGCAGATTTTAGGAACACATTATATTAAAGTTAACAAGTTGTTGTGCAGACAGATAATATACTGTAGATATGGTAATGTTAAAGAATTATGTGAACAACATGCTAAGAGATTGAAGATTAGCTGACAGGGAGCTTTTGTTTGGATAGTTCTTTCGAAGTTCTTTCGAGTTCCTTGAAAGTGTTGGCCTGTGCTCCTACTACTGATACCCTGGATGGTGGAAGTTAGACACTTACAATTTTTTTCAATCACTAACAAGCATTAACCTAAACTTAAAATACTTTTTCTGAAACTTTTTCTCATCCAATCTGTAATTATTTATTTCAAAACCTCTAAATACAACAAAACATCGATCTGTTGTCAACAGTTTTCATTCAAAGAATTATCATCTATGTAACTGTTGTGCTGCTGTTATTGCTGAACTAAAGGTTTTGTACTGTATTTAAGGTTTTGGACATTAGATTTCCATTTCTGGCACGCTGTGTTTAAGCATTTGCAAATAAGACATGTAAGATACATAATTTTGGTGTTGGGGTGATCCTGTATTTAAAGAAAATGTATAGAATGGTGTGCAAATTGTATCCTTGAAATTGTAGATTTGAAAATGAGCTGATGATTGGACAAAAGCTTGTTAGTGATTGAAAAAACTGTAAAAAAAACACTGAACTGAAATGTTGTCATAGTTTACTTGCTTGTATTGCAAGCTAACAAAACATCATCCTTGATGTAGTGTAATATTTGCCCACCTCTTTGCTTAGTGCCAGATACAAAAAAAACACACAGAGGGAGTAAACAATAATTATATTTATGTATAATCATATTTTATGTCAGAATTTTCTGGAATTGTATTCCCAGATTGTTATATTCATATAGGCATGAGACAGTATTTTTATAGTTTTGGCTTTGGATGGATTTAGCAAAATGTGTACAGTAAATCTTTCTGTAAGGGCAAACAGAATGTAAAGGGGTTCATCTTATCAGTGTATTATTCCCACCTTATTGAACCATGAATCATATCCGATGGTTGTAAAATGAGCTCCTCTATGTCTGCACACTCTGTGTTTATTCTGTGCACTCAGTCAGTCTGATGTGTTATGTGTCTTGTTGAATTTGTTTCAGAGAATGTCTATAACCTAAAGGAGGAGAACCGTCAACTGAGAAAGGCACATCAAGACATTCGCACTCAGCTGTTGGATGTGCGGGTCAGATTCATATTGCAACACTGTCTTAGAACGTTAAACTTGATGATGATTTTTATTTGAAATGCAACTAGCATTAAATCTAATGTAAACAAGGCCTGTGACTTACTGCTGACAGCAGTGATATACAGAACTAAATGCCGATTTGTAGACAGATATCTGTATCTGACATATAGACAGACAGTTTTCACTCATTTAATCTACAACATTTCCATCACAAACACACAGTACTTGCACATAAACACATGCTGCTGCACAAACCTCTGTGTAAAAACAAATACTGACTAATGTCATTTCTATACCCTTACTTGAAGGATGTAATTTTTTTCTTTTTGCAGCAGCAACACAAGGACTTAAGGATTGCAAATGATGAACTTAAACAAACTGTAGAGGATCACCAGAGTGCTCTAGCTGTTGCTAAGGTGATGGGGTACCCATGCAAGAACAGGGATCTGATGAGGCATGTTGGTCTGATTAAGGAATGAGAGCTGCAGTGCTTAGTTGATTCTGTCTGTCACGGCATGTCTTGCTTTTCAAACAGCATAACACTGACTACAGTTCTGCATCCCTGCTGAACTGTTGTTTTTGCATATAGACTTCAGAAAGAGGAATGCTAACCTTAACATCTGTCTCCCGTACTGAACCTGAGTCTTGTGTATTAGATGTATAAAGATGTGATTTACCACCAGTGCCTCTCCAATCAAGGTCACTGCCTCCTAACTGTTCCTCTGCAGCATTCTTTATTCTCCTTTGTCATTCATTAGAAGTGAAGATTTTGACGAGACAGATCTGAGAAGGTGCTCAGTGGGTTCTGTAGGAAACCTGTGGCTTGGTAGGTTTTCAAAATCAAGCTTTCAGTCAGTAGCTTTGTGAATAGAAAGACATTTAGTGTCTTGCTCTCCCCTGTGTCGACAAGGAGGCTCTACTGTCCTCTTTTTAAATATTGATATATACTAGGAGTGCATGTGATTGCTGATCATTAACCATTGGTGGCTCAAATGACACGGCAGTTGGACTAAAGTGAAATGGCTGATTGCATGCTATTTGGAAAAACGTCAACCTACAGCTGCACATCACATGCAGCAGTGAAGAACAAGCTATGGCTGCCTCTGATGTTGTTTTGTTTGTTCTTATTACACCATTACATCTAATGTCCAGCAGTCAGCATAAATTACTTTAATATGTTTTTGTAGCGTCATTTGAACAGCTTAAATAAAATGTGTAGCTCACCCATTTCTCCATTTGAACAAACCCTATGAAATTATCAATCAGTAGCCTATTAGTGCTGCACAATGTCAGATGTAAATCTCCATTAAATACTCCATTTGATGGCCATGTGTCAAAGCCCAAATGTCAGTTCTATTCTCTTTTTATCAAAGCGGGAAGTATTTAGAGCACTGTTGCATCTGCTCATTACTAAGACATGATTGATGCCATAGTCATGCAATTTGTCATTAACATTTCATGAATCTGCATGCATGTGTATGAGTATCTGTGTCATATCAGCCTCATCAGTAGCCTAGGGGGTTTTGCATGGTGTTTTCTCTGTGACTCACATGTTTAAAATTCATGAAGGTTTTTGCTTTTTTCCTCCATCTAGCTTCAGGTGGAGGAGCTGCAGCGTCTCAAAGGGCAGTCTCCCAATATTACACAAGCTGTGATTCATAGCCTCAAGGCATATTTACCTCACACCCAGAGCCACGGCCTGGGTGTCCCAGAGACCAAGCCCAGCAGCCTGCACACACAGCCAGGGCACACCATGACATCAACACACAATCCGGTATTACCTCCCTCACTTTACACACAAAAAGTGATCATAATATATGCTGGCTGAATCCATCCCTAACAGTAAGATCTGAAAGATTTAATTGCCATAAATTGTTGCCAATGCCATGCAAGACAAGCATAAGGATTTAGCTGTTGGTTTTATGGATTCTGTTTGGGAATAAATACATTAATCAAGTCAAAGTACTTGTTAATACAATGTCATAAGTCTAAGAAAATAAAATTAAATAGATGTAAATTAAATCAATCCCGTAATATCTCTAAGACGTTGTATGTGATCTTAGTGTATAGCTACACCAAACAGCTAGATGGACTATGGACTATTTCTCATTGTCAGGTGGCCAGTAACAAGGAGAAGGTGGAATCTGTCGTCTCTCTTCACATAATACCAGATGTAGAGGTTAAGAAGGACAAAAAACAGATAGCAGGGCAGAAACAGGTGCAGATTGTTCCTGCAGAAGAGGAAGCAAAGGAGGAGAAAGGAGAGAGCCGAGGAAAGACGAGCTTTCAGCGCTGGCGTAGCCGTCTAGAGCACCACAATGTGTTGGATGGTGATCCTGGCAAGAAGATTTTGTCCTCCCACGATGAGCAGGACAGGAAAGATGGACTCAACAGACAGAAGAGGCAGCCAGAGATTCTAAACCCAGACATTGTCCTTGGTGAGGGAGACTTTCTGGAAGAAAATTTGTTGTATTTGTTTTTTGCTAAACTAGTATGAATATCTTGCTTTATATATTTGTTTTTAGAAGACTTGCGCACCCATCATAAGGACAGAGCTGAGGTTGAGGACATCCGCATACATGGAAAGGTGAGGACATTTGCTGTTTCATTAAACTCTTAAGGCTGTCTCTTTCTCTGTAAAATAACATAATACTGTGTGCACACCACAGAGGAAACAAATGTGTTTCATCTTTACTTCTTTTACCAATTTCTCTGTCCATTAGGACATATAAGCACACTATAACCAAAACACTCAACTGACAGTGACAGTATTAAGAATATCTGGAGAAAAAATCCAGGCTTTATGCTATAGCTCAGACTATTTGACATAGCAGACGGCACCTCAGTTGGCATGCTGTGTATCCTTGTGGAAAACACAGAACCTGAAGGAAGAGATGCAGAATCCCACAGAGGACCCCAACAACCCGGGAGAGGACGAGTTTGAGGAGGCAGAGCAGCAGGAGCAGCAGCAGCAGGATGAGCTAGTCCGGGCAGAGCCAGCAGCCCACCAGCCAGCCGGCAGCCAGGAGCGTGTGGCCCAGGAGGAGCAGCTAGTGGTGAGTGGAGAGAACAGGAAAGGGCCCTGCTGAGAGCAGAGGACATGAACCCCGCAGCCCGAGGAATGCAGGCAGATTATGGGATGCTGTGCTTGGCTTCACCTCAAGCTGGCACTAAGGGTTGGCATATACCTCAGACTGAATCAGGCCTTAGAAAGAATGGCTTATTAGAGCATAAACTACCATATCAACCTGTTTGAAAGGCTAATCAAGAAAAATACAAGATATTTACAGTATTATGATTACTCACACTTTTTAACAAAAAAGGCAAACTATTGATAAAGAATAGTTATTGATGAATAAGAAAATATTGAGACACACTGAAGTTGAACGAATATTCAGTGCATAATGTCAATAAAATGTTATTTTTTTATGTAGATGGCAGGAAGTCCAGACCATCAGGAAGACAATTTGGATGACCAATATGAAGAGGCAGAGGATGAGGTAAAGGATAGATAGATAGATAGATAGATAGATAGATAGATAGATAGATAGATAGATAGATAGATAGATAGATAGATAGATAGATAGATGGATAGATAGATAGATAGATACTTTATTAATCCAGAAGAAATTTAAGGTGTCCAGTATTTTAAAACATACACAACATATAGGCACACAGATTTTAGAATCAATCCCTGAGTACTAAGATGAGTAAAAATCTAGTGTGTAATGGAGGCAAATCAGATAAACCATGGAAAAAGTATCTAAACATGGTAGTGCATCAGTGAAAAACTGAGTAGTGCATGAGAATCCAGTGCATAATGCTTAATGTCTGACACAGACCGATATAAAATAATACAGGCACAAGATGTAAACATTACAGATGTTGAAATGTGCAGTCCAAGAGATTCCCAAACATACTATAACAAAAACACACATGGTTTGACACCGCTAAGTGAAAAACACAAAGTAAAAAGTTATGTTGTGCATGCAGTGCTTATATAGCCAGCGAGCGTGAAAATCCAGTAAAGCAAGCTGGTAGAGATGCAGAAAGGTCTAAACATAGTCCAGGTAGGTGAGGGTGAAGGTGAAAGTCGAGCAGAAGGTGAAGAAGACAGACTCAGGCCCCAAGTCCATGGGACCCCTCTCTTTCTGCCCAGGTTCCAAAACAGTGCCAAATGGTCTAGTCCAGGGTTATGTATATGTGTGTGTGTATGTAAAAAGCACCCAGATGAAAGCATGGTATAAAGGGCAGTGTGCAGCAAAGACTTAAACACTTAAATCAATCACACTCCTCCCCCTTTGTGTGGCATTGAAGAGCTGAATGGCCCAAGGGACAAAGGACCTACGCAGCCTATCTGTTTTGCAAGACAGAGACAGGGGCCTACTACTTAACATGCTCTTCTACCTGAAGAAAGTGGTGTGCAGGGGGTGGAGGCCATTGCCCATTATAGAGAACAGTCTGCTCAGGGTTCTCTAATCTGCAACTGATGTCAGTGACTCCAGCTCCATGCTCACCACAGCCAAATTTTCTTACCAGCCTGTCCAGTCATCCAACATCTCTTTTCCTAGTGCTGTCTACTCCACATACCACAGCATAAAAAAGGACACTGGCCATAACAGACTGGTAGAACCTGAGCAGGAGTTTGCTGCAGACACTGAAGGACCCCAGCCTCCTAAAAAATTAGAGCCTGCTTTGCCACTTCTTGTAGAATGTATCAGTATTGGCAGATCAGACTAGTTTATTGTCCAGATGTACCCCCAGGTACATCTATGTACTGACAGTACTATGTCAATACTATGTACTATGTACTGGTGACAGGCAGAAAGGGAGGGGCAGGCTACCTGAAGTCCACAACCATTTCCTTGGTGGTGTTCAGCTGCAACTGGTTAGTCCTACAACATTCCACAAAGTCTTCTACAAGGCTCTTGTACTCCCCCTCCTGTCCATACTTGATACTCCCCCCACAATTGCAGTGTTGTCAGAGAACTGTGTATGGTACAAATCAGAGTTGTACTTGATCAAAAGAGTTGGTCTTTGATCAAAAGTCTTTATCGAGCAATTGTTGTGAATAAGTTCTTCGATTGTGGGGCACATAACAGTCCTGCCTTTCTTGCCAGCAGGCTGGGGATAATGTGGTGGAGGACAGGTTGGAGAAAGAGGAGGAAGGAGGAATTGAAGACCCATATAGTGAGGAGAATGCTGAACAGGTTAGTTACTCTGAAGAACATTTTTGTGTATCCTGTTTTTTCCATAAAAACCTACTTGTAAGAAACGAAACCTTTGTAGTAGTATGATAGTGCCTCATCATATATGAGATTTACTTGTTTACACTCAGGTTGTTATTGATTGATATAGCCATGATTTGACCTCAGATAATTTGGGTCAAATATGTTCCTCTGACCAAAAGCCTCTCCGTTGTCTCAGGGGCCATGGAATGAAGACATCCAAGATAATGAAGACAGAGATCATATCAAAGAAGAAGAGGAGGTTGAACTAGTTGAGGAAAATGAAGGCCCCAAGGAAATCCACACAAACATTAGAGCAGAGATGTGAAAAATTAAAATAAACACCTTTTTCAGAAAAGTAACCTATTTGTGGCCCTGGTCTCAAATGCTAGCATTTTTTCCTGTCTAAAGCATTTTTAAAAAGATCAATTTTCTGGCTGTTGGGTATGAACTAGCTCAATAACCCAGCGGCCAGTTCACTTTTTTTATTATTCTAAGAACTGTGAACTCAACTTAACATAAGTAAGGAATAACGTTCTGCAAGGCGGTCATGAAAACATGGAATAACTATGTCCATCCACCTCTGTCGGGAGTTATTCCCATAGACATTAAAAGAAGGTTATTCCAAGATAACTACCGCCTTGCATAGCGTTATCCCGCTTATTAGGCTACACAGCTACCAATAACTTTAGTTCATTTTTGTGAGCGTGTAACTCACTGTTTAGGACAAGGGTAAACATCTAGGCTAGAATTAGGGGTGTACTTCTTCGTTCATTCAGTATTCGATTTCTGAAGTGAAAAGGGAAATGAATAAGAAGTGTTTTACAGACTTTTAAAATCTGTTGGGTCATTTCGTGTGAAATGGACCAATGCCTCCCACTCCCTCAGAATTGGCTGCTGCTCAGGTATTAAATGCCCACACATCTCAAAAGCAGGTGTGGAAAATTATACCACTTTCACTTGCTTCATCACGTTAACAGATAGCAAAATATTTATGGCCCACATTTGGCCCAAAAGTGGCTTGCCAATTTGGCAAAGTTTTGGCACGGCACATGGCCCTATTTTGGGCCAAAAAAGGAATGCCAAAATAATAACCAAAGAGGCCAAAATCAACCCTAAACCTGACTAAAACCCCCTATGGAACTCCAGAGAGTAGCCAATTGTTACCCAGAATGGAACCATAACTAAGCCAAATGATGGCTTGCTGGCTGGCTTATTTATTTATTCATTCATTCATTCTATGCTCATATGGTTATATTTTTATGTTAAATGAACTATGTCCTTGTGTTTTATTGTTAAATTTATATGGTATGTGTCTATTTGTAGAAAAAAAAAACAAGATTCAGTTTCACTGTAATTCATTTTTTATTTATTCATATTGATTTTTTTATTTATTCCTTTTTTTAAAAAAACTCACTACCATGTGTAGAAGGCATCCGTCCCTTCCTCTCCCCTTCCCTATCCTTAGCCCAGTAAAACCAGCGCTTAATTGCTGCTGTGATGTCTGCGTGGTAGCGACATGTGGGGTTTCTTCTCACAGCATCTGAAAGTGACAATACAGAGACAAAGCAAAAACAAACTGAATTACTCAATTTGTTATATTAGTAGCTACAACACCCTCCAGAATTACAGAGACACTTGGTTGAATAATGATGTAGTACCTGTTAAAGTGTTGTGCATACAGTTAAAATCTACTGCCTATTGCCTAAACTTTAAGTTTGGAGTTTAAATGTGAACTGTTTCCGCGCATACACGTCGAAACTGTAAGGAAAACTGAAACTAACGTTTAAGCGAATATCCGCATGAAAACCCTGTTTTGTGTGTTGTGGTGTAGTTACTTGTAATATTTGAAGATAGCAAAGTGCACTCACCTTCTTCAGTGATTACGCTGGAGAAGCTGAAGTAGGAAGGCGTCTTTCTCACGGTAGTGATGTTGAAAATTCCCGGGCATTGATCAGTCTTTTGGCTTGCTATAAAGATGCCAAAATAGAACCCGAGTACGTCACGATGCTGTCCCGCTCTTCACCCAATCTTCGGGTTGACTTGACATATGCTATAACTCAGCCATATGATGACTTACCACTGGCGCCTTTTGATGTATTGTGGTAAGCCATAATCACACCACAATGAAGCCAAATTCCAGGGTTTTGGCAAACCAGACCTATGCCATAACTCAGTTGTATCACTGGCGCCTTTTAGTATTTTTGGTAAACCATAACCATGCCAAAGTTTGGCCAAAGCCATAACGTTGTGCTAAAATAAATCCCAAAAATGCCAGATGTATGCCAAACCACAGCCAAAATGTTTGCTATGAATGAATGCTATGTTTGAATGAAAATGACCTCATATTTCGACTTATTTTATGGACGAGAAAGAAAATATTAACAAAGTAAAAAAGTAATGAAAATAAAATGTCGTTCCTGCTTTTTGGACCAGCAGAGACATTAGGATGTTGACATCCGAGGCTTTGACGTGCCCAACCGGGGCACACGGCCTCACGCGAGTAGCCTATGGCCTGAACGATGCACAGTAAGATGCGGACTGTTGAGTATGTTGAGCAGTTGTAGTCTGAGGTGAACAGCGGGTATAGGCACACAATTCTTACATTGACTGCAACATGTGCCTGCAACTTCCCGGCATAAAACTCTGTTCTGAAAACAGGGGTAGGCTTTTGCCTTTTTTGGCCCGGGCCAGAACAGATTACATTTTCGTCACCACCCCCAATCCTTAGAAATGCCACCCTTAGGAAACTGCGTATTTTTACTGCACTTTTACAAGCAAGACTGTTGCTTGAACCCAGCATGGGCGGCCACACTCGAAAACGTTAAGATTGCCTAATGTTTTAGAGAGAGTTTACTTGTGTGTGAGCATCATCCATTTTAAGACAGTGAGATTTGTCTGGCCAAATTTACAGCGCACAGTGACACCAGTGGTGTCAACTGCCATCATTGGGTGTGCTAAGAATCAGGTATGTTGTATGAGTCATCCTGTGAAGGCCGACTTGAGACATGTTGCGGGGTCTAGCTAGCTAGATGGCTCAGCCTCAGCGATTTTTTTTCAACTGCATTTGGAGGTTGGCGAGGCGCACGGCGCACAGTCGACGGTATGAGTCGAGACAAATAAAAAAACAAGAAAGAAAGAAAAAATGATCTACAACATTTGACGTTCTCAATTTAAATCGTGAATTAACGTGATTTTTTCTCTGAGAAGTAGGCCTAGGCGTGGTTAATGTGAAGCTTGAACTTGCACAGCACTGGTGATAATTTGCACAAAATATTGGGGAAATCTGGATAACCAGTTGTCCCACGGTAAAGAACGCTTTGGTTTTGGCGTGATCACAAAAGAATAACAGAAGTTTAACTTACCACTGTTTGTGTGTATAAAAACTGCCGTTCCTCTTGGTGGCAGCACGGTACACTCCAACATTGACTTCAAAAACTGAAAGTATACAAGAAGAAGCACTGTGACATCCGTCTTCCGTTTTCAACTAGAAAAGAAAACACTGCAGGTTAACATAAAGGGAGGCATAATTTCGATTCAGTTGTTTACGTTGTTGTAATACTGACAAAGAACTGGAAAAGGTAATATTTTGTCGTGTTTACATAACCATTTTATGGCTGCTGCTTCTAAGCATCTCGACAAACACCTTCAAGCTATGGTTTACGAATGGCAAACCTGCTAATGTTAGCTAGCCAAGATTATTGGCCTTTAATGAGTCAGTTAGCTAGCTGGCTAACGGGCTAACGAACTTGGTTTTAAAAGTGATGGAGGCGAATAAAAATGTTATAACTTTGTTAGATTTATGATGGTGTGTATTTGCCGTTTTAAGTGTTACGGTAATCACGGCTGTCCGCTCATTATTCATAGTTGTACTTGACTGGCAAAATTAACAAGCGTTAACGTTGTAGCTAGCTAATTGCGGAAATGGTGTGTCCATTTACGTCATGTTTACTTCTCCCCGATTAGCTTGCAAAACACTTAGATATTACCTGTGTATAACGTGAGGTTGTTGTGTTAGCACTTAAGTCAAGCCGAGGAACTGTCAACTGCTTGTCTGCAACAAGAAAGTTCTCATGGATAGAAAGGGGTTGGAGCATGAGGTTGGCCGTGGTGTTTACTTGTATGTTGTAATAGCTAGCAAGTGCTTGCGGTCGCTGATTTAGCCAACGGTGTTACCTCACCAATAATATTAATGAGATGAACAAATACTGTGTGTAAGTCATTTGCACGTCCTCTTCAGTGGTTACAGAGAAATTCTTCTTGTGAATTAAGAATTTGAGGGGACAGGGTAAATTGTATGAACTGTTAGAGCTTCTTGATAATGGATGTCCCTCATTTTCTTCACAGGGTGCCTCAGGACCCTAGACCAAGGCTGCTGTTAGAAAGTAGTGGCCTACTTTCCTTGCTCATTTTCACAAGGAGTAGGCCCTCTATTGAGGATGACAATGGAAGAGATGAAGAATGAAGCTGAGACTAACTCTGTGGTCTCCATGACATTATATGCGGTCATGTATCCAGTTTTCAATGAGGTAAAGATTTGTGATTGTATAGCAAAGTTATATGACTATTTTGTTGCCTTTTATAATATACCCATATTCTTTTATTCTACATATCAAATTTTGGTGTGTGCTGTTTTCATTTAGGATGATGCTAGTTATAGGCCATGGTAATACATAGCATTGGAAACTGGTATACTGTGGCAACATTTAACCATTGTAGAATAAAGGCAGTAGTGAAAAGAGTCACTTGATATGACGGTTTTGTCGGGGTTGTATTGCAACCTTCTGGCACTTGGCATTCACTTCTGATTTGTCAGAAGATTAGTGATCACTGTGAACGTACTTCTCTCTTATTGCCTTTTTTTGACTTTGCAGTTGGAGAGGATAAATTTGTCAGCGGCACAGACACTGAGGGCAGCATTCATTAAGGTACTATTCATTCATTATATTTCACTATACATTTATTAAGGTACTATTCATCTATTATTTTTCTCTATCAATTTATTAAGGTACTATTCATTCAATATATTTTACTATGAATTCATTAAGGTGCTGTTCATTATATTTCACTATGAATATACTTCAAGTTTTGTTTTATATTGTTACTATAGACCATTTCAAGAGAGTTTGATTAGCACTTGCCACAGGGCTTCTGTCTTAATATTCCATATGGCCATATGTTTTGACGTGATGGTGAAAGTGGTTTGGGAGCAAGATAGAATGTTGTTTTTGCTGTTGAAATGGTCAATAGGCAGTACTGCTATTTTGGCCTGGTCTGTGTTGAAAATTAGCTATTTGTATCTCAATGAGACTGACTTTACTGACTGACTGGTTTAATAATAGGCCTAAAATTAATAATGATGGTGATATATGAGCAGATCTGTTTCAGATCTGTTATTTCCCTAGCATTTCTTATTTTGATTGGGCTACACAATCTTTTAACCTACTGTAATAATGTTTACAGTACTCTTAGAAGAACACAAGAACTTAATGTAGGAGAGGGTACAATTATTTTGTTCTTTGAATTATGTTTACTGTGTTGTGTTTGTTGTCATGTGTTCTCGGTGTAGGCAGAGAAGGAGAATCCAGGGCTCACTCAGGACATCATCATGAAGATCTTAGAGAAGAAGAGTGTGGAGATTAACTTTACAGAGTCTTTGCTTCGAATGGCTGCAGATGATGTAGAAGGTGGGAAGGATGTTGAACTGTGATTCACAGAGATTTTTTTTTTAATCTATTTTTCCCCATTTTCAGTAAATAAGGAAATTGTAGCAGTTCTATTTTCTGCTACCATGTAATTAATGTATTTCAGAATAACCATGTTCAGAATAACTGATAAACTAAATAACTAAGAAACAAAATAATGCATGTAAAAATACATGCCAAATCTTGCTCATGCATGTCATTTGACTGGCATGTTTTCAGTTGTACAATCTTTGCTCTCAGACATGTTTTGATATTTCATGATTATGCAATGTGAGTCCTCTTTTTATGTATTGTGAGTAATCTTTTCTTCACATTTTGGGCATTGGTGATTTTAAAATTATTGCAGAAAATGAACTTTTCCTCTCCATTGTCAATTAACATTTCTCTCTAATGGGAGTAAGTTCAGTGTACTGTAAGTTCAGATCACCATACAATGAGGACTTTCCAAAATCTTGTCTTTATTACAGAATATATGATTGAAAGGCAGGAGCAGGAGTTTAAAGACCTGAACGATAAGGCTAGGGCATTGAAACAGATTCTTAGCAAGATCCCAGACGAGATCAACGATCGCGTGCGTTTCCTGCAGACCATAAAGTGAGTTCAGATTCCCGCACTCTTCGATTAGATTCTTCTATGCATCTGTACACTTACTGCCTTCTGTGCCATTACCCACTAACAAATGACATGCACACATTTAATTCACTTTGCACAAATGCACACATGTAGGCTAATTCACATTCTCTTGTGGCTAATTCACGCTCACTCTTTGTGATACTTATGCTGTGGAGGTGAATGTATGTCAGTGTGATTGCTGCCTTAGATGTGCCCATTGCTGATTCTATCTTCTGAATTGCTTGCCTGACCTGTTGTCTAGGCATTAGCTGACTAACCTACTATCCTCTCTCCCCTTCTCAGAGATATAGCAAGCGCTATAAAGGAGCTGCTGGACACAGTAAATAACGTCTTTAAGAAATATCAGTATCAGAACCGCCGGGTAGGTTCAATCCAACACATGCACACACACACTCAGTCTTATCTCCCACAATATTTTTGATCTGTCTGACTGAAATATAAATTACAAATACATGTATAGAAAGTATTTCCTGAAAGATTTATAATGAGATGTCCATAACTACCTGGGACAGAAGACGTATCATGACAAATGGTGTATGGGAGGTGGGAGGTTTTTAAATTGAAACCATCTTAGTCCCCCTCGCCAGTATTACCTGATAACTTAGTTACCCATGCCAACAGAAATGTGGAATTTGATGGAATGTCCAAACCTGCCTGTGTTATGTATTTCTCAGATATCATCTAGCTTTGCCATGTGCTCTCATGTAAACAGGTGCTCCATCAAATACATGTCAGAGGAATAGGAAAAGTGTAATTTCGTTAAAGGGCTTGTGTCATACAGTTTCCTAGCCGTTTTTGTAATAAGACATTTCTATGTTGTAGACAGAGGTGCTAAAGTAAGAATGCTTAAAGAAAAATGGGTAAAAAAGATGAGGTGGCTGCCCAGAAATGGGACCAGAATAGAAAAAAAAAATCAAGCGGAGATTTCAAGAGGAAATAGGAATGTGTAGTGCTAGGCTACATGAAAGTGTCCTAAGTGATTAATCATCATCATTGCGGTAAGCGTGCTACGTCATTTCCTCTTTACACTGTGTTTGTAGCTGTGTGCAACGCTAGTCCAAATTGCAGATATTATTCGTAAATTAGCATACTCTCTACCCACTTATCCATTTTGTTTCTTAAACTATACCTTAACACAACTGTTACATTCCTTCACGCACTACAGTATGACTTCTCCTCCTCGCTCTCTCTCTATCCGTTGCCCGGCTTGTCAGATGTTTAGTTACTCCCCAGCGTCCTTTGGCGGTTATGATACGTGTAACACTTGTAAACAGCTGGCTAGTCTGGAGGCGAGGATCACTGAGTTAGAAAGCCGCTTCCACACATTAGAGAAGACTTACTCAGCGCCAGATAGCACTGCTGCCCCCTTAGCAAGTGTGGATGTACCAGAGAGATCATCCCCTAGCAAGCTAGCCAGTGAACTGGCGGCATCTCTCTCGCAGCAGGGAAAGTGGGTTACGGTGAGGGGCACTAGTCGCAGAACGAAACCCCCTGCACACCACCAACCACTTCATGTTTCTAATCGATTCTCCCCCTTAAGTAACTCCTCCAAAAGACAAAACTCTGGTAATTGGCGCTTCTACTGTACGAAATGTGAATCTAGCGACTCCGTCGGCTGTAGTCACTTCAATCTCTGGGGCTAGAGCAAGCGACATCAAAGCCTAATTAAAAGTGCTGGCGGCTAAACAATTAATGAAGTACCCCCGGATAGTTATCCATACTGGCACTAACGACGTCCGATTACGGCAGTCGGAGATCACCAAAACGAGTTTTATTTCTTTGTGCAGGTTGGCACAAACAATGTCAGACTCTGTAACTTTCTCTGGTCCCATACCTATTAAACGCGGTGAAGAAATGCTCAGCAGAGTTTTTTTCACTGAACCAATGGTTGTCAGGATGGTGTGCCGATAACAATGTGGGCTTCATCGATAACTTCAGCTCCTTCTGGGGAAAGCCTGAACTTCTGAATCGAGATGGTATCCATCCGTCTCGGATGGGTGCTGAGCTCCTTTCTAGGAACATTGACCGTCACTTAAACTCGGCTTGTTCCTGACGAACCAGAGTTTGGTCCAGGTAGCAGAATTACTGTCCTACACAGTCCTACTCTGTCGCCCAGCCGTCACCCTAGCAGCAGACAAACAGTGAGAGTGTCCGCGACAAAAACGTTTTCACGACCCGGTAGAGATATAAATTATACCAACCGCACAAAAATAAAACCAGAAACAAAAAAAGAATATAGCCAGAAATCACAACTGAAATTTGGCTTATTAAATATTCGTTCGCTCTCCTCAAAGACGACCTTAATAAATGAACTTATTTCTGATAATCAAATTGACATACTCTGTCTTACAGAAACCTGGCTAAAACCTGATGAATACCTCCTACTAAATGAAGCTACCCCCCCTAGTCATCTAAATTATCACATACCACGTCGTTATGGGCGTGGTGGTGGAGTAGCCACAATTCACAATTCAAATCTCACTATGGCCCCTAAGCTTCTAGTTCTTGTCCTTAACTTGATTCATCCTGATGGGAATGGTGCTAAACCCTTAACAATTGTAACATTATATAGACCTCCAGGCCCCTACACTGAATTCTTATCAGAATTCTCTGACTCTCTAGTCATTAAAACAGAAAACATAATCATATTAGGTGATTTTAATATCCACATGGATGTTGCAAACGATAGCCTGGCAATTAGTTTCCAATCTCTGCTTGATCACATTGGCTTCTGCCAAAATGTAAACACACCTACACATCAAGGTAACCAAACCCTTGATCTTGTTCTGACACATGGAGTACAAATAGAACAACTTACAACCCTACCTCAACACTCTACACTAACTGACCACTACTTGTTAACTTTAAAAACCACATTAGACTATGTAGCACCTAACTCAGTCTACTACTACACTAGAAACATAACTCCCAAAACTACAGATGACTTCATAGCAAAAATTCCATCTCTCCTTGAGTCTCTGCTGAGCCAATATAGCCCTGTATTAGAAGGCTCTATGCCAAGCCCAACCCAAGTTGATCAATTAACTGACAGTGTTACTCCACATTCAACACAATTGCACCACTCAATAAGAAAACTAGGAAACAAGAAAAAATTGCCCCATGGTATACCACACAGACTCGCTTACTGAAACAAGCTGCTCGTAGACTTGAAAGGAAATGGTATGCCACTAAACTTGAAGTGTTCCGCCTTGCTTGGAGAGATAGCTTAAAAGAGTACAAGACAGCACCTAACAATGCCAAATCAGCATATTATTCCTCACTTATACACAATAATAAAGATTATCCAAAATTCCTTTTTAACACTATATCCCGTTTAACAAAAAGCATGATTGAGGTGTCCCATTCCATTCCAATAAGTCTAAGCAGCAAGGACTTCATGGACTATTTTAATGACAAAATTGAATCTATTAGACTTAAATAAACAACTCCCTTGTAACCTCAAATGCAGTTGGACCACATGTAATGGTTACAGCTAGCTCTAGTCAACCTTTAGCATACTTTGATTCATTCACACCCACCAATATATCAGAAATTACGTCTTTGATCTCTTCAGCTAAAGCCTCAACATGCTTATTGGACCCTATCCCAACTGATCTTCTTAAGGCAGCTCTCCCTCTATTGGCTGAGACGATTCTTAAAATTATAAATGACTCACTCATAGCTGGGCATGTCCCAAAATCCTTCAAGACATCTGTTATTAAACCATCAATTAAAAAAACAAACATTGATCCCGATGTCCTTGCTAATTACAGACCCATATCTAACCTCCCATTTGTGTCACTTGAGAAACTTACTTGAGAAAATAGTGTCTAAGCAAATCTGTAGCTTCTTAAATGACAATAATAACCAGGAAACCTTCCAGTCAGGCTTTAGAACTAATCATAGCACAGAATCAGCCCTAGTTAAAGTCTTCAATGACCTCCTTATCGCATCTGATAAGGGGGGGGGGGGGGGGGGGGGGTAATAAAGCCTCATGGAAGGGAAGACGGGCCTAGCATGGGTGTCCAGGAAGGGCCTCTATGATGGAGAGTCGGTCCTTACATGGGCTTCCCTTAGTGTTGGTTGTAGTCCACTCAGGAGGGGAGGGTGAGAGGAGTCCGCCGGAGTAAGGCAGGGATGACACTCAGCAGAGATAATTGTGGACAGAGGAAGAAAGTGAATTAGGTCAGGTTCTCACATCATATATATATATATATAGCGTTAGAGAGAGAGTGAGAGTTGTACGGCGTGACGCATGAAGCTTTTGTGGCGGCACTAGGCTATAACTAAGGTATGATGTGTGGCAACCCAGCACCACTGCAGGGATGGTTAGTGGCCGCCATACCTCGCAACAGGGGGCACAGCAGAGGCAGTCCCTCCCAAAAGACCCATGAGAAGTGATTTGCCACGCATCATCCCTAACTATGGGAAACAGTAAAGAGGAAGGTTTTAACTCCAGACCGCTTGTCCAATGGGGGGGGGTTTACTCCACACTCCACAGGAGGGGTGCACGGTAACAAAAGGCTCTTCCTCCTATCGAAGATTTTGATATTCTTGGGATTACAAGGAGACCAGTATGTTGTGATCTTGGGGTTCTAGGAGGGTGGTAAGGGACAAGTAAGTCTTTAATATATGTTGGTGCATCGCCCTTGATAGCTTTGCAGGTTAGGAGGAGTATTTTAAAATCAGTTCGACAATTCAGTATGACAAGGTTTGTCTACTACTAATCTGTACTCTGTAAACCTGAATTAAGTTGAAGTATTTTCAATTTAAACCATATTGATCATTATAAGGTGTACTTGCCTTGGCTAATCTGAATTAGCAAGTGTGAAGGCGCTAATTTTTAGCACTGGGTTGGGTTTAATGAAAATTATTTTTTGCAGAAAACGCATTTACTGAAAGGAGATCATTGTTTCATTGTAAGGTGTCAGATAACAACATAATAATAATATTGAACCCTGCAGAAGTCATTAGAATTTAGATTTGTTTAAGAAGTTTTTATTTGGTTTTGAAAAAAGGCTTTAACGCTACAGACGCTCATGTGTTTTGTTTTCATAGGCACTTGAACACCAAAAGAAGGAGTTTGTGAAGTACTCTAAAAGCTTCAGTGACACCCTAAAAACATACTTCAAAGACGGAAAGTGAGTGTTTATTTTTTTTACTATTTTAGAAAAAAGAAATACTGATGTCATGCCTCTGTTGTTGTAATTCCTTTCACTGAAGTAACAAGTGACCCTGTCTATTTTCTGTCTTTTCTATCTCTCTTTGCAGGGCAATAAACGTGTTTATCAGTGCCAACAGGCTCATCCACCAAACTAACTTGATACTTCAGACCTTCAAAACTGTTGCCTAGGTGGCCAGAGCCCTGAGGTGTGGCATTTAAGAGGGATATGGGCACCTATATATGTAAAATACATTTTTTTTCCTTCGTTTCAAAGTATAATTTATAAACCTAGCCTCAAAGGAAAGATTTGAGGTGAGGCATTAAAGACAATTTAAAATATATATTAATTTACTTTTAGCTTCCTAATCGTGAGTTCACCACTGAAACAGCTTCACTACCTTTTACTATTGTTCCAATCCAATGAAAGCCAAAAGACTTTGCGCCTTAAAAGTATCATGCAACATTCCTTATACAAAGTGTAAATATTGGTATTCTGTCTGAAGTTCCGACATGGGGAAGAGTAAGAGCTGGGAGTAATGTATTTAACATAATCTTGGTTGCAAATGTTCAATAAATAGTTTCCAAATGTTGAAATTTTTAACTTTGTCACTCTAGAGTCGTGTTGTGTTGTGTTCATGTGGCTGGTGTGTTTCTATCTCTTCTCCGAGCAGAGGTTTGTGTTGCCTGCCTCTGTCTGCGTGTGTGTGTGTGTGTGTTCTTGTGTTCATCCAGAAAAGGACCATTTTCTATCAAGCTCTAAGCCATGAACCTTTAAGCTGTTTTCCCTGAGATGAATCCAAAATGTGAAAAGGAGTATCTTTGCAGGTGTTTGCCGCTGATGCCCGGTCTGTGCACTGCCTCTCACACATTAGTGCCGCTTAGATTTCCTGCCAAATGCTGTTCTTTATCATGTCCCTTTGGCCCTGTGAGGAGACCTCTCTGTGACCTTCCACAACTGCAATCTCTATGGCCAGAATGGCATGAAAATGGAAGGTTGATCAGGTGAGGGTGCTGTGCTGTTTGGGCTGTTTGGGTTCGGTGCCCTCAGGCCCACCATGCCGCCACCACCCCTGCTTGTGGCTTTATGGATGGCAGGCAGCCCATGTGTTCCCACTCTGGAGAAAAAGGCTTGAGGGAATGATGTTATTCTTCTATGTGAGCATGTTTCATAGACATATTTATGCAGATGCCGAGAGAAATGTAGCACCCATTATTTGTTTCATTTGGTTTTAGTCAGGCCAGTGCAGTTGCTCCAGCTAAAGCCAAAACCAAGCTGGTAAATTGTCCTCTCATCTGAGGCCCATCCCTGCCTGTCACCAGCGCCTGTTTTTTATGTGCACCTAAATCCTTTAGGGGAAACCATAACTGACAGCTTAAGCACCCCAGCAGATGAGACCAGTGAACGAAAGCATTTATTAAATTCTCTAAATGGCCCCCCTCGGCCTGAAGAGACAGGTTGCTGCTGTCGCTCTAATAACTCATCATGCTTCTTTTTAGGCTCCTGTATGTCATGAAAATCGTTTAGCCTTGCATTATTAGTTAGGCGCTTTTTTATGGTTCATGGAGAGTGTCTTTATCAGTCACATGGTCGCACTGATGGTATGCCGTTGCCTTCTGGGAAACAGTGGTCTCGTCATCACAGCACCTCCTCTGCCCATTATATGCTCCTACTATTGGCCTGGCCTGATGGGAGCTGGCTGGTCCTCTGTAGGGTTGAGACATCAAATCATCTGATGGCCATTGTGAAAAAGGCTGTGGCATACTCTTCGTCAGGCAGTGGTCGCCATCGGTGAAACTATAGCAAAGGGAACGAGTGTGACATGCGAGTGCTCTTGGCTCCTGCCTTCAGTGGCCTTTTAAGTACAGGATCTCAATGTCGCATCTCCAACATGTCTGTCAGCCACTCTCATCATAAGTGGCTCTTATGGCATTTGAAAAAGTTGCTCCTTTTGGAGGAGATTGTCATAACTGGCAAATTCTGCTTCATTTTCCCAGAAGGACTTTACATTCAAATGAGCTGCCCAAAGTCATTCTAGTCAAAAAAATTCCAATTTAATTTATACATAGTGCTTGGGTATTCATGTTATTTTTTGCTGTCCTCAAAAAAATGGCATTAGTTGAAAGTAGCCATGAGCCATCAGAGAATTAGCTGTTCAAATGGAAAAACTTTGATGTAATGAGCAACTGCTAGTGGAAGACTTACTTTTCATCTATGGCTGTTCTTTTTTTTTTTAAGGCCTTTTCTGTGTTTAGCGGTGATTGGATAATATCTGGCCATTTAGAGATCAAAGAGCCATGCCAAATGAATCACACTGAACACAATGCAGGGCTTGTGCTGAGTCTCAGCAGCTGTCAAAGACAAGTTTTATTTGCATGTGTGTTTGACTGACTGTGAAGGAGAAAGAATGCAGTAGAATTGAGGCGTATGCCAGATACATCTTCATTTCCACATGCAACTTCCAGATACATTCCAGATACAACTTCCATATCCAGATACATCTTCAATGTATGAAGATACATTTCTTCATATAATTTCCAGCGGGATTTACATATCAGTAATGGTGTGAACAAAATCTACATCATACTCTGTTTCCCATCCAAACATATGCAAACATGGATTTCAGTCTCAGATTAGTGAATAAGTGGTGATTAGTGAATAAGTGGTAGATAGTGATTAGTGAATAAGTGGTCCGAAGATAACAGCATTGTTAATCGTGCAAATTTACACACAAGTATCACAAATTGGATTTATTGAAGAAACACTTTTTAAAGTGTTTTTGCAGATATTTCTAAAGTTGATATTTGTGTATTCATATTGGTCAGTCATAGATTAATTTTAATTCTGTTGGGGAATCACCTCAAGCCTCCCACTCTATCTCCAGCACTTGCGCTGCTCTCTTGGAGTTTATAGAGAGGAGTTTACCATAGCACAGCTCTGAATGGGCTGTTGCCATAGCAACACACTTGATGACTTGATAGATTAGCGATCTGTGTGTGTGTGAGAGTGAGTGTTTGTGTGTGGTCTGTGGAGAAGGGTGTTTATTTTCTGAAGCTACCAAGAGGAGAAATAGAATGAAAAGTCCACAAATGATATGAGGCCTGTACCCCAGGCCATTAAAATGCAGAAATCTGCCTGAAATCCCCAGGTATTTGTGTACTCTTCCATGAAATTAAAATTGTTGCTGAACCATGGATTAACTTGGGGCAAGATAATTGAAAATAAAATGATGCTTTGACACTTATGTGGTCATTTTTTTTGTTCTCTTTGCATGTGTAATTTTGCATTGTCTTTACAATAATTAGCTTGTTATTGTCCTTACCATCTGATTGTTTATTTATTGGCCTTTCAGATGAGTAATATGTGTTTTTAAGGCCAGCTCATTCATCTTCACGTTGGTAATTGGATATGTGCTGTCCAGGACAGACAAGGACTGTGTATTATGGTGAATGCTGACAAAGATCTTGAATAATTCATGAAGCATGAAATTGCTGCTCCACATGTATGTTCAGGAGCTGTGCGTGTGCGTGTGTGTGTGTGAGAGAGAGAGTAAATGAGACTATAAGAGTGTGGCTTGAGTGTATTGGTAAACAATCAGCTCCCCTTAGCCACCACTGGATGCCAGTAAAGTGCTTGAGTAGTGTGTCTATAGCAGTCAGGGCCTGCCAGCAGAGTGCTGTGGTGCCATAGGATCTCTCCAACACAATCTGTCCTTTTAATGATTGTGCAGTCTGGTGCCAGTGTTGTCAGAGACTGGCATCTTCTGGGAGGTCTCCTCTCGCCAGAATGCTTTCGTCATATCATAGGCCAGTGCATCAGGGACATTACAGTGATCTCTCAGTGACTTATCTTATTGTTTAATATACAGCATATACACAGTAGCCATTCAGCCTTCTAGTCATGATAGTGCAGAATCATCAAATCACAAATTCTCCTTGTTTTTCAGAGGTATAGCCATAACAAAGCATATTTTCAACATCTGAAATGGTGAAAATACAGACCATTTTACAGCCATTGTGGGAAACCTACTGCCACAGTAAGATTGAAATGGTTCCTTTTCCTGTCTCTTGGGGCACAGAGTGAGGCAAAAGGGAAAGACAGCATGAGCCTTGACCAGCATCGACTGAGCTTAAGGCACAGCAGAGCAAAACAGCTCATCAGCCTCAGTGAGTGCATTTGCTAAGTCCATTTCCAAGCCCCCTGATGTGTACTGAGCACAAGATGTGTCTCTTGCAGTGTTTATTTCTCCATCTATTTATTGTATGTATGCATCTGTCTGCTCATATCCCTGATATTTCAATAGGTCAGCCTTATTTTCTTCACTGGTCAGGAATCACTGTCACTTCGTCAGGGCTAGTGGAGAGTAAATCCACCTGTCATGACGCCTGTCTAGGGTTTTATTGAAAAGGTTGAGGAGGAGGCTCTTGTGCTAAAGTGGATTCAGAGCAATGTGCAGACATGTGCCCATACATTCTGGCCTTCATAAACAATGTGGAACATAACTGAATGATCTTGATATACCTATTTAATCTAAAGATTGTCACTGCTCAACCTAAATTCAGCAGACCTCAAATTCAGCCATACTCTGGTTGGTTAGTACTTTCCTGAGCACCACCATATTACTCTCTCTTAGCATATGGCTGAAATCGGCATTGAATTTGTGTCTCAGTTTGAATGGTGCAAATGAGATCTTGAAGTCATGCTGTTTAAATTATAGCCCTGTTGCATATTTACGCAGTCTCTCTACGCACACGGATTTTGAAACACCTTTAGTTCAGGCATTAGCAACAGGCTCTGCACGGCACATGAAATATCTGTAAGGCTGTCTGCAAAAACATTTCACAACATGCAAGATGTTCCCACATTACCAAGATGTGAGTGCTCTGAAATGTTTCTTATATTATGCAGAGTGCATAGTGATGATGCAAAGAATCTTGTGCTGTTCAATTAGGATGAACCACTTTGTTCTTAAATTAGTGAAGTGTCTCGTGAAGTGTCTGCTGAGGATGTGCGCATGTCCAGTCTTGCAACAGGAATAGGATCCCTGAGCTCCAGGCTGTCCACCCTCATCCCCATTTCCATCCCCAGCCCCAGCCCCAGCCAAGCTCAGCCCAGCTTAACTCAACCCAGCCCAACCATCCCACTGAAGGGTGGGTGCATTTTTAATTGCATAAAGTTGTGCTCTGATGTCACAGACTGAAAAGTGCACACTGCACTTCTCTTTTTTTTCAGAGCTGAAATGTGTTTTTTAAGTGTTGCTCCCTGCAAACCATCTGAGTCATCTGTTATTTCAGAGTCAGCTGCCCATTTCAGATCCTTCCTCTTTGCTGTTGTCCAGGCCAGGGTGGGATAATGGAGGAGCACTGCTGATTTTGCCCCCAGCACCCAGTACAGAGAGATGCTTTTTTCCTGGTGACTATTGTTTATTGTGAGATAGGGAGAGCCTGAGGCGAAACAGTCTCACATTTCTGGGGAATAAAAATCCTGTTAGGATAATAACGCTTTCCAAATTTGCCCCATGATTTAGCTCTCTGGGAGTGCCAGACTCCAAATGTACTGTTGGGTGATATTAAATAGTTGTGTCTATTTTGTCAGTCTCAGATTGGCCTATTCTGATGAGTTATTATATGACCCTGTCTGTGGATGCTCCATAAGCATGTGGATCAAGCACTTTCATTCGGTTACTGATAGCCCACTGCAGCAGTGCAAGGTACACAACTGGAGCGAATGCCTATAATACACAACTGGAGCGAATACCTATGTTCATCTAAACCTTTATTAAGGTGTCACTGGAGAAGTATTTCTCAGTACATCTTACCTCCCACTCAATACAAACATATCAAGATTATTAAGAGAGGGTGGAGATGATTTTCATAAATCATCTCCACATTTCAAGAATTTATATTTACAAATATAGATTTTTATCTTAACCATCCAAAAGCAAACCTTACCCTGTGTGTTTTCTTCCACCCCCCCCCTCCTCCCCACCCACCCCACCCATACACACACACACACACACACACACACACACATACTCACACTCTCCCCCCTCCCCTCTTTCTCTCTCCAAACAAGCACACTTCTTTGCATTCTGAGTTTACTGTATCCCTGCCCAATTTGCAGATAAAAGTACTGCAGCATCTCTGCAACTGAACAAGCACAAGGTAAAGAGTGAGTGGAGTTTATCTCTCCAGTGCATGAGAGCAGGAATAAATGAATTAGTAAGCAGTTTTGTGGTGGGGATGTAGCTCTGTAGTACTGTGGAGTACCTTCTCTCCAGCTAAATGAGGTCCCCACGGTAAACTGCATGCCGACTCCCTGCACACTAGCTGTTTGCCTCCACAGTCCACACCTCTACCCCTGCCAGGGGATGATGAGATGGGTGATGTCCACCTCATTGCTTTTGTCCACGGCTTACTTATTTTTAACCCCATCTCAATTCATTAATGCACAGTATGTGCCTGTGAACATTTTGTTATTTATGCCCACACAATTCATTTCTGCCAGACAGCCTTAATTACAAATGTGTCAGCAAAGACTTGCCATCCAGGCGATGCTGTGATTTAGAGCTCTCTCACTTCTGAAATGGTGCTGCAAATTGACTTGATGGATACTCCCTTGAACACTTCACAGAAGGAGATTTTTTTTAATCACATTTTAATTAGTCATTGCAATCATACCAGCTTAGCTTCCACTGACAACCTGTGGTTCCAGCCTACCCATAAGCCCCCAGTATGAGCTGAAAGAAAAATGAGTGTGCTTCTGCAGATAGTGATGATGAATTACAGCCACGTGTGATATGCAGAGAGAGAGAAAGAAAGATAAATCAGCTGGCCCAGCCTTATAGTTCATAGTACAATTGTTTGTTTCTCATTATTGGTGGTCTTTTTTATTAATATTTGTTGGTTTGAGTTTTTCCCTTGACTGACAGGGTGAATGTGTGGTGGCTAATCCATCTCTCAGCAGGTTGCACAAAGCAGACACATTCTTTTTTTTTCTCTCTCTCTCCTCCCTTAGCACTCTCCGTATGTTTGTCTGCAGCTGGGTTGCTCTGCAGGCTCCCTGTAGGCAGCCAGGGTGTTATTAGTTTTTTCCCATTTTCTTTCCTCCCTCCTGTTAGGTCTCTCAATAATGATGGGATGAAGACAAAATTGCAAATAAATATGGGAGCTCATAAAACCCTGGGGTCCACTGCTCAGCAGCCCTCTCCCCCACATACTCCCTCCAGCCCTGCACTCTAATTGTGTGGCAGGAGGCAAGAGTGGGCCAGGGAACAATGCAGACATAATTGCAAGCTCTCTGGAGCAAATGCAGCCTATCAGTCTCTAAGTCTCCGGCTTCTTACAGTATTGTTGTTCCCCAGGTTGCACGTCAGACTTCCTTTCTCCCATCAAGCCCCTGCTTTCATCTGCACACTTATTTAGCCCAAACACTTTGTTGTCCTCTAAATCTAATTACGGTGCAACCAAATAGCAAGACCCAGAAACCTCATTCAGTGCCGTTCTGACAACAATGTGGAGCCAATGTGTTCCGCTGCACTCAGAACTCACAGAGGGCGTTGGAAAATGAGATCCCTTGTCCCAGAGTGCAGGTGCATCCACTGCCATCCGTCCTAGTCCGGGAGTGAACAGACCAAACAGGAAGAGTGCCTCATTTCTGCCACTCATGCTGGCCCTGTGCAATGCAAAGATTAAAGGCCCACATGGTGTCTCAAGCGTGCTCCCCGCTGGGCTGCTGAGGTATCATCTGCAAAACCATTTGATTAATTAGTGCAGCTCTGTCATAACAGAGGTGGAAATGTTAACACAAAGATCAGATGGATCTTGTGGCCGGACCACGAGGTGCAGCTCTCTCAGAAAAAACACCATGTAGCAAGACGTATAGCACAATTCATTCGTTCACACTTGCCACACTGCCATAGAAGCTTCAAATGATTGAAATTCTATGGCTTTCTGTAGTAACCACAGAGCTGAATTACAAAGTTTACTTTTGAAAGGACCACTGCATAGTCAACTCTCTTTCTGTTGTATCCATGACCGTAGTAATCAAAGCCACATTCAGTAATCAACTTGTACAGACTTTCTCTTTGCAGGATGTTGGTAATAAGGGATAAATAAGGGATGCCCTTGTGGCACAAACATTTATTTTAATACCTTTTACTTATACAAAGGTAACAGTACTTCGGTTGGTCTGCACAGAGTTCTCATTCTTCTGTCTTGGAAGAGGATAGAAAACGGCTCATGCCATTCAGTCCCTGAGAAAACCTGCAAATGAGCCCATCTCAGCGTCTGCTTATAATTTGAACTGTGAGACCACAGCTAAGAGGGCATAATTATGTTACTTTAATCCTCTTTATCCTGATGAGATCATGGAGACCGTGCTTGGCTCTTTGCACAGAGAGATTTTCTCATTTAAGTCCATAGTTGTCATACTCTAAAATAAAGAGTAAACCACTCCACTCATTATTATTTGATTTGATCTTGGTGGTCTTTGGCAGGAAGTAAGGATAGGAATCACATGACATTGCTGACATACTCTCACAAAGATTGTCTAATGGCTGTCACCCATGGAAATGCATGTGTCCTTTTGAGTTCTTTTTTGTATGTGTGAAAATTATGAGTTGTCTTCCAACAATCAAACATTTTCCCTGCTCTCATTTGCTGAAAGACAATTAGCTTATCTCCACCTAACATGCCACTGCTATGACAACATGATAGATGGAGCGCTGAGTGAGACAATGCACCGCTAGCGTCTCTGATTTCCCTGGCAAAGCTTCTGCAGGGGACACAAAACACAGGCATCAATCATCCCTCAGCTACCTTTTAAAACAATAGACGCAGGATCTAGGGGGAAATGGCAAATCGGTAATTGCAATTTCATTGTCATACTCTACTCCTCCCTGGCGTATTATCCGTCTGTAAAAGTTGATCTGACACCTCTGCATATCTAATAAAGTGTAATTATAGCAATTAGGAAATCGTAGGCTACAACAGAACACAGAGTACTATTCCTACAGCCCCTTCACAGAGGTAATTGTTAATAAAACCAAGATGTCTGCGGTGGTTTTGATAAAGTTATTGCATAATAGCACCACTTTTGCCAATCTCCCAACCAAACACATGCACACAGAGGACTTGTTTGCAATGGTGTGATTTTAAAATGTTTGAGTTGAGAAGCACACCTAGAGGAAGCTGATGAAGTGCACTCCAATGCCTTTGATTCTACATGCTCAGGCTGTCTACCATAACCGGGGGCCTCTCTGCTGCAGCAATTATCAAAACCATGTAACCCGGTGAGAGCCATCTGCAGCCTCTGGGAGTTTAATCTTCATAAAATAGATTTCTTTTTGCCCCCTGAGCTCAGAATAAAAGTGAGGATGGTGTTTTCAATGAACTGTCCCTCTCTCTCTTTTCTTTGTATCTTTTCCAGGTCTTGTATCCACTGAATCATTTTCCCCAGGCTTTTTATTTATGGTCCTGGATGCAGAGTCGGCCCTAGTGTGTCCTGCCTGGTAGTCACAATAAAGTGTTGGTGGGGGATGCTCTTGTTCTTATTGGTCTTTTGGCTCTTTTCACAGGATCACAGGCATGGAGCCGGAGTGCTGAGGGCTACACAGGGCCTCTTGTGGGTCCACAGCAATGCTGCTACTATATCTCATCACATCACATCAAAAGGCTGCAAACAAATACAGTGTTTATTTACAACAGAGAATCATCAAAAGGGGGCTCTCTTTTTTCACAGTTTTTTTTTTCTTTTTGTTTTCTTCTATGACCACAGCAAGCCTGGTTGGATATTCATAATTTCTGCACAGATTTTAGGATGGGTGAGTTCTTTGTTCTTTGATGGGTTTGTGGTGAGAGTAGCTTACAGGATTTGTATTCCCTTTCATCTTCAACCTTATTCAGTGGTCACTTGCCTCCAAAAGAATATAGAAAGTCAATAAATACATCAGACTATCTCTGACAAAATTTATATATGATCATAATTGTCTTCAAATTGCTGCAGCCGATTCGATTCAGACAGTGTTGTTCAGACAACATGTGAGCAGTTCTTTTCATTTTGTAGTAGATAGTATCGAAATGCTAATGCTATGTCAGAAATGTCAGATGCTATCTGGACTGTCTTCCCAAAACTTTGGGTGATTTAAAAACTGTGGTAACAGGAACAGGGTTTGTATTCAGCCTGATCCAGTTTGTTATACACAAGAACTTATCCTGGGAAATGCTGTTCAGCAAAATCTTTTGAATCTGTGCCAAGACAGTTGCCAGCAGAAGGCACATGTATGCTCAAGTCAAAGATCAAGACGCAAGAGAAATATCCTCGGCACATTTCAAAGCAACACTGTTTAGGTTGAAATCTGAAGATCAAGTGATGATTAGCAGGCTTATCAGAATGTAGATGGCAGCAATTGTCTCTCTCCACTCTCTCTCTCTCTCTTTCCTCCTCTTTGTATGTGGCTCTGTGTGTTTAATAGAGAGAGAGAGACATTTGTGTATATTTCTGCTGGAAGTATTGAATAAACCATTACGTTGTTTGTACACTATTGTCTTCTCTCAGCATTGCTTTCTTTGACCATTGACTTGACCATCTAATTCTGTGGTGTGCAAATCTTACCTAGGTAACAACGTCGTCCTTTTGAATTCTGGTATTTCTGTTGTAAATCAATAACAGTAATAATCACCAACTCATGATAAAATCACTAGTTCGTGACACATAATGCTAATGGCGCTATTAGCATACCCTAGAAGGGCGATTTCTGTCATTATTCTGAAATAGGTATGCCTTTGTTCTCTGCTGGCTATTGACAACTTACCGCCAATCTCTTCTTGATAATGATATCATTAACCATATCCAGATTTCCATCAAATCTCCTTAGGCATCTTATTTCACAGAAGTTAAGACCACTCATAGCCCCTCATCACAGATAATGACTGCCAGCATTAAAGGTAAACTTAATCCTCAATGTAGTCCAGGCCTGAAATGGACATTTAAATAAATGCTAAAAATCAAGTCACTGTAATCACACTGTCATGGTCCTGCTTCCTGATACCTTGGCCCCCCCACTGGACTATCAATGAACTGCAACCTCTGTGTTTTGTTTTCATTCCCCATGTGCTTCTGTTCTGTTGCCTGCCCTGCCCCTTTCTCCTCCCCTGCTCTACACCTGCTCCTCATGATTCTGTTTTCCCCATAATGAGTTTCAGCTGCCCCCTGTTTGTCCTAGTGCTCCTGTTCCCTATATAAACCCCAGTCTTTTCTCTGTCCCTTGTCTGATCATCTGACCTCGTTCCTTGTCTGTTGTAAGTCTGTATCTACTCTGCACGTGAGTTCTGTTTCCGTGTTTTTACCTGCTCCCGTTTCTCGTGTCTGCCTTGTGGAATTGAGTTTTTTGTTTCCTTACTGATCCTTTTGAAGAAGTTTAGATAACTGTCTTTGTACCTTTTGGATGTTTTTCAGTTTCCTCTGTTTTCCCCGAACCCCTGCCCTTTTTGATACCTGTTTTTGGAAACCCTTTGTTGGATTACTTGTGTGTTTTTGCCTTAGACCGAGATCTCCTGAGTTTTCTCCCACTGCGTACTGTTTTTGTATAGTTTTTGCCACCGTGATATTACCAAGATCTCCTGAGCTTTCTTCCACCGCGTACTGCTTTTTGTATAGTTTCTTGCTCTATAAACCGTGCTGATCTGCATTTGGGTTCCTGTTTGAGTCTTAGTGACCTTACAGTATGATCAGACCAAAAACAAACCCAGCGGATCCTGAGCACCTCTCTGAGCTCCTTTCAGCAATGTTTCGGCAAAACCAGGCTTTAATTGAGCAGGCGGACATCAATCTGTCCGCCCTAAGACTGATGAACACACTTCGCCAATCTGCAGCAGCTAATCTAGACACTCCTCCGACCGCCTCTGCTTTATCAGTCCCTTCTGTTGTGCTGAACGCGGAGTTAATTGCTCCAGCGCCTCCTGTTGCCACCGTATTGACTAGGTTTCGGAACCCAGGATCGGACACCTGGAGCATCTTGTCAGAGACCCGACACCGGGTCTTCCGTTTCTGACCAATCAGGATCCTATTGCCGAGCCCCTGGGCGCCGAGTCCCGGACCACAGAGCCCCTGGGCGCCGAGTCCCGGACCACAGAGCCCCTGGGCGCCGAGTCCCGGACCACAGAGCCCCTGGGCGCCGAGTCCCCGAACAGCGAGCCCCTGGGCGCCGAGTTCCGGACCATTGAGCCCCTGGACGCTGAGTTCCCGATCAATGAGTTCCTCGACCAGTGAATCTTCGACCTGCGATTCCCCCGTCCAGTGAGCCCCCGACCCGCGATTCTCCGACCCGCGATTCTCCGTCCAGTGAGTCCCCGTCCAATGAGCCCCCGCCCTGCGAGTCTCCGATCTGCGAATCCCCGACCTGTGACTCTTCGACCTACGATTCCCCGTCCAGTGAGCCCCAATGTGCTGAATCCTCGACCAGGGAGCCACCGGGCGCCGAGTTCCCGACCATTGAGCCCCCGGGCACCAATTCCCCGGCCCGTGGGCACCCTCCTGAGCCTCCGACCCGTGGGCACCCTCCTGAGCCTCCGACCCGTGTGCACCCTTCTGAACCTCCGACCTGTGGGCATATCCCTGAGCCCCTGACCCGGGAGCCTTGGGAAGCCAAGCCCCTGACCTGGGAACCATGGGATGCGGAGTCCCCAGCAAAGAAGATTGAGGATTTTCAGAATCCAGTGGGCTCGGGACCGGTGGAGGATGCTGTTCGTGATACGATTCCGTCTCAAGTATCAGAACAACCCCTTGTCCTGCATCTGCTCCTACCCTGCCCTCCAGTGGTGGTGGACTCCGGGGGTCCTCCGGGGACAGGGCCATGGCGTCGGACCACTTGGAGTTTTAGTTCTCCTCTACCCACCTGTTTTTGGTGTTTTTCTTGGGAACTTCAGGGGCTGTCCCTTGGGAGGGGGTTGGGTTCTGTCACCACTCTGTCTTGTCTGTTTTTATCTCCTCTCGTGTCCATCCCTCTTGATCAGTGTATCAGTGAACCTGAACCCTTCTCAGCTACCAGCAAGCATCCAGATCATGACTCCCGTGCCTGTTTCCTCTGTCTCAGCCCAGCCTGTTCCTTGTTTCCCTGTCTTGTCTCCCGCCTTGTCTCTGCTTTGTTCCCTGTCTCCTGTAGGATTGCCTGCCTGTCCCCGAACCTGGCCGTCTGTGACCTGTTCCCTGCACCGGTTTCCAGCCCGTTCCATTGCCTCCCTGCCTCATTCCCTGTCTGTTTCTGTTTGTCTCGGTCTCCGGAAAGATTGTCTGCCTGTTGCCGAACCAGGACTCTGCTCCTCCGTCCCTGGTACAACCCTTTACGACCTCCGACCCGTGCTTCAGTCCCGACTAACGCTCTGCGCTCCTGCCTCCTGACTCGCCGCCTGCCTGCAACTCTCACCTGCCCTTCTGCCCCGGTTCCCGACTCGCCACCAGCGCCCCGCCTCAGTCAAAAGGACACCATGAGGCGTCCGTTAGAGGGGGAGTACTGTCATGGTCCTGCTTCCTGATACCTTGGCCCCCCCCACTGGACTATCAATGAACTGCAACCTCTGTGTTTTGTTTTCATTCCCCATGTGCTTCTGTTCTGTTGCCTGCCCTGCCCCTTTCTCCTCCCCTGCTCTACACCTGCTCCTCATGATTCTGTTTTCCCCATAATGAGTTTCAGCTGCCCCCTGTTTGTCCTAGTGCTCCTGTTGCCTATATAAACCCCAGTCTTTTCTCTGTCCCTTGTCTGATCATCTGACCTTGTTCCTCGTCTGTTGTAAGTCTGTATCTACTCTGCTCACCTACCCGTGAGTTCTGTTTCCGTGTTTTTACTTGCTCCCGTTTCTCGTGTCTGCCTTGTGGAATTCGTTTGTTTGTTTTTTGTTTCCTTCCTGATCCTTTTGAAGAAGTTTAGATAACTGTCTTTGTACCTTTTGGATGTTTTTGAGTTTCCTCTGTTTTTCCTGAACCCCTGCCCTTTTTGATACCTGTTTTTGGAAACCCTTTGTTGGATTACTTGTGTGTTTTTGCCTTACCGAGATCTCCTGAGTTTTCTCCCACTGCGTACTGTTTTTGTATAGTTTTTGCCACCGTGATATTACCAAGATCTCCTGAGCTTTCTTCCACCGGTAATGTATACCCATTTGTGCTTGTAAGCTTTTTTAAAGTGTTTTGGTTATTTTGTTAATGTGAATCTAACTTCAAATACTTTTCTGACACAAAACTGGATAACTAGTATCTAGTTTTATGAAGTTTTTTTCAGAGTTCCACAATGTTTTAAACTTTGGGACAAGGATAGCAGCAGCGATAAATTCTGGTTCCAGAAGCATGTCTGCAAAGCGTCACTGCAGACAGCATCCATCAATGGTTTGCAATATCTGGAACTAGTGATGAGGAGTGCCAAAGTAGGCAGGAGCCATCCCATCTGGACTTTGGACTCTTGGAGATCTTGACTGGACTCAGCCTCAAATAACAACAATTTATTAATTAATCTGATCATATGGATAACTCTGCATGTGTATGTGAGTACATGTAGTGGTGTGTGTGGGGTGGGGTGAGGGGGTTGGGGGGGGGGATGGTTAGAGTTATTATCTATATTGATCAATATGATCAAGTTAAATTGCAATATATTTAACAGCCATATCACCCAGGCCTACTCTGAAGTCGTAGATGTTCTCCATTTATCAGAATAACCATGTAGAATCTGACATACTAAAGCTATTTGAAGTAATACATGAATTTAAAAACTCCAAAAACAATACTTACATGGGCAACTTGAGTGAAGAGAAAACAGTTCTTAGAGCTCCTTCTCCCTGATCTTTGACATTTCATAGGATTCTCTCGACAGCAAAGAACAAAGAATTCCACCTCATTGCGTTTGGCCGGATCAGCTGAATTTTGCACACATTCTCTATACACATTCTCAGAAGTAGATCTTGACTGTATCCATAGCTTTTTTGATGTTCCTTTTCATCTCATTTGCAGCCTCATCTATCTTGTGTCTCAAGGTGATCCTGGATATGAGAGAGGCATTTGGCTGAAGATTTGGCTGGAGGCAGAGAAGACACTTAAAGTAAAATGAATCATTCTCCCTTTACACCAATTCAAAAAGTTTGCCTAAATAAGGCCATGGGGGTTCAAGCAAGTCAGTGTCAGATGTTTCTTCCATCATTTCTGTCATTTTTGTAGCATTAAGTAAATATGAACATCATCCTGCAAAATGCTTGCGCTGAACCCTGATTGGCGGAGTAACGGAGTAACGGATCCGGATTGTAACGGAGTAAAAGTAGTGGAGTCAAAATAGTCAAAAGTCTCACCAAATATAAATTTATGGGTAAAGTACAGATGCTAAATAGCATCTAAATGCTACTTAAGTACAGGAACAAATTACATCTACTTCGTTACTGTCCACCACTGACTCACTCTGTTGATTACTTGCTGAATAACTTCAACACAAAAAAATCTCATACTATGGGCAGTATTGCTCCCCTAAAATTTAAAAAGTCACAGATCGACAGAAAGCACCATGGATACTAAATCCAGCAGGTAAACAACTAACTGTCTTGACCAAGTTAATAACTGGATGTCACATAACTGTCTTTGACTAAACACAGCCAAGACAGACATTATATTTGGAAAAAAATATCAGAGACTCAGAATAGCCACTCTACTTGCCTTCAAGCAAATTTTGTCCTTTGCTTCAAGCAAGAGTGCGCCAGTTAAAAGGTTATTACCTTGTCAGAAATCAAAAATCATCAAATCATCAAATCCAACTGTATTAGTGAGAATTTATGTTGATGTTGTTATGTTGCTGATGTTAGTTTTAAAAGAAATTTGTGCAAAAAAACACAAGCTTGCGTGGTATGCTGTGAAAAACTGCCACAGAGCAGTGAGATTTTGCTAAGTATAACATATATACTACAGTAAAGTTAGTTTAATATTAACATTCAGAATGAAAAATGACTGAAAATGACTGGTGCATGCAGATTATATTCCCTCATGCAGTAGTCCCCAAATGTATAGTTTTTGCATGTTCCGTGTACCGTTTTCCCGTAGATTTAAGCATATTAGACATATTTAAATCAGGCTACCAACAAGGCTATCATGCTATTTCACCAATGAACCATGCCACATCATACCAGGCCAACAACATACAAAATGATGCTCTACACATGCCACAAGGCTTATATTTGTAATTTACCAATTGATTTCAATTTTTTTTTCATTCTATAATCTATTATGCACCTTGCCTATTGACACCAAACCCCTTCAGAATCACAATGAGCTGGGTTTGCCAATTTACCATTGACATTTTTTTTTTAAGTTTTTGCACTCTATAAATCTATTATGTTCCTTGGTCAATTTACCTATTGACACCAAACTTTTTCAGGATCACACATACTCATGCCCTACACATACCACAAAGCTTACTTTTGCAATTTACCATTTTATTAATTCTGTAAATCTTATTATGCTCCTTGGGCAGATTGACCTATTGGCACCAAAGCTATTCAGGATCACACATGCTGATCCTGCACACATATCACCTTTTTTAAATTTTCTATCATGCTAACTGGCCTATTTTGCCTATTAACACCAAACCTCTTCAGGGTCTTAAACACTGTTACCCCACATATGCCACAAAACTAGATTTTTTGTTATATGAATCTCTATAATGAATATAAAAGGTTTATTGAAAAAACAAACTTTGTGACATCTGTAGGGGAGTATGTATGATGCTGAAAAGGATTGGTGACAATAGGTCAACTGGCCAAGTAGCATAATAGCTTTATGTAATAAAAATATTTATTAAGAATCAGTGAGAGCGTATATTGGAAAACCAAGCTTTGTGGCGTGTGTGGAGGACCAATGTGTATCACAGGTTGTCTATGACATATGACAGGGATGCCGACCACATGGCTTTTAAACACCCCCCTCACTCGCATTCCAGACACACCCATCAGCTCTTTCATAGATGCCATATTATCAAGCATCTGCAACCGTCATTATGCGGCTTCTATTCAGTGTCAATGATCTTTGGCATTGCTTGACGCCACCGTTTCCCTATTCATGTGTCCACCAAATTGCTTTGAGTAGAACTATCTACCCTTCGACCACACAGTCGAGTCTAGCGAATACCTTTGTCATTCTTTGGCCTTTCATTTTGTTAACGTTACTGTTAAAAGAGACACTGCAAATTTCAACGACTGTGTTGTTTCAAAAATATCTCAGAACTATTTACAAGGTTTCTGGGCAGTCAGTTTAGGTTCTGTAACAAACTTCTCATGACTGCCTACAAAGTACTGCCTGCTGACGAAGCTCTAAATTAAAAAAAATATTGAAAGATAGGCACAGTACAATTGAGAAATCCAGCCAATGAATTTAAAACGATGTCTGAAATTATTTACAAAGTCTATACAGTGGATAGCATGTTGCTAAAAGTACCTAGTGGGCTGCTGAAACAAGGAAATACACTGTAAAACAACACAAAGTGAGTGGATGAACTCAACCAATCAGTCCTTGCGGTGAATGTAAGTGATCCTAAAAAGGTTTGGTGTCAGTAGTGTCACACTCTGAACTTTTTTTCTGTTGCACTTTCTGTGCATCTTCTCTCTCTCCTTACCTGAAAGGAAGGCTATGGACAACTACATTAGAGATGCCCACTGGGTTTACCCGCCTTTCAACTTCTCCAGCTGGTGCAGTTTTTGTCTTTGTAGGCAAGAAGGATGGAGGACTAAGGCCTTGCATCGATTACAGAGGACTTAATAAGATCACAGTCCGCAACCGATATCCACTCCCACTGATATCTACAGCCTTCGACCTCCTCCAGTGGGCTACCATCTTCTCAAAGCTGGACCTGCGTAATGCTTACCATCTCATACACATCCGGGAAGGGGATGAGTGGAAGACGGCCTTCAACACTCCCTCAGGCCATTATGAATATTGAGACCATAGTCAAGAAGGCACTCAGGCAGGACCCTGGACCTGGCACTGGACCTGTTGGGTTGCTGTTCGTTCCCAGATGGGTTAGGTCTAAAGTGTTGCAGTGGGGGCACTCGTTGCACCTCACGGCGCACCCTGGAGCTCACAGGACCCTTGAGTTTCTGCAAAGACGCTTTTGGTGGCCTGAAATGAGGGAGGAGGTCAGGAACTTTGTGGCTGCCTGTGACATTTGTGTCCGAAGTAAGGACCCCCGTCAATGGTTGCTACTTCCGTTGCAGATTCCTAAAAGACCCTGGTCCCACCTGTCCATGGATTTTGTCACGGGGCTTCCAGTTGCAGAAGGTAATACTGTCATTCTACTAATTGTCGACAGATTTTCTAAGGCCTGTCGACTCCTCCATGTCTAAATTACCTTCTGCTCTAGACACTGCTAAGGCTGTTTTTAACCATGTTTTCCGAGTGTCTGGTCTCCCTCAGGACATCGTCTCCGACAGAGGTCCCCAGTTCTCCTCACGGATGTGGCAGGCCATCTGCAGGCTTATTGGTGCCACTGCTAGCCTGTCATCTGGGTTCCACCCACAGTCCAAAGGGCAGACCGAGAGGGTGAACCAGGAGCTGGAGGCTGCCCTGAGGAGCTTGGTTGCTGAGAACACTTCCTCGTGGAGCTCTCACTTGCTGTGGGTGGAGTACGCACACAACACTCTCCAGTCATCTTCCACTGGGTTCTCGCCATTCCAGTGCCAGCTGGGATATCAGCGGCCCATGTTTCCTGACCAGGAGGTAGATGTGGCGGTGCCCTCGGCACTGCACTTTGTTAGATGTTGCAAGCGGACCTGGAGGAGGGCACGTCTGGCTCTACTTCGCACCTCCAAAAGGGTTCAGCCGTCATCCGTAGAGTGAACCCTGTGTCCTACAGACTTGAACTGCCCAGGTCCATGAAAGTCCACTTTTCATGTTTTCCCGTTTACGCCTGGTACTGTCTTCCCCTTTATGCCCCTTTCCTGAAGCCCCCGGCTCTGCCCCGGATGTTCCAGGGCCATCCCCTTCACAGTTTGCCGACTGTTGGACTCCCGCCACGTTCGTGGCTCTGTCCAGTATCTGGTCGACTGGCTGGGTTATGGGCCTGAGGAGTGGTCAATCGACAAAACTCTGATTACGGACTCTCACTGGCGCTGTCCTGACCGTCCAGGGAATGTTACACTCTGGACCTTTTTGTTTTCTCCACTAGATGTCACCGTAATGAGCTGTCCCTATGTTGTGTTAACTTTCCATTATGTCCTTGGTTGATTATACTCACCTGCACCCTTTTACACTGGTCATGTGCCTGTCTTGTTATCCAATTACTCACTAGTATTTTAGCCCTGTGTTTCTCCTCAGTCTTTGCTGAGTCCTCAAGGAGTTACACTGTAAGGTACCTTCTGTTTGTGCTATTGTGCTTGCTTGTTCCAGAGTATTTTTGTCCTTGGATGTTTCTTATTTCTGATCTACCTGTTTTTTGCCTTGTTGAAAACTTTTTGCCTTTGTGTCCTGTCTGAGTTTGAATTGTCTTTGGATTACCTACCTCTGTGTTTCATTTTTTGGATCTTCTGAACTTTTGTATTTTTCTGTTTGGATTAAAACCTTTGCTCACAAAAGACTTTCCTCTGTCTGCGATTGAGTTGAACATTGTCAGCTTGGTAGGTTAGTGGGATTGTCTACTAACTGTCATTCAGGAGACCTGGGTTCTAAACCTGAGTAGGTCAATTGACCAAGAAGCATAATAGATTTATAGAATGGACGAAATGTATTAAATCAATGGTATAATGGGAAATCGAGTTTTGTGGCATGTGTGTGGGGGGGAGTTTGTATGATCCTAAAAAGGTTTGGCGTCAGTGGGTCAATTGGCTAAAGAGAATAATAGATTTATAGAATGAAAGAAAATTAAAAATCAATGACAGGGTAACTAGGAAAAGTTTTTGTAGCATGTGTGGGGGATCAGTATGTCTGATCTTGAAAAGGTCAATAGGTCAATAGGTCAATTGACCAAGGAGCATAATAGATTCATATAATGAAAAGATTTCTTAAAAATTAATGAGAGGGTTTAATGGAAAACCAAACATTGTGGCATGTGTGTGGGATCAGTGTATTTTGTGCCAATAGGTCAATCACCCTACCAACCAAGGAGCACAATAGATTCACAGAATGCAAATTATTAAAAAATGTGTGCAGGATCACTGTGTGTGATCCTGAATAGGTTTGGTGCCAATAGTTCAATTGGCCAAAGACCATAACAGATTTAGAGAATAAAAAAAATCTTAAAAATAAAAGCAAAACTATATTGACAAACCAAGCTTTGTGGCATGTATGCAGGATCAGTGCGATTTAGGACTGGGACATTTGGTCTAGAAGCATAATAGATTTATGTGAATTAAAAACTTCTTAAAAATCAACAAAATGGTAAATTCCCATATTAAGGATAGGGCATCATTCTTTCATCTGTATGCTCCACTGCCATTATGGTCATTTTTAATTTTGAATGTTAAACGAACATTTAATATTTGTTACCACAGTAATGTACCGTGCGTATATACAGTAGGCCTAGGCAAAATATACCAAGGCAAAATAGAAGAGTCCATTTAGTCATCAAGCTTCTGAACAAGGCTTCTATACAGCTTAAAGGGGAAATCTGGTGTGAGCCAGTTAATTGCCCTGTTGTTCAAGGTCACTGAATGCTGTCTGTAGGAATAAGAATCAGAAAATTTAATGCAGCATAGACTGAATAACAAACTGATAACTAATGTTAGCAAAATGATACTGAAAGTTAGTTACTATGACCCATTCACTGAGTGTTAGTTGCAGGTTCACTATTTGGTCTATGTTGTATCAAAATTTTCCATTCTTTTTCCTACTGACAGCACTTGGTGACCTCAAACAACAGGGGTATGGATTCATTCACACTGGATTTCTCCTAACGTATCCATCCTGCAGACGTCTTCGATATCGTCCACATTTCCCAAATCTCTCAAAATTGGCACAAAGATACTCAAAGATGGTCCAGACTATCAGATGTCCAATGTCGGGACTGTGTGCTCTTTCTTATACATACCGATTCTGTTCTTTAACATCTCTAATTAATATATTAAGCATGGTGAAAATTATATTTTTGTGAAGTTTGGAGCCATTAATCTGGCCAGATCTAGTGTAATCCAATGAATCATTTCTGTATTGAGGCCAGATCTGTCTAAATTCTGCCCCTTTCCCTCACACAAATAAGCTCCCTACCACCCAAACACACAAATATGTCAGTGGCTTTCTAATGTTGCTCCTGCTCTAATGGTGATAAGTGTTGGCAGTAATTGTGTGCTCATGTATTTTTCCCCTCTGCTAAGAGCACAGCTATAAAGTACGCAATTGACCTGTTTCTTAAGTAGAGCAACACAGTGCCTGCAGTCTCTTTCCTGATTGCTGTAATGCACTCGGCTAATGATAAAGATCCTAAACATGAAAATAGTCTTACATTATTTATTTGGCTTCCATGTTCACAATAATGTGGCTACCAGTTTCTGCACAAATGTGTCACACACACAAGAGGCTGTGGTGTTGTCTTACTAGACAGAGCTCAGAGGGTAGAGAGATTAGCTTTATAAAACAAATGTGCCATGCTTGTTAACCCTTCAAATGTGTTACTGTCAAATTTGACAGTATTTGACAAATTTTTTTCTCAGTTAATTCAATCTGAGGGTTATGATGCTCTACAACTTTGTTCATAAATGGCATCTTGAACACAGTTAAAAAGATTCTGATCATTTGGGGTATTTTATTCAACTTTTGTACACCTGTAGGGCTCCCAGGCAAAAATGACTGGCCCTAAGAAAATGAATGGGCAAAACCTCAGTAAGTGGTCCAAGCCAGACACCCAGCCACAGATTGGATAAACCGTATGTGTGGTTGTGTACATTCACACAAACATAAAGACACCTCTCACTGCCCCTCTTTGCCTCCACAGGAACCTTTGTCCAATAAAATCTTTCCCTCACAGAATTGCATGAGCTTGCCTCAGTGAGGACTGAAAGCCATAAACAGAAAATGGAACTTCTAAACTTAAATTGATAGAAATTGATTGATAAAAATGGATACATTGATCAAATTTTTAGGCATATATCTGAAGCCTATATTGCTAAATCCACATTTTTAACTAGAAACACCAAACTGATAAACATGAAGTGAATGAACACAATGGGAGGGTTGATGATGCATGTTGAACATTAAATTAACTTTACTGCTGTATCATTTTTATGTTATGCTGCTGTATCAGTTTTGACAGTGCCACTGGTTACATATCCATATACTGTTCAGAAGATATCATGTTATAATACTATTATACTGAAATATTATACCATTATTATACTATGTTGTATTTTTATACTCTACTGAAAGCCACTTTCATTTTTATGTACAAAAGAAGGATTAGGAAAATAGGCTAGTTTCCATTGAGGCAGTTGCTGTGTCTTCTATCTGAAAAAAAGGCAGACAAAAAAAGCTATTGCGACTCCATGTCAATGCAGTGCCTGTGAGTCTGAAAGCCAGTCCCACAGTACTCCGCAGTCCCACAGCACAGGCAGAAGATCCAGCCATGCAAGCATTTGGGACATGTAACAGAGCCTAGAGGAGCATCTCAGCTCCATGCTTTTTATTAGTCTCCTCGTCTTCTTGCACTGAGTGCTCTATGAGTTAGAGGTGCAGGTTGCTGCCACACATTATTGAGTCAGCTGTATGGATATTCTCCCTAATCAACGGACCTCTACCAGACCTCTACTACACAGCAAAGTTGAGTTAGTAGGTTTGGCTTGCTTCCCCCTCTGAAAGCTGCCAGCCAGTGGGGGTCACAGATAGTCTGCGGAGACCTTTGCCCCAGCTGTGCAACTGAAAACGGGGTACAAGAATGCCAGCCAGAAGCCTGTTTGCTGCATGCTGCCAGGCAACAAAGCAGAGGACTGATTGAGAGCTGATTGAAAAGATGGTCTTGTGTTTGACAAGGTGATTGAAATCAGGGAGCCATTTAAAGATAACAGACAGAAAGCACTGTGTTTTACAGTAGGAGGTTAGAGAGGGAGAATGATGCATGATTAAAAAATAGAACTCAACTGCTCAAATTCTGTTCATATAAAATGGAAGCTAGGCATTATATATACTGAATATATGATGAATTTAAAATAATAATAATAATAATAGGGAAATTCCACAGTATATTAACTTTTCTGTCATGTCCATAACAACGGCCATAGTGATAAAATGTCATGGTATTCCATGATGTGAAACCCTAATAGCTCAGTGAACTCAGACTATTTATGGTTTTAAAGTTTTAAGTTTTAAAATTTTTGAAAATGTTCAAATACTCAATAAATCTGTGCTAACAACTGTAGATCTGCGTGCTAGTCAGGTACTGCTTTTGAGTTGGAGTGAAAGATTTTTTTGGGGGGATGTACTTACATTTTTAAGTAAAACTGAAATTTTAGTGGTAATAAGTTTTCACAAAAACATTATGTTCATCAAACGTGCCAGGGTTTACAGTGTACATGAAATTTGAGCATTTGCTATTTTTGGCTGTAAAACCTACATTAAAAAAAAATAAAAATAATATAAAAATAAAATTTCATGTAATCATTCACATCATACCTATACCATGGCATTTCACTGGTGTTATGGATGTGACAAAAAGTCAATTTCCTGTGGAGTTGCCCAATAATAGAAAAAATAAAGAACAAAAAATCCACATGGCATGTTTTCAGCTTTGCTGTGATTATCTGAAGGTAAGAGATCATTGCCAGCGCACAATTGTTGTTGCAAACTAATGGGGTGGAATTGTTCATTACTTAGTCTGAGTCATAACGTTTGTTTCCCATTTACCATTTAGTCTTCGGCCATAATTCAACTCTTATTCATTGCCTGGCCTCGAAAACAAACATTGCTCTGACTGGACTAATAGACAGCATGAAACTTGCCTTGTGATGCAGATGTCCTCCATTATGTGGATGTCTGCAAGTGGCCCAAATGTGCAGATCAGTGTTTCAAATTGACTCATAAAAAAAGACTTGGCAGAGGGCAGTATCTGAATATTCCCCTGTCATTAAAGCTTTAAGCCATAATGCTGCTGCTGCTTGAATGCTCTCATCACATGAAATGTACCAGCATGGGGGCGTTTCAGCTTAGCAATATTAAGATATTTCAATTAGCTCAAGACAATGGAGCTCTTAGAAGTGTGGCGCCGTGATGACATGTAGTTTTATGTGAGTCATGAAAGGGCTTTTTTCCATCTCACTAAATCCCAGCCTATAGGCATATGAGGATTTAGACTGTGGCTCTCCCTCTTGGCCCTGTGTAATGAGTTCTACACTTATTTGCACTTCTTTCCAGCGGAGTCCCAGACTCACTGACTGACTGCCACTTCAGTCCCGGCTTTATTTCAGTTTTGGGCTTTTGGAGTAACATTTAAAAAGCCTACCAATTAAAATGTGTTGTGCATATCCAGACCTGCCCATGTCCTTGGAATGTAGTAGCTTGGGAACCAGACACGCATCAATCAAGATCAAATCTTAAGTTAAATTGTAGCAGTAAACCCTTACCAAAATTCTTCACAGCAAACACATCAGTCATGTAAATGCCAATTATATTTGCAGTTGTTTACTCAATTCAAGGGAAAATACATATTCGTTGTTTAATCATACACAGTAATGCAGATTCCTAGTAATTGTAACGCAGATGCCTATGTCACAGACAACAACACAGATGCTGAATCACAGACAGGCTAATGGGATGCCTAATCATAGCTAGCAACTCAGATGCCTAATCATAGCCAGTAACTGAGATGCTTAATCATAACCAACAACTCAGATGCCTAATCATAGCCAGTAACTGAGATGCTTAATCATAACCAACAACTCAGATGCCTAATCATAGCCAGTAACGTAGATGCCTAATCATAGCCGTGACTTAGATGCCTTATTATAGACAGTAACATAGATGCCTTATTATAGACAGTAACATGGATGCCTAATCAAAGCCAGTAACGCAGATGCTGAATCATAGACAGTAATGCAGATGTCATGATCCTGCTTCCTGAGACCTCGGCCCCCCACTGGACTACTGTTGTATTGCAACCTTGTGTTTGTTTTTGTATCCATGTGTTTCTGCTGTGCTCACCTGCCCTGCCCCTTTCTCCTCCCCTGCGCCTCACCTGTATCTCATGATTCTGTTTTCCCTTAATGATTTTCAGCTGCCTCCTGTTTACCCCAGTGCCTTTGTCTCCTATATACACCCTTGTCTGTTCCTTAGTCCTTGTCTTATCATCTGATCACGTACCATGAGAGTGAGTCTGTTTCCAAGTCTGTTACCTATCGAAATCTCTGTTTTCTCCCCGTTCTACCCTGTTCCGTGTGTTTTGTGCAATTCCAGCCTGGTGGATATTCTGAGTTTTTTGAGTTTTGGCCTTGATTTCGGACTGCTTATTGCAATTCTGGATTTACTACTTTTTTTTGTTTGTTTTTTGTTTGGACTTCTGATAGACTTTGTACCTTTGGATCTTTTGTGTGTTTTTTTCCCCGAACCCAGTTTTTGGTAACTTTTGTTGAAATTTTTCTCCCTTTGTTATTTTTGATCTTCTGAGCGTTTGCCCCTTTTTGTGTTATTTTTTGACTATTGTGAATAAACCTTACTGATCTGCATCTGGGTTTCTGTCTGAGTCTTACCGAACTTAACAGCAGATGCTGAATCATAGACAGTAACGCAGATGCCTTATCATAGACAGTAACACAGATACCTAATCACAGAAAGCCTGCAATATGCCAGCAATCCTGACTGACGGGTACAGATCAGAAGATTGGTGTGTTAATAGTTGTAGAGCATGCATGATTCCTCATGGATAACCTGTATATGTTTCAAAGAACTGAGGGAAGCTAGATTTACCACAAAACTCTTTCAGTCTTCAGCTTTATTTAACACTGTGGTATATAGGAATTCTGAAGTATTTTGTTTGTGGTTGACTGTGGTTGTTGGGAGCCAACTATTACCTTCAGTATTTGCATCTGAAGGCCATTCCTCTTTTAAACAGTGTCACTTGCAGTCAGATTCATTGATGAGAAAGGCCAAACATCTCAGGGCCTTGTGAGAAACACTCTGGGAATGGTAAATGGACTGCATTTATATAGTGCTTTTCTACTGCTACAAGCACTCAAAGCGCTTTACAATGTATGCCTCACATTCACTCATTCACATATGGAGGCTGCCATGCAAGGTGCCAACCTGCCACAGGTAACAATTTGGGGTTCAGTATCTTCCTCAAGGAAGCTTCGATTGGGTCTGGCCAAGCTGCAACCCTCCAGTTGTAGATTCAGAACAGCACCTCTCCCACCTGCACCACCATCGCCCCAGGAAGGTACATCACCTCCGTTGCTTCCATCCTTTCATCCTCCCTTCTCTCTTCCACTCATCCCTCTTTTCCTCCTTCCTTCCTTCTATTACATCTAATCCCACTGCAGCTTTGCTGAGCAAATCAACTGAAATGAACTGAGCTTAAGTGAATTATTGATATCTCCTAAAGACAGCAGGCAAGCACTCATGCCTCATACTGGCCTGCTAGAAATTCATTGGTCAGTGTAGCTGTAGAGATAAAAGGAACATGGCTATGTTCTGGGCTGCTGATTTGGGCTACAGAAGCAAACAGTCACCAAGCCATTGACCTTGATCCTTCAGAAAAAAGGACAAAAAAAAGTCAATAAAGTCCATGGCTGAGCCTGGCGAGCTCAGTGCATTGTCATGCTGCCTTTCTAATTTCAGCTGGGTTGTTTGTGGTGTTCACAGTGCATTTAGGCAGGTTTCAGTGAGCCAGGTCGATGCAGGAGCACTGCCAACCCTGGGCCCCTAGAGCCATCTCCAAACAAACCCTCTCAAGCTGTACACACAGTGCAGCTGCCACCGCTACCGCGCGCAGACAGGCCAGCATGGGGACGCGAGAGGCTGCATAGACACACAACAACAGCCACCCCTCTATACACTTCAGAGCAAACAGCGCTTTTACTGAGTGGCTGTTGTTTTTTGCCACTACAGTAATACAATATCCATTCTTTAAATATGCACTTTGTAAATGTGGTGTCATCTGTTTGTTTACCTTTGTGGTTACTTTGCTTCATTCTGTTTCTGTTAGCTGCAGCATGATTGCTTTGATTTTGCTCCGAGAGTTGTTTCCTTGAGCCTGAGCGAGAGGACCCATGTTGTTCAATCGGAAATGTCCACCAGCCAAAGGTGAATGTCTGCTCAGTTTTGCAAGAATTTGTCAAAAGCCAGATTTGCTACTCTGTGCTGAGGGAACGTTAAAGCTTATTACAGACCACAAAATCGGATCCTTGTGCCTACAAGTAAGAAATAAATAGAGAATGCTGATGTCAAATTTGTGTGCATTTGTGTGTTTATATGTGTGTGCATCTGTTTAACTGTGTGTGTGCCAGAGAGTGTGTAAATCTGCTTTCAATGACTCACAAACCTTTATAGTGTAAAGTTTTTCTGAGCCCAATTGGGTTAGGGCAAGGTAGAGCTAAGCAGAAGACACACACACACACACACAAAGACACCACAATATTTTTGCAATGTCTACCTGAAATAAACAGCCTTCAGCCAAAGGGAAACAAGCTTTGGTGTTGTTCTTTACCTTCAGGTGATGTTTCACATCTGGGTGTAAAGATGTGCCGTGTCACACTGGTGTAAACAACTCTCTCCCACAAACTCAAGACAAGACTCTTCTCCTTGGAGTCATTGTATGCCTTTAAAGAGCCCATCATCTGTTTTTGTCCTGGAGTCCTGACTCCAATTCAACTCTGAATCAGTGAATGTGAATGGATCACTCTTCGATGCCACTGACAGACCTGGTTGGACCATGCATCTGGCGGCTCTCCAGAGTGCAAGGATTGATCGTTATTTTAATCTCGGATGGCAGACAGTCACAGAGACCACAACAGATTAGGAAAGTGAGAGGAAACCTTTGGCTTATGCCCATGCAATTTCAATAAATGGATGACTGGTAAAAATATTATTTCAAATTAGGCCTCAGTTGGGCACTTTGTCGTGGCTAAATGACGATTTTTCCCCATCTAAGGGAGCACATCAACCTACAATTTGAGGCCATTGCAACAATAATGTTCTTCACACACTGAGGAGGTGTGGCCTACTTTCAAAAGTGAACAGACAAGATAGAACAGATGTTGACCCAGCGTTTCATATATGATGCCAAGCAGGCAATTGAAAACTTTTTTTTTTGCCTCACTGGGCAAAACTGAGGTTCTCCAAAATGAGACCCAGGCAACCTTTATTTTCTCAAGGGTTACAAACGATATTTGTAATAAGTCCAGAAACTTGTAATAAGACCAAAAACCTGCTTCATGTCTTGAAAAGGTTACCTCCCTGCATATTGCCGTGTTGTGTTCTCACAAGGTCATTTAGCATCCTCTCACAAGCAGCTGTAAGATTACCTCACCAACTCTGAGCTATAATGTGTTGCACAGACCCCAATTCTTTTCCCTTAGCTTTGTCCAAGGGCAAGAGCAGTACTGCTCTGGAAACCCCTCAGTGGGCTGTAGAATCAGACAGAAACATAACATGTACCCCAGGCATATCGCAAAAGGTGTCAGCGTCCAGAGAAAATAGATCAAGAGCGAAACAGAGAGGAGATAGTATCTGGGTGGTAAAAAATAAAATACAGTGGCTTGGCCTAATATTAGAAAATGCCGGACTGCTCTAAGGTCTAAGTCTCTAGGCTTCTGTCCACAAAACTCAATCTACTGATTTGATTAGATAGTTCCTGAAGACAAGGGCAGCCCCTCTCCTCCATCAACCTCCTTTGAAGAGTTACTCAAGTCATCATTATCAAGGGGTTTATTATATCATCCTTTCATTAACATTCAACATGGAGTATCAGCAAATTAAACAGATTGTTAACAATTAATAAGATGGGCTTTGTGTTAATAATTAGAAGACTGGTGGAATGCAATCAAGATTTATTTTTGCCCTGAATAATGCTGACTAGATGAGTGATTGGGCATACTTTCTGTTGTGCCTCTCTAAATAATGAATGAATTACATGTGCTTTCGGAAGGCTTTGAGTTGCTTAGCAACAGCCACCACAATGGCAAATTCCACAACAGTGCGCAAACCGCAAACAGTCAGGCTCCCCCGGCACTCAGTCAAATGAAGAAAAATAGGGAACACACCACACAGACAAAAAGTTACACTAATATTCAGACAACACTGTACTCATTTTCAGTGCATCACAAAAAAGGTCAATGAGACAATGAGCGCCTCAAATGAGGCATGGAAATGAATCTACACATTTGAAACATGGCTAATGATGATTGAGCACCAGCACTGCTCTCCAGCCATTTCTTTCACCTGTGCATATCAGTGTCAGCTGCCATTAGTAATGGGGAATTGGAATTAGTAACTGTTCAAAGAAATGGGACAGGCCAATACCTGTTGAGGCCCATCTCTATCTTGATCTTTATGTTCAGACGCTTTTAAGTGATAGGCCTACAATACAAACAATACTAAACAAAACTACTCTCCTAAATACTTAAAAAAAATCTATTAAAATCTATTATAAACATTTAAGTAAGAAGCATAAATAACTTTAAATTTATAGTAGCCTACATAATATATGTATAATATGTATAATGTCTAATAATATAAGTATAATATAGTATTGTATGGTGTGGTATAGTATAGTACAGTATATAGCATGTTCTTTTCCCCTGCCTTATCCATTATTTCACTATAGCAGGAAACCTCGGCAGCCATTATCCATAATGTATAGTATATGGTATAGCATTATTATTATAGTATGGTATAAATACTTAACATCATGAATTGCTCCTCCACTTTAATAATCTCCCATGATTTATACATCCAGAGATGTTGTATTTACATAGACCTGCATCATTCTGACCCCCAGCATTTACATATTTTGTGCTAAATATTTCACGATATCATTTGTCATCACCAAATCCATTCCACAATTAAAGAAGGTGCAATTACTTTCCTCCCAAAATGGAGGACAGAATCATTTTTAAGCTCTGTATTATTAATCACAGTGCCAGGATTGACCTGGCCTCTCGACTGTGAAATTGTATTTCTACTTTACCAAACAACAATAATAGATGGGAGTGGGAGAAGGGGAGCAGAGGAGAGGAAGTAAATTGTACAGCACGGTCCAAATCAGTGGATAATAATTACAGCACAGGGCCATTGTGTCTGCAGAGACTGCAAAGTCATTTACAACGAATGTCTACAGAAGCCAATGTGAATACCAGCTCATGGAGTACTCTGAACTGGACAATAGTTAACACCCAACTCTGGCAGCAATGAAGTTTGGAGTATTGCATCTGAATCTCTTTCTCTCTTTCCCTCCCTCCCTCACTATTCTCTCTCACTCTCTCCCCCTTTATCTCTCCTTCTCTCACACATATTCACTCCATTTGTCTTGATTTCTCTCTTTCTCTATCACACACACACACACACACACACACACACACACACATTCATTTGCTTACATAATGTTCATTTCATACAGTGCTAAAGTGTAGTGATAAATAAGGATCCTCTCAAGTTGCTGTGTGGAATGCAGGGAAATGAGTGATTTAATGCTGAGGGCTGAGGCACTGGGACCATCTCTTTTACTAAGGAGACATTATTACACAACCAGACACAGACAGATTGCAATAGGAACATTGCTAATAAAAAATATGGTGCACATAGCACACAAACTGCAAGGGCACTTGTAGATTGAAATGTTTTTTTTTTCCACCACGTCTATCTTATTGACATTTTAAAAAGAGAACATTGTCTCGTGTGAGGTCCATGAAACATATTCAGAATACAAAATCCTACGACCCACGTGTATTTGTCTGTATGTTTGTGTGTGTGCTGCATGAGGTTAATTCTGTATTGTAGGTTGAAGAAACCCAAAACCTGAATAGCAAATAGCCATCTAAACATTTGTAGGCAAGTGAGTCCCTTTCCTCCCTCTCTCCATCCAAAGCAATGCAAGCCATGCATGAGCCTAAAGCTGATAAAATGGCTGTGAGTTAGATTGATGGGATAGGTGTGCGTCAACATAAAGTCATATGGGGTCTGTAGAGGTTTGCATCTGTCCTCCTGCTAGACTCTTTTCCCCTGTGTGTTGATAGCTCATGGACTGAAATAGGGTTGTGATGATGGGAAGGGATGCTATACCATCCTCCCGTGACAGGCTAGACTTGATAGATTCCATTTGCCCATTTTGGTAGGTTTGTGTGTGTGTGTGTGTGTGTGCGCGCACGTGTGCGTGTGTGTGTGTGTTGTTTTAAATTGGCACATGACTAATTGTTGTATTTTTCCAAAAGAGCAAATGAGAGCAAACCATTTCATTCTCCACTGAGTGCTGAAGGCTCCAAAACATCTCCTAGTACTACTACTTGATTCCTTACGTTTTCAGAGAAATTGAAACTTTCTTCGTGATAAAGGACAGCTTCACATCAACACCTCATGCACGGAACTTCAGTCACGGATGATGGTACAGCAGTGAAGTTCTCTGAACAGTGTTCTGGTTCAGCGACATCAAAGACAGAATTCCCACAGCGTCATCCCCGCTAAAGAGGATGCAAATGTGTCATACTCTGGAGACACGTCTGTACATCACCAACACGGATACCCCCCCACCCAAAACAACTCCACACACTCTCAAATGGAATGGTGTACCTGGCAAACTGTGTGTGCCTTTCACCGTTAGCTGCCAGAAGTTTGCATAAAAACGAGGGAGCTGCCACCGACAGATCTATAATACATTTTAGAGCTCTTTGAAGTGCAAAATTGTGTGAGCTAAAAACTTGAACCAAAGCGGCAAGCACCCGGCCGTCTTCATGACAAGCACTTTCATTTGACATTTTCACAAAAATAAGAAATACCAGGCAGTGTGCTTTTCAAACTTTCTCTCTCTATCCTTTTCTGTCTTCCTGCCCTTCAGTTCTATGATGTTGCCTATCACAGTAACTAGAGTGATTGCAATGAGAACATGACCAGCCTGTAGTTGGTTTAGAGTGTGTTTCATGTCTGACAGAGGATATGCATTGATGACTAATAGGAGAAAGAAAAAAAAAAACGCAAATAAAAAAAGAAATTCTGATTACAGACTTGTTGAAGTTCTCTAGAGTTACATAAAGGTTACATAAAAATGATGAATAATGAATGGTGCATTACGCCAGGCTGTCATTAAAAACTTCATATTTTATTAAGAGAGTGAGAGAAACGCTCGGCAGATACAATTCATGTACCTCTCTCTAATTATCCTTGCAAATGACTTTGGGGACCAGGCCTAAATAAGAGACTGCGGAAGACAGCAGCGCAGCATGTTTCTGTGGGCGTCACTGTCACTCGTGCTCTGAAAAGCTCTGCCCAAGGTCAGCTGGCGACAAATGTGACGTTCAGCGTGTCACAGATGACAGGAAGCAGCCTAAACAGAATGGAAAGGCTTCCCAGGACACAGACAGTATTTAATAACGTCATCAAGGAGACACAAAAGCAGGAAGTTCCACAACACATCAATGGCAGCCAGAGAGAAATCTGTGCATGCACAGTATTAATTTAGCAGGCACAAACTGTCCAGTAGAGAGAGAGGAAAGGTGACATTCTGCAATTAATTACTGCCACAAGGTAGGCTGAAGTGTCAGAAAAGGATGATTGACTCCTTGCAGCATGGGGTATTACTGTAATGTGACGTCTGTGCAAGTGGCCAGTGGGGAAGCTGGAGAAGGGGCTCCAATTCCAGCATTCTGTCTCAGTGACACTGATCATATCAGAGGGGAGGCTGGCTAGTGTCAGACAGGGAAATAGCCTGGAATAATTGACACCAGGAGCCGGTTATTTCAGCCATCAAAAAAGTGAACAGACAACTCACAGTGAGATGGGTTTGTGTCTGTGTGAATGAGTGTGTGCGTGTGTGTGTGTGTGTGTGTGTGTGTCTGCTTGTGAGGGAATGTGTGTGCATGTGTGGTGTGTGTGTGCGCGTGCTCAGGAAGTATCACTGTGAAATTGAACCATACTTAAACCATGGCCCCACTGGGAGAAAAAAACAGACATAGCTATAGTTCTCCTTCATGCTCAGAGTCAAGTGTGCGATCAGTGCATATCAAAAAAGCTGTAACAAGTCAGCACGCTCAGCCCAGGCCCCAACAGAGAACAACTTTTGAGGCAAATTTCATCGTTGTGCCACTGAAATGTATAAAACTGCTCTCCACACATATTCAGAACAAAAACCCATCCCCGTCCCCCGTTTAAAAGGATCCCTGTCTATTAAGACATTTTGGAATCAGCTATATTTAACAGGATTTAAAAATGCTTTCTTTTTTAATAAAACATTTAGAAAAATCCAGAGCTTGTAAGCTGTCATTGTGTTTACATCTCAGTGCTTTCTGGGTAAAAAGTGACATCACCAGGTTAATATTGATGGTGTCTATGTGCAGCAACAGCTTGATTGCTGCACCTTGTTTGGGCCTTCATTCGACCAGGTGATGTCACTTTTTTAGAACAATGGCAGTTTCCAAGTGAAGGGATTTTCTAAACATTTAATAAAACTAAAAACATTTTTAAGTGTTTTTAAATCATGTTCATAGCTGATGCCAACATGTCTTACTAGCCGGGGATCCCTTTAACACCTCATCATGGCACATGTGTCCTCCCTCCTGAGAATGTGTTCAGAGTGTGCTCAAGCCGCCATTAACATTCTTCCCAGCACTCTCTCTCTTTCTCTCTCTCTCCCTCTCTCACACACCAAGGTCTCATCCAAAGAATACAGTAGCTGTGGGCTACTGCACAAAGCAGCTATTATTGACACATAAACATTGGTGTGTGTGTGGTTGTGTGTGTGTGTGTGTATGTGTGTGTGCGTGTGTGGTGGGGGAGAGCAGCTGACTTAAATGCTTGATATCCATATTTGGGCACATAAGCTGTTACCTTGATGTGTACAGTGTGGTACAATTTGACAGCGTTTTGGCTGCACATGTGAAGATGGCAACCTCAAGCCCAAGAGCACACAGAGCACTGCTCTCCTTTTTGCACTCAGGACTGGGGCTGATATTGCCATATGGAATTAGACTACTCTCCTGTGTCTGCACTTGATGCTGTTTTGTGTCTGCCAGTAACAGCTCATTGCAGTCTTCTCATTTGAAATGAGTGAGATTAGCTGTGGGCAGATGATGGGCAGTCATGCAGCTAGGATTGTTTATTCTTTTAATTTTTTTAGTTTTAATCGTAAAGAAAAAACAAAGGAATATTTGAAAAGTTCAGATGCAAAACCCTCTAGGTATATGTATTTTTTTATAATAATTTCTAAGTAATCTGTATCAAACTGCAATTTAAATGTATTATATAAATGTAAAATTATTATCAAATAAAAACAAATCAAGCCAAAAACAATACCATTGGAGGTTAACTCTTTTGAAATCTTTGGGTGTCTGATTCCAGTTAAAGTGTTTGAGTTAAGACAAAACCATGAGAGAGAGATCATGCCACCACCACCCCAAATACACACCTTAGGTTTTCACTTCTGTCAGTCCTTGAAAACACACACACACACACACACACACACACACATACACTCATGATGAGAGACACCCCACATGCGAAGATAATGAAAGCTTGGAGGGGGCTCTGTACTCAAAAAGACAATAAGAGTCTGCGATCTTTGCTAATCAGCAGCCGCTTGGCTTTCCTCCCTTCCTCACCCTGTGGCACTTGGAGCTGGCTTGAGCTGACTCTGAAAGCCTCTTGCTCTCCATCATTGATATCCAGAGGGCCACGCTGACTCTCTCTCTCAACTCCCCTTCTTTATTCCCCAGCATCTCAAGTGGTTGTTCGTCTCAATTGCTCTCTGTCAAGGTTCAGCTGATGATGAAGTGCTGATCTGAATTCCGAGGGCCCCCAACAAATACCAACCTCCTCTTGGAGCATGAACTGCTCCCATATCCATGTGCTAAAATAATGTGAACTCATCATTCACCCCCCACCCCGCACACACACACCACCCCACAGCACCCCCTGAACTGGAACTGAAAAAGTGCCTTTTGGCAAGACATGCTCAGACTTTAAGAAGTAGGAGAGTGAAAGAAAGAGAGAAAGAGGTGTGTGTGTGGGGGGGGGGGGGGGAAGAGTCCAAGGACCTCAGTAAGAAAAAGAAGAAGAAGAAAAAGAAACTATTTTTCAATCTCTGATCAAAACCCCGAAAGGATCTTGACTCCCAGCAAACCTAGTCCCATTCCCCTGATATGACCTATATTTCATTGTCTTGGTAACATCTGTAATTAATCACCCGTATCAGACTGAATGTCATCTGTCACCCCTTCTATTTTTTTCTGTAATGGGGTCAGTGCTCTCATTTAAAATAGTGGAGGACACGGAGGACTGAAACACTGTAACTGATGAACAGTCCTCCACAGTGGAGACGAGATGAGCAGAAACTGAAAACTGCCCCCCCTCTCTCTAATGCCCTCTTCTTAAGTGCCTTGCTGTAATGTCTTTAAGAAGACACTACGACTGCAACTAATTACCCTTTGTTTCTAATTATGCCCTGCTCTCCCAACAGGAAGTGCAGCAGGAGGTGGCTGAATGCAACAGCCTATGAATCGGGAAAACAAGCATGAATGGACCACACCTCTCACCCTTTGCAAGGGACTGTGAGGAATGAGATATGCAAACTCAAGGCAGCAGCCATGACCTTGAACACATCCTTAACCATTTTGCCATTAGTTAGTCAGATGAAGTCATGGTATCGGAATGGCTGACACGTGACTGCACAGTCAGCCATTGCCATTTGGTTAGGGGGGTGGGCAATACAGAGACACAGATTGTGTGTGTGTGTGTGTGTGTGTGTGTGAGAGAGAGAGAGAGAGAGAGAGAGAGAGAGAGAGAGACAGAGAGATCAAGCATGCATGAAGTGACTCAACGAATCATCAAACCCTCAATTGGTTCACACAGCCAGTCTCCTTTTCATGTGTCTTTGAAACCAGAGCTGTTAAGCTTTCTTTTCTCAGATTTATTTTTTTTTCTGCACTGCCCTGCTCCTGAGCCAGCTTTCCATATTTAGCACCTAGCTCTACCTGCCCAAGCAACGCACACCAACAGAGGAGAGAAGGAAGCCCATCTCAGAGTGAAAAGAAGGGTGTGTGTTAGAGAAAGAAACAGAGAAAAGAGTGTATAGATGTGTGTTGCAATAAATATTCTGCCAAAAGTAGAGAACAAGGATTTGGTAGATACTCAGATTGGGGAAGAGAAAATAATCCGACAATATTGAAATACATGACAGCTTTAAAGCAAGGCATTTTCCTTTTGAAAAGCAATTTTCCAACAAATACCCGATAAAATCCAGATATTAATTTGAGCTGATATTCACAAAACGCATTATACACAGCCGCTTAGATTACAGAATGGGCTTTTATCATTGTCCATGCTAATATTATAATTTCTTCTTATCTGACTGCTTCTCAACTCCCCATTATGATTAATGATTAATAAAGCACATGAACGCTGGAGACACACAAGTAGAACTAGAGGGTTTTCAGGCACAAATGTGAATCAGATCAGGACCATCTTTCCCACTGCTTCCAGTCATGCTGCAGTCGCCCACCAGAAAACCCAGCCCCCAGAAAAGAGAAGAGAACCCGACCAATGGTGACTGATCTTCTGACACTGATCGGATTGTGTGTGTTGTGTGTGCCGCTCATAATCAGAGTTGTTCTGAGGCTCATCAGTCGCACATGGCACACAGACACAAAACCATCCAGCTAAAGTGTCTGGTAATCAGTAAACAAGCAGGGAAGGACAGCAGATGGTACACATGATGGCCTGGCGGATTCTTGGACCGCCTCTGCACACCAGCGCTTCCTGATTCATGCTCAAGCGCATCAAACCTTTTACAAAGCAGGTAGTGTGGCATGCACAAACCACTGAACGCCATTAAAAAACTGGCATAATCAAGCAGATGGAGAGCCTTGGGGGGGGGGTGGAAAAATCAGGACCTTGGACAGCGGCAACATCTTCAAGTTCATTACAATGGAGTTGGAGCTGCAGGGGAGTGGGAAGTGTAGTGGAAGTAGGATGCAGAGAGTTAGCTATGTATCATCAATACATTTCAAATTCATCTTGTGCCCAGCATGGCTTGTTCTGGAAAAAGAGACTCACATGTGAACAATGGTTTCACAGCAATCTTTGGATTCCCTGGACAAGCCGCACAGCATGGTGTCAAAGCAGCTTCAAGCACTGGAGCGCAACCTGTATAGCATACAAAGCAGAGCTGCTACCGAACCATTAACATAAAATGAAAAACTGGTTTGGTCCAAACTAACAACACCCCAGCACCGCACCTCACTTTCTTTGGGGTGCCTTGATGTTTTTGGATTTGCAGTTTTTTTCTTGCTTTCTTGCTAAAAAGGTAGCAGAGTGTATGTAAGCTTCCTTATACTGTAACACAGAACAGCAATTACTAGTTAGCACTAGTTGTCAAGGTTGAAGTTAATAGTTTGCTAATGATACATTTTGACATAAATAATATTCATTAAGGTCACAGATATAAACTGTATTTATTTTTTAATGTCAGTATATATCATTTCTGTTGATATTATAACTAAAACTTGCTCATGTTAATTTCTGCACTAACACCATCCCACTAATCTCTCCCTGCACTGTCTCCCATTCCCACTCTTTGGGTTCCTTGTCCTCTCTCTTGCTCTTCTTGTTTCTTTCTTTTTTAATTAAGAGCACAGACAGCTTTGGAACTTTGGAAGCAGGGCAAAAAGGGTGAGTAGCAAACCCAGAAAAAAAATCCAGAGAAACTTGGACACACAACAATTGTGGTCCAAATCTCTGGAGCAGCCCTTTGTCCACTCCCAGCTCTTCAGAGGAAAGAATGAGGTGGGATGGCAGCCACTCCTTCACATCAAGCTGCCTGACACATACACACACACACACTTAAACAAACAAACACACACATACACACAAACCACACACACACACAGTCAATGAATCTGCATGATATCTGAGGGTCTTGCCTTATCTCAGTGGACCGTGTCTGAACCATCCGCCATGCCATCCACAGAAATGACAACTGCCGGCTCAGTGGGAGGCCTGAGCCTGTCCCCAGAGCAGAAGGGGTGTTTTGGCAGGGGAAACAAGGGCTGCCACAGTTGGACTGGCAGCCACCTCTCGCAGATCCTGTGGCGGAGGAGTTCATTTCATGTGATACGCCATGTAACATTCATTAAAGCACTGTAATTCGCTCCATGCACCGCAACTAATGAGCTTAATATGCTGTTAAAAACACCATGTTACAAGGAGAGAGAAAAAAATAAACCAACCATTATGTGGTATATAGGAACCATATGACAACCAAACTCTGCCCAACCTAACCTAACCACACAGAAATAAGGAAAAAGAACCCAAAGGATTATTTCGATAGAATCATTTGTACTGTCTTCTGACCTCTGACTCCACATTTGTGGGCCTTTGTCTTCAAAAATGTCTTGGTTTCCCCTACTTCTCCACATTCAAGATTCTATGAATCTAGTCCTCATTGTTGCTGGGAGACAATCAGATTATCCCAGATGAAAGTGCCTGCCACCGTCAAGTGTTGGATTTCTTTCCTGTCTTTTTTGTCACCCTACCAGTCTGTCACCTTGGCAGTGCACAAACCACTTTTACACTAGAGCAGTCACATCAAAGGAAATCAAGTGCAGTTCACTCCACTGATCCTCCTGTAATTAAGACTTGTTTCTCATGGTCTTTCAGTGCCATGTCACTTGGCCCTGGTGCATCACAAGCCCGGCATGTTCCTGTCTGAGCAGCTGATTCGACTGGAGCGCACTGCTCTGCATAATAGATCAGCCAGCCTTCGCCAGTGAAGCCAGACAGGAGTGTAATGAGACTCAAGTGGTGCTGGGGAGTGGTAGTATTATCTCCCCCTGCACACACACACACACACTCACACACTTAGAAGCAATCCCTGGACCAAGCCAGTCGAACCAAACCACCACTCTCCTGACAGACACATTTTGGATGGGCAGCAGAAATGGCACCAGGGATGGCCAGCTGTGTAAATCTGTGTTAGGACAACCGAACCGCCACATTCTGCCAAGTTCAACATTAGCAAAGATAAATAAAGTCAGCGTTGATGCCTGCGTTGACATTATTCCTCATTCAACTTGCGCGTGTCCTTGGGCCCCTTGCTCTGTCAATAGCCCAACTACAAGGAGCCATTATCCAACAACAATGATACTGTGGCAACAATGAGACTGACGCATTTTTCCACATTTACAATCATCACACAAATCCTTACCAATGCATCTCATTCCATTTCCTGCAAGACTCTAGTCTTCCCCGCACAGCAGAGGAGCACGCTCACACCAGATTTGTTTATAAAAGAACTGCTCACTGGGCTTCTCTCAGTAATCCCAACAGATTCAACAAACATTCTCTTACACAAAGCAAAAACACACAGGCTTTCATGACCAACTGATTTTGCATACATCCTACCAGAATTAAAAAAGAAAAATACACATTTAAGAGAATTTATGATGGCATTGGTTTTTGATAGTACCTGTCATTTCCTGTAATGATTTCAGGGAAAAGTGAGTCCTTTGGAACAGTATCATGCATAATATACATGAACAGTATGGTAGACAGGGCTGTGCCCGTTCAACATCAGTGCTCAATGTTTTATCTGAGTTTTTTTTGCTGCTCTTTGAACAGGGTGGTTACTCTTCTTTGCAACCATCACAGACAAGAGAGAGGTTTCTTTCCCTTATGCAATTCTGTGTAACTAGGTTAAGCCTGCTTGTGAATTTGTGAGGAGGTGTAACTAACTGTTTCCCTCCCATGGACACAGCTAGGACTAAGCTACAGTGCGGAGGTCTGGCAAGAGACAGTCTAAATCTCTATGGCTTCTCCCTGCAGGGTTAGGGCAGTTTTGACATGCCGCCTTGCAAATAAAAATCTGTCCATTTCCTACCACCACTGTGACAAAATGCATTTTGCTATGCTTCAAACGGAGGTCACCACGCATGAATTATTCTTCTGCATAAGTTTCTATGAAAGCTTAAAAAACAGTGGTGAGTACATCTGTTTGTACAATAGCAGGCAAGTTAGGGTGTGCTTAGAACATCTTAGAACATCTCCACTGGTCGGACCAAAAGGCTCATGCTTTTAGTGGTATTTTGTCAGACCATATGTTAGATAAGCACCCTTTATTGGAATCACTGTTTTTTTATGGGCAGCTAAACCAGTGCCCTAGTCTTTACACACTGATTTAACATTGGACAATAATCTCAACACTGAAATCTAAGAATAAATATATGCACATTTTTGATCTAATATTTGCAAGATTGGACATGAAAAGGTACCATCTCTGTGGTGAATAAACATTCCAGAAGTCTCAATTTCAGTGTTCTGACCTTGCATGGATCCATTGCACTGAACAGTAATGTAAGTCCCAGTAAAGACAATCTATTCATTGTGAAAATACATAATCAACAAAGCGCTTGACAGTTATACAATAACTGCAGTGTACCTATTTGTTGGAGGACGATTTTCCAGTTCCAGTAGTCCATATGCAAACAAGATAAAAGCCAAAACCAAGTTATATATATTTTTTCTATATAAAGACACGCCCTTATCCAGGTGCATACAAACATGTACGCGTACAGTACATGACAGCTGCACAAGTGCTCAACTTCTGACTTATATCTTTGTTATTAGATAAATAAAACTGTGGCCATATAAAAATAACAATTAACAACATTGCTGGCTGCTCTTGTGAAGGCACTTGATTAAAATCTGAGTAATGTATTTCCTCCAGAGCAATGTGAGGAGAAATCACTAATTATGGACTGCAGCATTTTCTCTGTAGTCTTACCATTTTTTTTTCCTCAGGATATGGGCTTTTTTTCAATCAGTTACGTATTAAAATTGATATGACCTCTCCAGCACATCAATGTAATCCATCTTGGTTTTCAGCCTGGCCCTCAACTCAGGAAAATCACTTTGGGTTTGATTGGGGCACCCTGTCCTTGTCTCGATTGTGATTGTTTGCTTTTGCCTGGTATCCTGGTTGCCATGTGGGTACTCCGGTGGTGGGTGTGCGTGTCTGTCTGGCATGTCACTGAAGCGGGTTTTGGTGCCAAACAGGCTATCCACAAAGCCCACCTTGGGAGTGGGGCCCTGGCTATCGATCACTGTCGGGCAGAGAATGCCATTCTCATGGAAGCCCGCGATGTCTCGGCACGGTGATCCGATGCCCATGATGGTGTTGATGGGGGAGCTGGACACAGCCATGGTCCACTCCTCCTCCTTCTCCGCGAGTGTTCTGTAATTTGACCTGCTCTCTTTTCTTTCCGGCTGCTGCTGCCGTTGTGGTTGCTGTTCACTGTCCTCTGGCCTGGGTTTGTAAATGGGGTTGCTGCACATATGCACCGTGGGGGCACCGATGCTGTCATAAACGTGACTGGAGGGGGGTGTCTCGGGGACGGTGGTGGGCTGCTCGGGGAATATCCCACACTCCATCTGGATCCCGGTCAGCCCGACCTCTCCCTGCTTCCTGAAGGGTAGCTTCTCACGCCGCTTAAGCGCGTATGCACAGAGCGCCGCTGCCGCAAAGAAGGCAGACACAAACAACACCAGTAGGCTCAGGATGAGCACGGACAGTGGGATGACTGCTTTGGTGGGCTGCGAGCCTGGGACCGGGTAGCTGGACGACACGCCACTGGCACCAAATGAGACAGGGGAGGGGGAGGAGAGCCGGAGCTCAGGGCAGATGAATTCCACAGGGAGCGAGCGCAGGTCTTTGCCTACCAGCGGCTCTGGGGTTTTGCAGGATACCTCGCCTACCACTACCACTGAGCTGAGTGTGTCCAGCCACTGCTTGAGGGGGACCACGTCGCAGGTGCAGTCCCACGGGTTCTGGTTCAGATCGATCTGGACCACCGCCTGCAGGTGCTCCAGCACGCCATCAACCGGCAGGCTGTGAAAGTAGTTGTTCCGCAAGTTAAGGCGGGCAAGCGATGTGCCGGCAAAGGCCCCCTTGGGAAGCGTTCGAAGGAGGTTGTTGTTGAGGAACACCAACTGCAGGGCGGGCATTAGACTAAAGGCTGCCTGGCGGATTTCTCTGATCTCATTGTACTCAAAGTACAAGTACCGCAGACTCTGCAGTCCGTGGAACATGTCAAGTGTTAGAACCTCAATATTATTCCCATTCAAGTACAAACTCTTTAAATTTGGCAAATTCACAAAGGCTCCTTCTTGTATGTAACCTATCTGATTGTTGCCAAGGTGCAGTAGGTCCAGACTGGAGAAATTCCAGAAGTCCGACTTGTAAATTTTCTGTATTAGATTCCCACTTAGGTAAAGCTTCTTGGCATTAAGCGGTCGTGGCACAAGGTCAGAGATGTTACGAAACCCATTCTCTTTACAGTTGACAGTTAAACCAAGGTCATTTATGTGTAAATTGCATGTACAGCCTATGGGACAAATGATTGGGATGGGGGGTCTGGTTTGATAACCAGCAATGGGAGGTTGGTTAGGAAAGACACTGCGAGGAGTAGGTGGGGTCTTGGAGGGCCTGGGTCTCTTAGTGGGCTTCAGGGGCTTCTCCTTCTGCTCCGACGAGGCTGTGTTATAGTTGATGGAAAACATAGATGAGGGCTTTGTGGGCCTGGCTCTGCCCGTGTAGAACGGCAAGTGGGGGATCCCGAAACGGGCCTCCACCTCCGCCTCGCTCATGGCGGGGCAGAGCTCTGTCCGCTTGATCTCCCGCAGGTCCTTTCCATGCAGGTGGAAGGGATGCTCGCAGGTGATCTCACCCACTACCGCCGTGTAGGGGATGCGCTCCAGCCAGGCCTGCAGCTGCACAATGTCGCACACACAGTTCCACGGGTTCTCTTCCAGTTGGATTTCCATAAGGCTGCGACCGATGTACTCCAGCGTTCCCCGGTAGGCCAGGGCCTTGAGGCGGTTGCCACGCAGGTCCAAATGCGTCAGAGACACAGATCGGAAAAGGATACTGGGCAGCACTGGTATCAAATTGTCATTCAGAATAAGCACCCTCAGCTTATGCAGGTTCCTGAACGCCCCGCTTTCTATCCTCTTGATGACGTTGTAGTCAGCCTGCAAGTACTCCAGGCTCTCCAGCCCGAGGAACGTGTCATTCCGGAACACCTCAAGCTTGTTTTCGTGGAGGTACAATCTCTTGAGGGCCCTCAGCCCGTGAAAGGCCCCAACATGGATGTCCTGCAGTGCATTGTTCCCAAGATTAATTGCCACCGCATTGTTCAAGTGCAGAAAACTGTTGAAGTAAAGCCTGCGCAAGGAGTTCTTCTGCAGGTACAGCTTAAAAGGCCTAAGCCAGGACTGTGACACCTGGCTGACATTTGTAAATCCTTTGCCGTCACAATGGACATGAAACAGGCCCTCCTTCACCTCACAGTCACAGGGCTGGAAGCAAGGCTCGTCTATTTCCTCTGAGTCATCTAAGAGTGGGATTGGGGTTGTCCATCCAAGAGCAATTGTGCTCAGCAGTGTAACCCACAGCATCCTTCCACCGAACCCTGGTGCCTGCATAGCCCACGAGAGACCTCGTCACTGCACTGTAAAATAAAACAACTTTAGTGAGATTACTGTGCAATGCAACAGAAGGGCCCCTTCTGTTCTCTTTGCAGTGTTATGTGAAAAGAGGCCAAACATCAGAACTGTCTGTCTGACAATTAAATACTACTTGGTGTTTATGTACAGCATCTTTAGACGACAAACACAGGGTACAATTTTTTAATATATGAAGGATGCAGTTTGGAGGTCTAATATTCCATATCAAGGCTTACCATACAGTCTTCTCACCTTTTCTCATCATTGTTATGCTACTGAATAAGGGATGATAGATGTAACATTGGTATAATCCATTTACGACAATCTTCCTTGGCAGGATTAAAAAACGTTTGTTGGTCAGTTGATAGCTAATGACAACAGAGTTTATTTGACCTCCATAGACACGATTTCTTACTTTGCTAAAAGGTTCTAATTACATTAAACTAACTGCAGGGGTTATACTGGCAGACCGGAGGTTGCATTACTGTATTTTTAAAAGCCTTTATCATTTCATGTTAGCAGCGCATGCACAGCAATTGGTTGTTTCAGACGCTGATGCAATTATTTTAATGGATACTAGACACTTGGGAGGATACAGAAAATGTCATTTTCGCTAAATAACAGATGTTTTTAATGATACAACGGCCCATTTTAATTATGAACTCTTAAGCACCTCACTTAAAGGCACACCAGTTTTATCTGTGTGAATAACGACCTACTAGACAGTCAGTGTACTAAATACGTTTCACTAAATACCCACTCGGTGATACTGATATGCAAGCAGGACTATCACGTCGCTTTCTGAAGAGGATCGACCAATGCTTCCGCTAGCTTCACTCACTACTGTGTAAGCACAAGAAAACCATTGAATGGCCAAGTACCGCATGAAAAAAAATGAACTTATAGAAAGCCACCAGGCTAAAATAAAGAATTACAAAAGGTTGGCAGCATATCAGCGACCCATGCAATATTAACCGGTATCTAATTACTAAAAATCATTAAGAAGTTAATATACTTAGTGAAAGCCAATGCACTGTAATGTAATCTATTAGTATTTCCCTTTGTCTCCATGTACCACCGCCCGCATTCGAATCCATACGGAAACTAAGCAGAAATGTGCGCTACTCACTCAGATTGGTGCAGGGCAATTAAAAGAACGGCAGACAGAACACTTTAAACGCTGTTGATTCTTGTCATGTCGTGGTCATTGAGGCACACTCTTCATCCCAGTGTTCTTGTGGTAGAGGCAAATAGGAAAACCGAGGACGTGACTGGACTGCAATGTCTAAAAGAGGTTTGCTTTAGAATGCAGGTCCGCTCCCCTGACGAGCGCTCAACAGTGCAGGCAGTAGAGGCTGCAGCTTGACGCGTATATGCAGAATCGTTGCGAAGAATCACTTCTTACTGATCCAGTGGCGGCCCGTCCAGTTCAGAACCGATGCTGGAATATTGGAGGTAGTGGACTACTTGTGCATTCATAAACACATAGCAACAGTTTTGAGTTAGAGATATGAGAATTCAACCCACTGTACACGGCGTAAATTCATGGATATCTTCCACATTTGATATCAGGACATAGGCTATCAGTTTTGCAATCCATATAAAATCATGCAGTCGAGGAGAGCTTTAACGGGTTTTAACGCAAAGTATAGGTCAGTGTTTTCAAACAACTGAAATAAACTACATTTGTCGCTGTGGTATGCTGAATTTAGTGAAATGTCTCATTGTTGATTTTCTTGGAGATATCTTAACTAAAGCACGGCTGTGTTTTTAGGACTAATTCCTGTAATGACTGTTTGTATTTTGCCTTATGCATTTAGCTCTAACCATTTAACAGGGCCTTATTTTGGTTACCATGGAAACTTTGTGCCAGCCGGCATCATTGCACAACATCTCTACTGTGGCGACTTTCTCAGCTATCACTCAGGGACCTGAGGGCGATTCCATACTCCTGAAAACTAAGGTTATGTTCATCCCGTACAAAAATGGCAAACTTTAAATCTTATCACGCTTACTTATTTTGTTAACTGTCCTGTGAAATAGGTTACGACAGACATTTGGATGGCAGAGGACTGCGGTTTTGACCCAGACGAGAAGAACTCCTGTCTACGCTTAGGGCATATCCAGAGGGGGTCGTTAAAGTTTATTGACACCAGAGAAAGTTGACATTTCAACGAGTTAAATATAAGTATGGTTGGTGTCACTGCCCCAGAGGCCACAGACGCCATAAAGCCATTATTATTCAGAATGAGAGATGAACGTCATTAGATGAGACTGTTATAGCCTGCTCGTTTTGTCCCCAAATTCCTATTTAGCACTGTGCTTCTATATTTTCTACCTAAACTTACTTTATAAATATATCCTCATTCAACACAGATGATTCATTAATGAATATTATTTTGTATTTTGTATCTTGGGAGCAGGCCATGCCTATAAAGTAGGCTCTTTTATAAAATGAACACTATTTGGCCCCCATTCCAAAGTGCACAATGAGCAGGATTTCAAATGAGATTTTGAAGGTGATGGAGCTATACAATAACATGTAAGATTAGTAGAAAAATTCTTAATACAAGTCTACATTTAATTATTTATTTTACCATTCCATTAACTATTTATTTTCCATTTAATTATTTATTGTTCCATTGTGAAATGAGATATGACAATCAATAGGCTACTGTCCCTCTTACGCAAGTGTCTTTTATATTATAACTTTTCTATTTTCATGCTTGAATAATGGAATATTCTGATATTTTCTGTAATATAACGTGTGTTTTAATGTCTGGGCTGTAGTGAATCATTAATGAGCACCATTCATTAATGCTTCACAGTATTTGTATTTACGCATTTTCTGCAAAGAAGGTCTACCATTATAAATGTGAAGCTATAATGGCAAACTAGGACTCTTATGCTCTTTGGTTCCTCAAATGCCACACCTCATCTAATTCAGAGCACATTCTTATATGGATTTTTAGTCTCCATCATGCAAATATCTCCAAGATAATGGATAGACCATGGCCATACATTACAATGCAACATGTTTGTCCATAGAGCACAGAGCACTGAAGCTTTCCAAAGGATCTCTATTTGATAGTAGCCCAGTTTTGCGCATTCAAAGATGCACATAACTTCATAAAAATCTGATTGTTTTATGGTTGCTTGCGACGGGCTTAAACCATCTACAGGATTGTGCATTGGACTGTAATGTAGAGACATCAAAAGGACTTATTACTAAAAAGATACAAAGACGTCTATTTGTATTTTCCTGCATGGTTGCCATCAAGCCAGAAACAATCCCAGACAATCAACACTCAGCACTATGGAAGAAAGAGTTGTTAGATTAAGAAGCTCAAATAATAAACAGCCTTTGCCAGAACTGGCAGCATGTAGACTAGATGGACTTATGCCATTCATTTCTTCACACTCTTTGAGATTTGTTTGTCAAGTATGAGTTTCTTCATTCAGCTTTAGCTGTGCTACTCCCACCATTCCCTAAATGGGTCTACACTAGGATATAATTAAATATCAGCCAGTCCCTAAGAAGTATTGATGTGTCCTTGCACGGCTGTCAAATACTTACACTGCCAGGATCAATTGACTTCCTTTTAGAACATCGCTGTTTGGAGGGAGTATGTAAACTGCTCATTGATTAAATTAGGAGACTTTTGCAAGAGGTATACTTTACACGTCCAGTTTAAGGGTGGAATCTGGTTTGATGTGCATAGTGTTTGCAAGATACAAACAGCAGCTGGTTAAAAAGCACTGGTAAAGGCAGCTTCACTAATATTCTTGCATGCCTTTGCTTGACTCATGGGTAGTGTTTCATAAAAAGGACTGAACTCACATATCTAATATCAATGTCTCACCCAGCTCCTCTCAAACCTAAATTGTTTTCTACAAATGTGGTCAACCACTTGAAATTGCATTGCTTGAAGGGGTTTGTTAATTACCTCGCTAGGGTGATACAGAGGGTGACAAGGACATTCCAGACACAAGGCAATTTAGGACCAATGGAATCCACAGGTGATTGTGCCTCAATTGCCATGTTGGTTTCTCCTCCACCTTGCTCTTCTCAGACAAGGACAGCAGGCCCTGAACTACAGAAAACTGCTAGGGCTAATTACATATACTTCCCATTTAATTAGGATTTAAATTGGTTGTCATGGGAACCTGGCCTTCAGAGCTTCCAGGTAAACCCTGGGTAGATTAAGAGAGTAGTGACTCCAAAGGCATTTGGCAGCTTCTGTGTGGCTGCACTGCACCTAAAGGCTGCCAGCTTTCTGTCAGCATTTGTTTGATTTGCCTTGTTTCCCATGCAAGAAGCAGAATATAAGCAGATTTCTACCTCACCAGCTCTGGTTAATAGCGCTCTTCTGTTTCCCTTGAGATGTCTTGAAAAGAGCTTTGGCATTCATATGATGGCCTGGATGTTGCATTTACAGTGTAGCCTTGTTATCAATCAAACAAGTGAGCATTCTAAAGAACTGCAGGTTCTTCAACTCTGTAGACGGTCACTTATGGTATTTTTGGCCTAATTTACAGTAAGTTGCAAATTGCAAAAAAAGCTCCACTGTCTTAATGTGTTTATCAGGGTCACCTACAGGGGTTGTATGATGATGCGCCTGTGCACTGAGAAGAATATTAAACTAGAGATGAGTACTGAAAAGCACTGCATTGTAAATATTCTGTGCCGCCCCTTACCCTCTCTGACTCCCATCTCCCCAAGGGCTTGAAATGTGGCCTGACATGGGTGTGATAACAGTTCCACTAACTGATGCTGAGAAATAAACCTGTCACTTGCAAGCTCCAGCAATGGTATTATCATCCCTTTTAATTGCCACTGGTGACTTCTCTCATCTAAACTCATGATCAAATACTGTCTCTAAAAGATGCCAAGACGGTCAGTTTTTTTTTTTGCTGTTGCTTGTGTTTAAGACACAGCATGGGTATTTTACTGCAGTCTTATAGCTCAGCAATGGAAATATACTGATTGGCAGAAAAAAAGAATAAATTGGTTTCAGGACACTAATGAATATCGACATGTTACAGAAAGTAATTAACCTGTTGTCTGTTTATTTATTTATTTGTCCCAGGCTCAAACCTCTTTCTGCAACAGTGGAATAGTGAACTTTTCAATAAAATGCACTGCAATAACATTATTGCTTAGTAGTAAAATGACACATGAACATACAGTGGCTCCGGGGTGTCATGGATGCAATACTCTCTGCTGACACAAACTCCAGAAGTAATTAACTTGACTTTAAAGAGTGGAGACATGGAAACAGAGTGTAAAGTACGTCGAAATTCAGACTGAGACCCAAATGCAGATTGGTGCGAGTTTATTTACAGTGGTCAAAAATAATACAAAAAGAGAAAAGCTCAGAAGATCAACAGTTCAAAGTCAATCAGTAATCCAAACTGGCAGAAGAGAATCACAAAGAAAACAAGTATCCAATTCATTAACAAGCAGTCCAAACTCAAAAATATCCATAGGCTCAAAAAGGCAAAAACTCAGAAGGCTCAGATAAGGCAAAAACTCAAAAGGCTCAGATAAGGCAAAGACACGGAACAGGAATCAAGGTAACACGGGGAAAAAAACAGAGATCAATGGCAAGTAGTAGATCGGGGAACAAACTTACATTCAAGTTACGCGGTCAGACAATCAGACAAAGAACATGGAACAAACAGGAGTTTATATAGGGAGTAGAGACACTGGGGCAAACAGGAGACAGCTGATACTCATTACGGGAAACAGGATTACGAGACACAGGTGTGGAGCAAGGGAGGAGAAAGGGGCAGGGCAGGTGAACAAAACATAAGCACATGGGAGACAAAAACAAACAAGGAAGCTGCAATGCAGCCTTAGTCCAGTGGGTGGCCAGAGTCTCAGGAAACAGGATCATGACAGTACCCCCCCTCTAACGGATGCCTCCTGGCGTCCCTTTGGCTGAAGCAGGATGTTGGCGGCGAAATTCTTTAATCAAATTAGGGTCCAGAATGTGCCGGGCCGGGACCCAGCATCTCTCCTCAGGGGCATAGCCCTCCCAGTCCACGAGATACTGAAGTCCCCGGCCCCGGCGACGAACGTCCAAGAGCCGCCCAATTGTATAAGCTTCTGAGCCATCGATGAGACGGGGGGTGGTGGGGGAGCAGGGGGAGGATGCATGGGGCTACAAACAAACGGCTTAATTCGGGAGACATGGAAGGTGGGATGGATGCGGCGTAGGGGCAAGGGAAGCTTGAGCTAAACTGCGGTGGGGCAAATGACTTTCGAGATGGGAAACGGGCCGATGAAACGAGGGGAAAGCTTACGGGACTCTGTCTTTAGGGGTAGGTCTTTTGTGGAAAGCCACACACGTTGACCCTGATGGTACTGCAGGGCTCGGGAGCGACGCTTGTCAGCTTGGGCTTTCATCCTTGCTGACGAATGGAGAAGAGTGGCGCGGGTGCGTCTCCAGGTCCGCCGACAACGTCGGATGAAGGCCTCGGCTGACGGCACTCCGACCTCCTCCTCCTGGTCCGGAAACAGCGGTGGTTGGTAGCCCACCGGGACCGGCCTGTGGCAGAGGAGACGTGGGAGTTAATGGCATACTCCACCCACGGAAGCTGTTGGCTCCAGGAGGTCGGATTTTGGGACACCATGCAGTGCAGGACAGTCTCCAGGAGCTGGTTCGCCCTCTCCGTCTGGCCTTGCTACAAAGCCTTCTGTAATTTACAGAAGGCTTTCCAAAATGCTGATGTGAATTGGGGACCTCTATTCGAAACCACCTCTACCGGTAGTCAGTGGATTCTGAAAACGTGTTGTATCATAAGACTAGCCGTCTCCTTGGCAGATGGGAGGCCAGGCAGGGGAACGAAGTGAACAGACTTAGAGAAACGGTCGACAATAGTGAGAATGGTGTTGTTACCGGCAGAGGGGGGCAAACCAGTTACAAAGTCCAGGGAGATGTGGGACCAGAGTCTTTGGGGCACAGGAAGGGGTTGTAGTAAACCGGCAGGGGGTTGAGTGGAGGTCTGTTTCTGGGCACATGTCTGGCAGGATTGGACGAAGCACTCAACGTCTTCCTTCATGGAAGGCCACCAGAACCGTCTTTCAATGAATGCGTGAGTCCTCCTGGATCCGGGGTGACAGGAGAGCTGGGAAGAGTGACCCCATCGCAGGACCTGCGGACGGACAGAACTAGGGACAAAGAGACGGTTAGTGGGACACTGACTTGGTCCAGCCTCATCTGCTTGGGCTGCAACAACGTTGGCTTCAATATCGAGGCGGGCCACCCCTACAATGCTGTGAGGCGGGAGAATAGGTTCAGGGTCTGGAATGTCTTTACTGGTGGTGAACTGTTGGGATAGGGCATCAGGTTTGGTATTTTTATGACCGGGACGGTAGGACAAGGTGAAATTAAATCGGGAGAAAAACAGTGACCAACGTGCTTGTCGGGGGTTCAGTCTCTTGGCCTGGCTGATGTATTGTAAATTCTTGTGGTCAGTCCAGACTATAAATGGTACCGGGGCCCCCTCCAGCCAGTGTCTCCATTCCTCCAGGGCCAGTTTAACCGCCAGTAGCTCCCTGTCTCCCACGTCGTAATTTTGTTCTGCTGGGGAGGCCGGTGGGAGAAAAAGGCACAAGGGTGGATACGATCGTCATGGGCGGAACGTTGGGAAAGTACCGCTCCGACGCCCACCTCAGAAACGTCGACCTCCACGATGAACTGATCTGGGTCCAGTTGGGTCAGGATTGGGGCTGAGGTGAACCGTCTCTTCAGCTCCTGAAACGCACTCTCTGCGGCTGGTGACCAAACAAACTTGGTTTTAGGAGAGGTCAGGGCGGTAAGCGGGTGGCCATGGTGCTAAAGTTACGCAGAAAAATTGGCGAAGCCTAGGAAGCTTTGTAAACCTCGGCGATTGATGGGGGTAGGCCACTCCAGGACAGCTCTGACCTTTTCTTGATCCATATGGATGGACCCCGGGGAGATGACATGGCCGAGGAAGGAGACTGTCTCTTGATGAAATTCACACTTCTCTGCCTTCACAAAGAGTTGATTGTCAAGTAAACGTTTCAGGACGGTGCGAACATGGGAAACGTGTTCAGGGAGAGACTTGAAAAAAATGTAAATGTCATCAAGGAAAACAAAGACAAAACGATTTAACATATCTCTAAGAATATCATTAACAAAAGTCTGGAAAACAGCAGGGGCGTTAGTAAGTCCAAATGGCATGACCAAGTATTCATAGTGTCCAGTGAATATAGTGAATATTTTGGCACCTTGCAGTAGCTCAAAGGCCGAAGACATGAGGGGGAGAGGGTAACGATTCTTAACCGTAACATTATTAAGACCCCGATAGTCAATACAAGGCCGAAGCGAGCCGTCCTTCTTAGAGACAAAGAAGAAGCCCGCTCCGGCTGGGACCAGGGAAAGGGGCAGGGCAGGTGAACAAAACATAAGCACATGGGAGACAAAAACAAACAAGGAAACAAGGATCATGACACAGAGAAGTGACATGAAATGCTTGCCAAGGGACAGAAGTTACTTCTGTTTGCTGATGACATAATACAAAGCTACTGCACATACTGACCCCAGTGTTTCTCCATGTTGAACTGTGAATAAACAATTAGCACATGTAAATTACATACAGCCAAAAATATCAGCACAGTGATGTTTTCATGAAAAGATTTAATAGTTCTACCAAAATGGCCATAAAACATTCCCATGTATGGTGTATTTCGTGCATTGTCACTGCTCATCTAAAAAATCTTTAGTTAAACTGAGAGTACAAAGGTAAACATGTCCCTTGACTTTTTCCCTTTTTTTCTATTTCAACCACATGAACTCTCTATTCATGTTAGACAAAGTGCTAATTTGTCAAAATGCTTCTTGGTGCTCCTCTGAGGCCTCACATTGCAGAGGAAAATGAAATGTAGTAGAGAACAACCCACTGTGTGGGGCCTGTGGCTTTCACATACTCTAGGTGCCTGAAGACCCACAGAGAGAGACGTTCTGCAGTCTGTGGGATGTCTATTTAACATCCACTTTCTGCTGACCTTCTTTGAGCTGGTGGGTGTTTTAAGGATATGCAGCTGAGATTTTGAGTACCTTTCACTTTCTTAAAACATCTGAACGAATGAATCAGTCAGTTTGTTCAGTGTTTCATCTTCAAAGTGACAGTAAAAGACATTGTGAGGATTTTTGTTCCCCTTGTACTGCTGTAATATTGTCTTACAAATACAAATAATTTTATGTGTGTTAGGGACACTGGGCATACATATACTGGCCACAGTCATTTGCATTCACTGTTCAAAAATGTAAGCTGTACTACTGATAAATTCAGTTTTACATCATGTTAGCACATATGTTAAGATGGATTTTGATGTTAGAATTGGGGGACTTTGAGTATGAAAGTAAATCCAGCACGGCGGCTACTCAACAGAGCAGTCTTTCAACACATGCAAGACGCCTGCAAGTCCATGCCCTGCTGTGTCCACGCTAGCCCATATAATGTGAGGTGTGTTGTGTGTCCACGCTAGGCCCAGTTCTCTACAGGATTTCTTACCCAGAACAGCCTCCTTGACTCCAACCACTCCGGTTTCAGAAGTGGCCACTCCACTGAAACAGCACTTCTGTCTGTGACGGAAGCACTGAAAGAGGCCAGAGCGGCAGGTCAATCCTCAGTGCTCATCCTGCTGGACCTATCAGCAGCATTTGACACGGTCAACCACCGCGTCCTACTGGACAAACTGACCAACATGGGTATTGATGGCACAGCGCACTCCTGGTTCAAGTCCTATCTTACTGGACGGTTGTTCAGTGTCTCATGGCTAGGACAGACATCGGCACTTCACCAACTCACCACAGGAGTACCCCAAGGATCTGTGCTGGGGCCCCTTCTCTTCGCCCTGTACATCACCTCACTGGGCTCAGTTATTCACTCCCATGGCTTCTCGTACCACTGCTATGCTGATGATACCTAGCTCTATCTGTCCTTTCCGCCTGATGACTCCACGGTGTCAACACGGATCTCGGACTGTCTCTCTGATATATCTGCATGGATGAAAGGACACCACCTCCAACTAAATCTATCAAAAACTGAGCTTGATCCACAGCCTCCTTGATGTCTTCTCTGTGGCATCTGTGATGTTCTTGATGGCTCTCCACTTCTGCACTGTCAATTCCCAGGTGCTTAAGTACCCTGTGGAGAGACTGCATGGTCTTAGAAACCTTTACATCTGCCTTGATGGGGTTGCATTGGGCCTGCCATTCCCTGCACTTGCCAGCCCCTCATATTTTGCTTGTTGCCTTCTTTCAATAAAAGAACTCAATATTTCTTCTCAGGCAACAACCATCTCTAACAACAATGAAGTCGCTAAAAACAATGCAATACTGCCATTTCTTCCATTAAGCATTTCTGCAGAGATGCAGAAATGTACTGTTTTTTCCTGGTACAGTTTATCATACTGTTCAAAATGATACTGAAGCTTGAATTTCCATGAAGCTAGGCCTACTCAAGAACAATACTCTGTCACCGTCTTGAGGACAGACATAAACTTGAACATGCTGAAAATGCACGTCTATTTTTCCCCCCATTCAGTTCTGACCCTGCTTCCCAGCAAATAGCCTAGTGGTTCGTCTGTCACCTTGTGGCTTTCCATAGTAGTGCAGCAAATGCTACAAATATTTTTTTTTTTTTCTGTGCAAATGAGTATGCAGTGGCCTGTTTAACGTTTCTTCTTCAAATAAATAGGCCTAAATCAAAACTGAAAGCAGGTGAATATATGAGACTTAAATAATTTGAACGTTCACTCTAGCATATCATGAGACATGATACACTTCATGACATTGACGAGGACATGACATGCACGGACAGTATATTAGGTAAGCCTTTCCCTTTCACACCATGCATTAATACAATCATAAACAGGCTGCTATACTTTTTCCCTATTATACCTATTCTGACTGGCGAACAGAGTCTCTTTAGTATTTGTTGTTGTTGTTTGTCGCAATTAAGGTACAATGGTGGTGTATGCAGACCTATTTTATCCCGCCATTTTTAACATAAATACAATATAACAGTCTGCAAAAGTTGCTGTAGACTTTACTAGCTGATTGGTTTAGTAGCCTCATCAGTTAGATGTTGGACATTTTGAACTTGAGTTGGCTGCCTGGCTGGACCGAATATTCGTCTAGGTGGTCGACACTTAGGCCTACTCAGCAACGCTGCACAAATTGTGTTAGAGCAATTAAAAACCGTGCATTACCATTACATAGATGCTCATACAAGAATCTTGCAAGCCAATAACCCTAAAACCTATTCACTGAATTGGGAATAGGCCATTGACGTGGGCTCCGTTACTGTGTTGCAATATTTCTGAGCAAATCTCGAATCGCTTCGCTGTGCAGATCCCGCCCACTACGAGTGCGGAAGTTAGGTTGATCCTTCAGCCACCAGCAGGTATGATAATTTGGGTGTTACGTTTCAACTTGTTTAACTGACATAAATGAGTGAATGAGTGGCAGTAGGCCATTCATCATTCATTCATCATTGGCTGGGACACATATAGATATAGAAATGTGTGTGTTCACTGTGCATGCCACTGCCATAAAACGTTACATCTCTTTGGATGGTGATAGTGTTGTTTGCTAGCATGCAGCAGCATGATAACGTTAGCAATGCTGATGATAGTTCTCTCATTAGCTCTGAAACCTTAGCTTATTCCACCGGTGTCTAGATAACTGTCTTGCTAGTTCAAACATTAACATGCTCGAGTTACCCATAGGGCTCTGCAATAGATTAAATTACTGTCAATTTAAAAAAAAAAGGTTACTAAAGGTTCCATCTTAAAATGTTACCATGTTAGCTCCCGGTAGTGTATTTTCGTGTGTTGGGTTTGGGTTTTGCATTCCAGTACAGTGGAAACGAGAGACATTAACATTAACTATTTGCTAGCTAGCAATGCCATCTGGTCCGGCTGGAACATCTATTGATAAAGGCTTGTGGCGTTAGCCGTGCCAGCATATCTATCTGGAAGTATTGTTTTAGGCACAAAGCTGCAGGGAGTTTTCAAAGCCATTCAAACGATTGTTGTCCTTTCCACATGGTGTTCTAGGGTGTCTCACACAACACTGACTGTCTGTATCTTTTTTGCATCAATTATCCAGAATTGCGCTGTTCAAGGCCACGAGAAGTGCAATCAGACTTGGGAAGTGGGTGTCTGCCTGTCACGTTTACCGTCACGCGGTGTCGTTCAGCCATACTGCTAAAGCGCCATCGCTAGTGAGAATGCCTCTCACGAACAAGTCCAAAAATGCTGACTCTGGTGCGGCCCTGACAACTGGTTCGGATCGGGGAGAGGGACATCAGTCCCAACCAAGAGATCAGGATGTGCCTCCTGGGGATGGTGGTGGTGGTGGAGAGGACACCCAAGGAGATCCTGGAATTATTAAATCTCCCAGTGACCCAAAGCAGTACAGGTAGTGTTAGGCAAAATCCAAATGGTGATGTGTTCCATGAGGTCAGTAGGTTTGTGTCTGCTGCACAAGTGCACACCAGCTCGCTGATTTCCATCTGAAATTACACCCACCTCTGAAGCTTATAATCTAGGCAGATCAGTTTTACCGCTTTTGTTTGAGGAAAGAGTTCACAACTAGTTCACATGAAATTTGATCACAATAGTGAAAGACTTTCATGCTCAAATGTAAGGAGATGCCCATGTTTGCATCTGTCTATATCCTCAGAGATTTGTTTTGCTCAGATTGGTACTAGCTGTCCATCACAGAATGAAGAGAGTATTGGGTATTGTGTGTATGTTGGAATGTCTTAGATGACGCCATTTTGTTGACTGAGCACTTTATACAAACCAATACAAACCAGATTCTGTTTCAAAGACACACAGTCACGTCACGCTCTCCCTCTCTTCATATTTTGACTTCCAGGTACATCGTACTGGATAATGGCCTGAAAGCTCTCCTCATCGCAGACTTCAGTGGCACTGAAAGCAAAGCGGCCTCTGAGGATGATGAGGAATCCGAGGAGGAGGAGGAAGAGGAAGAGGGGAGTGCCGAGGAGGGTGACTCTGGAGAAGGTACAGACGAAGAGTCAGAGGAAGGAGACGATGAACAGGACAGTGACTTTGAGGACCTGGATGATGAAAGCGATGGAAGAAAGAAGAAAGCAAGCTCTGAAAAACAGGTCAGCAAGCCAGTGTTCAGTTCAGTTCAGTACTTGGAGCTGGGAAATGAGAAATATCTCAAAATCCTCAGTCACACGCTGCGTAATAATAATAAGACAGATTCATTCTATGATTTACAACAGTGCTATAGCCGTGCTAGATTTGATGGCCTAACGTCGCCTAGTAAATCTTTTCTCGGTCAAAAGTGGTCAAGCTCATACCGCAGCAGCCAGCAACTGTTCAAATGAAACCATATTTATAAATGAACTCCTGTTGTGTGGTGTTTTGTTTTTTTTTTCTTATTCCACTGACATCCATCAGCAGCTCCCTGTGGATGTGAGCAGAGTTGACACTGAGCCTTGTGCCCACACAGCAGGAGCCTATTAGCTTATGTGCCACCAGTGGGTCCCAGTATAGACACTGCCTCTGCACATGATGCAACGGGCTGGTTATTACATGCTATTGCAAAGTTCAAGATTCAACACATCAGGAGTGGGAGGTGAACTTGCAGCTTGTACCAAAGTTATTTCTGTGTTCTAGTGAGGCTGTTTGGCTGTCAGTAGAGGGGTGATTAATAAAGATGTAGTGTCCTAACAAAGACTGATTAATTTGCAATAAACTCTTACCTCCCCAGATGTAGTGTCTGGGTTTTTTTGTTGAATTGGCAAAAAGTGATTGAACTCCCATTTGCTCCAGGGGCGGAACCAGCATGAAATCTGACGTTTGCTAATTTGCAGTATTAAACTCTTACCTCCCCAGTTTTTTACCCAGTCTAATCAATTGGATAAGCGATAAAAAAGCAAAGGGGCAAAGATTTCAGGACAGTTTTGGGTTTTTTTTTTGATTGGCAAGGAGCTGCGACCGGATGGCCAGATGGAGCTCCAGAGGAAATTTAGCTTGCTAGTGGTTCTTGTTTTTTACCCAGTCTATCAATGGTAAAAAAGCAAAGGGGCAAAGATTTGGTCAGAGATTGGTTTCAGAGTTTAGATCCCTAAAGAGGGTATTTCACAAAACCAAAATTGGGGATTAAGCTGGGTTTTGGGTTACAAAACTTGTTATTGGTTTCCAAAGAAAGAGCACAAAAGTTACCATGGGGATTCAACTCTCACAGTTTTACAGATTTGTTGCATTTCTCGTCTCTAAAATAATTAGTTTCACTTCTTTGTTAGCATCAGAAAATTGCATTTGTTTGCTTAATGCAAATTAGTTTATTATATGCATATTTCAAATCCCCACCATGAGTGACTTCGTTAAAAGGCGAGAATGCACCTGCATACAAAATTACTTACACCCGGCTTGACCTAGTTGATCCAACTCATCCTCGCTTGACGATTTTGAAACGTCTGGTTTTGCAAAATGCCCCCTTTAATGGTTTGGAACAGGGTTAGCAGGTCAATGTTTTTTTCTAGTGTGACAATTAGAAAAAACACATTGTTTTTTCTGTTGTGACAAGTAGAGTTTTATTTGTAACTTGGGCTCTTACTGACTGTCTTCCTTTCCTCTCTTCTCCTCTCCTCTGCTGCAATAGTCTGCTGCTGCACTCTGCATTGGTGTGGGGAGCTTCAGTGACCCCAGTGACCTGCCAGGACTTGCCCATTTTCTTGAACACAGTGAGTGTTGGATGAAACATCCAAAATGGGTGTCATCCAAAAAAGGATACCAGTACCATTTTTATTTCCTATCACTTTCCTGCTTGCTTTTGTATTGTCTCTGTCTTTCCCTCTCTCTAGCCCTCTGACTCACCCTTGTTTCTTAGCTGTCCTTACCCTCTGCCATCTTTCTTCCCCAGTGGTGTTCATGGGCAGTGAGAAGTATCCATCTGAGAATGGCTTTGACGCATTTCTGAAAAAACATGGCGGGAGTGATAATGCCTCCACCGACTGTGAGCGGACGATATTCCAGTTTGATGTGCAGAGGAAACACTTCAAAGAAGCCCTTGACAGGTGTGCCGTACTGACTATGTGGAGTTTATTATTCCCAGGGAATCATAGATGCTTGTGCTGAGAGATTCACAAAATACAGAAGCATCTACACCTAAAAGTTAAAAGAGGAAGTTTTTTTAAACACTTCTTTAGAACTAATGGGAACTTCGCAGATACTTTGGACAAAAGGTGTTATTGTAGACTCTTTGTGGTATTTATACATAGAATGCTTGCAGCATGCAGTCTAACAATCTCAGCCTTGTTGGATGGACATGCTAAGGCCAGCCAGTCATCACTGAACAACACTGATGCCAGGAAAACCTATTATGCTAATCATGAGGTCATACTGTCTTTACTTATGTTCTTAATAGAGAGTCAAAACTCATACGCAGAAGAAATAATCTAGGCAACAGGACCACAAAAAGAATATACTGGTATTAAGAATCATCATCAGGCTTCAAATCCTGGTGAAAAAGAGCAGACAGAGAACCCCTCAAACCATCTCCCTCCAGATCAAGCTAGTAACGTGCCTGCTTATCCAACTTATTAAGCAATCACACATGCTATTTCTCAACACATCACCCTTGACTATTTTATATTATATTATTACCAGTGCCACTCTTGTAAGCATGTTTGTATGCACATAGGCAATGGCCTTTTCTGACCACAGTCATTTTCACTTAACACTTAAAGTGTAACAGAATAGGGATCAGAGAATAAAACTGAGCTTCAGTCTCATGTTCCATCTCATCTTAAGTATGTCAAATGTGTTGATGGTCTGTAATGTATGAATGTACTGCATGTTAGATAGGCAATCTTGTGGCATTTTTGAACAAATGTTAAGTGCTGTAATTGTCCTGTAACTACAGATGGGCACAGTTCTTCATCTGTCCACTGATGATCAAAGACGCCATTGAAAGAGAGGTGGAGGCTGTTGACAGTGGTAAGAGAACTTGTCATAATCATTATTATCCCCCATGTCAGGATGCCTATGTAGGAGATCTGGTAGAAAGTTTGCCCTGCTCCTTATCAATGCTTTTTCTGCAACCACCATTGGAATCAGTTGTAATATATAACTATCTACCTTTATCACTCTCAGAAACTAAAGAAAGAAGTACTAAAGCATATTCATTTCTAGAGTTCTAAAGCATATTCATTTGTGTGCCAAAATGCATGGCTATATACACAATTGGCAACACAATAGGTGGAGGGAACTACAGTGGGTAGCTTTTTGCTTCTGCGTCATCCATTATGTTGTGAGAGCACAGCAGTTGTTAGCCCTACCTATTGTTGAAGCTGATGGTGTGTTTTTCTTTGCAGAGTACCAGCTGGCCAAGCCATCTGACTCCCATCGTAAGGAGATGCTGTTCGGTGGTCTGGCCAAGCCCAACCACCCCATGGGAAAGTTCTGCTGGGGTAAGAATCAGACTGTCTCAATGACCTGATGTGAAAACGTCCTTGGAGCCCATCTGCTCGACTCGGAAGTGGCAGCTGCTCCTGACCTGATCAGTTGTAAAAAAGAGTGTTGATGTTTTTTTTTTCTTTTTCCCAGGAAATGCTGAGACTTTGAAGCATGAACCCAAAAGACAAAAAATCAATGTTTATAAGCGTCTTCGTGAGTTCTGGAAGAGATACTATTCAGCACATTACATGACTTTAGCAGTACAGTCAAAAGGTATGCGTGTTAAACCTTTTTCTACTCTGTTAAGCCCTTTTCCTTCTCTGTACAAACTTCCCTTCTGACCTGCTTTCTCTTCTCACAGAGAAGTTGGACACACTTGAAGAATGGGTGCGGGAAATCTTCAGTAAAGTTCCAAACAAGTGAGTTGAGCAACACACTACACGCAAGTCCCAGTCTCTGCCTCCTGTGTCTGATGACCTTGCAATGATTTTTTTTTCTTTTAGCGGTCAGCCACAACCAAACTTCTCTGAACTAGTGGATCCTTTTGACACCCCAGTTTTCAACAAGCTCTACAGAGGTGTGGCTCTATTCTGTTTACTTTTTTTGGATGTCTTGTTCTATCATTTACTACTGCAAGAGATGTCCTACAAAAGTATGTTTCATAAGCTGTCTGATAATTTGCTAACTCTAAGGATAAACCAAAACCACACATACTGAGAGGAATTTATCTTGTAGATGCTCTGCTAAAAGTATTATTTCAAGAACTGTTTGAGCATGTCATGTGACAAGTGCACCAATAAGATAGTATACTCTGCCTGTGACATGAGCTACTCTGCCCTGGCCAAAGGTGTGTGTGAGTATGTGTTTATGAGAGAGAGAAAGAGAGAGAGAGAAATAAATGTCTTTAAATACCACCTGTGTTGCAGTGGTACCTGTGAGAAAAGTTCATGCCCTCACCATCACATGGGCCTTGCCTCCTCAGGAAAAACATTACAGGTGGGAATGCTGTGCTTTTCCGACACTCCAGGGTGGTCTGAACATCTGGTGCATTTCTTTTCTTTTATTATTTTGATTTATTTCTTTATTTTTACTTCAACTTAGACCTGTATTGTGCGTTTGGTCTGTTCCCAGGGTGAAGCCCCTCCATTACATATCTTGGCTAATTGGCCATGAAGGAACTGGCAGCATTCTGTCTTTGCTCAGGAAAAAGTAAGTGTTCCCTTGGCCAGACTCCTGTGCAGATGTTGTAAGGATTGGGAACTTGGTTGTGTGACAGAGCTTGGAACTCTGGTGTGTCTGTCCTACTTCTCAGGTGCTGGGCTCTGGCTCTCTTTGGGGGAAACAGTGAAACGGGCTTTGATCAGAACACCACCTACTCCATCTTCAGCGTCTCCATCACACTCACTGATGAGGGCTTCCAGAACTTCTACGAGGTTAGTCAGCGCGTTCCTTCCAGCTTAGAGAGAGCCAGTACCCATAATTCCCTGCCTCTGAGCCTAGATTCGTTCATGTTGCTCACAGTACATAGAAGTCCACGCACATGAAAAAAGAAGCATTTTGGAATGACCACTTTATCCCCAGGCTCCCTATCCTTACATGGCTGATAGTACAAGTCACACTTAACATCATTACAGTGTGGTGGTAACCTCCTTACCTACACCGCCCCCCCCCCCAGCAGGTCTGATGCATGTGTGTCTAATAGAATTAGTAGCCAGACAGGAAGCAAGTTAAAGCAGTCTAGTATCCATTATCCACTGGGTTATTCAGTCCTAGCATTGCTTAATGCTTCTTTAATCAAGTTTAGTGCCTCACTCCGCTCCCCAAGAGCACCTCATCACCTCAACACTATCAGTGTGTAGTTGGCTTTGGAGCGGGGTGGGGCTGTCATATTCTGACATCCTTATTGGGGTTCTGAGGGTGGTTAGATTGGTCCAGACAGGAGTTTGAGCATCCTGTCTGGTTTTGCAGGTAGTCCACCTGGTGTTCCAGTACATGAAGATGCTTCAGACTCTTGGGCCTCAGCAGAGGTAGGTTACCTGCACTATTTTTAGAAAAAAAAATGTGCCTCCTCTCCAAGTCACTCATGGCCTATAAATGGAAAGGACGAAACTGAAACATGCTAATTGTGTTTGTGCTAGCAACAGATTCCTTTTGATTACTTTCTTTCTGTGCACCTTTGCAGAATATATGAGGAGATTCAAAAGATTGAAGCAAATGAATTTCACTATCAGGAACAGGTATGTGCAGGTGATTCTCTCATTTGCTCTAATTCCCAGTGTAGTTCAAAGACTACTGTCTCTGTGTCCATGAATGCATTCAGTTGTCTTATTTTCTACTGAGCACCTACTTTGCTGTCATTGGCTGCTCTACAGACAGATCCAATTGAATATGTGGAGGACATCTGTGAAAACATGCAGCTGTTTCCAACAGAAGACTACCTGACTGGAGACCAGCTAATGTTTGAGTTCAAACCAGAGGTAAGTGCTTATCACCTTACTGCCTACCTAAAGTAATTATGCCTTACTGCTTTTGGTTCATTCATCAAGGGTTGTTCCTTAAAAGAAGTTTCTCATTTCAAACCCTGTGGATTAGTGCAACTGTCATTCTGTGTATGGAGGGCTTTTAATTCTCCTTATTTTCTCTCCATTTTACTCTCTCCCTTCTCCATCTTCTCTTTACATCTCTCCTCTCTTGCTCTTGCTCTCCCTCTCTGCATCTATTTCTTCTTTCTCTTATCTTTTCCCCCCTCACTTCCCCTCCCCTCTTCTCCTCTCTTTTCCTCTCTTCCACTCTCCTCTTCTCCTCTTCTCTCTCCTGTCAGGTGATCTCTGCTGCTCTGGCCCTGTTGATCCCAGACAAAGCCAACCTGATGCTGCTCTCCCCAGAGCATGAGGGCTGCTGTTGCCTGAAGGAGAAGTGGTTTGGCACACAGTACAACATAGAAGGTGAGGCCCATATACATTTGTGTGTGGGTGGGTGAGAGAGAGAGAGTCCAGAACTAACTGTTGTCCTTCCTGTTCCATTGCCATGTTTGTACTGAGGGTGTGAATCATTCCCTCAGCCCTGACACTCCTGTTGTCTCCTGGCCTCTTTCCCCTGCAGATGTTGACAAGGAGTGGACAGGTCGCTGGTCAACAGATTTTGAACTAAACCCAGAGTTGCATCTCCCAGCTGAGAACAAGTTCATTGGTATGTGTCCATGAGATCCTGCACATACTGTAATTTCCCAATTGTTGTTATACATTGATTTTGCAATATTTCTTCATCTATGAGGTTAATACATGGGTGAGGGCTATATACAAGACTGCCTTTCTTTTCATAATTTTACATGATCTGATCTCATTGTAATTCAATATGTAAACTGAGGTCAATACATGTGTGAGGTTAATACAAGGGTGAGGCCAATAGATGTTTTTTTTTTTTTTAGTTTACATAAAACACTGACCTGAGGTGTATACATGGTGCGGCTTATATTGAGTAAGGAGCTTGGCTGCTACACTTTCCTTCATGGATCAGCAGCATGCACTTATTTCCACAGAAGCCTTAAATATGCTAAGAGCCTGATGGTGTAGTGATGATCTGTCACTGCCTTTGAATTATGGTCCCAGTTCTAGTGGAGTAAATTGATATTGTCCACCTTCTTTCCCACCAGCAACTGATTTCACACTGAAAACATCAGACTGTCCCGACACAGAATACCCTGTCAGGGTTGTCAACAGTGATCGAGGATGTCTTTGGTATAAGAAGGACAACAAGTTCAAGATACCAAAAGGTATTGGTTTTCTCTGTGAGACTCACTGGTAGTGGCATTAATATAAGAACTCAACTTTTCCAATATATTTGAGGGTCTTAATTGTTGTCTTTTCCTTTAGCATATATCCGATTCCACTTAATCTCACCTGTGATTCAGAAGTCTCCAAAAAAGTAAGTCCTTTTAAAGGTGCCATTCCATCCATCGATTGGGTATTGTAAATTGTTCTCTGAGGTCTCTAAAGATTATGCGTAACTTTAGTTGGGCTGAAAACGATCCCAGAAGAATTTAATAGGGCCCTTTGCAATGTATGCAAATACGCCTAGAATGGCTTGTTTTTTCACCTTTTGGGAGCAAGCTCATTAATATGCTAATGAGTTGCGCGGCAAGGGAATCAGTATGGCGGCTCCCATTGAGTGAATAACAGGAGCAATTAGGTTGCTCATGTCAGAATGGTTGGGAAGAAGAAAGAAAAATTTTGGAATATTGAACTTCAGAGGAAGAGGAGGTAGACACATGATACGCACATCCTCCAATTGCTTGGAGACTGGAAACGGATACTTGGTAAATTTGTAATGTGTAGGGTGTCACACTAGCCAATATAACCAGAATGGTTATAGTCCCAGGTTAAAAGTTGCAAAGCCAGTTGTGTTTGCCAAAGTTGACAAGTTCTTTTCTAAATTTGCTAGTCGCAGAAATAAATATAGGTTTCTCCAAAATTTACCTGCAGCCATTTTTTTTTTGGCAACACACATAGTACACTATTCAGGCCTAAAATTAAAGACAAGGCCGCTGCTGTTCTGCCTATCTGTCATCTTTGTTTTAAATGTTTTCAAGACCTCGGATAGCTACTAATGATTCTGAAGTTTGCTACTTAGCCCGATTCTGTGGGGCAGACACACATCAAATACATGAGAGCATGGATTGGGAAGGACTCTACAAAATACTTGGGCTTAGGCTCAGTCCTAAATACTAAATGTTTGACATGGGGTTGGCCATAGGATGATGTACAAGGGTTATTTGACAATGAACTGACAGATAAGTGAGAGTTGTGACCAACTGGATGTGTTTTTCAATGCCACTCATCGACTGAAGTATTCTGTGTGAAACCAAGCCAGTCAGAACCTCAGTTCAAAAGCTCATCTCTTGCTCATAGTTAGCATGCTTGCCCTCTTGAACCAGATCTGCTCAGTTGATGCATTTATATGTTGTTTCTTCCTCAGCCTAGTGTTGTTTGACCTCTTTGTGAACATCCTGACGCACAACCTGGCTGAGCCGGCCTATGAGGCTGACGTGGCCCAGCTGGAGTATAAGCTGGTGGCCGGGGAGCATGGCCTCGTTGTCAAGGTCAAGGGCTTCAATCACAAGCTGCCTGTGAGGGGATTTTATGTTAATACAATGTTGCAAGGTTGTTTAGGTGGCCAGCACAATACAGTACAAGAACATATATTACATTTAATTTCCAAATTGTCAATTGTCTAAAATGAAGCCGCACCTTTTGACAGATGTCGGTATGTATTGGTACAACTAATTCCAGTATAGAGGTACAGTGCATGGAGACATGGCCTCCTGTTTCTTGTGGTGTTGCAGTTGCTGTTCAACCTAATTGTGGACCACCTAGCAGACTTCAGTGCTGCCCCTGACGTGTTCACCATGTTTGCTGAGCAGCTCAAGAAGACCTACTTCAACATCCTAATAAAGCCAGAGAAACTAGGAAAGTATGTCAGACATCTAAATGTGGCCAGCGTCGCTCTTCAGCATAATGTGTTCTTTTACTTTTCTTCTCCATGCTACCTTTTTGTACCCTCAGGGGTCTACTTAGTTCCACAACACCTGCAGGAGAGCACTAAATGGTGTCTAATCCTCTGTAGGTGCATCTCCTGTCAGTTCTCCATGTTCTCTCTCTCTCTCTCTCTCCCTTTCTGTGTTGTGCTTTAATGGACCGCAGGGATGTGAGGCTGCTGATCCTGGAACACGCCCGCTGGTCCATGATCCAGAAGTACCAGGCTGTGGTGGACGGCCTCACCACGGCTGACCTCATGGACTTTGTTGGAGCATTCAAAGCCAAGCTTTACGCTGAAGGCCTGGTGCAGGGCAACTTCACCAGCAGGGTGGGTGAGGACCTCTGTGTCCTGGTGCAATAGTTGTCCAAGCACGTTGCCTTTCAGGGTTCCCACTGACATTGGAAAATCCTTGTGTTTTCCAGGCCTGGAAAAAAGTCATCGAATGAAGTCAAATAATGCAATGTTTCTGAAGTCAAAAATGTTTGTTTTATCATTTTATCAGTGCAGTAGGTAGGAGGTAGAGTACAGTATGTCTTGTATTTTCTTTTGTTGTCCAGAGAATTTTATTGTAAATTTGCCTCTTAAGCAGATATAGGATGGTGAGAGTATTACTGAAGTTAATAACACATCTGTCTATGGTGAGCAAGGAAGCACATTTTATCCAAAGAAAATCTAGTATTTACCCCTGGCGCATTTTGTCTACCTTTGTTTATTTAAGGTCATTGAAAAGTCATGGAAAGGTTTTGAAATTTTGTCACTGAAAATGGGTGGCCTTGAAACTCATCTTTGAAACAAATCCTATTGACATTATATGTTGATATTACTCTCTGTCAACAGGAATCAATGGAGTTTTTGCAGTATGTCACAGAGTAAGTATTTACTCTTGTAATATTTGTTGTGTTGGTGTTATAAAAATGAAAATTGAGCTACATTTGTATACGTGTACATCTGGAGAAAATCCTTTCATTTTTCAGCAAGCTGCAATTCAAGAAGTTGCCAGCAGAGGTCCCTGTTCTCTTCCGAGTGGTGGAGCTTCCCCAGCAGCACCACCTGTGTAAGGTGAAGACTCTCAACAAAGGGGATGCCAACTCTGAGGTCACAGTTTATTACCAGGTGTGTCCATCTTTACTACTCTTTTGGACATGTAGATAACATGACTATTAACCATGGTGGACACACTCAAACAGATTCACTTAATAACATCTCATCACAAATTCACACACAAAGCGAGATGTACACACATGTCTTTGTTATTGTCTCTGTACGTGTGTCTTTGAGTACATGGGGACGGTAAAAACGTGTCATTAGTAATCTGGATGGTAACTATCCCATGACTTGTACTTTATTGCCATTATTGTTTGCAGCACTCTGTGTGTCTGAATAATTGCTCATCTGGTATTTATGTGATGAATCCTTGAAAGAGAATATTATATATATATATATATATAAATTGTGTAAATTCAACTTTAAAATACACACATACAGTAGGGTTACCAGTAGTCATTTAATAGACAGGTAGAGGAGGTTCTTGTGAGCAAACACCATCCCATCGTGTCGAGTTGAGTTCTTAACCTTAAATTAACCTTGCCTTATCAGAAACTGACAAAGTTGATGTAGATGGGTATACTCTTCTCTGCTTGTCCTCCTCTCCAGTCAGGGCCCAAGAACCTGAGGGAACACACACTCATGGAGCTACTGGTGGTGAGTGTGTGTGTGTGTGTATGTGTGTGTGCGTGCGTGTGCATTTATATGCTGTTGGTGGTGAGTAGGCTTCAATGGTGTGGCTGGCCAGCCATTCAGACTCCTTGACTAGCCAGATAGCTGCTCTGCCTTCGGCTGGCCATCCTCCAACACTAACAGCCCTTAGGGGCTCTGGAGAGGACTCTCTAGAGCTAGATAGGGTGATTCATGTGGAGAACTCAGATACTATAGTGTAGGCAGAACACACATAGTGCGTGTGTGTAGGGCTGTTTCAAAATATTTTTTTTACAATTTTTTTTTTTTTTTAGCGATTGGTCGACTAATCTGACAACTAATTTAGTTATTTCCTTTTATTTTCCCACACTAAATCAGTATACCAATGTACCAAAACAAAATGTTGAAAAGTTTGTCCCATTTGCGTTTCAATTTAATCATTGCATGTGCAAAGGGCGGTGGTGGTGTAGTGGTGTAATAGTTGACAAATATGTAAGTTGCTTTGGATAAAAGCATCTGCTAAATGCATAAATGTAAATGTAATGTAACACAAAGAGTGGCATGTTGTTTTTAAGTAGGCCTAGTAAACTATTCAATTGCTTCTGAACCATCACCCAAACACCCAAGCCCGGGCTACACCACTCTGTTCCTCTCTCCCAACCATGTCTCCTCCTATTACCAGTGTCTCATTTATATATGACCATGTCGGCTCTAAGACAACATGGACAAATACATGCGTTTTGGCCTGTATATGGAAAGTGACGCTTACTCTAACTTCATCTCAAGTAGCAGTGCAGAAAATGGCAGGGGCTAAGACAGGAACCAATCGACCAATGTAACATTACTACTGGAAACATAGTCCATGTGTTCATAATAATGTGCTTGGTTGGGGGTAAAAGGTCAGTAGAATTAATTGTAAATTTGCGAAACCGTATCTTGTAGTTGTGCGTCAGGTCTTAATGGGCCACCGGAGCTGCACTTTGCAGTCTGCAGAAGACTGGATTGTTCACGTTACTGGTAAGCAAGTATTATTTTAGCCGCTGTTTTATCCACTGATCTGTGATATTAGGATGCAGTGATACCAATGCATCTACACAATTTCTTTCCGCATCAACTAATTTTTGTAGTCGATTAGATCGACTACACCGAAGCGTGGTCCCAGCTCTTGTGTGTGTGTGTGTGAGAGAGAGAGAGACAGAGACAGACAGAAAGGGAGGGAAAATAGTACTTCTGTGATCCTCAAAGGGAAATTTCTAAAAATTCAGTGTTTGTGTGTGTTCTGTATCCAATGTTTGCCTTTCTCTGATCTTGCTTTTAGATGCACATGGAGGAACCTTGTTTTGACTTCCTGAGGACGAAAGAGACACTTGGGTCCGTCCAAATTGTTGAATCTAACATTTCTATTTGTTTTATTGTTTCATTGCATGTCATGATCTTTTCATAACTCCCGTTATAGGTATCATGTGTACCCTACCTGTCGGAACACCTCCGGGGTTTTGGGTTTCTCTGTCACCGTGGAGACGCAGGCCACCAAGTTCAAGTGAGCGGCTGTGATTTAATTTGCAGTCTGCAAATCAGCTTACAGTAATGACTGCAATCATGACTAAGAGGCGGATGATGAGACTACAATTACCCAAGATGTTAATTAGACGTTCAGTGCCTTGTTGCCTGTCTTGTAACAGTCCTAATCGTATGGCAGTGTTTTCATCAGAACATAGGCTGACTGAGTGCTGAGGGCACGGAAATGCCCCATAATGTATTCTGTCAGTTCTGTTATGTTTGATTTCATTTTCCTTTGACACTTCCTTCAAAGTTCTGCGGAAATAGAAAACAGCCTGCATGTGTGAGTGTGTGTCTTTCTTTGCACCTCTGTTTTTTCCCATCCTCAGTACAGAGCTTGTTGAGATGAAGATCGAGGAGTTTCTGGTGAGTTTCGGTGAGAAGATGGCCACCCTCAGTGATGAGGCGTTCAAGACACAGGTGACAGCGCTTATTAAGCTGAAGGAGTGTGAGGACACACACCTGGGCGAGGAGGTGGACAGGAATTGGGCAGAGGTGGTCACCCAGCAGTATGTCTTCGACAGACTCAACCGAGAGGTGCGGTGTGAGTGTGTGTGTGTGTGTGTTTGTGTGTGTTTGTGTGTTTGTGTGTGTTGGGGAGGGGGGGGGGGGGATCATAGATTGTTGTGAATAAATTTGTCAGTGATGTAAAACAATGAGTAAACTAATGTCTTTCTGCCTCCTGTTCAGATTGATGCTCTCAAGCTGATGACAAAAGCTGAGCTGGTTTCCTGGTTCATGGAGCACCGTGGCAAGACCAGCAGGAAGCTGAGCATCCATGTAAGCCCATGCACAACTTAAACAAGGTTGAACACAATGTCTCCTGTAATATAGAACTCAGATGAAATAGCCTGGATGACCCCAGATTGATCCTCCAGAGAGAGAATGTCTAGGGACCGTCACAGCTGATTTTTAAAGAGGTCTAACCCTGAAATGTTTGTACAACAAGTACAAGTGTAAAACAAAGTGTACAACAAACACATCTGTCTTGTATACTAAGTTTTTATCCCCCAGTTCCAAAGGAGATACCCATTTAGTAATAACATTAATTGTTATTAACATGCTCACAGATTCTGAGTTCACCTAGGCTATGGATAATGGCTCCCCCGTGGCACAAATATTTGGAGGGAAGTGTTGCCCAGTAGAGAGTGAGATGCTTGCAGTGAATGTAAAATGGCTACTGTGTGTTTCCAGGTGGTGGGCTTTGGAGTAGAGGAGAACGACCCCCTCAGTGGGGAAGAGCCCAGCGAGGAGGGAGCAGGCGGTGATGACGGTAGCGTGGGCAAGTGCTCAGTCTCCTCCACGTACGGCGAGGTGTCCAAGCTCACCTTCCTCCCCGCCTCCCCGAGACTGGCCTTGGCCACCGTCATCACGGACATCCGCGCCTTCACCTCCACCCTGCACCTCTACCCCTACCACAAGATCCTGAAATAACATGGATGCCCAGGCCCTGCTCCACCACCATCATTCACCACTGATGCCACCTCTCCACTCACTCACACGTTTGTTCAAAGACAAAAACACCACCAGCTGGACCTCTAATCGAAGGCCATTCAGACAGTGGAGAAGGCGAGCTGACAGACACCGTCACTCGTCAATATTGTGAGCAGTCTATTGATTCAACCTTGAAAAAAGGGGAGAGATTGAGAGGTTTTAGAGAAGCTATGTTGGGTGTATTTTATTGATATCCTCTATCTGCTGTGTTTTGTTTTTACTTACTCGTTGGCTCTGTTAAACTACTACTGAAGGGGGATTTGACCTTTTGATGGACATGTCATGTCAGCTAGTGAGTGATCAGAGACTTTGTTCAGCATATTCATGGGCATTCCTGAGGAGGAAGTGAAGCAGCATGATCCAAATCAGATGCCGACATCCAGAATTCATCAGTTTGCAAAACGTCTGCTTGTGAATGAGTGGCTTTAAGGTCCGAATCAGGAGTGTTCAATCATGATACTTATTAAAAGTGCTTTGAGCATGGAGGCATTGTATGTGTTTAGTACGTTATAACACACATCACAGATTTTTGGGCCATTTCAAGCAAGCCTTTAGCTCCACAGCGTGGAGTCGAGTAGAGGCTCACGGGCGAGATTGGCTGCGTGCCAGCCGCGGCCCCGGGACAGCGCTGCGCAGCGAGGACGTTCGCGTGTTGTCAGAAGAGGCGGTATCTATTACGCTGATTCATGGATTCTCTCCTGTGCCTTTTTAGTCGCGCAGCTCCACTCTTCGTGTGCCGCTGAGCGTCATGACAAATGAGCTGCTTAAGTAGTGGGAGATGTACTTTTAAAAAGGAAACAGCTAAATAAATAAATAAATAAACAGTTAATAAATAAAGCACAAATTGGTAAAGCTGGTATCACCGAGCGAGATGGCCTGTGTGCGTTTCGGCGGCGAAGCCTTGCAGGGGTCTTTTGTTGGTGTCGTACGCCGTCTCTGCCTGTAGCACCGCTTTCAAACTACTCCGAGGCTCCGTTCGTGCTTGTTTGTTGTGATGCTAATCGAGTTTAGTGGCACAGAAACATGGTTCTTTCAGCCTTTACAACGTGAGAACGCGAGCTTTAGTTTAGATGTGTTCACTGGGTCGGCACGAGGCTGGCTGAAGGTGTCACATCTGTGTGTTTAGTTATAGACTAGCATAATGTCCCCGCTCTCACGAAGAGGAAATGGAACTGCACAAATCCTGAACCTGTTTTTTTTTATCAAAAGGAAGAGCAGCTTTACAGTCATGTTGCACGTTTGACCTCCTTACGCGTAAAGATTGGCTATAGTCTATCAGATATAATCCCTTTTTGTTACAGAAAGAAAGTTGCATTGTACTTAACATGTTTACATTACGTAATTAGTGTGTTCTATCCAAGGTAGCCAACACACCTGGGTTACATCCAGGGTGCGATTTGTCAAAAAACAGAGGGGGGGGGGGTTGTTTGTTTTTTAATCATGAAAAAATAAGCAATCAACAGGTCTAAACAGGTTTACTTTTTTAGGTTAATGGTAGACCCTATGTGCTTAAATTATAAACAGATGAGCATCTTCAATGCAAACTTAAAAAGACATGAAACATTTAATTTTCTGTGCCGGCCACGATGTGATGGCTTATTTGGGCTTCAGAACCATGGATAAGGTCCGATCACGCGAACATGTCAGAGGAATGGCAGAGGAACATTAGCCTAATGGGATCGGTCCGGTCTGTAAAACGTAACAATAATGATTTTACATGTTATGTCAAAGTAACTAATTATAAAACTGAATAAACAGTTTGCTCTGATGTCGGATTTCATGTGGCCTTTTCGGTTTTCCTGTTGGCGCGTCATCTGCAGCGTGTCGTCCTTCCTTTTATCCACATCTCTGCGAACCTCTGCGCAGGGAACACACGTCTGGCCCATTAACAGAGATGAAAAGAAGACCGTTCAGTGTGGATGTTGACTTAGTCTTTTTGTGCTGGTTATCTGAAGTAGGACCATATGCTTCTCTGAACGCGTTTCATTTTCCCTCGTTTTTTATTAGTTCCGTAGAATGCAGAAACAATGTATTTATGTGCATGGGGACGTTCGCGAACAACGAGATTACCGACCATTTGGGTCAGGTTGAAAGTTAGTAGGCTACCAACAATGTAGATTATAGCTGTGTAAGAAACTGCCACAACCTGATTTCAATCAATCGTTTTTTTTTTATTATTATTGACTGGGTTTTATCCCCCCGAGGATAAAATTCATTCAGCAGCGGTAAAAACCAGAGGGCGGATGATCTCCCCCATCCCCCCTACAAATCGCACCCTGGTTACATCCATTAAGCATCAACTGTAGGCTACAAGGACCAAGCAGATCAAAGGGGAAGTGCTTATATGTAAGAATACATAATGATTAAAATCATCAAAATGTAATTTCACCAATTACGTTTTTCTCCTGATGATTTGAGGTCTGACTATAGCATATTAGGTTGTCACTGACTCCTGGGGTGACATTTTTAAGACACGTGATGTCCCACTCTGTCATGCTGCCTCCTCTCAGTGACTGCCTGCTGCATCCGAACAGTGAATGGGATTTTCCTCCCCACAGCTCTCCATGGCCTCCACAGATGCAATGTCAACTCAGTTCCACCAAGCTCTCACATGTGCTCCGGGAGAGAATGTCATTAATATGGATGCATATGAAAAGCATTAGACACTCACCAGATCATACAGCAAATGAAAATAGACCTAAAGACAGTCGCGGTCACAGGCGTATATAGAAACGTACTGTTTCCCTCAATCCCACTTGCCTCTTCTCTTTCTCGTTTCAAGTGTTTTGCATTCACTCCTGTCTCAGGACTCATTCTCGCCCCATTTTTTGCTGCCAAGATGATCCATTTTGATGGAAGCAGTTCTAATTTCTAGCTGCAGAACCCTGTCAGCGATTATAATAAACTCAGGCCATGATTCTGAGGTATGCTGTGCAGCGCTTTGTTGTTTTCTCCCTCTGTTACTTAACCCTCCCCTATCTCTCTCTCTCTGCGACTCTGCGTTTCTTATGTAACTTTTTCATTTAATTGTTACTTGTAATTTCTAAAATAGACTAAATTAAAGCGCAGATATGTATAACGGACCTGGCAGTGCAGTCTGCCTATAGTCTCAACAGCAGTCCTGCTTTCATTTCATATGTAAATACGAGAACATTTCAGTTTCCCAGTAAATAGGCCTACTGTAGTCACAGAGGATCTTAGAGTGAATGAAATACAAAGGCATTGCAATGAAGTGGGGTAAAAAAAAACTCCCTCAGTTTAAAAGACGTATGCCTATATAACCAAGACTGTCGTCTTCTGGTTGAATTAGCACCTGTTTTAAGCAGTCCCACGAGGGCCGATCGGATTTACTATGCGAGTGGGCATGAATGTGGTGAGACAGAAGATAAAAGTGCCTTATCGTGTCAGCTAGCCGGGTTGCTTTAGTAGCCTAGGCCACCCCACCAAATTGTATTCTTACAGAACTTCCAACAGCAAGTTTCTCTCCATATCCTCGTACTTCCATTTGCACTTTGTCCCAGAGAGGGATATACCAGTGATGATTGGTAGCTATTTTGTGAAATGAAAGGCATCTTTGAAAGCCATTTTTATATCCTTGTCGGGTTTAAATGGATTTGCAAAAACATGGGACGGCTGACATTGGAGCTGATTTACGGGGACAGGCGTAATAGATATGCAGACAGTCCTCCTGGTCAAGTCAGCAGTTCTAACATCAGCTTGCTGGAGAACACTGACAGAATCACTTGGCTGGGGCTGTTCCCAAGGTCCTGATGATAGACAGCTTTTACTATAAACCCAAGTAGCACTTGTGTGTTGTAATGCGGTGAGCGCACGGTCATACAGCCAAACTCAAATAAACCCGAATTTGACTAGTGTGTGATGAACGAGAAAGACTAGAGATTTAATCAATGCCCTACAGTTTCTTTTCTCTTTTCCCTCATTTCCTGGGTGTACCTGGGAAACCTGGGTGTGGTGTTTGTACACTTTCTTTTTAGTTGTCGTCCATTATAATTATCAGATTTTCGTCTTGTTACGGATTTCGGCTTGTCCCTTTTGCCCTCCACCCATCAATAATTTGGCGATTTGCGCCCGACGACTTTAAATATTTTCTCTTCAGGTTACAGTGACGATGCCTTAGTTACTTAGCTGGTAAACCGACGTTTTGTTCATCGTGTTGGCTGGAATACATTGTCTTAATCGTACTGTAGATGAAGGTTCTTTTTTCCTCGATGAGACCATGTGAAACGTGACGTAGCCAAAGCCGCTGTTTTAATTCTGGACCCCTGCAGCAGGCGTACGAAGACTGTGTCCCCTGACCTCAGCCAGTCGTAGCTCAGACTGTTGCGTTTCCTTTAGCGCCCCACAGCGCTCCTGAGCCACTCTCTGCATGGGTTGGATACTGAGCCGCAATCTGGGCTACAACACCAACTCGTGCCACTGCAACCACCACGAAAATGCAACATCATTTCTCTCACAATCAGTACCACTGAAGGACAAGGCAGAAATGGTGAGGAATAATACAGACAATAAATGATGTGACCGTGGTCATTTTCGAACAACAGAAGTCACTGTGTGTGTGTGTGTTTGTGTGTGTGTGTGTGTGTGTGTGTGTGTGTGTGTGTGTGTGTGTGTGTGTGTAGCGGACGGTGGAGATTTTCTGCCAAAGAAGCAAAGCATCGGGCAACCTTGTGCAGCCTCCACGAGACGCAATCGGCGGCCGATATTTGGAATAATACACCGTGTTGACAAAAGACATTCGCAGACATTGGTAATGTTACTTTAATGGTATTCCTTTGCCTTTGCATGCATATAGATATTGCTAGAAATTGTTTCTATTTCTAAAGAAGATAGTATGAAAGTATAACATCCTCTTGTTTAATATTTTGATGGAAAGGCATGTGGCTCTCAATGATTTTATACTCCAGGCTGCTAATATGACCATAGATACCCAGGCTGCTCTTTAGACGCAGAGAAAAGGAAAAGGGGTCTTATTTAGTCTGGCTTTATTGTATTACTTAAACACTATCTAACAGTCATAGTATTTGGTCTATGCCGTGTTGCCACCATTTATTTCTTGTCAGTTCTCAGAAAGAGAGAGGATGGTGTTGCACAGCTAACCAGTAAGTCGATACACTTTTCATACATTTTCTATGCACATCTCACACATCTTAGTGTCTCCTTCACTAAGTGTGGTGGCAGTGATGTAATGCCTCCCTCTCGGGCTAGCTGTCCTATTGCTCATCCCAGACTGGGAGATGTGTGAGGTAGAGACCTTTTGGATGTCAGGATTGTCAACCAGTCTAGATCAGGCTGCATCTGATGTTTGCACTACAGGTTTTCGTGTGTTTGTTTTCACTGGGTTTGCCGTGATCTCTTTAGCAGGTTCTGGCTTGGCAGATGTGGTGCTTAACGGATATGTTTTCTTGTGTGTGTGTGTGTGTGTGTGTGTGTGTGTGTGTGTGTGTGCGCATGTTTATGCCTGCATGTGTGTAGGTGTGTATGGTGGGGGCGTATTTCAAGCATTTGACTGTGCCATGTGAAGTTTATGAAGCAGTGTCCCCTGGGTAAGCTGTCTGTGTGGGTGACATCCCATCAAAGTGCCTGACTGAGAGTGGCTCTGAGGCAGTGCAAAGTGCTGTCTCAAGGAAGAGCTTCCAGAGGGCCCTGATAAAACTGGGCTCTGTATAAACATTGGACTGAATCAACATGGAACAACAAACTATCTTTCACTTAACAGCACATCAGGTTGAGTCAGATGGTTGACCTCAGCTGTAGAGATGCCTGCATATCTGATTTTAAATGACACTATAAACAGCATATTTGTTTGTATGGAGATGAGTTGTTTCAGGACCTGACTGATATTTTTTTGTGTTCAGGTATGAAAATTCTATTGTATCTTTAACATGTCCCAATATTGTATCTTCAACATGTCCCAATATTGTAGGCTCTTATCAGGTGATCAAGTGAACATGAGGTGGACAGCACCCCGCACCTGAGTGTGCTGCTATTTAGGACAAATGGCTATCACTTGAAGTCATGATTGAACTATCCTATGATAATGACGCCATCATCTTCACTCTCCTTAGCTTTAACTGGTCCGTATTTGTGTCACAGATGGCTGAAGGGATGCATCGGTGCTGGACCAAGCCTCATGGTCTTCACCAGCCTTGCCATCCTCAGAAGATTGTTCTACCTACAACTCTATTCAGTGGTTTTTCAATAAGTGGTCACTGGTCAGTTCTATAACTGGTGAGCTAAAGCCTTCTCTTGGGTTCAGCTGGCACATGTATATGTTTCAGGGTGACCAGTAGATTTCTAGTAGTCAAAGGCATCTGGCCACGAGTGGCAGAATTATCGGCCCATGTCATGTGATGACAGTCTGTGAAGTAACATAGGCCTACCACTCAAATGTCTTCAGACTCAGAGCCCATTTTCCTAATGTTTTGTGACTACAGCAGCATTTTTCCAAACTTTAATAAGCACAAATCCTTAATGGGATCAGTCATGGGCATTTAATTATGCTGAAACATTTAAACCCTCAAACTGAGGTAATCATACAGTGCTTTTAAATATGGCTGGTGCAAATTGATATGCTTTAGTCCCCAGCAGGTTTACTTGAAATTCTTACGGACTGTTCAGGAGTGAAATAAAATGGGCACTATTCCTTCTCTCACCTTGCGTTATTCCTCTGTGCTGGTGGCACAGCTGTCCTAGATTCAGATGTATTTTCTTCTTCCTGCACGATGGAGATGAGTGCTTTTGAAGAGGATATGGTGGGGGGGTGTCTTGACTTGGACTACCTGCCTAAGTTGCCTGGTGATGGAAAAATATTGTTACAGGAATTATATTTAAATAATTGAGCAACACGCCTTTAAAATTGCAGGCTCACCGTTATTCCAAGTGCAAAGTTAGAGGCTACTTCACCGAAATATTCATGTCATTATTTAACAGTGGATATATCAGGGCCCCCAGGATTCATTTAAAAATGATCAGGTCTCCTACTTCCCCCTGTCTGCTCGGCTAGTGCTGGCTCCGGAGGTCATAGGAGAAAGATTCATTTGAATAATGAAGAAGGACGCGTGCCGCACCGCTTTCCCCATTGCCTTGTGTTAGATGACATCACGGGTTAGTTAACTGAGCGGCGGGTGGGAAAAGGAGCCTTCAGGGGGAGATGATGCCGCTTGTGTTTGTTTGCTTGGAAGTGCTTGAATAATAATAATAATAACAACAGGTATCAGGAAGACAACACATTGTGGCATGTTTATGATGACGGAGGTGCAGTCAAAGGAGGAGAGGAGGATGATGAGGAGATGATTGAAGAGGAAGAGTAGGTGAAGAAGGAGATGGAGAGGCAGCAAAAAAAGTCAGTGTCTTGACTCATTTTACTCGGCTGTTTCAGGATCTACTCAAATGGAAAACACTTTCATGTCATATCACTTCAAGCTGATTGTTTCTGAGCTTTGATTTCACGCTGCACATCTGGTGCCTGTGTGGCGCTGCAGCCTAGGCAGCCCCACTGAGGTCGGGACTCAGGCAGGCACTGTGTGGAAAGATGCACTCCCTCCCTGACTGGGAATCTCTGCATGATAAATGTGGGTATTCATATTACATATGCATACATATACATTCCTCTGCTACTCATATGAAGATCAATTAAAGGCTGGAGGAAGTTAGCACATTCTTGCACTATGCCTATTTGGACTCATTTGGAATCTTAACCATGGCCACCATAGAACACATTCAGCCCTAAGTAAATTGTGTCTGATTCCAGTGGTTTCCTTTGCAAAGTGATATACAGTGAGCGGTTATAAGCAACAACTCATGGGTGCTTGATGTGTTGCTCAGGAATCAATGACCAAACCACAATGTGTGTTTAAGACCATTTCTAATAGGCCAGTTTACTACTACTAGGATGCACATAGGAAGTCCTAATGAGGATTTAATAGCAGTGTCCAGTATTATGCAAAATTCAGAAATTCAGATTCAGAAAGAGTTGTGAAGGGACCAGACCAAACGAACACACACACTCACACAGGAATATGCGTCTATGAGCTGTGTGACAGTGCTTGGATGTGGAATGCATGTGGAATGGCTTGTCTCAAAACCCCTTGGACTATGCCTGCTTGTTAATGAGTACAATCAGCAACATCTTATCTTGTTTTTGTGTGTGTGCTTGTAGTTCCTTTATATGCTTTAATATACACTGTCCAAATTAAAGCAGCACTGCCACAATTGCTGAATAAGACCCCAGTCAGCAGCTGAATGTTGCTTTACTGCCTGACATCTGAAGCTGTCTGTTGATTTGTCCTTGGAGCGAGATGTGCCTGCTGGACAGCCATAAATCTGCCCAGAGAGCTCCACTGGTACACACACACACACACATACAGGGGCTCAGCAGGAGTCTGACAGAGGGGGCTTACTCAGAGAGAAGCTGCCTCTGGCTCTGATTGGGCACTGAGGTGCAGGGCCGGATCTGGGCCAGTTTTGGCCTATGGTTGACTGGTGTTGCATCACCCCTCTATTGAGCAGCATCCCCCCAACAGAATGGAGGCCTATATTGTTTTGTTTCTCCCTGGCGCAGGCAAACTAAGTGCTTGCATTTAGAGAGCATGTGTGACAGAGGAGTGTGGAAGAACACGCACATACAAGGTTGTTTGGATTTTGTCCATAAAATCGCTTTAGTTGTATTTTTTTCTTTGTTTATAGAGTGTCAATCTGTCACAGGGTAGAAAAATTTAAAAGATGGAAAGGCTTGCATGAATGAGTTTCATCATCAGGATGAACTGAGCCTACACGAGTTTGTCTGCAGCCTACCATCACCATTCCAACACTCATTTGTAATTCAGTGATTCAGGTACAGCACCTCTCCCCCAGCCTCTCTGCTCAACCCCATCATACTCATCTAGAGGGTTGATCCGCGCTCTCTCTCTCTCTCTCTCTCTCTCTCTCTCTCTCTCTCTCTCTCTCTCTCTCTCTCCTCTCTCTCTCTCTCTCTCACACACATTTTAGAACCTTTACACATTTTCCTCATGCCACAAAAAAATCTGTTCACTGATTTAAAGCTGTCTTCATCCTGTAGATAAAAAAGAAAAAAAATCCTATTTCAGTTGCTGCGGCCTGTACTATAGATAAGAGTGCTATAAAAAGATATTGCTGATTGGTAGGGTCAAAGCACCACATCACAGAATTGCTTAAATGTGGAGTGATTGTGGATCCATAACTTGAAGCCTGTTCCTGCCAAAAAGACAATTATCAAGTATGTGGAAGCTGCATGGTCCCGGTGCAGGCTGCACTCAGAGTGAACTGGGAGAGACAGGGGCTGGGGTGTGATGGGATTGGTGCTGGCAGACAACAGAGCCTTCTATGCACAGTGCCTGGAAGCAACAGCACTGCTCCACAGCACCACAGCTTGTGTCCATGTCTTCTGTCTGCTTGGATTTGTGGTGACTAGTGTGCTGTCTAGGGTGTTCTTTTCCCTCATAGCCTTGTGCTGCTGCTGGTTGGTGTTATTTTGTGAAAGGTGGAAAGCAGATGGGTGTAGCTCAGCAAAGTACATTCCTTTATGAAGATCTTGTGACTATCCACTCTATTATGAGGAGCTTCTGGAGCTGTTGGTGTTTTGACATCTAGTTTGGCCATTTTCACCCTTTATTTCTGTGCCTTTGTTTTAAGCATCCATTTTCATTGTCAGCTCTTCTAATACCTCTGAGTCAAGTATGGGATAAGCTAGACACACTGTGTGTGTGTGTGTGTGCGTGTGTGTGGGGTGGGGGTCGTTGCAGGTAGCTGGAACTTGATTGACAGTTATAGTGATGAGCCTGATATCTGGCAGTGATGTTGGAGACAGCAAGAGCATCTCCTTGTATTTCTCCTGGTCAACCCTGCCGCCATGTGCCACCATCACTAGCAGCAGATTGGTGATTGAGCCCACAGTGGTCAGAGTGGAAATGCTGTCTAAAGTAAAACTCAGTTTTTTTTGCATGGCTTCCAATTTGCTAACTATCTTGTATGTGTTCTATATGCAGCAAGTATGCTAACATGATGTTTTATGCTAACATGTTGTTGCTGTTCCTGGCACATGTACAGAGCATGTTCACATGAATGTTCTCTCCTCACCTAAATTCTTCTCCGTTATGCCTGTACTATCTTCCTGCTTGTGGGAAATCTTTGTGGGCAGTGGTAGTGTAGTGGTTAAGGAACCTGGCTAGTAGCCTGAAAAGTTGTTGGTTTGAATCCCAACTGCCACCGTTGTGTCCTTGAAGCAAGGCGCTTAACCCTAAGTTGCTCTAGGGGACTGGCCCTGAACAATTGATAGTTGTAAGTCACTTTGGATAAAAGTGTCTGGTAAATGCAAAGTTTTTCATTACTGTCACCTTTATCTTACTGTTTGGCCTTTGAGTACAGGTTCTGCATTCTGTTTGAGATACAGGTTCTGTATTGTTTGGGGGACAGGTTCTGCACTCTGTGCTCAAGTATCTTGAGACAATAACAGCACAATGACTAATAATAAAATTGAACTGAATTGTATTGAAAGACCCATGATTTGGGTTCTGTTCAGTTGCTGTTCTGTGCACACACACAACCCCCCCACCAACGTTCCCTTCTCTTAAAGTTCCTTCTGCCAACTCTCCTCACAGTGCTCTCCTTGCAGCAGTTAAGAAATAGAAAAAAGGAAAGAAAAGGCTATGTTTCCTTCCTCCCTCAACCTTTCTCTTTCTCTCTCTCTCTTTTCTTCCTTTTATTGCAAGAGTAAGTAATTCATTAGAGCCAGTCTTTTAAGTGTTTGGAATAAAAAGAGGCCCTGCAGTGAGATTAAATGAAAGCTCAGACTATTTCAGCAGTGGTCCCCCTGGGCTATTCTTGGAGTGCGGCATCAGAGATGGCTCGATGCTAGCGATTTGTGGGATAGCTCCATGCTGTGGAGGACACCACACTCCAAGAAGCATGGTGAAAAAAAGAACCCAGCATGAGGGATTTCAGAACATAAAAAGGCAAAATCTGAGAAATGCAAGAGTGTGGACTGTTGAAGTGCTGTTGACTGGCTCTGTTGGCTCTGATATCCTCTACTCTGTGCATTCAGCACCATTCCAATATGCTGTTATAGCACAAAGGACAGCAGAATGACTGAATGTAATTTAAGTTTGTTTGAAAGATTCATTCTTAAAGGCACACCAGGTAACCTTTTTAAGTTAATTTACCAGCTTCGTAGTCACTTTGATGATTAAATGGTTCATTACGGGGTGAATGAAGGCTCTCTTGGCCGCCTCTAGCATAGATTTTGCAGTTGCAGGATCTTGATCGGTGAAGTCAGTGAAAATGAAACTGTAACTGAATTAAACTGAAATCGCGTTTATTACCAACTTGTCAGTAAACATAATGCTACGAAAATCATCGCTAGTTCCAGTTCTTTGATTTGCAAACAAATTCACATTGATTGATAAAAATGTACAATGCTACTACTTGTACTTAATGTTTATTGTACTTAATAATATTGTATTATTGTACTTAATAATAATAATAGTAACAGCGACTGTAAGGGGAGCCCCTGAGGTAAAAAATTAGGGTTTCACCTGGTATGCCTTAGGGTCATAAGGGTCATAGAGCAGAAAGATTATACACCTCGGCTTTGTTGAATTAGGAGAGGTGTGCATGGCCACAGAGCTGTCATAAATGTGAAACATGGTTGTCCCTCCTTCATATGTAAAATCTAAAAATGTAAAAACTCAAAAATGGGCAAATTAGAAGAAAGCCTGGATGTGATGTCATATACACAAAATCAAGTATAGTTCAATTGTGGTTACTAAATAGGGTGCCATTTGGGTTAAACAGATCATTAAAATCCTTAACCTAAATTTAAGGTGGGAAGTTTTAGTCAAATCAAAGTTGAAAACATGATGCATATTCTTTATAAGTCAGACAGGCTTTTTGTAATAATCAAAGGACAGACACATGGTCCGAGACCCTGAATACGTTTTTAATTCATGCTATTTATCAGTTTGACTCATTTGCCTATCATGCAGCGTCACACCATGCTTTGGCGACTGACGCAAGATGACATTTCTATCTTCGTACGAGCATATCATTCCTTCTTCTGCCAGAGACGCACGTTGTGTAGATAGCAGATGACCATGTGCCCTCACAGGCGTGTCACCTAAAGCAGGAGATGTGGCCCAAAGCAAAACTTACATTGTGCTAGTTTGGGCACAATGCTGCAATGCATGGCAATGCGTGCCTCGTGTGAAGTCAGTGATGCTTTACTAAAATGCCATTTTATGGGTGCATAGCCTAATGCTTTGGCATATGGAAGGGTGTGCACGATGCATGCACACCCTTCTTCTGTCATGTACAGGAATGCTTAGCAGTGCTTATTCATGCAAAATCAACAAATTAGGCTACAATGAAAAATATTACAAATGGAAAATCTTTATGATGTCCCTGAAAATGAGCTACCTAGGCTACAGGCTATGCAAAAAAGGCCATAAGATTAAGGTGTGGAATATTGTTGATGTTTTGTCAAAGTAACCGATCATTATAAATCGCTGCTGTACTGACGTGAAAGAATTATTATTACAATAGACGAAAGGCCTTAGTGGCAAAATGAGGGAGGATCTTTGAGTACACTACGTCCTGGGAACGCCCCCAAACCAATGTGCGGTGGCCACAGGTGACAAGGTGCATCTGACTACGTAAATAGTCAGCTCAGCAAGTTTCAGCTCAACTGTAGAAATCTGCCTTTGGAACACATTGCAAATATAGGTCTATACTAGACAATAGCTTGAGGGAAGAGCTAGGTGAAGGCGGTGAATAGCTAAGTTCGAGCAGTGGGAAGCATACACTAAGGAAGCTTGGAGCTGACCCTTGTGAAACTCACTGTGCATCTCTGACAGCACAACAATCACAATGAACTCTGCCCAGCCACAGACTAGCCCCCATTGCTGTCAAACAGACAACCTGTCAGAGAGGGGGAGAGAGAAAAAGAGAGAGAGAGAGCAGTCTTCTGGATACTTACAGGCAGGAGGTAGAGTCAAAAGAGCATTCCCACTGAAAGCTGAGCTGAGCTGAACTGACCACTGACATTACAGCAGAGGCATCACAATAGCATAGGATTAAATAAAGGCCATCTGATCAAAGATGAGGAGTCAGGTCAGGAGGAAGAAGGCTGAGAGTGAAAGAGAGAGAGTTAAAGAAAGACCTAGAAGAAGTAATAAGAGATACAGTCTCTGGGAGAGAGGAAGGGAGAGATAGATAGAGATTGGTGATGTTAAAGGAGAAGTGGGTCAGCAGATCCCGAGATGCCATGGTAACGGAGATATACGAGTGTCTGTCTATTGATCTGCAGACTCATTGCTGTAATAGAGGGAGCCGGACCGGATGATGAACGGGCGCGCTGACAATGCCCGCTCCAGGTCATGCTGCCCTCCTGTCCTCCTATCCGCCAGGCAGTGCAGAGCCCACCGTGCACACACAGACACACACACACACACGGACACGCACACACACACACACCTCTTACCCTGCACATGGATATGTGGAGGATTCAATGCACTCCCTCCCATATGCACACCCACTTTCATGTCCACACTGGACACACACACACACACGTGCGCACACACATACATACAAAGACACTGAGCTTTTCATTAAGAGACTTAGGCGTCAATATGATAATGGACGGCTGAGACGTAATCTGCTGGGCCAGCGTGGTGGAGCTGGCTGTGCTGCTGCCGTGTCTCTCTGCCATGCATAATTGATGCTCCATTTACCAGAGGATTCTCTAGGGGAAGCAAGGGCCAATTTAGGGAGCCATTTACTTTAAGCATTCTTTTGTTTTGGCTAGGCCACCATGACAGACTGCAGACGGAGCAGCCATGTGGGCTCTTGTTTTTGTGGTCAGTTGCGTTCGTCATGTAGTTTTTTTTTGTTGTTTGTTCTTATGTTTACTTATGTCATTCCTGATAGGTTGCTTGTTTTGTCCTTGCTTGGGCAAAGGAAAACAAAAGTCATTCATTATGTCATAATTCCACTATAAACAAATTGAACCCTAAAACATGTACATGTTCATACGAACTGTCCTCATTGTACTTCATTTACCTGCAAATAAAAAAAGAAATGCTCAACCTCTACTGAAGTGGTGAAGTGAGGTGAGCAAAGTTTTCAGCTGGATGTGTCTATCTTTTTGTGTGATCTATCTCGCTCTCTTTCTCTCTGTCACACACACACACACACATACACTCACAGGGAGAGAGAGAGAGAAAGAGAGAGAGATAAATTTGCTGTCTGAGAGGCTCACTCTCTTCGAAGATATGGCCTGCTCTCTGGAGGATACAGCTTTGGCAGCTGGCATTTAGGGATGATATGATCGATCTATCTGCCTCATAGTTCCCATAGGCCTGGCCCTACAGACACTCTCTGCCTCTTGCAGTGGTACACTCTGGATACACTTTCATTTCCATAAAATGGCCAGCATGGCCAGCTTTCAGTGTTGGAGACACCTGCTCCTATAGAGAGGAGGGCCAAGGCTCTGCAAGGTAGGCATGCTGTCTTCTGCTCCCATCCTAAGTAGGCCCTGGAGGAGAGGGAGGAAGCAGGATAAGGATGTGGAGGAGAAGGAGGAGGAGGAGATGTGAAAACAAGGTGCTTGGACACGTTCCAGAGAGAATAGATGACACATTGCTTTTAACCACATTAGCATTCCCCGTAGCCCTATATAATTTAGAGCTCTTACTTGCAACCAAAATGGACAGGAAGCAAGGAGCTAGCAGGGGGAAAGAGGGTAGATCTGCTCTGTCCCACACTGTTCTCTTGCCCCAGAGGTGGGGCTTTTAGGGCCAGCCGGCCCATGTCGCTGTGTCACTTTCCGGTGGGTCTCATGGAGTTAACATGCATGGTCATATCCATACTCTATGCTTTGGATAGCAGGAGACATGCCGGTCCTGTAAAGTATGCATGCCAATAGGTGTATCAGTAGCATTATGGTTTCACTTTAGCAGTGACATTCAGTGACATTCTGTATTATGACATTCTGTTTTGTCTTATGATCCTGGCAACTGTGTTTGCCAAATCCTCTATTTAGTCCTAAGATTTAGTGATAATTTTTGCCGTTTGAACAGCTGTGAAGTCAAGTATGGAGTCACTGGTGCATCATTACATGCTGCAATGAGATACGAGCGAGGCTAGCCTAGCACTGCTTTAGTACCTCTTGGTTTCCCAAACTAATGTTTTTGGCATCTAGGCAGCGAACACAGATTGAGGACAGACCCAATAGTTGTAAAGTTCTCAGAGAATCTCTACAGTACTCACCAGGAAGTAAATGTATGCCTATTGAGAGTAGCTAGACTCTTTCCACAAAGTGAAGCAAAACTGAAGTCTGGTCCATTTGAGGGATGGTATCAAGGAAAAATTACTATTATGCATAGAATTTTTTATCATTACAGTACACAGTGCAGTTGCAATATAGGTAGTTCACATGTACACCATCTTGTGGTTGAAGTGAAGACAAAATGGGTGTCTGTGAGTCATGTAATGTTTGTTGTTGTCTGTCTGTGCGTGTGAAACAAGCAGAGGCTCCATTCAGTGGAGGCGCTGTGACCCATGCCTGGTGCCTCCGGAGAAGCAGCTGTGCCCACAGGCCCCCTAGTGCCCTCCCACCCCTTCAGCCTCTCCTCTCCCGCTCTCCTCATGTAAGTTCACCTCCTGTGCTCCGCCATACCCACCTCATTCCACACACACACACACACACACTCCACACTGCTCTCAGGGAGCCACTCACAGCACTGTGTCGCTCAAACACACACTGAAGGCTGACGCCATGTTTTTCCCCCAGCACTTCTATAATGTCAGAGTGTTTTCTGCTGTTAGCTTGTTTAATGGAAACTATTTATTATCTCAGCAGGTACTAAAAGCACACATTGCTGAATGTAAGTGATTATCAATGTCTTTTGGGTGTTGCTTAGGTATGCATTAAGGCACTAAATGATTTGTTTTAGCTCAACATGACAGACAAGTAAATTCAGTTGTGATCGTGTACACGCCTGTCTGTTGGGTGTGCAGGGTTTGATGGAGATCTGGTCGGATGACAGCTGGAACTGTTGTCATAACTGGAGGAATTCTCGCAACAGTGATACTTCTATGTATCATAGCAGTGCTCTGTTACTGTAGACTCCAGGTAATGTGGCCTCACCGCCTTTAAAATGAGCAAACTCAAATCCAGAATCAGGTCAGATGAATGCACACACACACACACACACATAGACAGACAGTATAGATTAGCGGCTAGGGTCTACACACAGTTCAGATGACTCCCATTTCATCCCCAGCGCCTCTCTGTGCAGCATCCCTGGCTTTCTATCTGTATTGGCTACACATTCAATCACCTCAAACTACTGAAAACATTAACTATTTACACATTATAGACACTTTTTTGCAGTACAGATGCTCATTTAAGTTCTTGCCGCCTGGGTTTAAATAAACCACAAGTGACTGCCTCATAAAACGAGAATTTGTTTAATTTCATGCTTCAGCAACTTATAGGAAATTAGATTACCAACAATGTATTTTAGCAAGGTGACTATTGCTATATTTAGGTAGGGGTGAAGGAAACTATTTAGTCTGTTCAATAGAACTATCTGTACCACAGACTTACATGGTGCACAGATTTGCTTGGGTGACACAGCAACAGAGATATACTTTGGAAGCCCTAATATGCATGCCTGAAGCATACTGGCTGTTAGATACATTCACCTAGCACACTCACGGACACACTCTTACTTACGCCTGCTATTACTACTACTATGAGCTATGCACCATATTTTTTCTCCTCCTCTTTTTTCCCATCCTCCTCCTCTTTCTCCTCTTCTCTCCACTGTTCACCCTACCTCTCTTCAGTATTACTGCTGTAAGAAGAATGGCTCAGAAGTGGACGCAGGCTCGACGGGGGAGACTCAGCCACAGTTCGCCTGCAATGCGTGCAGCGCCGCCGGGGTGGACGGCTCGGCGGTCACGCCCCTCACACTGCCCTATGAGCCGCCACCCATGGCGCAGCCGTCGCTGCTTCAGCCGCCGCCGAAGTTCTGCCCTACCTGCTCGCCCTACTACATGCGCTCAATGGACGACCTGCGCAATGGCGGCGAGCGGCTGGCCTTCATGCCGGCTCACTACGAAAACCCAGCTGTGTCCTTCTCCATGTCCTCCCTGCATTCAGCCCCGCTGAGCAGCCGGTCCACACCCGACTTCTACACCAACACCCGAGCCATTAGCACTGACGTCTGAGCTGGGGCAGACACACACCCACAACAGGACAATATGCCACACCCACATGCAAACCCACACCCACTCGCAACAACCCCGACCCCTCCTTAACAAAAAAAAAAGATTGCAGGGAAAGTGACCTTACCAGGGGTCACCACTAAAGGGCATATCTGATCCAGCCCATCCCCCAGTGATCCCAAGCGTTCTGGTGCCCTCCTCGTTTCTCAGTTTCTGATTCACTTTGTCTCCCTCCTGTAAGTTTTTCCTCTCTGCTTCCAACCTTTTCTCTTTCTTTTGACAGACATGAACTGCGAGGGCTATAAGCAGTGTGCTCTTTTCCCCTCTCAACACCATGTTTCCTTAGTCGGAAAAAAAAAGAAAGTTAACAAAAATATATCCTCAGACAGACAGACAGAATATATCACTCAACTGGAAGAACTGACATTATTCTGAGGATCACTGTTTCATCACTTTTGTAGATCTGTAGCAAACAGAAAAAGAGTGAAACAATTTCCAGGTTGTCTCTATGCAAGTACTGTATGACAGATACTAAAACAGAGAATAGAACAAGACTTTTAGGAGACCCCTCTAATGTAGCAGAGGTTACTGCTACATCTGATTTTTCATGCCACGTGAGGGCCTGAGCAAATTTGTATATACAGTTTACCTTTTCGGGGCTGCTATGTCTGAGTGAAAGTGGATTTGAATTGTAATATTATGAAATTACCTCTACGATTCTTTCCACAAGTTTGTTTTCCTTTGTCCTGAGACAGCAAAATGGGCAAGTACAGAAATGCTAGTCACAAGTTTTTGGCAGTTGTGTTTATTTACAAATATGAGTCATGTTATGCAATCACTTTGTCCCTTATTTTTTATTCCTTTCAATAGACTGTGTTATTTGGAACAGCACTGTGTTTAGTGTTAAATGAGTGAAATAGCTGTTAATTGTGTGTATGGTTTCTATCACTGTACCACCTATGAATGTCCTGTTCTGTTCATCTCCACAGTGCATTTCACATCCCAGTTTCTCCTGTTTTACTTGCTTTGCTTTTGGACCCAAAGTATCCATGAAATAGTCCATATCACACTTCATCTCCCGGACACGAAACCTTCCTGCTGTGTTGCAAATGACTTTAAATTCATTAGTTATTCGATATGTTGAAGTAATAATTAAATTAAAGTTTTTTCACTGTGTTCACAAAGTGTTGTGAATATTCACACTATAGCAACATATAAAATAGTTATCAATTAAATTCTGTCATGGGTATCATTTAATTCATATTTGTTTTACTTGGTTTCACATTTATACATTAGTCATTAATATGATGTAAGCCTACTATGGCCCATCACTGCAAATTCTAACAGCTTTCCTTAGAAGAGATTTTAACATCTCAGACATAAGATGGAAATGCTCTCAGGTGAAATGAATGCTCACACTTATTTCTCCAATGCGGTTAAATTAGATTTTTTTTGATGCACATTGCCACTACATTTAAAAATGTAGTGGCAATGTGCATGCGAGTGCAATGGAAACCCAGCTAGCCTATGAAGTTTACTAATCACATAGAGCATGTTGGGTCAGTTTTCCACAACAAGGAAAACCCTTTACCATCAGGGCCATATAAGGAGCCAAAATGGATAACTGCAAAAAAACACACTTCTGAGTTCTTTCAAAATAAGGCCACCTAGCCTATTGATGACTGAGCAGTGACTGTTGAAAGGTGTAAATAACCTGCATGCACATTTCTCAGTAGTGTTTTAAATGATGTAGTACCACAATGTATTTCTTTTTTTCACCAGTTAATGGTGAGGCTGAGACAGTGATGATCAAGTGGACTGGAATGCATCACTATCTGAGCTCATAAAGATTCAGATTCATAAAGTCATTATAAGAAATAAGGCATGATGCTCAGTTAAGTAGGTGTTTGGGGTGACTGCATGATGACACCTGTGCAGTTTGTGAATAATAACCCATCCATGGCTCTGTCAGAGCAGGTATGAGAGAACTGGAACACAGTGCTATAGGCTGGTTGTTTTCAGCTCTGCATTCCTGTGATTGCAAGGCCTCATTCATTGAGCTCATTCACTGCACTTTAATGTGTTACTGCGATACCTGTAGGACCTGTTTGAAATCCTGCTCTGCCTCAAAGCTTATTCAGCACTAGAAAAGACTTTTCTAGTCAGCTGACAAAAGAGCTGAGATATGGCATCTTCCTGAGGGCCATTGTCAAAATATCTCATGTCTTACGAGCAGCTATTGTATGGTATGTGCTCTCTGGCAAGGAAAGGATGTTCTCTCTGCTAACAATCATTTGTTTGTGCTAACAAAAACATTGTCTGAATTGAAAGCGGCTTACCTAGGTGTAGCCAGTTATCTAATTCTCTTTTAGCCTAGGTATGACTTTTCCTCATGATATGTGAACTGTTTAGTTGTCCCATTTTATTTTTAGCATACAACAAGGTTGTGGTGGCTGTTTCTTGCCGCATCTGTATGACATAATATACAATATGACTTAAGAATGATTAAGTAAGCCACAACTGTGTGATCCACTAAAACTAGGAACTGAAACTAGCTGTTGCACACCCACCTACATACCCTGTAGGTCTAGAGAGACTCTTCAAAGGGGTAACTGTGGTTTTTAGCTCCCACACTAAGCACCGGCTGGTCCTGTGAAAGTGGGAGTGAGTTTCAGGCGTTCATGGGGATGTTCTGTAGAGCTGGAGACTTACTTCTAGTGTCTTTTAGTGTAAGGTTACCAGACTCGGAAAATCAGGGACATATCCTTGAGTTCCCGGGGACAATCCTATTTCTACAGTCAATATCATTAAAAGAACTACCGTTTGAACTTCAAAATTGGGGACAAAGTGGGTTTTCTTATATTTTACCAGGGACAGACCACCAAAACCAGGGACTATCCCATAAATCAGGGTCGTCAGGTCACTTTATTATAGGATTACTGTCATCAATTGAAAAAAATGTAAAAAATGTAAAAAAAAATGTAAAAAAGACTCAACTCTTCAAATCCATGTAGAGAAAGTAGGATATTATTATTACCCTATATAGTCAGTCATTGTGTGTGCGCGTGCGTGTGTGTGTGTGTTGGATAATGTTGGAATTTGGTTTCACCCTCTTGATTGCAGGCTAGGGACAAGGGGCAGCTGTTCCACTCACTGGATTCCATTACCCCCATTCTTATCACGAACCTGCAATTCTAACACACCTCTGTTTATGGGGCCAATAAAACCATACTGACCTACAAACAATGGATGAATGCAAACAGCGCCAACAGTTATGCTGTTATGTTATTTACATATGGTGTTTATTTACTTGTGTGTTATTTTGCACGAGTTAGCACTCTATCATAGCTCTGGCTAAGGGGAGGAGAGGACAGGGCCGACTTAGGGACTGACTTAAGCAGCTTATGGGGCACAGGAATTTACTGGCACCTGCTCCCCTCAGAGGGACTAGAGAGCCTGCATGACAGGGGCACCCCAGGCACATTACTATGAGAGTCTAACTTCACATGTTGCTGTTATTATTTTTGTAGTCACACAGACACATGCTAGTAGGTGAAAATGGCAAAGTGAAGATATACTGTCTAGACTCAAGCTGACGTCACTAAAAATCACCAATTAGTCCTATTAAAGAGTGTTGTGTGTTAATGTGAGACTCATTAAGGAAACACACGGCAGACACTGCCTAAACGTTGGTAGGAAGGAGTGCCTGCGAAAACTGCCACCAGCAGAAGTCATATACATTAACTCAAGCATAGAAATGTGTGCACAGCCTTGTTATTTACTTTTAGGTTTATGCAATGCTGCCTCGTAACAGAACCCTAGTCTTTGTTCAGTGTCAAGACTCACCCAGAAAATTCAGATTTCTGACAGTGTCACATGTGTAACAACAATAACAACAAGTAGACTGGGAGCTGACAGCCCATTGTGTTACACTTGAGAACAATAGAGCCAAAAACAGTGGGTGTGATCTGCAGTCTTAAGTGTGGCCCCTCCCCTCCCGGTTGTGCTAGAAGTTACCGTGAGATAGTGTGCCAGCACTGCTTGCTGAACCTGTTGCTGGCGTGCCTGTCTTCTTCAGCCTGCTTATTGCCAGTCAGCTCTCTCTCTCTCTCGCTCACTCTGTCTTTCTCTCGTTCTCACACTCACATACACCGCAAACATGATGGAAGAAGTCTCTATCTCTGTGGCTTACAATGCCCATATCATCAACCAGATGTCTGAGGAGGAGATCCTGGCCAGTTTGGTGGCGGAGTCCTTACCCAAACAACCTGTGAGTTCAGCATCATGTCATACAGCGATGGGAGAAATTGCTATTGTGTCCATTAGAAATACTGAGTCATATACTGTCTAGGAAGATAAGTTAGTAAGCTGTGACTATTAAACTTAGTAGGGAAGGGTAAGGAAGGGCAATGTAAATCATGTACACATATTGCATGTTTAAAAACAATCAATGCTTTAGAGAGTCTCAAATGTTTGAAAAGGTTAGGTGAACAGCCAACTTAATTTATCTTTATTACCAGGTGTGAAGTAATATTATAATCATGTGTTAATAATGTTGTAATCTGATGTTCACATAATCTGTTTTAAGTTTGTGCTACACACCGCAGATTTAGTGGCCCCTAGCGGCTGTGTTCTACCCACTGTGCATGCTGTGTACTGCTTCAGCACAGTGTGTCAAACCATCTCAGATGACAATTTGTCAGTATTTGTGACACTTTTGGGCAGAATTGTTTTTTCAGCTCTGGCTTAAAAATGCAATAATCTTTGCTCTTTTTACTCAAACTATCAGTGAACAAGAATGTTTTTTGTTACAGAAGAGATTAGTAAAACATATAGCAACAGTTACAAAGCACAGTTACTGTAGAAATTACAGTTACTGTTACCCCCCAATCCCCCCCTCCCAGGTCCTGGCTTCACAGGTGCCCTTGAAGAAACTGAGGCAGGAAGACCCCCTTGACAGATACCAGGTGAGTACTCCCCACCTACCCCAGTATCACTTGAGAGTGCCCCCATTCTCAAAATGTGCACACAATGTATATTGCTAAGAGTTTCTTTCTTTGGGGTTCATTCTTTCATTGAACTCATAGCAGTCCCCATGAAAATGTACAATAGTTTCAACGCTAGGGTTGTCAGTTAACACTGAAGAACTCAAGTTCAAGGTAAATTATGTGAAGTATGAAAGTGACAACAAGTTAAACATTGCAGTTATGAAAGAGCAGTGAACCAACTGTATTAACAATAAATTCAACATGTCTGTGTATTTTAAGGGCATATTTAAAGCATTCATTTGTTTTCGCAAGAGAGATATAAACAGATACAACAAACATGAAGCCTTACATTTCTGTTATGGGGTTATTGTGAATTAGTCCCAAACTCAGAGCGTATGTTTGCCACTGATAGCAAGAGAATCTACGCCTTCATGAGACAAGTCTCCGCCTGGAGCAGGAGAACGATCACCTTGCCCATGAACTCGTCACCAGCAAGATTTCCCTTAAGAATGCCTTAGACCAGGTCAGTACTGACAGACCAGCTCTATGTACAAATGAGAGAAAAAAGCAACATGGCCGAGTCAAGGGCACAACATACTATACATGAGTCTAAATGCTCTTCTCCATGTTCTCTTGTCCATCACATCTGTCTGTCTGTGTGACATATGTTCTCAGGCTGAGGACAAGGTTGATGAGTTAACACAAGAGCTTTTGAAAACTAGGCACCATTTGGAAGTGACAGAAGAGACGAAGAGAGAGAAAGAGGAGGAGGCCACTCAGGTACAGTGGGTTTTCTGTTTTCTTAGTCATACAGTCACTGTTTTTATTTCCCTCTGTGGGTTGTGTATATGACAGCAATTTGTTATAATATCTACAGTTAAAGGAACTCTTCAGAAAAGAGCTAAATGAAGCAGGGGCAGAGATCAACAGGGCATACAGCATCATAGCTGATTACAAGCAGGTATGGATACTACACCTTCTGCACTGTAAACATTCTTTTTTCTATTGCTGATAGTAAGGAAACTAAATAAATAGGTAGATTTATTTCTTTATTTATCCATTTATTCATGTGTTTGTTTGTTCATTTAATTGTTTGTGTGTTTGTTTGCTTTCACCTTTAGATCTGCTCTCAGCTGAATACAAGACTTGAGATACAGCAAACTGCCAATGACGAGGAGCTGGCTTCTATTAAGGTAAAAGTCAATCCTGCTGCACTACCACTGTGTCCCTGCATATCATTTGAGCCCCCAACAACAACACTCAGACTATGAGGCTGGTTCTCGTTAAGCACATATTCTAGAAAAAGAAAATAACTGCACAGTAATGTCTTAAGAATGAGTTTGGCCTAAATGACATGCCCTGTACTTCAACCAGTTGGTAATGTTTACATTATTAATATTTAAACTGACTACATGAGATAAACAAAATAAATACAAAAGCACTCCTATAAATAAGTGTTTGTATTGAAATAAATCTGTTGGGCATGATGTTTTTACAGACCAAAGTGATGGATTGCGAAAAATGTTGCAAGTTATTCAGTGAAGACGGCACACTTCAGGCAGAAGATTCAATGACTTTGACAAATCCTTCATCGTGTAGAGAGACAAACCTGCTCCAAGACCAGGTCCGAGACCTGGAGAGAGAACTGGCCCAAACTAAGCTCCAGATGGTAGAGGCCAAGTGCAGAATACAGGCAAGCCTATATATATTTATAACCTACATAAAAAAATCCTGGTTAGCAACTGTGGTTTTGGGAATTGCTCCCCACAGCATAAGGATTTATTGAATTAACTTCAGATATTGGACCATCTTACAGGAACTGGAGCACCAGAATGGAGCACTGGTGACTGACCTCCAAGCAGCCAAGAATGGCTGGCTGAAGAAGACCCTGGGTTCCCTGAAAATTACCAGCAGTGGCTTACAGAATTCCGTGCCCCGGGACGAGATCCTGGCGCCAATCAGCAGCTCACGAACTGGGTGGATGAGCACCAGGAGAGTCTCCTGGGCCCTGAAAGAGAGCAAGAGAGCTCAGGTGTGAGCTCCACCTAGAACAGGAGGCCACAGGAGAACCACAACAGCCACGACATGGAGCTGCAGTGAACTGCTGCTGGAGCTTGGACATTTCCATTAAAGGGATTGCTAAGGAAATACTGCTGTTAGGAGATCAGTCCTGAACACTCTCATTCCTTAAGTTTCAGAGGCAGTTGCCTAACTATTCCTTCAGCAGACACACACCCTGGGGGGTATTTCAAGTAGGCCTACATGGTTTAGTGACTGACCGGGATTAGTGACTGACCAGGATAAGGGATCTCAGAGTAAGTGGTAAACCTGCCAACAGAAAAAGCTCTTTTTGTTGTGCTGAGGGAGAGAGACCATTTCCGAATTCTACTTTACCAAATAACTCCTTAATTCCACTTTGACTTTATTTACTTTGGTTAATTACAAAACCCCATATTTGGCACACCCTCCACATCAGGGTGATCGGCAGGCATTCATTCAGGCCATATTCAGGGCACTTTCTGAGGAAAAGGCCAAAGAGACCCTTCTGATGAATTGTGGATGCTAATGATGAACATTTGCTGTTTCTGAAATGGCATACTGCTGGGCTACATATTGCTACAGCCCCAGTACACAGCACCATATACACTACTCCTATCCCAGTATGCAGCAGCAGCAGAAAAGGTCCACTACAATAACATCATCAGCACCTGATTAAGTAATTGACTGGCTCAAAGTCAGAAGCAATTGAGCCCTAATAGTTATTTTTCATGTATTGTATACCACACACTACTTTCTGCAGATATCAGCATATGAGTAGTATGTATTAGGCAGGCAGAAGGCAATTTCAGAAACGTCAATTTTCACACTGGTGGTAGCAGCTTATGTTAAGCTACTTGTAATTACAAACTTTTTATATGTGCCAATGATTCTATGACTTATGTGCAGTATTTATTATTACTGAGTGTTTAAACAAAATAAAAGCTTCATATGATTTTATGACCACAGTAAAAAATATGAAATTTTTGATTTATGAAAATGTTAAAAACTACTATGTGGATACTGTATTAAAGGGATACGCCACTGTTTCGGCCAATTTACTCATTTTCCACCTCCCCTAGAGTCAAACAACCTTCAGTTCATGCAGTCTTTGTCTCTTTGTCTGACGGTAGTGTTCGTAACTTCAGGTTAGCATATATCATTGGATCCTTTGGTTTCTACTAGCATCTCACCCATTAGCATCTTGCTTAAAATTGTCTATAGAATTCCAGTATTTTTCCAGTTCAAAACTTGACTCTTCTGTAGTTACAAGACTGACAGAAAATTACATGTGATTCTATGGGCACTTTTAAGCAAGATGCCAATCGGTGAGATGCTGAGGTGGTAACCAATGATATATGCTAACCTGATGCTACAAACAATACCTTCAGACTGAGACATCGGCTGGATGAACTGACAAATAGTAAAATTCAATTGCTTAACTCTAGGGGAGGTGGAAAACGAGTAAACTGGCTCAAACGGTGGCATATGCCTTTAAGCACAAACACTGATAGGTCAGGTCAAAGCCTCCACGTGCCACACAGAAGAGCTAGTTCATACACAAGACAATTGAGTTATTTTTGACTTTTGCTCATATACTCCTCACCACTGTCTCAATGTAATGGCTGCAGTAAATGTTTCTCACATCCTCCGCCACTAAGGGACAGGCCTCATCCACCTTGGTCATGAACACAAGCTGAGGAATACCTGTTACAAACAGTCTAGACTAAATAATTTTAAAAAATGGAGATTTATCCATTATGCAAGTAACCTTGCTGGATGTATGAAAATCTAGTTGTAGCAATATTAGGGATGAAATCTCCAGACAGTTGTGAGAAATTTATCAGTGCCCTCTTGTGTTGGTCTTGAGTAAAGCAGCTGGAATAAATGGCAGCTCAGTGCATCACTGACCCAGCTGGTTGGCCTTCCTACGGAAAGCGGCAAATTTCTCAATCTTTAGCTCAAAGCAGAAAGCAACGTCTTACATCATCCAACATCTGTACCTCAATTTTATTTTATTTATACAGCGCCTTTTACAATAGTATTGTGGCGCTTCACAGAAGGAGCACCCAAGAGCAACAGGGGCAAGGAAAAACTCCCTTATGTTCAGTTAATCTAGGAAGAAACCTTGGGCAGATCCACGACTCAAGGGTCTGACCCAACTGCCGGGGGTCATGCAGAAGAATTACAATCAGTGGTAACCATGACCAACTACAAGTTGCCTATGGTTTTAGCTGAGGTTTGTAACAGTTCATAATGGAGTGTTATCCTACTTTACATTATATGGTAGTCAGTCTATAGGTGGTTATCAGGAATTATGGCTGGACAATGTAGCAGTGGCCAGACATAGTGTAAAACTCAAAGGAGTGAGATGGGTCATGGGGATAACAGTAAGGGTCCATTTGACAGTGCCATTGTGAGAGGGGGGGGGGGGGGGGGTCACAAAGCCTCAAGGAAGGGGAGACAGGCCTAGCATGGGCGTCCAGACAGGGCCTCCATGATGGAGGGTGGTCCTGACATGGGCCTCCCTTAGTGTTGGTTGTAGTCCACTCAGGAGGGGAGGGGAGGAGTCCACCGGAATGAGGCAGGGATGACACTTAGCAGAGATAATTGTGGACAGAGGAAAAAAGGTAATTAGGCCGGGTTCTCACATCAGAGAGCAAATGTGTAATTTGGGCATACATATATATATATACATACACATACACACACACTCACAAATACACATACGCACACATATATAAATATATATATAAAAAAAAAATATATATATATATATATACACACACATATATACATACATATACACATATACATACAGTTGTACGGCATGACACATGAAGCTTTTGTGGCGGCACTAGGCTATAGCAGCATAACTAAGGTATGATGTGTGGCAACCCAGCACCACTGCAGGGATGGTCAGTGGCCGCCATACCTCGCAACTGGGGGCACAGCAGAGGCAGTCCCTCCCAAAAGACCCATGAGAAGTGATGATTTGCCACGCACCATCCCTAATATGGGAAACAGTAAAGAGGAAGGTTTTAAGCCTAGACTTAAAGGTATTGAGTGTGTCCGCTTGTCGAATGTGGGGGGGGGAGATTATTCCACAGGAGGGGTGCATGGCAACAAAAGGCTCTTCCTCCTATCGAAGATTTTGATATTCTTGGGATTACAAGGAGACCAGCATTTTGAGATCTTAGGGTTCTAGAGGGTAGTAAGGGACAAGTAAGTCTTTAATATATTAGTTGTAGGTTTTTGATACAGGTAATACTACACCCAGAGAACAGAGCATTGCAGTAATCGAGCCTGGAAGTAATAAATGCGTGTATTAATTTTTCAGCATCCTCAAAGGATAGGAACTATTTCGTTCAGCATTTAAGCCTTCTTCCAGCCCCATGGTGTCGCACAGTACAACTGTCAGGGGCTTTCCACTGTGGCCCCCTCTGACAGTGTAGGTGCGGAACAGATAGATATGAAACAGCCCATCCAAGGTGTATTTTTATCACGCAAACATCCACTGACAGGTGTTTTTATGTCAAAGCTGATATTTACATTCAAGATGTGCAGTCTGTCTCCACTGAGAGTCAGCTGAGATGTTCACTGTGTGTTTTGTTTAAACAAGTTATGTGCAGTAGTTTTAGGTTAAGTGCAGTAGTTTTAGGTCCTGTCCAAAGACAGGAATAGAACGTGACATTATTTACATTTACATTTATGCATTTAGCAGATGCTTTTATCCAAAGCAACTTACATATTTTGTTAACTACCAATTACATCAGGGCCAGTCTCCCTTAGAGCAACTTAGGGCTAAGTGCCTTGCTCAAGGGCACAATGGTGGCAGCCAGGATTCAAACCCACAAAATGCAGGCTACTTGCATGCTAACCAGGTTTCTTAACCATTGCGCCACCACCGCCCCTTTTATATTGTGTCAAAAATACTTAAACACCTATTGTCCAGATATGCACTGAAGTTAGTATGCTAATCAAGTGTAGGGCCTTATTGGGGCCTGGTTGTTATACCCATGAACACTGGCTTTGTATATCAGACTAAGTTTGGCATGGCCAAACATAGTGCAGATCTTCTTCTCCTGATCTTTGCTCAGATTGGATGTTATAGGGCTCATTATGGTCCTAGTGATAGAGATACCTAGGATGGACAAACATTGGCAGAGGAGAGGTTAATAAAAATCAACAATTATCCTACTGCAAACACGAGGATTACTCTTAGACTAAGCACATGGAATTTCTAATTCCTTTTTTAATAACTGCACTGACAAACATTTAAACTTTTTATTCAGTGCAAATCTGTAACTACACGAAAGCAGGAAATGTGCCAGTCACTGTTACTTATGCAAAACAGTCAGCTGGAAATCTACGCATTTATGATTGCACTAACTAAAACTTTTGCCAACAAGGCCTATTCTATTCAGGTTGCGTGACTATAGCATTTACACGTCATTTTACAGAATTAATAACTAAGTTAGAATCTGTAAATCTCTGTTACCATGAGCATGTTATGAAGATTGTAAAACCCTTAATAGGTCTTATAATTTGGTTAAAAAACCTGAGGCACAGCGTCGACTGTGCGTTTCAATATTGTAACACTTCCAGAGTCCAGGAAAGCTTACTCGTTTATATGAAAAATAACGGCCTATTTGGTCAGCGTTTGCATTTCCAAGGATGGTGGGGTTAAAATTTAAAAAATCAAAACTGAACAGGGATTAATGGGAATGCCATGCATTTCTTGCTTTCACTTTCTGAGAATCGGAACCAATAAACATTTTGTTAGCTGCTGTGAGGGGTTCAATGAAAATGGCAAAGACGGGAAGACAAGAGTGGGCATTCTTGTCTGGTCCCCTGGCGCGATGTGAAACTTGGTGAGGTGATTCAGTCAGTGGTAATGGTGGCTCTAGGTGATGTGTACAGTGTACCAGTGTATGAATGAGTCCAAACCCAAATTGGTGGAGAGTGTTGAATAAAAGCTTCAAAAGTGAAATGATTATAGTTTTTTGTTGGGTTTGTTGTGATATACTAATAAGAGGCATTGAGTGGAGTGATTCATAGTTGGTTCCTAATGCAAGGTGGCTGGTAGATACATTGTATATCACCACCAATGTATTTTCTGGTTACAAAACCTATGTTTTCAGATTTAACAGTCAAGAATTCTCATCTCGTTTTACAACTTTTTAGTTTAAACAGAAATAGAGATTGTTGTGTTAGCTCTGCCATTTTAATTTTTTTTTGTTTTCAGTTTCAAAGCACCTTGTCACACATGCCTTCACTTGGACTGGCTATTATGAAAAATTGCCTGGATTTGTCACCCAACATTTGCTGAATATGGCTGAAATTGACGTTATAGGGTTCAATGACCTCAGCTTGACCTTGGAATTCCAATGGCACCTCATTTTCTTAAATTAGGTGTATGGTTCAAAAGTTGGATGCAACTCCAACTTTGACTGATATGTGGCACTAGAACGCTTGACATGATACTTTGCTGCTAGACCCCCAACAAGGTTTTTAGCTTACATGTTAGCTCAGTGCAACTGCTTCCACATAAAATTCAATTCATTAAATTTTATTTATGCAGCACCTTTTACAATAGTATTGTCTCACAGCACTTTACAGAAGGAGCACCCAAGAGCAATAGGGGCAAGGGAAAGCTCCCTTATGTTTGTATGTCCATAGGTGGTTATCAGGAATTATGGTTGGACAGTGTAGTAGTGGCCAGACATATTGTTAAACTCAAGGAGTAAGATGGGTCATGGGGATAACAATAAGGGTCCATTTGACAGTGCCATTGTGAGGGGGGTCAGTCACAAAGCAGACAAAATTAATGTTTGTGCACACACCATCTTCAGGACATTCAACATTAAACAGGTAGTGGTGGGTGACCCTAGGTCAAATTATTAAATGTTGAATATCATAAAGACGGTTTGTGCACAAATGGTAATTTTGCTTGCACAAACGAAGCACAAACGATTCCGACCATTTTAGAGTCATTTGGATGTTTATGGGGTGCTGGGTGACCCCAGGTCAAACGATTAAATGTTGAATATCATAAAGACGATTTGTGCACAAATGTAAATTTTGCCTGCACAATCGTGCACAAACGATTCCAACCATTTTGGAGTCATTTGGATGTTGATGGGGTGCTGGGTGACCCCAGGTCACCAACCTGTTTAATGTTGAATATCATGAAGACGGTGTGTGCAAAAACATAAATTTTTTGTCTACACAATCATGCACAAACGAAGCACAAATGATTCTAATCCTTTTTTAGTCATTTGGATGTTGATGGGGTGCTGAGTGACTCCAGGTCAAGTAATTACATGTTAAATATCATAAAGATGGTTTGTGCACAAATCTTAATTTTGTATTCTGCATACTCAAATTGCTGTGTGAGGGACTCCGTTGCGGCCCTCCTGGATCTCTTCTTGTTCTCTCTGTCTTTCAGAGCACTGGCTGGAAGGCCATTATCCTACTGCAGACACCTTCCCATTCATCAGTGTATTCTGTATACCCCAGGCGCCACATGCCCACCAAATATCTGCCAATGGGACATTCTGTCTCAGCCAATGGGATATTCTGTCCTGGCCAATAGTCCATTGCGGTTAGGCACTTGAATTGTACCTTGCCATCTTTTTTCCTCCAATACCTTCTTACAAATCCATCAGTAGAGCTGTTCCTCCAGTAAGTCCATGTCCTGTTATAATTACCGTCAAACCTTCCAATGTTCATGATGGCTTGTCTTTTGGCCCACAGCATTTCCTCACATAGTATTCAGGTCTTCCTCTCTTCTAAAATCGGTGAGCCTGGTTTTATTGGCCATTCCTTGTGTCAGCACTCTGCCACTTGTACCTCCCCTGCCAACTCCCCATGTTCCATATGAAGTCATACAGGGATCTGTATTGATCACATTTACTGGCTCTCTGTGGATTCTTGCAGATGCATGTGTTTTGTCTCTTCCTTTTGTGGATCTCGGCATCCTCTGATCTTCACGGTGCTGGCACAATGTACACATTGGGACTTGCTTGTGAACACATATAACAATTGCTTTGCAGGTTACTCTTGGCAGTGTATTCTGTACACTTGTACCAGGTATTTCCGTCCCTCTTTGATTTCCAATCATCCGCTGTCTGTGTCCTCATTAGTTCATCTTGTTTATCCTTTTCTTTCTTGTGCTTTTTCGTTGTTTACCAATGTTATTGCTCGTTTTTTTCTTTCTGTAAGGCCTTCCTCTGTGTTCTCCTTTTTTCTTTTTCTGGAGTAATTTTTATGTAACACTTTAGATTAGGGTACACATATTCACCATTAACTATCAGCTTATTAAAATGAAAAATAGTAACATACTAGCCATTTGTTAGCCATTACAAGTCACTTATTAACACCTTATTCTGCATGACATTATTCTACCCATAATAGACCATTAACTAAGAATTTCTGCAATATAAATTCCTAATTACTGTTTATTCATAGTTAGTAAGTTAGTTGTTAGGATCTTATTAGGATCTTAATGTACTTTGGTTAGTATGGGCTTTTATGGGCAATAGTACAACAGGAACAGTTATCCTCCTTCAATAATATTCAGAAAAGATGGTCTATTCATAGGAACAAAGCCCAAAACTACAATAGTGTCCAAATAAGTCCTAATTACATATTTTTGGTTGGGAATAACTATTCCTGTTGTACTAGCACCTTATAAGCCCCTTACTGAGCAAAGCATATTGAGATCATTATTCATATACAACAACTAGCTTACTTACTATGAATAAGCAGTAATTAGGTGTTTATATTGGAGAAATTCTAGTTAATGTTTTATTTTATTTTATTTTATTTTTATTTATTTATACAGCGCCTTTTACAATAGTATTGTCTTGTGCCGCTTCACAGAAGGAGCACCCAAGAGCAACAGGGGCAAGGAAAAATTCCCTTATGTTAATCTAGTTTGAACGACTCAAGGGGCTGACCCAACTGCCAGGAGTCATGCAGAAAAATTACAGTAGTAATGACAGACTACAAGTTGCCTATGGTTTTAGCTAAGGTTCATAATAGTTCATAATGGATTATTATCCCACTTTACATTATATGGTAGTCAGACTATAGGTGGTTATCAGGAATTATCCCATCACAGTGGACCTTCCTGGGTGCCGATGCTGGGCCCGACTCCCCTTCCTGAGGCTTTGTGATTGACTCCCCCTCACAATGGCACTGTCAAATGGACCCTTACTGTTACCCTCATGACCCATCTCATTCCTTTGAGTTTGTCACTATGCCTGGCCGCTGCTACATTGTCCAGCCATAATTCCTGATAACCACCTGACTGACTACCATGTAATGTAAAAGTGGGATAATACTCTATTATGAACTATTATGAACCTTAGCTAAAACCATAGGCAACTTATAGTCTGTCATGGTTACTACTGATTGTAATTTTTCTCCATGACCCCTGGCAGTTGGGTTAGCCCCTTGAGTCGTGGATCTGCCCAAGGTTTCTTCCTAGATTAACTGAACATAAGGGAGTTTTTCCTTGCCCCTGTTGCTCTTGGGTGCTCCTTCTGTGAAGCGCCATGAGACAATACTATTGTAAAAGGCGCTGTATAAATAAAAAAACTGAACTGAATTATGGCTGGACAATGTAGGAGCTGCCAGACATAGTGTCAAACTCAAAGGAGTGAGATGGGTCATGGGGGTAACAGTAAGGGTCCATTTGACAGTGCCATTATGAGGGGGGAGGGGCAGTAACAGAGCCTCAAGGAAGGGGAAGGGCCTCTATGATGGAGAGTCAGTCCTGACATGGGCCTCCCTTAGTGTTGGTTGTAGTCCACTCAGGAGGGGAGGGTGAGAGGAGTCTGCCGGAATGAGGCAGGGATGACAATCAGCAGAGATGATTGTGGACAGAGGAAGAAAGTGAATTAGGCCAGGTTCACACATCAGAGAGCAAATGTGTAATTTGGGCATACATATATATATGTGAATGTATATACACACATACACACACACACACACATACAGATACATACATATATACGTATATATACACACATATAAAGACACACACACATATATATAGATATTGAGAGAGAGAAAGAGAGTTGTACGGCATGACACATGAAGCTTTTGTGGCGGCACTAGGCTATAGCAGCATAACTAGATGAACACATCTTGGACACACCTTGGCTATGTTGGATTTCTTGGCTTTCAGTGTCCCATTCGCTCGTTACACCATTCCTTGACTCTGGGGTGATAGACACGTCCCAATCTTTTCTGGAATCTTAAAACCTGAAGGATCCTTTCCCATGTTTTTTTTTTCTGTGAAGGCCTTGCCATTGTCTGATGATATCATGTCTGGGATCCCAAACCTTGGGATGACATCTCTAGTTAGGAACTTGAACACTGTGTTTGCCTCCTGTTTTGGAGTAGGGCAGGCCTCCACTCACCTTGAGAATCACCATCAGATACAGCTATTTATACCGTACAGTTATTTTCCCACTCTTTTTGTCATTTTTGTCTTTTTGTATAGTTCTAAAAGCCACCAGCAGAAGCCACCTGCAGAATTATTTTGATAGTCCATTTTGGGAATGAGCAGTGCCCTCCACGCATGCGGGTTGTTTCAGGACTTCCATCCACTTCCATTCCATGTTCATTTATACTCTTGACACATCTTTTGTGTCTTACAGTCTTACAGATTTGCCCCTATGAGTTATACACGTCAACACACATATATACTGTTTGCAGATGTTTGGAGTCTGAATTCCTTCTTTAACATAATAGTTTGTGTAATCAAGCACAAGGGGTGAAGATATACTGGCAGACTAAAATAGTTTACATACTATGAGCCTAATAGGGCTACATGCCCACCAAGTTTTATTAGTCTCATGTGTCAGTGTCCCTGAAACTGTTTCCCTGAAATTTTCTTCCCCCCAAAAACAGCCAAATTGACAAATTGTTGTTTCTCACAAGGGTGGTTAAGGACTCCTTGAGATCTATGTGCCAGTAAAATTTTCTTGCAGGGGCACCAGCACTCACAAGAACAGTTGCACAGTTCTTGCTGGGGACCAAAATAGCTTAGGATATATAAGCCCAGAGAAGATCTATGCCCAGTGAGTTCGAAATGACCTAGTGTGAAGTGCCCAGTGTACTGATGGTTATTGCTCCAGAGTAGCTGTTGCTGTTGCTATCTGCCTCCCACTGTCTGACTCCCACCACCAACTCCCCACGAGTTTTCTATGTCTCTCATAAGTGTACAAGTGCCCTGTACATGGATCTGACAGCAACTGTTCAAATGAACAAGGACATGACAAAGACCATCTTGGTGATGCATGCACTAACTGGAACTGACAGCGACTTATGAACTAGAGAAGAAGCTGGCAGTTAAGACCCTTCAAACTATCAACGCCTGACAGTTTGTCCATCATTGAGCCTGAAGCTGATCTTGATGAAGCCTGTAGCTCAGCAACTGCCTTTCTGATTACCTGTTTTGGCAGGACATATGCAGACTGTAAATCAAGGACTGAATGCGGTCTCAAAATGTGAAAGAAGAAAACTGGAGCTGGAACATCTATCAAGCTCAGTAGCCTACCACCTACAACTGAGGCAGCTACAGAAAACATTAAAAGATCACACTACTAGTCACACACTGGCTGACTGCAATGTCTGGCATACCAACAGTGCAAAGGATCATGGATGGGAGCAAGATGGCTGTCCTTAAGCCTCATACCATTGCACCTGGGACAAATTTCGCTCCTGATGACATCCTAGTAGCACATTGTGGATGTGAGAAATCTGCTTGCAAGGGTGCAAACTGCAAGTGCAGCCTTATAGGCTGTACAGTGTTCTGTGCTTGTGAGTGGATTTATGTCTCAAACCACCAACCAAAAGATCAAATGTGGGAAATGAATGTGATGATAAATAGGCTCACAATTCCAGCTTTAATTATTATATAATAATTAAGCTTTAATCATTATATAATAATTAATATATATATATATATTATTAAATAATATTTTTAGTAATGTATATATATATATATATATATTCATAGAAGTGTTGATGAGTTTGTTCTTCTTTAAGATGGAATTTCTTGCTGCACATTTCAAGAATTGTGATTAAATAGGTATACCTTGATATTCATCATTTAAACCTTGCTGTGTCTCTGCTACATACCTCTTGCGGGGAAATAGGAAATGATATAACATTAATTCCAATTAGTTATCTTTTAACTGAAGTGAGGATTTTACTGAAGATGTTATTAGATAGATGTAGATAGATGTATTATAAATACATTGAACATTCCAGAGAACTTCTACATTGGCAGTAAAGGTTAGTAAAGACATGCTCGTGGTTGTAAAAAACAAAAAAAACTTCATTCTTGTTGTAGTGGGATACAGTGGCAGGTTATTTGACAGGTAAGGACATGACTTTGAATGATTTCAGTGAAGTTTGAAAGAAGTGCAACAACCCAAAAACTAGAGGTCCTGTGTTTCAGTGTGTTGGGAATCGCTGACGGAAATGTGCTCTCAAGAAAAATCAGCAATTTTCCATTATTTGCCTGTCAATAGGTGGCGCTAATACAGATGGATGTATGAGAGCTTGTTGATGATGGTTCTTGAGTTATTCTATGAAAACTGTATTCAGGATCAAATAGGTACAGAATCAAATGCTACTACTCTTTAAAACTCAAGTGGATCTGCATGCCCAATGAATTTCACAATGCCTGGTGTTTCAGTGACCTGGGGACAGACTCGCGAAAATCACTGAAAAAAAAAAAGCTAGTTATAACATTAACTTCGTGGTAAAATGTAGCTCTAATACTGCAAATGAACCAGCGTATATTTGCAATGTGGTGCGAGTCTACTTTCACTTTTCCGGTTGAAATGCCCAGAGTCCCATGGTTGATGGCCCATGGCTACGATTGTGAATGTGCATGTTTTCTTACTTCCACCTGCACACTGTAAGTTGCCTTGTGATTTCCAAATAGCCTACTGGTTTACTTGACTGAATTGTCAGGAGTCAAACTACGTCCTCTTTGCTCTTCGAAATGCAATGTAACTTGCAGTCATTACAGTTAAGGAAAATATAATCTGTTATTTCTCCAAATCGTATGTAACACATATGCCTATCCTTATTATAAATGACATGAACATATAAGCATATTTTCAAGACATTAAACAGCTATGAAAGGTATAAAAAAGCTATAAAGTCTGCTGTGTTGTTCAGAGCTAACATTTTCCATAGAAATGTATGAGTACAATTTTGCAATTAATTCTGATTAACTACATAATTTTAATATTCTTTTATTAATGTTCAGTTGATTATTTGCACAGAAGGTAAAGTCAACACTGACATTTTATTCAAATGAAATATCTTACAAAATATAATCATTATTTATAGTTTAATCACAGGCTTTCATAAAGAAATGAGAAATAACCAGAACACAAGTGCTACTTTTGTTAAAGTTATTCAGTCAAACAGCCCCAAAGCTTATGATGAATCTAATTTAAACTGTATTTAAACAACCATGCAAGTGTTGAAATCTTCCTACAGGAGTCCATCAAATATTCCAAGAAAATCTTCAAATTCTGTGGAGTCATCACTCACAAAGCTGAAATTGTGCATGAATTAACTGTAAATGTCTTGTTTCTTGTCTAAATTCCCCAATTTTAAATACTCCAACCACAGTTACCTGCATTTGATGCCTTCTTCACTATTATTCTTTGTAAAGAGATTGTCCATTCCATAGTGGCTGTTATTGACAAGATTCTGTAAGAGAAGTGATTTGTATTGATCATATACTGCTAAAAATGACATGCCATTATATTATAGTAACATTTTAAACAATATGTCCATGAAAAAAAAAATATTTACAAAATGTTTGCAGACTAAGTTTAATATCACATCTGCATAGCATACAACACAAACGTTTGCTTAATAATATAACTTATCCACTTGTCTCTTCAGAATTCCCCATAGGTGTTCGATTGGGTTCAGATCAGGTGGCATGCTTGGCCACTGAATCACTCTCACCCTATTCCTCTTCAGAAAGCCAACAGTGGCCTTAGATGTGTGTTTAGGATCATTGTCATGTTGGAAAAGTGCACCACGACCAAGTGCACGGAGTGATGGTAGCATTTTCTTTTTCAGTATAGACCAATACATCTCTGAATTCATGATGCCATCAATGAAATGCAGCTCCCAAACACCAGCAGCACTCATGCAGCCCCACATAAGGACACTGCCACCACCATGCTTCACTGTTGGCACCATGCATTTTTCTTTATATTCCTCACCTTTGCGACACCATACAGTTTTGAAGCCATCAGTTCCAAAAACATTAATTTTGGCCTCATCACTCCACAATACAGAGTCAGAGTCAGTAGCCTTCATCTTTGTCAGCATGGGCCCTGGCAAACTCTAGGCGGGCTTTTTTGTGCCTGGGCTTTAGGAGAGGCTTCCTTTGTGGACGGCATCCATGTATGCCATTCCTCTGCAGTGTATGGTGTATTGTGTCACGGGAAGCAGTCACCCCCGTTTGGCTTTCTACTTCTTTAGCTAACTGTAGTGAACTTGTGTGCCGATTTTCTTCAACCCTTCTCATTAGAAGACATTCCTGTCGAGGTGTTAACTTCTGTGGACGACCAGGAAATGTCTGTGACATGGTCGCAGTCCATTTTTCTTAAATCTTTGTACCACTTTTGCTACAGTATTCTGACTAATAAGTAAAGCTTGGCTGATCTTCTTGTAGCCTTTACCTTTCTGGTGTAAGGAAATAATTTTCTTTCTCAGGTCTTGTGTTTCTCTTCCATGTGGTGCCATTGCTGACAGCAGGAAATGGGGAGGTGTTTTCTTAGAGTAACGTCCTTTTATAGTCAACTATCTGCTGGACTAATTAAATAATTAGACTCACCTGTGGTTGAATTCTTCTAAAATCTTGCTTTGCCCTGAGACTTTCAGTGGGGTGTACTCATTTTTGCTCCCCCCTAATTTGAGTAAAACTGAAAAATATGTAATGTGTATCTGTAAGTTATATTATTACGTAAACTTTTGTGTTGTATGTTACACAGATGTGATATTAAAGTTAGTCTGCGAAAATTTTTGAAATATTTTTTTGTTTTCATGGACATATTGTTTAGAATGTTACTTTTCAAAGGGGGTGCACTAATTTATGCTGAGCACTGTATATATATATATATACTGTAGCTCTTCAGAGAGCTGCAATATGTTCCGCTGATTTTAAATGCTGCTTCCCAATGTTCAGAGGTCCAAAATGTAGCAGGATAAACTGCTTTTGCAGCAAGGTGATCAGCCTCTCCTTGCCCTGCCCCTACTTGGAGCCCTTTCTTTTTTACAGTCATCTAATTACTAGGTATTTATCTGGTCACAATGTGGTAAATTCAAGAAATTACATGCTAGCTACATGCTACATGCTAGAGACTATAAAAACTACATAGAAATACCTTAACAATTACTAAAAAAAACTATTCTCCATTAAGAGGTAATTACTACTTGAATTGTGACGGTAATTACAGGGAAATTATAACCCTATTACCACATAAAAAGAGAAATTATGACCCAGCTACCTAGTACCATCATCCAGTATCTCACCTATTCAGCTACTTACCATGTAATAGTGTTGTTTTGGTCGGTTTGTTTTGGTTTGGTTCAGTCACTAATTGCCTCCCCACGACTCATAACATATTACTCATATTCCACTATCTCTTGTTTTCACTCAACTATGTACACAAGTGGCCATTAGTTTTCTTCAGTACATACCCTTCATACTACATTTAACCATGTAATAGGGTGGCCTATTAATTTTCTTGATTTCAGTATCTGTACCCTCATTTGATACACACACATACACATATATTCTGCTGATAGATACTCAGCTCCATGTGAGACAGATGCATTTAGTTCTTTAAACTATTACTCACTTTCAAACCAAATAAGTGGAGAGTAGGTCAACACTTACTAGTAACAAACAATCGGAACATGCTTCCAACAACATCCATACATGTTCTGTTGAAATTACAAGAGAGAGCATCTGTGAAAAATGGACCATGCAGCCCACCTTCACATGCAGGGTGGTGACCAAAGACACCACAAACGATATGGTGCAAAGAATGGTGTATTTACAGTATGCAAAAAAAGTGTGCCAGCAAACAAGTGGTTGTCAAAATCTAAGTAAACAATAGCAATAGCAACGAACACAACAATAAATACTCAGCCTCGCAGCAAGCTGCTACATTCACAATGCACTCGCCCAGCCAGGTGTAAGAATTTTATATAATTTTATATGATTTCTTGTTACTCCTTTCTGACTGTCAAATGAATAATCCTCATCTGTGTACTGTTCCAAGTAATGTGTCCAGCTAAGCCTGTACAAAATGTTCAGTCAACAACTTGTGTAGCATGATGGGGACCTTAGAGGTCGCCTTGACCAGTGATCATGTGTCGTATGCTAGGCAGGTGCAAGGCCTTGGTATGTTCATGTATGTTCCTGTTTAGGCGATGTGTGGTTTGTTCATTTAAACTCTTGAGTGTGTCCCTGAATTATGTACTTATGGAGTTTGGAGTATGGAGTTAGGATGATTCCAAGGGCCTGGCACCGATAGGGGCCCTAGAGAACATTTTAATATTATAATCAATGCTTGGGAGACCCAATTTAATTTTCTGTCATAGGGCCCAAAATTTCTAGCGGCGCCGTTGCCCCCAGCGGCGCCGTTGCTCTTACCCAAGACTGAAAAAGCATTAGTTTAACTACAGAAGCCTAATTGACTAATTGGCACCTACCACAATGAGTAGGGCAGGGGCTAAAAACAGTAGGTCACAATAGGTCATCTTAAATACAACAGAATACATTAAAGACCTTACAATAAGTGATTATTTTGTAACATTATTATACAGACATAATTAAATAATCACAATATTAATTCATTCAATTCTCATGTGCAAAACATAACATGACTCCCACGCTAGTGACTTCCCCCTATCTCAATTAGGGAATAAAATACTACTCTAAATGTGGCTCGTGTTCCCTGGGGAAAGGAAAGTTTACAGGACTAGGAAGTAGGTGTCGTCAGTGTGTGTTTGTTTTCGCGAGTGACATGAATGGGTTAACAGCGTAGAATGGATTATGGATCAGTACCTCACCGACCGCTAAGATGTTGAAAGGAAAATGGGAGAGTGACAGAAAATTTTGTGCGTAACGATCGTGAAATGGAATCAGGACGCGGTTGCCGGCACCGCGCGTAACCATTACCGGTTAGTGCGTGAGTGCACGTATGCAAGAGTGCGTGTTGGTGTGCGCAAGGAAAGGTAGTCAGTTTAAATGTCGCGGGTAGTGTCAGCCGTGTTTTGGAAGAGGGACTGCCTTTTCACAGCATCTGAGGACATGTAAGACACACACACTCAAGCACATACACTCTGCTGAGAGATGCCCAGCTCCATGTGAGACAGACACATCTAGTTCTTTAAACTATTACTCACTTTCAAACCAAACAAATGGAGAGTAGGTAAACACTTATTAGTAGCATAAACAATAACAACATGCTTTCAACAAGAGAGGGCATCTGAGGACATGTACGACACACACACACACACATATTCTTCCACGCACTCTCTCACATCCACCTGTGCGTATTTGTTGTTGTTTTCCACTATTTTTTGTCAACTAGGCTAGTTAACGTTTCGTTTAGGGTAAGCCTATATGCTGAAACTTACTGTTATGGTGGACAATGCAAGCTTCTTAAAAACAATCAAAGCAATTGTTCATTACTAGACACTTTACTAGCCTACTTTATTTCATTTGAATCTACATTGCTAATGTGTTCATCTAACCTCAAGTTTGAATGTTAATGACATGGGTAAAAACGTGTGACCATTAATCAACATTGTTTGTTTTAATGTATGTGTTATGTATTTCACGTTATCAGCTACAAGTGAATTACTTTGGTAGCCACAGGAGCTGATGCAGCATGAATTCAATGCTGCATGGGTAGTTAAGGCTACATTACATTTATGCATTTAGCAGACACTTTTATCCAAAGTGACTTACAAAAGAGGATAACATTCAAGCTACAACACAATGAAAGAAACAAGAGTGCAACATAAAAAATTGCACTATTTTAAGTTGAAAGTGCAATAGTGTAATAAAAGTGCAGTATAAAAGAGAGATTATGAATAAGAGGTTAAGTGCATTCCTGGTATTCAGAATTCAAGCCAGGAGATATTCTTGGAAGAGCTGGGTCTTCAAGAGTTTCTTGAAGGTGGAGAGGGTATCTGCTGATCTGGTAGCGCTTGGAAGGTCATTCCACCAGTAATATTTTAATGTTATAATCCTCCATTGGAGAAACTAGATGCCAAGGCAAACCTTAATTGAAATCTCATAGGATAACTTCTCTAATCATAACATGTTGTGTTTCTCATGTTATTTTTTAATAAACGCAGAACAAAAGAGACAGACTTTTGATCATGACGTGACAACATGACGTGGTGAGCCTGTCCCACTAATCCTGACCAGTAGGACGAGGCTATGGCGGCCAGGCCAGCTGCCAAATGGTTCCTTCAGCATTTACCTGAACTTCCAAACTTTGCGAGATAAGCTTTTTTCCACACAGAAAAGGACTTAAGCGTTGGTGGAATGGAAAAGAGACCAATCATACTTAGGAAGAAACTGTTAATACTATCTGAACAATTGAGATTTTCTTTCACAGCCCAGTTTCATCTTATTTTATTTGAAAATAGTCATATTTAACCTGGTAACATCGCACAATAGTTAGAATGGTTGGAATGGAAAAATAAATAATCTTAGTGATAATGCACAATTTCATGTTACTTGCTTGGAAAATAGGCATGTTTAACCTGGCAACATTGCACAAAATACATGGAAAAAGTTAAGATTTGATGGATTGGAAAAGGAATCTTAGTGCAATTACTTGGCAAGAAGGTGTTAATACTATGGGAACATCTTAATTACTTGGAAAATAGTCACATTCAAACTGGTAAGATGGAAAAACATACATGTTAAAGGTTAGAATGGGTATCATGGAGAGGAATGTAATCTTGCCATGTAATTGCTTTGTAAAGGCCTTTTTAAGGTAAAGATAAAGACTTTCTTCTTTCCTTGTAAGTACACAGTTTTAAACAAAGTTATTACCAGCCTAAGCAGCACTGCACTATTACATGATAGTATTTGTAGTTGAAGTAGTTGAATAGGTGAGATACTGCATGATAGTATGATAGCATGATTTCTCTCTTTTTACATGGTAACTGGGTTATAATTAGCCTTTAATGCAGAATATTTTTTTAGTAATTGTTAAGGCATTTCTATGTAATTTGTTCTCTCTTTACTCTGTAGTTACAATAATTTTACTTTTGTTAGTTACCATGTAATTTCTTGAATCTATCACATTGTTGCCATGTAAATACCTAGTAATTAGGGTACTGTAAAAGGGTTACTGGACACCTGTGCTTTTATTGAAAATTAAAGTGGAGACAGTTGATGAGTGGCACACTAACGGATGTTTCTAGTTCAAATTGTGTTGAATTTAAATAATTTGGAAAGTATCTTATTTTGGCAGGTAGTCATCTAGATCTACTATCCTGCACTCATCGCTATAGGGATTTTTTTATGGTTCTCCAGAATGTTGTAATAATACATTCCATTAGACTTTGAATTAGGGTTGGGCGAGATCCATTTTTTCATAACGTGGTATATTTCACATACCATGGTATGTTGGTACTTCTTTTTAAAAAAATGTTATCATACTATATATTTGAGATATTCCATGCTCACATGCCATATTGTTCAATATTTTGTTTGTTGCACACTAATAGAGCTGCTCAAAAGCGCCATAAACCTAGAAACCCATCAACACAGTTAATCCATCAACCCAAACCAACAACAGTTACTGTTCAGCATCCAGAAGGCCAAGATAGAGGAATATTCAGTAATTCAGCCTAGATGTAATAATGGCATGAATTACTTTTTCCAGATTGTTGTAAGATTAAAAAAAAGGTTTAAGACGAGAGATAATTCTTAAAGGGGACATAGAATGGATGGATGGAGCATTGTACATTGTTGTATGATGTTAAAATAGAATATTTTCAACTTTAATTTATAAAAAATAAAATCAAATGCAATTTCACAAGCCCAATTAAAACATTATATTTAGGTTGAGTATTGAAATGGCTAAATGGTGTCCTCTTTGGCAACCACAATTGAACTACAATTGCTTTGTGGTATTTTACATCACATGTAAGATTTGTTCTAATACCCCATGTTTTAGTGGCTATTTCTGAATGACACTCGGGTTTCTGGCATGGAGTTTGGCATGAGGTGAGGCTAATTTGCCAGCTTGTACAATTTGCCACTTGTACAATTCACTGCTTCACAGTTTCTCATACCGGTATGAAAATGATGACAGTGAGAAGAAAAAAATGCACAGCAGTGTGAACCAACTCTGCCTTACTGATACACAACGAATTGTAAATTTCAAAATCTAGAAACCAAAAAAATTACTCACAGATGGCCATGTTTTGATGGTATCAGCACTACAGAAATAAATGAACACATTCATTCATGATTTACTGAAAGCATGCTGTTTTGATACAGCTTGATACATATCATATAATATTGATATATATAAATATTGATATATATCAGACTTACCATGGAGGAGCATTTATAATGTCTCTAATGGACATCTCTTTTCCAGAACATACTGATGTTAGATGACCTAGAAAACAGTTTAAGACACATGATACACATGATTTTTCATATTTGTTTTTTTCCCCGCAACCACCTGATTCATATCACACTAGCCCAAAAAAATATGTGTTAAATAACTTGAACTTAACTGTATAACAATGTGACCGCATCCATATCCTGGAGTAATATTACAGATTTCCGTACAGACTGTATCAAAAGAGTTTGATCAATAGCATCATAACTGTTCCCACAGGAGTTGCGATTTCACATTCCCAATGATGTGAAACGTAGCAGAAGGTACAGGTACATCTCAAGAAAATTAGAATGTTGATGAAAAGTTCATGTATTTCAGTAATTCAAATGCAAAACACGTACATTGTAGAAATACAAAGAGAAGTACATTCACATACACGCGTGATATATTTCAAGCCATTATTTGTGTTCATTTTAATAATTATCGCTCACATGCAGGAAAAGTACAGTCAGTAGTTAGCATAGTGAAAGACTACAATGTGTCCATGGTTTTGGCTGAGCATCATAATAATTTCAAAATATTGTCCCACAACATTATATGTTAGTCAAGCCAGAGGTGGTTGTCTGAAGTTCTAGCTGGACAGCCAGACATAATGTTAAAGGGAGTGAGATCTTGGGTGTAACACTGGGTTGTCCATGGAGTCGGTCGCAGGGCCTCTAGAAAGGTATAGTGCATGGCAACAACACCACTGCTGAGATGGTCAGTGACCACTACCCCACACAGCTGGAGGCAACAGCAGAGGCAGTCCTTCCCAAAGACACATGAGGAATGATGATTCACCGAAGCACAGTCTGTGGGGTCCTTATATTATTTTGGTATCACTGAGACTATTGCCTCTTTCCCGGAGGCAGTTCCCCTTTTTCAAGTGCATATGAGAATGAACTTTCCATGATGAGGCTAATAAGATCCAAAAAGGTTTTTATAAAACTCCATCTGTACCTGGGCTTTTACTATTCTTTAGATTTCCAATTGTCTTAATCTTGTCCTTATCTTTAATTTCCTGTTTAGTTATTTGCTTGTCAATAATCTCACCTGACGTATCATACATTTTAGGTAGTTTTATGGAATTGAGATATGAGTCTATAAAATCTGTATTGGTATCAATATCCTGATCTGAATAAAGATCTTTTGTCAGGGTTTCCCTGTTTTCGTTCCGTGTCTGGCTCCATCTGCTGGACACCTCTGGGCTTACCTATTGTTCCTCTGTGTTTTTTCTATACTATTATTATTGTCCCTCATTGGTTCCTGCTCCCCTTCCCACAATATTTATTCCTCATGGTTTCTTTGTTATGTCTCTGATTGTCTCCTGGTTTCCTGTAGTAATCCGGCTCAGTGAGTTACTTGTCCTGTCTGTCTTGCCTGCTCCTTGTTTTTGTCGTGTTTTTTGGACCTCCTGTCAAGAGGATTTATTTGTGCCTTTCGTCTCCTGTCTTCTCTGGATTTTTGTGTTTTGGATATTTTTGATGCTCTCAGCATTTTTTTCTGAAAAACCTGTGTGTAAAGACTGAATAAACCAACCCTGCGTTTGGGTCCAATTTTACTAGAATCCTGACAGTACAATAGCAACATGGACCCAGCAGAATCTGATCCTTTCCAGTTTGGACACCATGACCAAGACCATGGAGTCCATGGCAGCGGGCCTGTCTGACCTGGCTGAGCAGATCCACCTGTCCAGACCCTCCTCCTCCTCCAGCTCCAGTCACACCCTCCCCTTCACCGCAGCCAGTCCTCCATTCAGCTGAGCCGCGCCTGCCTCCTCCCGAACTTTATTCAGGTGAGCCTGGCTCTTGCCGTGCATTTGCGGAGGAGATGAGGAAGGTATTTGATCGGTCTAAACATGGCAGAGAGGCGGCTAGAGAGATCCTGCACCTCCGTCAAGGCCACAGGTCGGTTTCCGACTACGCTATTCAGTTCCGCACCCTGACCACTTCCAGTGGCTGGAACACCGAAGCCCTTTACGACACCTTCCTCAACGGTCTATCGGAGGATATTAAGGACGAGTTGGTGACCCAAGATCTCCCCGCTGGTTTTGATGCCCTTGTGGGTCTCGCTATCTGCATCGATGCCCGCTGGAGACAACACTTCTGCAACAGCCTTCCTGTCAGATCACCGAGGGGGTCCGCTGGGGCAAAGGCACCTCGTCCGACTGCAGACTGGACTTCATTACTATCGCCCACACCAGCTGCAGAGGAACCGATGCAGGTGGACCGGACCCGGTTATCAGAACAGAATTCGCTCTGGTGCCTGTTTGTACTGTGGTCAGCAAGGTCACCTAGTTTCAGGCTGCTCGCTAAAAGGCAGCGCTCACCAGTAGGGCGGGGAGTACTGGTGAGCGTGACCCCGATTATTCCCCCCTTATCTTCTCCTCGCAACCTGTTCCCTGCGGTACTGGAGTGGGGCCGAAAACGGCAGACCCTCCAGGTATTAATTGACTCTGAGCTGAGGGGAGCGCCTTTACTCCCTCTTCCAACCCGAGACCAAGGCCATGAATAAATACTTCTCTGAGTCATTGGCAGCAGGCATAATTCGCCCTTCCTCCTCGCCAGCAGGCACCGGCTTTTTCTTTGTCGGCAAGAAGGATGGCTCCCTTCGCCCCTGCATTGACTACCGGGGGTTAAATCAGATTACGGTATGGAACCGCTACCCCCTTCCTCTCATGTCTGCTGCCTTCGAGATGCTACAAGGGGCCACGGTGTTCAGTAAACTGGACCTCCGCAACGCCTACCACCTGGTCTGAATCAGAGAGGGAGACGAGTGGAAGACCACTTTTAACACCCCATCAGGCCATTATGAGTATCTTGTCCTCCCTTTTGGTTTAACCAATGCCCCTAGCGTTTTCCAAGCCTTAGTTAATGATGTCCTTAGGGACATGTTAAATAAGTTCATTTTTGTTTATTTAGATGACGTCCTTATCTTTTCTAAGTCCCTGCCTGAACATATCTCCCACGTCCGAAAAGTCCTTCAGCGTCTCCTGGAGAATCGACTCTTCGTGAAAGCTGAGAAATGTGAATTCCACCAAGATACCATCTCCTTTCTAGGCTTCATTGTCTCCACGGGGACCCTACAGATGGACTCCAGCAAGGTGCGTGCAGTGGTTGAGTGGCCCAAACCATCAACACGCAAGGAGTTGCAGCAGTTCCTTGGCTTTGCCAACTTCTATAGATGGTTCATCCAGAACTACAGCACACTGGTTGCCCCCCTGACAGCCCTCACGTCCTCTGCCTCCAAGTTTCAGTGGTCCGCTCCGGTCCCTGAAGGCTTGTTTCTCTGCCCCCATCCTCTGCCCCCATCCTCATGCAACCCGACCCCAACAGACAATTCATCGTGGAGGTGGATGCCTCTGATGTGGGTGTAGGGGCTGTTCTCTCCCAGCGATCCCCGAGGAGCACAAGATCCACCCATGTGCCTTCTTTTCTCACCACCTCTCTCCAACAGAGGCCAACTACGACATTGGGGACCGGTGAAGCTGGCCTTGGAGGAATGGAGGCACTGGTTGGAGGGGGGGGGGGGGCAGTCCCATTCCTGGTTTGGACCGACCATAAAAACCTAGAATACCTGCTCGCTGGTCCCTCTTTTTTTTCTAGGTCACCTCACCTATCGCCCCGGGTCAAAGAATGGCAAGCCTGACGCCCTCTCCCAAATTTTCAGTGGCTTGGAGGACCCCCCTGTCCCTACCACCATTCTCCCAGAGCGCTATCTTGTTGCGGCTGCCATGTTGGACGTGGAGGCCCAATCCCCTGGATCTACCCCCCGCCATTGTCCTGATAATTGTTTGTATGTCCCAGTCTCTGTTTGTCCACAGGTGTTGCAGTGGGGCCACTCTTCCCGCCTCTCCTGTCACCCTGGAGTCCGACGCACCCTGTCGTTCATCAGACAACGTTTCTGATGGTCCTCCTTGGGGAAGGACGTCCACAAGTTTGTCTCCTCCTGCCCTATTTGTGCCCAGAACAAGAGATCTACCCAGCCTCCATCAGGTCTATTACAACCATTATCCATCCCAAGAGGCCTTGGTCCCACATCTCCCTAGACTTCGTCACTGGGTTACCTGTCTCAGATGGCAACACCACCATTTTGACAGTAGTGGACTGGTTTTCTAAGTCGGTCCATTTTATTCCCCTCCCCATGCTACCGTCCGCCAAAGACACTGCTGACTTAATCTGCTGGCTCATGTTTTTAAGCTGCACGGTCTGCCCGTGGAGGTGGTCTCTGACAGGGGCCCCTAATTCACGTCCAGGTTCTGGCAAGCCTTCTGTAAACTGCTTGGCGCCTCTGTTTGTTTCTCCTCAGGGTTCCACCCTCAGACCAATGGCCAGATGGAGGGAGCTAACCAGCTCCTGGAGACGGTCCTGTGCTGCCTGGCGTCCCAGAACCCATCCACCTGGAGCCAGCAGTTGCCTTGCGCTGAGTACTCTATTAACTCTCTCACCTCCTCTTCCTCTGGTCTCTCGCCGTTTGAGTGTTCTCTAGGGTACCAGCCACCTTTGTTTCTTGCCCAAGAGAAGGAGGTCGGGGTCCCCTCTGCCCAAGCCTTTATTCGCTGCTGCCACCGGACGTGGAAATGGGCGCAAACAACCTTTCTCCGTGCCTCCACCAGGACTAAGGAGCAGGCTGATCGCCGACGGACCAGGGCTCCCCGGTACCACGTGGGTCAACGGGTTTGGTTGTCCACCCAGGACCTCCCCCTCAAGGTGGATAGCCACAAACTGGCCCCCCGTTTCATTGGCCCCTTTCCCATCTGCAAAGTCGTTCAGCGGTCAGCGGTCACTGAAACTCCCCTTCAACCTCCGACACATCCACCCCACCTTCCATGTCTCCCATGTCAAACCCTTTGTTTGTAGCCCGATGCATGGTTTCTTTGTTCTGTCTCTGATTGTCTCCTGGTTTCCTGTAGTAATCCGGCTCAGTGAGTTTTCTGAATTTAAGACGGTTATTTGTCCTGTCTGTCTTGCCTGCTCCCTGTTTTTGTTTGAGTTTTTTGGACCTCCTGTCAAGAGGATTTATTTGTGCCTTTCGTCTCCTGTCTTCTCTGGATTTTTGTGTTTTGGATATTTTTGATGCTCTCAGCGTTTTTTTCTGAAAAACCTGTGTGTAAAGACTGAATAAACCAACCCTGCCTCTGATTCTGCATTTGGGTCCAATTTTACTAGAATCCTGACATCTTTACAGAATGCTGCAAAGGCTTCTGAAATCTCATTTGGTTTGTAGAGAAAAGCCTTACCATGGTTGTTGTTTGTAAACTGCTGTGAAACTGCATTTCTTTCTCATTAGGGATGCCAAAAGACTGCCCGCCCTGTTTCCATGCTCATAATACTTGCTAATGTTGCATTTCTCTCAATTTTTCGAGAGAGATCAAGAGAGATCAAGTTGTTGTTTAGCATGTTTGTGTTTATGGAGATATGTTTTCCTTATGTTGTTTCTAGAGATAATTTATTTGCTTTGCCAAATCTTTTTGGTTACCTATCCTCTCCTTTTTTAAAGAATAGATACATATTGATTATCTTTGTCATTAAATTCTAAGGGCAAGAATTTAGAGGGCAAACATCTCTCAGGAACACTGGAAATTATGGCATCCCTAAATGGGAGGTGTTCAGCCTCCATCTAGCAGAGGAGACCGCCTTTCCAACATCCCAAACCAATGACACTGGTGCGTAGTCTGACAGAGAAATATTATGAATTTGGCAAACTCTAAATTCCTCTAAATTATTTATTCTCAGGCATAAAAAAACTATTCTGGAATATGTTGAGTGTGAGTAAGAATAGAAAGTGTATTCTCATCCAATTGAATGTACTGTAAATGTCTTCAAATATCTCAAAAACCAAGATCCTTACAACTGTTTTTTAGGACTTTATTCATTGATGTTGGATGTGCAGATGGATGACTAGGGCTGAAGTGTTTAGCACTAATTAAAAACTGAAGAATATCTTGTGATTTTTGTAATACTGAATCAAATATGTTTGTCACAAATTGTGGGTTATTATCATTTGGTGCATATGCATTTAAGGTCACCCACACTCCACTTATAGTACCATGGCAATGCTTTAAAATAACATGCGTTAATAAGGTATTAATAATACATTATTAATAGTTAATAATGCATTACTAAAAGTTAGTTAACTGTTGTTATCCTGTTAACATGGAGCTTGTATGTGTTTAAAAGCAGCTTGTAAGTCACTTACAAACATACTGTAAATGCTTAATAAACCAACTGTCATCTATTAGAAAATAATAAATAAGAAGAAAATAATATACAATAATATACTTATACTAATACACTTAAGACCTTTCTTACATATTTGTAGTATGTTTTGCAGCCCCCTAATCTAAAGTGAAGACCATGTAGCCTATACTTCACTTAGCCTATTGAAAGGCTCCAGGCTTGGTTCAGCTGAAGTAATAATCTTTAAAATACCTACTGGGTCACTGGGCATTGAACCCAGATTTCCAGCATCTTAGTCTAGACTGATACCAACTCAGCTAGACTACAGTCTTAAGACTGTGAAACTATTTAAAACTATTTATATTCATTCTAAATTTCAAATTATCTTCCAATCGTAACCAAACTTGGTCTACAGACTCAGGGCCCTGTCCTGACCACTCAGAACCAAATATCTCAAACTCTATAGCGCCACCACTGGTCAAACATCATATCTTGGCTTTGCTTTGACATACTGTAACCGAGGAAATGGGTGACAAAATCACACTGCATTGAATGAATAGTCAGAATTTTTCTGGTTAATATATATTAGGATCATGATCATACCCAGACACCCTTTGGACTCTGAAGCAGCCAAACAAATTTGCCAAACACAGCCAAACAAATTTGACGGCAAAGCCGTCGCTAATGAACTATGTCAGTTTGTATTCATTAACAGCGGAGAGGCAAACAGTTTGATACCTTATGAAACTATGTTCGGGTTAACTGTGATTTGATACCAACAGCATAGAGAATCATGATTTTGCACTTCACTTTAGACATGAGTTGTATGACTTATGGTGATCCAGAATAGGAGTCATTCGCTCAGTCGCAGGAGTCATCAACTGCTGAATAAAACAAAATACAATAAAACAGTAGAGCTACAATTATTAGCTCCCTGCTACCCCAGCACACATACCTTGGTTTACTTTGACATCAAGCATATTTTCTTCTGAAAGGAAATCCTTTGAAAAGTTGACAGTCTGGGATATAATTTCAGTACATCCATGCTTCTGGTCAGATCTTTGAGAAAAACAATCAATCCAATTGCTGTCAGTCAACTAAATGTATGTGTATGTATGTAAAATGTATGTAGTTAATCACAAAAGAAAATGTTAGTTAATGATAATTAATCACACATTTAAAGTTCCAGAATTCTCCTTTATTTTTTTGTTAAGAAAGAATGTCACACAAGCCCCTGGTTAGGGTTGGCTTCAACAAAGTGCCCCTTAGTTTGCTTCCCATCCAGCGTGAACGAGTGTAAGTTCTGTACACTCTTCCTTGCTTCAAATCTATCATAGTTTGAGCTCTTTTATAAATGCTAAATAGGGAGCCTAAATTCTGCCCCTTCTGGTTTGCCCTGTGGCACCTATCTTCTGAGAAATTTTAAATGGGGGTGAATGGGCAGAAAATAATTATTTTCTGGTCCCAGTCAATATAAACCTTGAATTACACACAATGTTTGTAAATTTTGAACATAATTTTTCATGTAAAAGTAGCAATTTGTCGACTGTTCAGACCATTGTTAAAGTTTGTAGTCGCATATGTGACATCACTAAAGATAACGCTAGTCTTACTGTGATTCACAAATATATTAGCAACAGGTCTTTCAGCAACCTTGGACTACTCTTTGTTGGAATCCTTTGAGCTGAATAGAGTCACAGGATAAACACATCAGGTAAGGTGTATCTTTCCTGCTTTCCAACTGCTGCTGAGTGACCTGAAAGGTAGAAAGCTAAAACCATTAACTAGCATGGCAGCTAACCTTATCGTCAATGGTGACGTTCATTTGCCCAGACAAGAGTGTAGTCTGCTGAGTGGCCTCACACGAAACTCTCAAAGTCAAAGTCAAAAATGGTGTATGATATTTGTGAAATTCATGGTTCATCTCAAAGGGGACCAGAAAATATTTTTTATCTTTCCATTGACACCTGTTCATATTTTTTGTTGAGTTAGTTTCCATGGACTGGAGGTAGATGGCTCACTACCGGACGGTGTGAAGCCCTATTTCTTTTGTAATGATTATTATTATTATTAGGGCCCACGCACCGAGGTACAGGTACATACGTGCTGGTACAGCCTTGCGTATCGGATGGTGCAAAGGTCTACTGTTTTTGTAGGGATTATTAGGCTTGCACACTGGACAGTGTGTAACGTACAGACTCGGACCCAAATGCAGATCGATGCAGAGATTGTTTATTTAGAATGAATATGGGCAGTAACAAAAAGGGGACAAAGCTCAGAAGATCGTGGGGAACAAAAACGTAAGTAATCCAACAAAGGGTTTCCAAAAAAACAGAGTTCAGGGAATAAACACACAAAAGATCGGCAGGGCTCAAAGTCCGTCAGGGATCAGGCAGGCAGGAGAAGATCACAGGAAAACCAAATATCCAGATGACAAGAAGGCAGTTCAAAATCCAAAAATATCCACAAGGTCAGGCAAAATACAAAAACTCAGAAAATACAAGAAACAGACTTGATCAACGGAAACGGGTACAAGAAACAGACTTGGCAGGTAGTCAAAACTTACAAGCACGAGGAACATGGTCAGACAATCAGACAAGGAGCGGAGGGAAGACTGGGGTTTAAATAGGGAACAGGAGCATTAGGACAAACAGGGAGCAGCTGATAATCATTACGGGAAACAGGATCATGGAACACAGGTGTAGAGCAAAGGAGGAGGGAGGGGCAGGGCAGGCACAGAACAGAAGCACATGGGGATGTAAACAGAAACCAGAGGTTGCAGTACCGAGTTAGTCCAGTGGGTGGCCAGAGTCTCAGGAAACCGGATCATGACAGTACCCCCCCTCTAACGGACGCCTCCTGGCGTCCCTTTGGCTGAGGCAGGATGTTGACAGCGAAACTCTTTAATTAGGTTGGGGTCTAAAATATGCCGGGCCGGGACCCAGCACCTCTCTTCAGGGCCATAGCCCTCCCAGTCCACGAGGTACTGGAGTCCCCGGCCCCGGCGACGAACGTCCAAGAGTCGTTTAACTGTGTATGCCTCTGAGCCGTCAATGAGGCGGGGAGGTGGAGGGGGAGCAGGGGAAGGGTGCATGGGGCTGCATACAAAGGGTTTAATCCGTGAGATGTGAAAGGTGGGATGGATACGGCATAGGGGTAAGGGGAGTTTGAGCCGTACCGCTGTGGGACTGATGACTTTGGTGATGGGAAACGGTCCGATGAAACATGGGGAGAGCTTGCGGGATTCGGTTTTCAGGGGCAGGTCCTGTGTGGACAGCCACACACGTTGCCCCTGGCAATACGGAGGGGCTCGGGACCGACGCCTGTCGGCCTGGGCTTTCATCCTGGCCGCCGAACGGAGAAGGGTGGCACGGGTACGCCTCCAGGTCCGGAGGCAGCGTCGGATGAACGCCTCCGCAGAAGGTACACCGACCTCCTCCTCCTGGTCCAGGAACAGCGGAGGTTGATACCCCAAGGAGCACTCGAAGGGTGACTGGCCCGTGGCGGAGGAGACATGGGAATTAATGGCGTATTCCACCCATGGCAGCTGTTGGCTCCAGGCGGATGGATTTTGAGAGACCATGCAGCGTAGCACAGTCTCCAGCAGCTGGTTGGCTCGCTCCGTCTGGCCATTACTCTGCGGGTGGAATCCTGAGGATAGACAAACAGATCCACCAAGGAGTTTGCAGACGGCTTTCCAAAAAGATGAAGTGAACTGGGGACCCCTATCCGAGACCACCTCTATGGCTAGTCCATGGAGTTGGAACACGTGCTGGATCATGAGTTGGGCTGTTTCTTTGGCTGAGGGAAGACCAGGCAAGGGAATAAAATGAACAGATTTGGAGAAACGATCTACGACAGTGAGGATTGTGGTGTTACCAGCAGAGGGAGGCAAACCAGTCACGAAATCCAAGGAAATATGGGACCAGGGTCTTCGGGCACGGATAGGGGTTGTAGGAGTCCGGCTGGGGGTTTATTGGAAGTTTTATTCTGGGCGCAGGTTGGACAAGACTGGACAAAGCGGATGATGTCATGGAGGGCCACCAGAACCGTCTCTCTATGAAGGCCTGAGTCCGACTGGATCCGGGGTGGCAGGAGAGCTGAGACGAATGACCCCACTGCAGAACCTGTGGACGGACAGAGCTAGGAACATAGAGACGGTTAGAAGGGCATTGACTAGGGCCAGCCTCGTCTGCTTGGGCCGCAGCTACTATGGACTCGATGTCAAGGCGGGCTGCCCCTACAATACGGTGAGATGGAAGGATCGGGTCTGGGTCAGAGATGTTTTTACAAGAGGTAAACTGTTGGGATAAGGCATCGGGTTTAGTGTTTTTGTGGCCAGGGCGGTAGGACAGGGTGAAATTGAATCGTGAGAAAAATAATGACCAACGTGCTTGTCGAGGGTTTAGTCTCTTAGCCTGGCTGATATACTGCAAGTTGTTATGGTCAGTCCAGACTAGGAATGGTACTGGGGCGCTCCTCTAACCAGTGCTTCCATTCCTCCAGGGCCAACTTGACCGCTAGCAGTTCCCGATTACCCACGTCATAGTTTTGCTCCGCCGGGGAGAGGCGGTGGGAAAAGAAGGCACAGGGGTGGATGCGATTATCACTGGGGGAGCGCTGAGAGAGCACTGCTCCAACGCCCACCTCAGAAGCGTCGACTTCCACGATGAACTGGCGGTCCGGATCAGGTTGGGTCAGGATCGGGGCTGAGGTGAACCGTCTCTTCAACTCCAGGAAGGCCTCCTCTGAAGCAGGTGACGAGATGAACTTGGTCTTCGGAGAGGTCAGGGCGGTGAGCGGGGCGGTGATGGTGCTGTAGTTGCGCACAAAGCGCGATAAAAATTGGTTTGAAGCTTTGTAGCCCTCGGCGATTGGAAGGTGTGGGCCACTCCAGGACAGCCTTCCCCTTCTGTTGGTCCATGTGAATGGACCCCGGGGAAATGACGTGCCCAAGGAAGGATACTGTTTCTTGATGAAATTCACACTTCTCGGCTTTTACATAGAGATGGTTGTCAAGTAGGCACTTTAGGACGGTGCGCACGTGGGACACGTGCTCAGATAGGGATTTGGAAAAAATGTAAATATCATCGAGGAAAACAAACACGAATTGGTTTAACATGTCCCTAAGGACATCGTTGACAAAAGGCTGGAAAACGGCAGGGGCGTTAGTGAGTCCAAATGGCATTACCAGGTATTCATAATGCCCGTAGGTGGTGTTGAAAGCCGTTCAGCAGGTCTAATTTAGAGAACACTTTGGCACCTTGCAGGAGTTCAAAGGCTGAGGACATGAGGGGGAGAGGGTAACGATTCTTGATGATAATGTTGTTCAGGCCTCGATAATCTATGCAGGGTCGGAGCGAGCCATCCTTCTTGGATACGAAGAAGAAGCCCGCTCCGGCTGGGGACGAGGAAGGGCGGATAATGCCTGCCGCGAGAGAGTCTCGGATATATTTGTCCATTGCCTGTCTCCGCACGAGATAGGGAGTATAGCCGCCCCTTGGGGGGAGAAGCGCCAGGAAGGAGGTCAATGGCACAGTCGTAGGGTCGGTGAGGAGGCAAGGACGAGGCACGGGATTTGCTAAAAACGGTCTTGAGGTCCATGTAAATCGGGGGTATGGCTGACAGATCAGGGAATTCCTCGGACTGAACAGGGACAGACCTAACTGGAATACAGGCTTGGGTGAGGCAACGAGACTGGCAGGAGAGGGACCACCCAACTACGCACTTCTCCACCCAATCGATATGTGGGTTATGCTTAATTAACCACGGGTGCCCGAGAACTAATGGTGTGTCGGGAGAATCAATTACGTAAAATTTAATCAGTTCATGATGAGTAGCGAAGAGGCAGAGACTCACCGGTATGGTGGTTTGGCGGATTGTAGCCAATTTTACTCCCGTTAGTGTGTTGGCAACCAAGACCTCCTTGAGACGAAGGAAGTTTGAGACGTCGAAACGGTTGGAGATGGTAGAGGCGAGGAGAGAGCGGACCAGGTGACTCCTCTGCCCGCGGTCCTGGATGCCCGAAAGCGTCGACGTTGCTGAAGTCTCGAGTCGATGCGGATGGCCAGATTAATCAACTCTTCACAGGAGTCAGGGAGATCATGAGAGGCTAACTCGTCCTTCAAATCCTCGGAGAGACCGTTTAAAAAGGTGTCAAACAGGGCCTCCTTGCCCCAGCCTGATGAGACTGCCAGGGTCTGAAAATCTATCGCGAAGTCCGAGACTGGCCTGGATCCCTGGCGTAGATGGAGGAGTTCACGGGCGGCTTCATGTCCATGTTTGCACCGATCGAAAACCCGCTTCATCTCAGTGGCGAACTGCTGGAAGTTGTCACACACCGGGGACTCCGCATCCCATACTGCCATCCCCCATTCTCTGGCGCGCCCCGACAGCTGGGTAATCACATAAGCAACCTTTGCTCGGTCAGTAGGGAACGAACCGGGCTGGAGGCTAAAGACCAGAGTACACTGGGATAAGAAGGAGCGACAAGTGCCCGGCTCTCCAGCGGAAGCCAAGGTTCGTGATACATCGGGGCAGCGTGGGCGACTGGGGCAGGTACGGAGGACTCAGGCTGTACGGGAAGGACGGGGTTCGGCGGGAATGACTGGACTTGGGCCACGAGGTCCCGGACGCTGGCTGTGAGGTTCTCTATCCGACCCTGGTGCTGGCCCAGCAGTAATCCCTGTTGCTGGAGGGCAGATGGAAGGTGTCCTTGATCCGCTGGGTCCATTTCTTGGTCTGATTGTACTGTAACGTACAGACTCAAATGGCGGACCCAAATGCAGATCGATGCAGAGATTGTTTATTTACAATGAATAGAGGCAGTAACAAAAAGGGGACAAAGCTCAGAAGGTCGTGGGGAACAAAAACGTAAGTAATCCAACAAAGGTGACAAGAAGGCAGTTCAAAATCCAAAAATATCCACAAGTTCAGGCAAATACAAAAACTCAGAAAATACAAGAAACAGACTTGATCAACGGAAATGGGTACAAGAAACAGACTTGGCAGGTAGTCAAAACTTACAAGCACGAGGAACATGGTCAGACAATCAGACAAAGAGCGGAGGGAAGACTGGGGTTTAAATAGGGAACAGGAGCATTAGGACAAACAGGGAGCAGCTGATAATCATTACGGGAAACAGGATCATGGAACACAGGTGTAGAGCAAAGGAGGAGGGAGGGGCAGGGCAGGCACAGAACAGAAGCACATGGGGATGTAAACAGAACACAGAGGTTGCAGTACCGAGTTAGTCCAGTGGGTGGCCAGAGTCTCAGGAAACAGGATCATGACACAGTGCGAAGTCCTTTTGCTTTTGTAAGGATTATTATTATTAGGGCCGGAGCACCGAGATGCGCTTGGTATAGCCTAGCCACACCCAACAGGAAGTGAGGTCATTGGAATTTTGTGCACTTGGACACGTGGTCAATTGTAACATTTGTCAGATTGATGTGAAATTTGCTATCCATGATGCAAAGATGTCGCTGATGTTAAGTTGCAAATGGAGTTTTGATATGTTGCAGCCACGGCCAACAGGAAGTGCGGAAATATGTTGTAATATGTTCAAATGGCGAATTAATGAATTGTTATGGTTTTTAATATCTCACCACCTAAACAGGAAGTGTGTCATAAAGTCACAATGCATTGAATGAAAAATCTGAAACTTCACAGGTTAATAGATATTTTGATTATGATGACATCCAGACACCCATTGTGCTTGTCTGGTATAGCCTAGCCAAGCCCAACAGGAAGTGAGGTAATTGTGAATTTGTGTGTTTGGACACGTCGTTTTTTTGTCAGACTGATGTAAAATTTGGTATGTAAGATGTCGCAAATGTTAAATTGTAAAGGGATTTTTGATATGTTGTAACCACACCCAACAGGAAGTGCGGTAATTGGGTGCACAAGATGGATCTGAAAAGTACAGTCAGTAGTTACAATAAGTGATAAATGGTATCACATTCATGTCACATAACAAAAAACTTATAACATCTATTATCTATTATATGAGCCAAAAGGAAATTTTACCTTAATGTTACAGGCAAACAGAACTTTGGTGCTTTCGCTGTTTCACTCTTGTGGTCCGTTCTCATCTTTGATCAGAAGGTAAACATGTTGGACAATAAACAAAAAAATACATACATTGATAAACACTGAAATTACATGTTTTTTGAAAATGTATGTCATCACAGTTAGTTCAAACACTAATCAAAATGCCTGATATTTCTAAGTAAGCTAAGTAAAGCAGAATGTGTACAATTTGCACTTAAATATTAATGAAGGGAAAACGTACATTACAAAATTGTACATTGTTATCTGCATTGCATTCCCACAAATTTCAATTAACCTCTGTCCAAGATCTGACCAAGCACCAAAGCCCCAAGAGCTGGATATTACTCAGAGCCTCATTTTATTACTCAAAATGATTTTGAAGTAAATGATTAAAGCAGGTTATCATTTCATTTAACATGTTATCATTACATTTCCATTTAATTACATAAAAAATTCACCCCTATACTGAGGTCAACTGCAAACACAGATCATCTTACCACAACGCTCATGTGCGATTTATGAAGCAAATCATATGGCTCAAATTTCAGTGTGAGAAATAACTGGTGTTGGTAAATGCGACAGCTGAAAACAAGTGTGATTTAAATATCATGTCATATATTCTCTCTTTTTTAATTTATAGTTTTCTGTATATCGTAGGCAAAATAAATATTTTCCTGTTAGTCTAGTATGGAAAACATAGGTATGAAAGAAAGAAAAAAGAGACAACAGTAATATCTTTATAATAATATCTACTATATTCTTTTATTGTTTTCACTGGTGACATCAATCATGTAACCAGGGCTTTACGCTAACTTTTTTTTCAGGAGCATTAAGTTAAACATTTTAGGAGCTCAGAAAAAAATGGTTGCACAAGTAAGTTTTGTTTTGTACGTTTATTAGAGTGCAGAACTTGCACACACCAACTTACTTAAAATTCCATCATTCTAACCTTCTTCCTGGCACTTTCTTACTCTCTCTTTTTTGGTTTTTCCATTGTTGGTTTTGAAAAAACAGTTATACTTTTCTACAATTTCAATGCCTTGTTAGCAGAGATTTATTTTACCTTTCGAATTGGGCTTCAGCTAAGGGTGGGAATCAAGAGCCGAGATTCGAGCAGAATCGAGAATGAAATGCTTCAATTCACTGGTATCGTATCCCTCTGACATTATTATTGTCACCTTGGGGGAATAGGCTATATTATTGGCCTATGTGCTGATACTGAAAACCTGTGTAGAATACCTTCTAAACAGTGAGGGATTGATAAAGAATTGGACTGATAAGCAGAATCAACCATGGCATTGATATGGATAAAATCCTATCAATTCTCACCTTTAGGTTCAGCTACCAAATATTTTTGGAGTATTTTGGAGTGGGTTTGGAGTGAGGGGCACTAGTCGCAGAACCACCAACCACTTCATGTTTCTAATCGATTCTCCCCCCTAAGTAACTTTTCCAACCAAGACAAAACTCTGGTAATTGGCACTTCTACTGTATGAAATGTGAATCTAGCGACTCGGCGACTCGTCGGCCGTAGTCACTTCAATCTCTGGGGCTAGAGCAAGCGACAAGTCATGAAGTACCCCCGGATAGTTATCCACACTGGCAGGCAGTCGGAGATCACACAAACGAGTTTTATTTCATTGTGCAGGTTGGCACAAACGATGTCAGACTCTGTAACTTTCTCTGGTCCCATACCCCGCGGTGAAGAAATGATTGAAGAACTGATGGTTGTCAGGATGGTGTGCTGATGACAATGTGGGCTTCATCAATAACTTTAGCTCCTTCTGGGGGAAGCCTGGACTTTTGAATCGAGATAGTATCCATCCGTCTTGGATGGGTGCTGAGCTCCTTTCTAAGAACATCACTTAAACTCGGCTTGTTCCTGACGAACCAGAGGTTGTTCCAGGTGGCAGAATTACTGTCCTACACAGTTCTCTGCCGCCCCGCCGTCACCCTAGCAGCAGACAGACAGTGAGAGTGTCCACGACTAAAACGTTTTCAAAACGACCCGGTAAGGGTATAAATTATACCAACCTCACAAAAATAAAACCAGAAACAAAAAATACAATATAGCCAGAAATCACAACTGAAATTTGGCTTATTAAATATTTGTTCGCTTTCCTCAAAGACGACTTTAATAAATTAACTTATTTCTGATAATCAAATTGACAACTGTACGGGAATGGACATGGGGGATGGCATGTCAGAGCGGTTCCCCTGGTTTCACTACAGACACTCACCCACATACACCCACAAATCTAACAGTCCTCAGTGCATATGTGAGTTCAGAATGGTGACAGCTTTGGGATATAAACCTCTGGGTGTGTGGGACTGCAGTCGGACATGTAAAGCGAGTAGAGAAGTGGGCTCAGCACACAGCCCTGGGGGGAGCCGGTGCTGAGAGTGTGGGCGGAAGAGAGGTGATGACCCAGTTTCACCTGCTGGGGTCGGTTGACCAGGAAGTCTTTAATCCAGGTGCAGGTGGAGAGTGGGAGGTTGGCTAACTTGGGGATCAGAATGTCCGGTATTATTGTGTTGAAGGCTAAGCTGTAGTCAATAAAGAGCATCCTGACATAGCTCCCCTGTTTCGCCAGGTGACTCAGTGCAGAGTGGAGGGTGGTGGCTATTGCATCTTCGGTGGATCTGGACCAGTGGACCGGTATGCAAACTGATGCGGGTCTAGGATACGGGGGGGACAGGCTTTAATGTATACCACACAGACTCGTTTACTGAAACAAGCTGCCCGTAGACTTGAAAGGAAATGGTATGCCACTAAACTTGAAGTGTTCCGCATTGCTTGGAAAGATAGCTTAAAAGAGTACAAGACAGCACTTAACAATGCCAAAGCAGCATATTATTCCTCACTTATACACAATAATAAAAATAATCCGAAATTCCTCTTTAACACTATATCCCGTTTAACAAAAAGCAGGAACGAGGTGTCCCATTACATTCCAATAACTCTAAGCAGCAATGACTTCATGGACTATTTTAATGACAAAATTGAATCTATTAGACTTAAAATAAACAACTCCCTTGTAACTTCAAATCCAGTTGGACCACATTTAATGGTTACAGCTAGCTCTAGTCAACGTGTAGCATACCTTGATTCATTCACACCCACCAATATATCAGAAATTACGTCTTTGATCTCTTCAGCTAAAGCCTCAACATGCTTATTGGATCATATCCCAACTGATCTTCTTAAGGCTGCTCTCCCTCTATTGGCTGAGATGATTCTTAAAATTATAAATGACTCACTAATAGCTGGGCATGTCCCAAAATCTTTCAAGACATCTGTTATTAAACCATCAATTAAAAAAACAAACCTTTATCCTGATTTTCTTGCTAATTACCGACCCATATCTAACCTCCCATTTGTATCAAAAATACTTGAAATAGTGTCTAAGCAAATCTGTAGCTGAAATGGAAATAATATCCAGGAAACCTTCCAGTCAGGCTTTAGAACTAATCATAGTACAGAATCAGCCCTAGTTAAAGTCTTAAATGACCTCCTTATCGCATCTGATAATGGATATATATCAATATTAATCTTAATGGATCTTAGTGCTGCCTTTGACACTATTGACCATGGTATCCTAATACACAGGCTTGAACACATGATAGGCATCAAAGACTCTGCATTAGCCTGGTTCAAATCATACCTCTCTGGTCGCTACCGGTTTGTACATGCTCATAATGAGTCATCAAGCCATACCAAAGTAAAGTTTGGTGTACCCCAAGGCTCAGTGCTAGGTCCCCTGCTGTTCTCCCTGTACATGTTACCTTTAGGATCTGTTATAAGGAAACATGGCATTACTTTCCACTCCTATGCTGATGATAACCAGCTTAACTTTCTATGAAGCCTAATGACTATATTCCAATTACTAAACTTGATGCCTGTCTCCTAGACATAAAAACCTGGATGACTAATAATTTCCTTTGTTTAAATTCTGATAAAGCTGAAGTTATGATGATTGGCCCTAAACAGCTGACCGAATTGATTTTAAAATACTGCTCCTAACCTACAGAGCCCTCAAGGGCGAGGCACCAACATATATTAAAGATTTACTTGTCCCTTACCACCCTCCTAGAACCCTAAGATCCCAAAATGTTGGTCTCCTTGTAATCCCAAGAATATAAAAATCTACGATAGGTTACCGTGCACCCCTCCTGTGGAATAATCCCCCCCCACACACACACATTCTACTATAAGTGGACACTCTCAATACCTCTAGACTTAAAACCTTCCTCTTTACTGTTTCCCATAGTTATGGATGGTGCGTGGCAAATCATCTTTCAAGGGTCTTCTCATTTTTTTTTTTTTTACATGTATGCCCAAATTACACATTTGCTCTCTGATGTGTGAGCCTGGCCTAATTCACTTTCTTCCTCTGTCCTCCCCTCCTGAGTGGACTACAACCAACACTACGGGAGGCCCATGTCAGGACCGACTCTCCATCATAGAGGCCCTTCCTGGATGCCTATGCTAGGCCCGACTCCCCTTCCTTGAGGCTTTGTGATTGACCCCCCCTCACAGTGGCACTGTCAAATGAACCCTTACTGTTACCCCCATGACCCATCTCACTCCTTTGAGTTTGACACTATGTCTGGTCGCTACTGCCATAATTCCTGGGAAGAACATTACATGAAAATGACAACTTTTGCCACAAATTGAAATAGTTTTATGAGTTATTAATCCCCAAATCCTCTTTTTATATTCTTCTGTTCTCATTTTTTATAGCAATGCTGAGTTGGAGACAAAATTCATACAATAAGGGCAGGTGCTCCACAAAACTTTTGCAATAATACAGAATAAGGGTGGTGCCACAAAGGAAAGAACTGGCAGGATTCTGCAGACTTTAGTTGAGTTGTGTGCAGTTACAACTGAAGTAGACTTAAACAAATATGTTTGACATTATCTAATCAAATATGTTTGACATAGAATGAATTACTGGTCCATTCTATGGTCGCTTTGATGCCAATTATGTGTTTAAAACCCTGACAACCCAACAGTGTCTGTAGATTTGGCCTGCTCAACCTCTTTTCAGTTGTGAAAGACTGAAAACGTCGGGAGGTCTGTTCCCAGTTTAAGCTAGATTGCAGTTGTGAAATGTGAATGTGAAATGGACCACGAAAGTAGATGATTAAACATACTCTTTGCGTTGATGTCCTCAACCTGAACAAAATGCATTGTGCAAAATCATTAAAATGACATACTCTTATTCTTAACACTGAAGGAGAAATCCCGGAGAGATACAGACCAAAAGCATATTGAAACATGCCAAAAAGTTTGAACAATCGTAAGGGAGCTATGTTTATTTATAACATCATTCCTCCCTTTCAAGACTGCATTTAGCCTATATGTGCAAAAGGCGTATAATGCCAGTGTTCCAGATCACCACTAACATTTATCTGTTCATTGCCCTAATACCCACGTTGTCCGAAAATTTCATCCAAATCCGTGCAGTACTTTTCGAGTTATCTTGTACACAAACAGACGCGAAACAGCAAAAACATAACCTCCTTAGTAGAGGTAATAAACAGTGTCTCCACCTTGTGCATACACACCTCCAATAACCCTTAAAACTCATAGGAACTATTTGGTTGGCCCTAGTAGGCTTGTCAGTGTGGTAACGCAACCCCTCTCTTCCACTATAAAGTACAGGTGTCTAAAAAAGCACTATAGAAATGTAAGTAGTAGTTGTTGTAATCACAGTGGCAAAAGTGTTCGCTAGTATCGCAGGTATTTTCATGCATGGGGTCAGATATGATAGATGACTGAATCCATCAAAATATGCTGATGAACAGGGGTATTGATTTGGACACTGGCAGCACAACTGAAAAAAATTATAAATAAAGAATAAAGAATAGTGGCCTTGACAACAGAAATGCAGCGGTGAGGAGAGCCCATGAAAAGGGCTCCACTTGGATAAACTGGGTGAAATGTTCCCGGAAGCAACTTTATAATTTACAAAAAAGGTTTATGAAATGAAATGATCCGACTTTCTGCTAAAATTATATGTGACCAAACTAACAGGTCTTCTTAGTAAACATTCAGTAGTTGGTAACTAACTAACAGGAAGCAATTGCACTTTTATATAGGTTGAATTTTTTTTAAATAATAATCTTTAATCTTTAATAATCTAATAATCTTCCACATTCCGTGCCCAGAATATACGGGAGAATAGTATGTGCATGTCTAACCATCTCTGATGGTTATACAGTATGTTTTCATTGCAGTTACATAACAGTTTTTTCTAGTATATAATGCTTTGTAATATGATTTTACTGTTTAAATTTACTATAATGTGCACACAAGAGTGATAGAAGACATAGAGAACATAGATTTTTGTTTACATTGTGGACATTTTTTAAAATTATGGCACCTGTCATGCAACAAATGCATCACATTATTGCAAAGAACTGATCTTCCATGCATGGCCTAGATGGAAGAACTGATCTTCCATGCATGGCCTAGATGTTGTGAGCTGATGTTCTGAAAATGTATGCCTATTTTGCCTATTACAAATTGAATTGCCACCACTGTGTAGGCAACATCTACCACTTGTTTAGCCTAAATCAAAACACTCATGCTCCTAAAATCCAACACGTTATCAGTCTCAAATGATCAAAGTAGGCCTAAATTACAAAAATAATTTTTGTTTAAGGGATGTAGTTAGGGATAAACATACCATACTGCTCCTTGGTATGTGTGTCCAGGTTTAGGGCTGTGGCACTCAGACAAATGTATTGTTAGCTTTCACTTTCGTTTGGAATTAATAACACTAAGAAAACTGAACTAACCAAGAAGATGCTTGAGCATTTACAGGTTACATTTGGACTGGGCTTCACCCACATTAGAATACCCCAAGACAATGCAAGTTTAATTAGCTGCTGGGCCGTTTGCCTTTTCATAACAGGGACTGCTCTGAGAGCATTAGGTAGAGTTGGGGAAACCTGTCATGTTCTGATAACAAAAAAATCTTCTCATGACTCCCATGAGAAGCAGGTCCCATGAAGCAGGTTTTACTTGGATAAAATGGATGAAGCGTCCCCAGACTTAAATGACATAGGCCAACCAGCTACCAGAGTAGTTACAGATTCAGTTTCACCTTCACAATATTTACATTTATGCAATTAACAGACATTTTGTATCCAAAACTACTTACAAAAAGAGGATAAACATTCAAGCTACAGCACAATGAAAACTTGCAGAAATTTGCAGTGTTTTGAGATGAAAGTTACAATATTATTACAATATTATTATATTATTACAATTATTACAATAGTGTAATAAAAAAGAGCAGTATAAAGAGAGAGCGGGAGGTGCATTGTAAGTGCATTCCTGATGTTCAGAAATTTTAAGGCAGGAGCTGGGTCTTCAAGAATTTCTTGAAGGTGGAGAGGGTATCTGTTGCTCTGGTAGCACTTGGAAGGTCATTCCACCAGTGTAGAACAACACATGAGATGAGTCTGGAATGACCTGTGTGAGGTGTTTGCTGTGCTACATAATGTTGCTTGGAGGACCGAATTGGCAGCAGGGTAGGGTAGGGTAGCAGGGCTTTAAGAGAGTATTAAGGTAGATGGGAGCAGATCCATCAATCACCAACATCAGTGCTTTTAATTGATGTGAGCGGCTATGGGTTCAGTAGAGTTCAACGAACAGAGGTGTGACGTCCTCTTTTTGCCTGGCTGAAAACCAGACGTCCGGCTGTAGTGGTCTCACTGCACAGGCTTGTTCGGAACATCTCCCAGTCCATGTTGCTAAGGGCGTCCTGTAGCTTGCCTTCCAATTGGTCGGTCCAGCACTTGACCTCCTTCGTCACTGGGGAGTCACACTGACTTCTCTGTTTGTATAAAGGCAGCAGGAAGTCAGCGGCATGACCTGATTTTCCAAAAACTGGTAGAGACTTAGCTTTGTAACTCTCCTTGAACTGTGTGTAGCAGTGATCCAGTGTGTGGGGAAGTGAATATGTTGAATAAATTCAGGTGTGAACCGGTTTAGATGTACTTGGTTGAAATCATCAGCCATAGTAAGCACAGCCCCTGGGTGCTTGTGTTCCTGCAACTCTGATACTGTTAGGGTCTTGCTCCCTGGGACCTTGGCCGCCCTGCTGGGCTGGCGCTGTACTGCAGTCTCTTTGTCTGTTTGTGTTGTCCATGTGCTTCTGTTTTGTTTGCCTGCCCTGCCCCTTGCTCCTCCCTTGCTCCACACCTGTGCCCCATGATCCTATCCCCTCGTTATGAGTATCAGCTAGCTCCTGTTTTGTCCCGGCGTTCCTGTTCCCTATTTAAGCCCTAGCCTGTTCTTTGTCCTTTGTCTGATCATCTGACTGTGTTCCTCGTGTTTGGTGGGCTGGGAGGCAATTCAGAAATTTGATGCGATTTGAAGAGCAGATTACTCGGGAACCACTGTTTATACAGATTATTATGCACATGCTATACTCCATTGGAACTGGTACAGCTACAGAAACCATGTCTGTGTTATAGACCTTAGAAGTGATTTTTGAATGTTATCTGTCATAGCTGACGTTCAGACATTCAGGATACAGTGCTTAGAAATGTAGATTTTAATGAATTGTTTACCCATGTGGGTAATGTTTGTTTGCATGTTGTTGCAACACCTGTGTTCCTCGTGTTTGGAATATAACTGCCCAGTATTGCCTGCCTGATAGTGAGTTCTGTTTCTCCTTGCTCAGTCTTTGTTTTTGTCTTAGTGCCTTGTTTCACTGGATTCTTTGGTGATTTTGTTTACCTGAACCTTTTGGAATTTTTTGGACTTGTACCACCTACTTTGTAATCTGGATAGATAGATCTCCTGTGTTTTCTCCTTGCCTAAACTATACCTGACTGGCGCTTGTTCGGCTGATGGTTTTTTTTTTTTTTCTTTCTTTCTTTCCCCGAACTCTGTTTTGGAATTTTTTTATTGGACTTCTTGCGTTGTTTTTTGCCTTCTGTGTTTTTTCTCTTTTACCCGAACTGTATCCGACAAAAATAAATTTCGTGGATCAATCTGCCTTTGGGTCTCTGCACACATCTGTGTTGGCTTGTGGGGGAAAATAGCAGTGAAGATTACAGATGTAAACTCACAGGGTAGGTAGAAGGGTCAACAGACGATTGCTAGGTGTTCCAGATGAGGTGAGCATGGCTTGGAGAGAACGGTGACATTTCTTGGGTCACACCACTTACTGTTTGTCATGATGCAAACACCACCATCTTGTGATTTTCCAGACTCCTCTGTCCTTATTTAATTTATTATTAAATAATAATAAATAAAGTTAAATACTCAATCATTTTAGTCCTTCCCCTAAATTTGGCCCATTTGTACCACTCAAGGACAGTAAGTCTCATTGTGTTTTTTCAAGGTGTGCCACCCCTAGAGTTAGAAAACATTACACTCAGGGTAGTTTTTTGTTTTATCAGCCTGTTTATGTCCATTATAAGCCCATAAGCTTTATTACAGGTGGATAGGGTAAATGTAAACATAACTGCACATAACTTCCTCAGCTGATTATTTACATTAAGGCAACACTTTTTTTATATCGCAAGTTTCATCATATATGCGTACATACATTATATATATAAATATATGCAATAATTATCTGAATTCTGTTACATGAGGCTAAACAAGTTGAACAGCGTAACCTGTATATTTTCTAAAATCCTAGACCCTGTAGATGTGATTTAATATACTGAGACAAATCACACCTTCCTCCACACCATGGATAATGCACAGTCCTCTGTAGTATTTGTACTGTATTGACATACATTGATTTTCAATGTAGACCCATGGAGCTTTAATAATGGTAATTCATAAAGGTAATAGTATGAATTATGGTAATAATAAAGGTAATGCATCCAAAATTTGTCAATGTTAACATTCAATTTCATATTCTGTATAACCACACTTTTCACAAAAAGTTTGTTTGCTGCTCTGTAAATCCATGGCCTACAATGTATGCAAATTATCGCCCATTTCAAGATTCAAGATAGTTTTTATTACATCCCATTATACTAGTGTAAGAGGGTAAAATTCTTGTGTTTTTGCTCCTTAAAATAAATAATGAATAAATAGTATGTTGAGTGTTGAGAGAGAGATAGAGAGAGAGCGTGTGTGTGTTGTCTGGGTGCTGAAATGACATTATTTTCATATTCCATGGCTTTATGACAGACATGGATCTGAGAAAAACCCCTGAGATGGAAAATAAATTAGTTTGGTGGGCTGGGAGGCAATTCAGAAATTTGATGCGATTTGAAGAGCAGATTACTCGGGAACCACTGTTTATACAGATTATTATGCACATGCTATACTCCATTGGAACTGGTACAGCTACAGAAACCATGTCTGTGTTATAGACCTTAGAAGTGATTTTTGAATGTTATCTGTCATAGCTGACGTTCAGACATTCAGGATACAGTGCTTAGAAATGTAGATTTTAATGAATTGTTTACCCATGTGGGTAATGTTTTTTTGCATGTTGTTGCAACACCTATGAGTGTTATATCATATTTCCTTTGACTGGTAAGAGGTGCTTGAGACAGTGACATGATAGGCTACCTAGCATTGGAGGCTTTTTTCTCCATCCAATTAATATGTGAAGTATGTAAGAGTGAGTGGCTATAGCGTTTAGAGCGGCAGAAGACTGCTGTGCTCCTTTTAATGATATCTTTAGTATGTTTTGTCCAAACAATACCTTTTGTCCAAAAAACTTCACACTGCACTCACGCATGCCATTAGCAAGACCCTTACCAAATTTCAGGTCAGTCAGATGAGAGTTCGAGAGTCATGCATGGAATAGACAGACATACGGAGAGACACACACGCACTATTAGCATACCATTAGATAACAGTAACCTTTTGGCTGTGATTTATAGTGATTCCATATTCATACATACTGTTCGATCTCAGATCTTGTAGGTTTTAACTTGTTCAGCTAGTGTCCTTGATGTGTTCTTGACTTCATGTATTCGCCTCATAACTCAGTAAAAATGGAATAATCTCTGTACCAAAAACGTCATGTATTATGACATTAACAGGAGGATATTACATTATTGGGTTAACATTGTTTTGTAGAACCTTGGTAACTGATAATGGAGGACACAGTGTTCACATATCAAAGGTAATGCATGTCCAAGGAGAATACAGCCATTTTTCGGCAAGGTGGCAATTGCATCAAGCAAGTGTGGTAAATTTGCCAAGAAATCGAAGCAGGAGAGAGAGAGCCTTTATTCACCTTGTAATTTGTCATTTAACCATTAAAGTGACTACAAAGCTGGTGAATTAACTTAAAAATATAATGAAACTTTAAATATAAGTTTACATGATTTGCAAATCACAAATTGGGGCTGCAGAAGCACAATTATCTTACCTTTATACGCTTCACAGGAGTTTCCATGAGTGTCTCATTTCTGCTCACAAGGTCAATAAGGTAAGACGAAAAGTACCCTGGTTTCACTGTCCTTTTTAATACCACCTGCACACCTGCTTTGCCTTAATGAGAGAAAGCTTAACATGACACAAGTCCACATATTTATATGTAATGCATTCACTGGCTACACATTTACTGAACTCACAACAGGCGTGGCCACACTGGTCCTTATTCTTACAGAGGTGGTTGCACTGTCGTTTTTCTGTTTTCACTTTTGAAGAATCTGTATGTAGACCACAAGAATATCCAGGTGGACCATCAAAATATTGTGGTTTGACAGCTCATCGCACTACAACCCTTTAGAGAGAGGATGCTGTTGCTTGTAGCAACAAGATCGTAGAATGTTTACATTTTTGCTCATTGCTTATACACTAAAAACAAATTAAAAATACATACCGACATACTTTAGCACTACAAATAGTTCACACAAAAACACTGTATACCTATACAATTTTACAGTTTCATCATTGTTTATTCAGTCATTCTATACATGAAACAATTATTCTGTTTAGTGATGGAAAGTTCAAGCCTAGTGGACCAGACTCATTAATTTGCTAAACTTTGTGCAAAGTCTGGAGAGTTCCTAGAGGCCCTTCTTAGACACCCATGCCAGGACTCACTCTCGAGAGAGGCGAGAGAGACCCCTCCTGTCAAAATTGACTCTTCCAATGTTTACCCCCATGATCAATCTTCCTCCTTCACTTTAACATCATGTCTGGCTACTACTACACTGTCTAGCTTTAACTTTTGACAGCCACCTATGGGCTGTGTGGGGATATTCTATGGGGTGCCCCAATTGTTCTTTGGCACCCCCACCCCGACCCAAGTCTGTTAACCTTGAATAAAGGAATCTTCCGATAGACAAGAAGTTGCCTGAATGTACTGAATGTAGCTTTTGGAAAAAAAGGAATTAAGTCTTAACCCCCGCGACTGGGCCTGGGAACATTGACGACCCTAGTTTAACTACCTGCCGGTTCCTTTTGTCACCCTGTGATGAGCTATTGACACCCTCTGCTAGGCCAGGCCCACTGAAGCAGAAAGACATTATTTTAAATGCTGGATTTAAACTGTATCTAGTGTACTGTATATAAAATGTAAATGTGTTCATGTTCATGGTATCATTTTAATGGTCTCATTGTGAGAAGTACAAAGGTCAAAATGAAGAAATGCTAAAGATAATCTATATGTGAAATTTATGAACTTTGGGAGAAATGCCCTTTTTCTAGAGAGACACACCCTTTCCTGCTGCTGTTGTATTTAGACATGCTCCATGATGGTCAAATGGTAGCAAAATGTATGTTGGCATGCTTCCAATGGTAAGATAATGGTGAGACATTTTAAGACTGAAAATATACATATATATATTTTTTTTTATTCTAAGACTGATGTAAGCCACATGTGAGTATAGCACATCTTGCTAGGCCTTATAATGACTGAGATAAGAGCTTAAAAGTAAAGATGGTCAAATTACACCAAAAATAGCATCATAGGGTCTCATAGGGGTAAGCCTTTGAACCCAACGGATGAGAGTCATGTCTGAATTGACACAATGTTCTTCTTTGTTCTCCGTTCTCTTTTCTGTTCACAGACATCACATGCATATTATGTGAAACTGCACAGCCATGCTAGTTGCTTGCTTCTGTGTTTGCGAGAAAATTTGTGTTGAGTTTATATCAAAACTAGATGCACCACTGCACATTGCTGCATGTGCCATCCAAAGAAAACACATCTTTTGAGTCTTAGAGGATTGGCCCTATGAGTTATACATACCTAGGGTTAGTGTCAAAACACATACATACAGTTCACACATGTTCACTGTCATAATACCTGGTGACACTTTACTAAGAGTTACATTAGCATGCCATGACACATATCATGAACAAATTGCACTTTTTTATGTTTGTGACTTTTGTCATTAGGGTTGCAATTTGCATTGGGAATTTTCAAAGTTGGAACCTTTCCATGGGAATTGATAATTCAATTCAATTCAGTTTTATTTATACAGTGCCTTTCACAATAGTATTGTCTCATGTCCTGGCATGGGCCTCCCTTAGTGTTGGTTGTAGCCCACTCAGGAAGGGAGGGTGAGAGGAGTCCGCTGGAAGGAAGGGATGACACTCAGGCGGGATGATTGTGGACAGAGGAAGCAAATGAATTATGCCAGGCTCACACTCATCAGAGAGCAAATGTGCAATTTGTGCATACATACATATATACTATGGAGAGAGAGGGGAAAGAGAGAGAGAGGGTACTGATGTGATCAAGTAGAGATTGGAATGCAATTGGCAGGCTATTATTAGCAACATCCATGTGGATATTAAAGTCACCTAATATAATGATCTTTTCTGTTTTAATACCTAGAGAGGACAGGAAGTCAGAGAATTCTGATTAGGGTTAGGTTTATTATTGGGAATAAACCAATAAACCATTTTCAAAGTTGAAGTTTGGAAATATAAATATAGTCAGTAATAAAAATATTGCTGCATAATTTTGGTTAAAACAATTGAATTTCAAGTGAATACAGTTGAGTATAATATGCTATTTCTAAATCACAGGAACATAGCACACTACCTACTGCAGGGCTACTGAGGCCACACCCTTACATGCATTGTGCATCTCTATCACATGCACAAAGCTTTCTAGAATTCTCAACTATTAAAGCTACTTTTCTGAGCCAACAACACAAATAGAGACTATTGAAGCCACACGTTTGAGCCAAAAGACTATATTAAGGTAGCCTGAAAACTGGTGCATCTAGATTTCTAGGCTATTAAGGTACTATGTTCAAAAACATTTTTCAACTGATGTATGACAATTTTGTGGTTACATAAAACTGTAACAAGGCAGAACTGTGCAAATAAATACAATATTCTGTCAGTACATATATTTACATCAGGATTCTTATATTGCCAGATTCCAGACAACCCCCTCTGTATAGCATGTGTAGATGTGTGGCCATACAACTCTATCTCTATCCCTCTTTGATGCATTTGCCTCCTCTGATCCCCACAATCATCTCTGCTGAGTGTCATTCCTGCCTCCCACTGGCTGACTCCTGTCACCTACTCCCCCTAAGTGGACTGCAACCAACTTAACAGGAGGAGCCCGATGGCAGGGCCAACTCTCGTTCCTAGAGGCCCCTCCTAGACGTCTATGTCAAGACCAAGTCTCCTTGGCCCTGCGACTGACCCCTCCTCACAATGCCACTGTCACAATGGACCCTCCTAATGTGACCCCCATGATCGTTTTTACTCCTTGACTTTAACAATATGTCTGGCTGCTACTACACTGTCCAGCAATAACTTACCACAACCAGGTATAGCTTGACTACCATATAATGTTGTGGGACAATATTTTGGAATTATTCAGATGCTCAACATGGTAACTACTGATTGTAGTTTTCCTGCATGACCCCTGACAGCTGGCTTGGCCTCTTGAGCTGTGGATCTGCCCAAGGTTTCATCTTAGACTAACTACCTCAAGGGAGTTTTTTCTTGCTACTCTTGGTCTTGGGTGCTCCTTGCGGTAAAGCGCCATGAGACATGAGAATACTACTGTAAAATATAATTGCTGTATAAATATAATTGAATTGAATTAATTCAATTCAATCGATCGACCTCAATGATCTTAAAAGTAAAGGTTGTGAAATTGTGCTGAAAATAGCCTAGGGCTCATTGGGTTAATAATATTATGAAGAATTTGTGTTCATGTTTTGTAGGCCCACACATTGTCTTATATTGCCAGATTCCAGACAACCCCCTCTGTCCAAACACTCACACTCACATAGCTTGTGAAAACAGCACATCATTTCAGTACTCCTCTGTGCCACTCTTCCTCCCAAGCGCATGCACTGTTAAATATGCGTAATTCAATTTATCAAAAATCATAGTAGACGCTTAAGCACATCTGACATGCTGAGCTTTGTGACAGATGTGTTAAAGCATTGCCATGTTATCAGTAAGATTTAAATTGTTCTGTGTTTATAGTGACACATGCTGCCCATTTTTAACATAGCTGCATAGTTAGTTCCTGGTCTGTGAGAAGCCACCAGTGGTCTGGTGGTCTTGTATCTACTTTCAGTTCAGCCATTTTATGAAAAGATATACACTGCATTTGAATGCATTGTCTTTGCATTGTTGATTTATCTGCTTGTTTTAAGCCTTATAGAAGCATTACCTGTAAGTGATGTAGTTAAACTAAGTTTAATGATTCAATATTTCCCTTTATTGTGTGATTTTATGCACTTTGCGATGTTGTGTAACATAAGCAGTTCACCCCATTATCTTTCCTCTGTTGTCAGGTTAGCTATGTTGTAGCTATACAGTGTTTTAATTACCAGTCTCACTCAGGGAATTGTACTTTATATTCAGACTGTAGCAGATTGAAGCTGTGTCCAAGAAAAGGAGTCTGAACTTTATTCCCCATGTCTGGTTCATCATTCCACCTACTATTACTGACTGTTTAGGTATCTGTCAACTCGTGCACAGTAGGCATACACGCTGGAGGACAGAATGCACATGTTACTTATAACTTCACCTTATGGATGTCATTAGGTCCATTTTAGGGGGACTGAAGTTCTCAGCCCTCTGATGATGCTACTGTCACTAGTTTATGTGATAAACGGTTTGTGAGAAAACTTTAATGTACTGTCAATGCATTAAATTTCTTCATACATTCTGCAGCTCTGCCTATATCCATGCAGATGATTTTTTCTTGTTGAAATAGCCTAGTTAATGAACTCAACAACCCATTTTTATAAACTGTATGCCACATTTAGTTTATCCTACATGCACTGGTGCAGTAATTCGGAGTTTATATTCTTATAATTGTTAGTTAAAGGTCTAGTATGGGTAGAATAAGCTCATGCAGAATAAGGTATAAGTGACTTGTAATGACTAACAAATGGCAAGTATGTTAGTAACTTGCATGTTAATAAGCTGCTAGTTAATGCGAATAAGTGTATCCTAATCTAAAGTGTTACCATGATATTATTTTTTCTAGCCTTGGAATTGGTATGATGGAAACCAATTTTGACCCATTTATGTAGTCAACTATTAACTGTGTTCACTTTATCTATTAGTTGTGTTCACTTTATTGTGTTCACGTCATCAGTGATCATTTCATAACAGTCCACCGTATTATTTAAGTTGGAAAAACTAAGTAGACAGAGTTAGTAATGTTTTATACATATACATATGACATAAATGTAATGTAAACGTTGATAAGTACTGGCTAAAATCAGTACCTTTTTAACCAACTGACAAATTGAACTTGCAACATGCCCTTTAACTGAAAGTGTGTTATACCATAAAAGGAGAGTGTAATCATTTGTAAAAGAGTTATGTGCATGTTAGTATATTCCTCTCTTTGAAGTATGTTGAAATCATGTTCAGAGCATCATCATAAAAGGACAGAAACTGAGGCCTTGTATAGGATTGGCTCTGTGCCAGTCACCCCATCTTCGGTAAGGAGTATTTAAGACAGATAGATGAGGTATAACACTAGAATGGTTTGAGGGTTTACAACTGTTGTGACCATTCTCTCCGTGAACGCAATAAAGACTTGGTTGAACAAGATAAACTACTCTGCTACTTTTGGGTTTTTCCAAGAAACCTCTCCACAATTACATTACATTACATTTAGTAATACTAATGTAAGTAATACTAAATGTAGAAAGTAATATCCTTTCTTCTTAGGGCAATTTAGTAATACCAAATGTAAAGTTCGCTGATATTTAGCAGACACAGATACACAATGTGGGGTTCAGGAATCGAACACAGGTCGGCCGATTTTCAGCTGAGTGCAGTAACTGCTGCTCCACCATGCCCACAAATGTTTTGTACACAATTGTGGATAGTACATAAAAACATACGTCACTAAAATATTGGCATTAAAAACACAGCGGAAAAAAGTTGTACATGTACTGTGCCAGATATAAGTTATATATACCTAGCTCCTTGGCAGACCAAGACTCACTATGTGTCTTTCTCCTCAAAAAAATTCAATGGAAAGGCTATCATAACACATAAACATCATGCAAAAAAGAGAGTAAGATCAGAAGGTGTGTTACCTTTATGTAAAGTATCTTTGCAGCTCTCTTTAAAAGTGTTTTGAGTGATGACTCCAACTCTTAAGGCTGAGTCATCTGCCATCATGTTGCTTCCCTTCTGAATTGCAGTCATAGGACTCTCAAGGCCACAGTTTCCAACTCCAAATGGTTTTGCAGAGTAAAACACCTTGATTTTCCCATGAATGTCCAGTCCCACTTCAAATAAAATTCACAGTTCACCATACATGTTATTAACAATAAAACGTGAGGCAACACCAAGACATCTACAACATGTATACAGTGTCTAGTATTAAATAAAAAAGACCTGCCAGCCTTTAATACACATAACAATAGGGCACTCTCTACATACTCTCACCTCTGATTCTCCTCAACCTCTCTTATGAGTAGTTACCAACAGTAATTAGACTACAGCATCACACAAAACGGTAGAAGTTACAATATACTTTCTCTGGGAAGAAGCACACTAAAAATATTGGTAGTATTTACTGTATGTCAGCAAAAATACTACTCAGGACCGAGTAAAATGCTCTCCCTCTCTTGCTGTGTCTATCACTCATTCCATCTGCGTCACTGAGTCTGTCACTAGTTCGACCTGTGTGTCCCACTCATCAAAATAAATGTGTGGAAAAGCACAACTTGGAGAAGACTGTGTGTATCAAGGAGCCGCTATAAAATATGGGAAACTCCTGGAGCTTTTATTATTCTACACTTCTTAATTGTTCTCATTGTATTATGGACAGTAAATTGTATTATTGTATTAAGGACAGTAAATTTTCGGAGCAAAAAATAGTACAAGCGGAGGATATACAACTTTAATATATGTAGTGGATGGATGGTGAGGTGCCTGTGACTTTAAACCACAGCAGCGGTGCTGTGTCGCACCTGTATGACGTGAGGAGATGAGTGATGGAAGCAATTGTTAGTCCTAGAGTTCATTTAAAAGCACGGTGCTGGCGACAGAAAGGTAAGCGCCAGAACCTTTTGTTTATTTGTCCATCGATTACGGTACGTTTGCGCTTTCCCTGTGAGTCGGAGCCTGCAGAAGTTTATACCTTTTGAGGGCGAACACGGTAGTCGTCGGAGTCCTGCTCCAGGAGTTTGCGTTTAGCATCTATAGTACGGCTATCTTGTACAAGCAACAGCAGGTGTTGCAAGCCTGCATCTGTGTGGCATCGGCGCTTGCGTTCCGACTGTGTGGCGTGTGGGGACTTGGAGGCTACCCTTTTTTATCAAGAACGTTCTTGTACATTGCTGTTACCGCGAGTGGCTTGCTGACGTCCAGGGCTTCAAGGTCCGTCTGCTGGCGACGACTGCTGCTTTGTTTCCAGTTAATGTCTTGCCTGTTGCCTTGAGCTTTTCCTCTCGTTTCGCGAGGCTTGTAGCTACGGCTAGATCATTCCAGCGGTAATGTGTGTGTTTGCGTGGTGAGTGGTGCTGCTATCGTTTTATTGCGTGTGTATGTGGGCATTACATTATTTCCTTTTTGGTTGAATTGTTTGTTTGTTTGCTTTCTTTATTTGAGTTTATATCTCTGTCTGAACGTCTCGTGATGGTATGTTTTGTTTCTTTTTTTGTTTTTCTTTTTTTTTTTTTTTTGGTTAACTCCAGAGTGGCCAGTCAACCCATGTGTCAGGTGCCTTGCACTTTTGTTTCATTTTGCTTTGGGTATCGGCTGTGCTCTATCGGCAGTGCTCTATTCTAAGGTGTGGTGTATTGATTGCTGTGCTGACTATAGGAGTGTGATTTCACTTACTTTGTATCTGCCCAACTACTCTGACGGGGTTGAATGTCTGTTGGCCCTAGGAGGCTAGATTCATATACTGGTTAACGGGTGGGAGACTTTCATTTTCTCTCTGTTCTGTTCTAGGAGCTGGAGCTACCATCAGGGAGGCTTGGCATCGGTGGCGGGGCATCTCTTTGCGGGTGGGTGTGTGTGTTTCACCTTCTTGGCAGTGTAGTGCCACCTGTGTGTGCTGTGCAGTGTGTGTGTGTGTGTGTGTGTGAGAGCTCTCTCTCTCTGTCTCTCTCTCTCTGTCTCTCTCTCTCTCCCAGTCCCATGTGTTGGCCTCTGTAGGTCTATACGACTGTGGCAGTTTGTAGTCCCAGTGCTGCTATTTTCTGATGAATGGTAACTAAATAAAGAAATTTATTTATTGCTACTATTGAATCCTGTCTCTGTTCACTCTTGCACAAACCTGTGTAGATTTGTGATTTTTGTTCGGAGGTCGGTTATTTCTGTATGACTGCTGCGAAAATATAATAAAAGCTGTCAATAGTAAGGGTTTTTTATGCTTCAATTGCACGTCTGCACATCATTCCATGAATCGAGATCATTCATGTATCACAATAGAATTTGTTGAAAGTGAATGTTTTAAGTTTGAATTGCATTGTGAACTATTTGTTTATCTGCAGAAACCATGAAATGGTAACAAATTAAATTTAAAAGACATTTGTGGGAAGTTTTCTCTTGTCATTTTGACTGAGAATGAGAATGTTTGTTTAATAAGAGATAATGTATTGTCTGCTGGTCATTATAGTAAAATATTTCACTTCAGCAGGAAACGAGATCCCTCCGCATTCCTGTCTAGGTTCTGTTCGCCCTGACAGGAAATATATATTTTCCTATAATGACTGGTGGAAAATACATTATCCCCTCCTTATTTCTCAGACAGAACGTATGAATTGCTGACATAGCCCTATAATGCATAGTGATTTTATTACAATATTACACATGTCATTTGTCCCTGAAGAATATGCATGATTCTTGCACGCACTGTTGTATTGTTTAAAAAATAAACTACTGTTTTGATGAGGTATGATTATATCAAAATATGATATAATCACTCAGTGCAATCCCGGGTACATAAAAAAATTGGTATGTTTTTTTTATGTACCCGGGATTGCACTGACTGAAGCAAATTGCTTCAGGCAAGAGAGCAGCAAATTGGAGCAGCCCCCTAAAGGGGGGCATGTCAGAGCCCTCTGTTTGCTAATTGGCCAGCCAAAATGTTGTACAGGAAACCTAAGCTAATGGAGAGATCCCTGATTGTGCTGTAACAAAATGTGATATTGAGCTGAAGCACAAGGCAGAGCTAGCCTGGGTAACTTTTGTCCGCTACTTGTTTTAAAAGCTCCCCGTTCCTCATCTTCCTCTCAGCAAGATATTTTAAAATGTTTAAAATGGTTAATGTTTAGTAAAAAGAATGTCTCCTCCTCCATCCTCCCATTATGTCTCTTTTTTTAATGACCCCTGAGAAGGCCAATGGAAAAGGATTTTGATAGTAGGCTTTGTAACAGTATGAGAAATGTTGAATGCACGGTATAAAATATTCCAACTGAAGCACTAAATATAAATTCTACAAAGAATCACTTCAAATCCCCATCCTGAAAATATGTATGTAAATAAATAAATAAATACATAACGTTATCATTCAATGTTGACAAGATGAAAAATGTTCCTTGCCTGGCACCCAATATTCTTTGGCTAACAAATGCATGTCAGTAACTTACCATATTCAGAGCTTATTAAGTTTATACTGATTTCCTCGCCGTTGGCAGTCCTTGCAATATAAATTTTCTTTGACCAACTTCCCGATTTCAAAAAGACAGCATCGCTGAAAACAAAAACATATATGCATTTATTGGTATTGAGTTTGTGCAATCTAATTTGTCTAGTCTGGTTTGTATTTTTCTCACAACTGATTTTCAACTGCCACAACCCCCCAAATATTATCTATCTATACTATCTTACGAGAGTCTCTGGAAGAACACCACATTATTGTCACAATCGCCAACGATGACTGTGATGTAATGATGGCTCAGAGGTGTTTTCTTAGCAATCAGCTGATCAAAATTGGTCATGCTCACAGTGACTGAAAATTCTGCTGATGAGGTGCTGTAGACTGGAAGCTAAAGATGACACAAAAAAACTGAAAAAGGTTTCATTTGGATTACAAATGACTACTCAATAATTCAAAACATACAAAGCTAACACACAGGGTGAATATTACTGTATTGGCCCAGATTTAAGATCATCAGCGTCTCTTAGGCTTACAACTGCCACACAGGATTGAGAGGTAAGAGATTGTCTTGAACAAACTAAAAATTTGTCTTGAGTTGTGTAAATGAAAGACTGGGCTTACATGAACTTCAGGATAACATTCGGGCTAAATTCAGGATAACTTCTATGGCTAATGTACATGGTTTTCTGCCAGGTAGATAGGCTACTGTACAGTGCATCTGGAAAGTATTCACAGCGCTTCACTCTTTCCATATTATTCACCCCATAATGACAACGTGAAAAAAGTCTTTTTGAGATTTTTGCAAATTTATTCAAAATAAAAAAACTAAGAAACCACATGTACATAAGTATTTACAGCGTTTGCCATGAAGCTCAAAATTTTGCTCAGGTGCATCCTGTTTCCACTGATCATCCTTGAGATGGTTTTACAGCTTAATTGGAGTCCAATTGTGGTAAATTCAGTTCCCACAGTTGACAGTGCATGTCAGAGCACAAACCAAGCATGAAGTCAAATGAATTGTCTGTAGACCTCCGAGACAGGATTGTCTCGAGGCACAAATCTGGGGAAGGGTACAGAAAAATTTCTGCTGCTTTGAAGGTCCCAATGAGCACAGTGGCCTCCATCATCTGTAAATGGAAGAAGTTCAGAACCACCGGACTCTTCCTAGAGCTGGCCAGCCATCTAAACTGAGCAATCTGGGGAGAAGGGCCTTAGTCAGGGAGGTGACTAAGAACCCGATGGTCACTCTGTCAGAGCTCCAGCATTCCTCTGTGGAGAGAGGAGAACCTTTCAGAAGGACAACCATCTCTGCAGCAATCCACCAAACAGGCCTGTATGGTAGAGTGGCCAGACGGAAGCCACTCCTTAGGCACATGGCAGCCTGCCTGGAGTTTGCCAAAAGACACCTGAAGGACTCTCAGACCATGAGAAACAAAATTCTCTGGTCTGATGAGACAAAGATTGAATTCTTTGGCGTGAATGGCAGGCGTCATGTTTGGAGGAAACCAGGCACTGCCTGGTGGCATCATATTCAAAAAGACTTGAGGCTGTCATTGCTGCCAAAGGTGCATCAACAAAGTATTGAGCAAAGGCTGTGAATACTTATGTACATGTGGTTCCTTAGTTTTTTTATTTTTAATAAATTTGCAAAAATCTCAAAAACGTTTTTTTCATGTTGTCATTATGGGGTGTTTGTTGTGTGTAGAATTGTGAGGAAAAAAATGAATTGAATCCATTTTGGAATAAGGCTGTAACATAACACAATATGGAAAGAGTGAAGCGCTGTGAATACTTTCCGGATGCACTGTATATTGTTTGCACTTTCACAGAAAAATATCATTCATCTGGTATTCTCCATTCAATTTAAATGTGAAATTTATCCAGAAGATTAATTAACTTGATACTTTGATGGTCACACTTTATATTAGGATACACATATTCACCATTAACTAGCAGCTTATTACCATGCAGAATAATAGCATGCTAGACATTTGTTAGTCATTACAAGTCACATTATTCTACATGAGCTTATTCTACCCATAGCAAACCATCAACTAGCTAGTTGTTGTATATGAATTATGATCTCTGTATGTTTTGCTCAGTAAGGGGCTTATAAGGTGGTAGTACCACAGGAACAGTTATTCTCAATCAAAAAGTCGGAATATTTAACTTGTTTAGACACTAAAAGGAACTTAGGCACTGCTCCTATGAATAGACCATCTTTTCTATCTTTATTATTGAAAGAGAATAACTGTTCCTGTTGTACTACTGCCTTATAAGCAATAATTTATGTACAACAACTAACTTACTATCAATAAACAGTAATTAAGAATTTATACTGGAGAAATACTTAGTCAATGTTCTATTATGGATAGAATAAGGTCATGCAGAATAAGATATTTATTAGTGACTTGTAATGGCTAACAAATTGCTTGTATGTTACAAATGTGCATGTTAATAAGTTGCTATTTATTGTTAGTTATTGGTGAATATGGGTACCCTATTCTAGAGTTTTATAGTAATGATGTTAAGAAACAATTGGCCAACTTTTAAAAATATAAGACATTTTTTTTCTATTTTCCCCCCAAATTTGTTTGGACAAGGGGGGTCATCTGATATTCAGGATTGTCTTATATTCGGGCCAATTCAGTAATATGGAATTAATCTGGGTGTTCTGAATATATATATATATATATACATTTTAATTTAATAAAACATTTTTTTGCTTACTTCTCAGCTTCAGATTGTGTGGTTTGGACACTGACCTGTAATTAAAACTCACACATTTTCAAAACAAATGAAGCTTTCGGGTGGTACACACCTGTTCCAGGCAAAGGTCATACTTTGGCAATGCAAGTACGTTTTCTCTGATTTGGCTTCCAAAAGGTGGATGTCTGTTGACAATCTGAAAACAATCAATAGATACTGCTGATACTTTTAGATCCAGTCCAAAACATTTTTATTTTCACTATGGTCAGTTATAAGCTTTATGTGTCCGCCTGATTCCAGGGATCTTGTTGTTAACCTGTGGTATTTGGTATTTTACTGATGGCATTCTATATATTTTTACCAATTTGCATTTTTCATTTATAGTATTGTATTTTAAACTAATGGTATCATCTCCCTTCCTCCTGGCCAGAGCATGTGAACGGTGCTGAGCAGGGAGCGGAGTGGGTGGAATTTAGTCAGAGCGTGGAGCGTTCTTTTTTTTTATCTCAAGGGCAGAGTGGTCGCTCAGTCTCGCTCCAGTTTGCTCTGATATTGTTCACAGAGAATTCATCCATGTCTTTTAACATTATCTGATGACCTGATGCCCCAAGGGGTCTCTGGAACACCAGCCAAGTTTCAGAGATTAATTGAGTGTGTGGTGGGAGACATGAACCTGCTAGAAGAGCACAAAGAACAGTTGCTGAGAGTAGTGGTCTAAAACTCCATAGATAAGTTCTGCCAGAGCGAAGTAAAATACGTAAGGCAAACAACTTGTGTTCCTGGCGCATGCAATCTTTGCATGATGAATCTGACCCTCTCGGCACTGAGCGCACCATGGCACTGGCTTGAGACGATTTTTACTGGCCAAAGATGCAGGCTGACATGGCATACATAAAGAACTGTGGTCACTGTGTGGTCGAGAAGACTCTTCCACACAGAACATCTCCTTTGCACCAGATCTCCAGCAGTGTCTTTTTAGACCAGATGTGTATACATTTTTTCTTCCGGGGCATTTGAAACGTTTTGGGTCAAAGGACATGTCTTCCAGTTGACCTGTGCTTTGAAAACCCCTTGGAAGCCAAAGAGGAAGTGTGTCACCAGCATTACGTAGAGAAGTTACAGATCAACTTGAGAAAAGCTTACTAACTGGACGAGTGCAGACGGTGTGCATCTGAGGAACAAGTAACGGTATGATATCAGTGAACTGTGTGCTCATCTGTATATTCGGGCACAATGGCAATGGAAAAATTAAGAACAAATGGGATTCTCAGCCCTATATTGTCCTACAGAAGTTGCCCAACCTTCCAGTATACCATGCAGCCAGAGAGAGGGAAAAAGATTGTTAGAGACAGAGTCCTGGAAAGGAAAGACTTCCCAGCGGGACCAGCAGTTAGTTGTCAAAGAGATGCTCCCCAGTAGAAACGGGGCTCTGCTGAGAGACAGACTACACACTCTAGTTCAGGAAAGGGATGCTTTTACAAGATCTTGCTCCTACAGCAACCAGACATCCCGTAGAGAGGGCAAGATGTACTGTCAAGCCTGTTGTGAGATTAAGTTATAAAGATTTAGGTAACACTGCAGATCAGCCATTAGAGATTATTCACAGGTGGTTGATCTGTATATTGCTGTGAAGCTATGGATGTGTTGTTATGAAGTGTTTAGTATGATCTGTACCATGGGACATCTGATGAGGACATCCAGACATTTTAGAAAGGGGGGATGTAGCCCAGGGTTATTTTCTAGGCCCTGCTGAATAGACTGGGTAGTGCTGTATGTGCTAGTAGTGGTTTATATTAACTGAAGACCAGCTACAGTTTCCTACTGCTAGTCATTTTCCATTGACCGTTAGATAGCGTTAGTTTATTTTATTTAAATAGCCCTGACAAGGGTGTCTAGGAAGGGCCTCTAGGATGGAGAGTTGGTACTGGCATGGCCCTCCCGTAGTGTTAGTTGCAGTCCACTCAGGAGGGGAAGGTGACAGGAGTTGATTGTGGACAGAGAAAGGAAATGACTTAAGCCAGGCTCACACATCAGTGATCATATGTGTCATAAAAGCCATACATACGTACATATAAGGAAAGAGAGAGAAGAGAGTTGTACAGCATGACACATGAAAGGTTTGTGGCGGCTTTAGACTATAGCAGCATAACTAAGACATGGTGCATGGCAACCCAATTTCCTTCGGGATCCTTAATTTTCTTTCGTGATCAACAAAAGTAACTCTACTCTACTCTACCAACACTACTGCAGGGATGGTCAGTGGCCACCATGCCTCACAACTGGGGGCAACAGCAGAGGCAGTCCCTCCCAAAAGACCCATGAGGAGTGATGATTTACCATGTACCATCCCCAACTATGGGAAAAAGTAAAGAAGAATGTTTTAAGTCTAGACTTAAAGTGTCTGCCATCTCTTAGAGTGTCTGCTTGTTGGATGTAGGGGGAGGATTATTCCACAAGAGGGGTGCACGGTAGCAAAAGGCTCTTCCTCCTATCATAGATTTTGATATTGATTACAAGAAGAACAGCATTCTGGGATCTTAGGGTTCTAGGAGGGTGGTAAGGGACATGTAGGTCTTTAATATATGTTGGAACATGGCTGTTGGGGAGGAGAGGACATCTGATTCTGTTAGGTTTCAGCAGTAAACAGGATGGTGCATCAGTCAGAATGCAAGGAAAGATGGAGAGACAATGGATTTTGATGATGCTTCTGTATTATTAAAATTTACATTCAAATAAAGGTGCAAGTGCAAATTCAAGTGCAGTCAAGTGCAAAGTCTGTAAAGGAAAATAAAACACTACTTAGACTCTCAGTACATGAAAATAAAGGACTCTGAAATTAACTAATGCACAGGTGCCTCTGTTCCACCTTCCAACAGAAATAATGCTCGGGGAGCACTTCTACACAAATCTAAGCTCCCTTTACGTAAAGAACACAGATTGTGCGGTCTCTGGCTAAACAAGGTATTCTGGTGATTAAGAATTGTCTCAGCAGTTCCATGACATGGCAAAAAGAACTAACCGGTGTCAAATAACTAGAACTATCAGCCACCAGAAAGAAGGCCTACCAAGCAGCAGCTTCCCTAAAATTCAAACATTAAACAGCTTTAGGTTTCTAGTTTCTAAGTTTCTAAGTTTTTAAGTTTCGAAGCATAAATTCATTTCCTACTTCACAAATTTAGAACAAAAAGTAAACCTTGGCCATGAATACAAATTCTTTGCAACACTTTGAGCGAGAAATTATATCTTTCCTACCATAATATTCATTAAATCACTCTATATTATATTTAATTCTTCAGTCAGTCTGGCATCGTAATATGATTTCCCAGAAAAAATTGTGCAATGATCCCACCTAGTGGCTGCATGTATTTATGCCGTGCTCTGGAATCATCCATGAACTTGATTACAATTACGAGAACATTCAATAATTTGCCAGAATCGCATGGCATTACATAACATTACATCCACGTGTTAATATATGATAGATGTAAACCTATATACATTTGAACAGATTAGAAACTGTAAATACAAAATATTAAGGTGAAAGTAATTCAACAGGTTTCAGGCAAACTCGACATCTAGAGCAACTTTACAATTTATTACCCTACAGACAGTAAACATTTAAGATTTAAACAGCAAATCTCACGTTTGCTAAATTATTATGCTCACTAGGCACATATCCGACCGTTAGTACGTTCCTTTAGTACGTTTAATGCTAGCTGTGAAATGGCGCCATGTTAACTCAATACCAAAATTAATGTTTAACTAATTAACTCCTAATCTGTGTGTCCATTCATTAAAATGATATTACTATAAAGTGCAGTGGGTTTGCAAATTAAAATACAGTTAATGCTATTCAAGTAATGTAATTTAAATGCTGAAGTTGGAGAGGGTGCCGGTTGCTCTGGTAGCACTTGGAAGGTCATTCCACCAGTGTGAAACAACAGATGAGAATGGTCTGGATTTACCTTTGTGAGGTGTTGGCAATGCTAGACAACATTCCTTAGAGGAGCGAAGTGGCCGGAGGGTAACACAGGGCTTTAAAATGGTATTGAGGTAGATGGGAGGAGATCCATCAATCACTGTGTAGGCCAACATTAGTGCTTTGAATTTGATGCGAGCGCTAAGGGTAGCCAGTGGAGTTACATTACATTTACATTTATGCTTTTAGCAGACACCTTTATCCAAAGCAACTTACAGAAACTAACAAAGAAACTAACAGAGAAACTAACAAAGAATGCATATTGCTAACATAAAATTTGCAGTATTTTAAGTTGAAAGTGAAATAGTGTAGTAATAAAAGTGCTGTATGAAGAGAGATTAAGAGCAAGAGATTAAGTTGGAGGAGTGCAGACCCGATGTAGCTCAAAGGAGTCAATCCGAGATAGGAAGTCTGCAGAGCCTGGATTGTCTGAGTGGATGCTCATATCACCAAGGACAAGTATGGGACAGTCACGCTCAGGGATAGAGGAAAGCAGAGTGTCAAGTTCCTCAAGGAAATTACCCATTTGACCTGGAGGATGATAAATGACAACCAGATATAGTTTGCCTGGTGCTTTTACCAAGATGGCATGGTATTCAAAGGAGCTGTATGTGACAGATGGTACCAGATGAGTATGTCTCCATTTGTCAGATATTAGCAACTGCTGGGTGTGGGAAAATGCATAGTTGGTGGAGAGTGCAGCAGGGGTGGCATTATTCTCTGGTTTGATCCAGGTCTCGGTGAGAGCCAGAATGCTTTGTATAAGCAGAACTGAAGTCTGCTTTGTTCACTGCAGACTGACAGGTCCACAATCCTACAGAAAAAGAGCTTTTCATAGATGATGAGGCGTGATGTCCAGAGCAGAGGTTTGCAGAGTTCTGTTTTCGTTTGTAGAAGCGAAATCTAGGGCTAGAGACAACAGGAATGGGGTAGAGATACACTGTAGCGAGATGAAGGGAGGTCACAGAAGATTGAGTTACTGAAACTCTGTGTCCTTGCTCGGTGAACACGCACAGGTAGACACACCCATCTTTATCCCAGGAGGTCTTCACACAAGGAGGTCTGAAGCTTCAGTGTCACTCTTGCTATTATGATGGACAGGAACGATGATTGACTGCACCTGGCTGAGACCGCCCACCAGGAGTCAGACAGAAACAATAGGCCTGATGGGAGTGGCCAAAATTAAATCGCTCTCTGATGACCCAGCAGTGCTAGTAGTTAACACCTTCTGATGGCTTGCAGGTGTGTTAGAAATCAGATTCTAGGTAGCAAAATAGGCACAGAACTAAATAAGCAAACACTCAGTGACTTCCTTTGTGTGTAGCTCCTCAGTTCAGTGAACAGAATAGTGACATGCTCTTTTTGGCTGGTTGCAGCTGCATTCTTGATCATCTGTAGAGGTCTCACAGCACAGGCTGGAAGACCTGGCATTGCAATTGCAAGAGATAACCAAGGTCTGCATGGGTTGCATGTTGGGTTAGGTACAGCCTGATCTTCCTTATGTTGAATAGAGAAAAAAGGCATGACTGAGCTACAGAGGCAACGTGATCAGCAAAGTCATCTGGTCAGCTGGTCATCGATCATGACACCGAGGTTTCTGGCAACCTTGGTGGGAGCAACAGGGAGTATATCTTAATGCTGGTGTTGTGATGTATGGTTTGCTTGGCTGGGAAGACCAGCAATTCAGTTTTGGAGAGGTTTTGTTGGAGGTGATGTTCTTTTATCCATGAAGATCTGTCAAAAAGACAGTCAACATCCATGTTGACACTGTGGAGTCACAAGGAGGAAAGGACAGATAGAGCTGGGTACCATCTGATTAGCAGTGATAGGAGAACCCATGGTAGTGGATGACTGGGCTCAGTGAGGTACATGGCAAAGAAAAGGGGCCCCAGCACAGGGCCTTGAGGCACCCTTGTGGTGAGGTGGTGTAGCACAGATGTTTGCCCTAGCCTTGACACACTGAATGACCAGCCATTGAAATTCAAACCAGGAGTGCGCTTTGCCATTGATGTCATGTTTGTCAGTTTGTCTAGTAGGATACGGAGGTTGACTGTGTCGAATGCTGCTGGTCAAGCAGGATGAGTACTGAAGATTTACCTGCAACTCTGGCTTCTTTTAAGGCTTCATCACCATTTCAGTAGATTGGTAGGAATGAAGGAGGTTGTGCCCCAAGAGAATTTGTGTGACGGTTTGTTTTCAATATAATATCTCAATAGTTTAAATAAGGAAAGGAAGGAGAGGCAGTTGGTTTAGAGAGGAGGGAACTTGTGAAGAGAGCTGAGACAGGGTCTGTGTAGATGGGTTAGAGAACTGACTACTAATTGCTGCAATTTCGTTAGTAAAAATGCAGAAAAAGTGTCAGCTGTGAGGTTGGTTGCAGGAGGTGGAGGTGGTGGGTTTAGTAGAGATTTGAAGGTGGAAAAGAATTTCCAGGTGTCAGTAGCATTGTGAATCTTGTCATGGTAAAAAAAAGAAGTGCAGAAGTGACTGGATGAGAAGGATGATGGCAGTTCCTGGAATTGTGTTAGATTGGATGGAGTATTAGTTTTGCACCATCTCCTTTCAGCAGCTCTGAAACTGATGTGCACTGAGCAAAGAAAGACATTCAGCCTCGCATGAGATTGAATGGATCGAGCAGGTGTGGTAGACAGAGGGCACAAGCGATCCAACATGGTTATGCTGCAATGCTACAGTTGCATTGTTTGGTGAAGGGTCTGGATCCGGACCCAGACCCAGACCAGAGGCCCTTTTTTATCACAACGCACAGCACTAGCCAAGTAAAAGATGCTTACCATTAACTTTGTTAACTTTGTTTCGTGATTTCACAGGCTGCAGGAGGAGGCTGAAGTAGCACATAGGTGGTGCTTCCACCTTTTGAAACATTTTTGAGCAGATATTGAGAGGAGTTGACTGGCTAGAGAAAGATGTGTGTGTCTGGACACAAAAGAGCAAAACATTATAACATTCAGTTTATATCTCCTCACAATCCTATAGTTCTCCATTCTCGGGAGGACACTTAAAAAAACCAAAGTGGGGGCCATCTGTGTATTTTTGTAGGAGCACTGAAGGCAGTTACTTTTGTGACATGTTTTGTACAGTCCAAATAAAATGAAGGCTGTGTTGGTATCAAATAATTTTTTATATAAATATAAAGAAAAATAACAACCTGATTCTTCTAAATGGTTTCTTACCAGCTCCAGCTCTCTGGAATTAGTCTTCTCAATCTTTGTGAGTGTTGTTAATCCTGCATTCACCATGGCTGTTGCCAGGGATAGCCCTGCAATGGGTATTTTTATTGACAATCAAATAAATGCAACAAAACATGGTTACAATGCTGAAATAATATGTATTGTTTGGTAAGGTGCTTTTCAATTTATGCAAGATAATAATTCTAAAAAATAATAAATAATGATAGTCTATTAGCATACCAACTTTATCCAACTGTCTTGAGACATAAGGAGAGTTTTCCCAAAGCTTTGCCCGAAAGCATTTTCCAAGTATCAACGCATTCAGCAGTGCAGAAAAATTCTTTTTGGGTAGGTGGTTAAGAAACTCTGCAAGACCTGAGTATTGACATTTCTTTGTTATTTTCAATCACACTGAAACTATCTCTTTCACAACATACATACTAACATGGGAATCATAACACAAGGTTGACCAAGCACTGCCACAGAGTCTGCCACTGAACATGCTTCTCCGCCTGGCAAATATGGAATGCAGTGGGTGTTGGTCTTTGTCTATGATGGACATCAGTTTGTTCAAGGTTGTTTTCTCTGCAAATGATGTTAAAAACTTCAGGTCTGTAACCACAATTGACCGATCTCAAGGCTTGTCCCCTTTTGCTATGTCACACTCTGGCACGCAGCAGAACCTTGGAGGCAAGTTCCCCCCGCCAATGTTAGTTACCATTTAAAAGAGCACTGATATAGAACAACTTTTTCACCAGATCTACTTCCTAGATGTGTGTTATAGGGAGAGAAAGTGAAAAACAGCAATCCTAGCAGTATTGTTCCTAACCCAAGAGCCATCCTAATGAAAATCCCACAGACACAATGTTTTTTAAAGACACAACATCGAACTTATTCTTTATTGTATATATTGGGATGACCTACTAACAGTGAAAGTGTCACATGAAATTTTGAATTTTGCCTTCTTTTTAAAAATTTATAGTGTGTATGGGGACCTGTAAAAGCGGTAGACTACTGACCATGGCTGAGTGGAAAGTTTTTTTTCCCCCCTTTTCCTCCATTCCCAAATGTAGGCTATTCTATAGGTATTCAGTCTCTTCGATCTTTTGGACCAATTTTCTTTGCCAGATGAATTGTAATGTAATAAATGAATAAATATTAAATACATACATAATCATATTTAATATTTCAGCTGTATGATCACATCTAGGTCAAAATGTAACAAGGAAAAAAAGAAGATGAATGCAAATGAGTCAACTGAGTAGCCTTGCGGTCGGCTCCCTGGAGCTTCACGGTGGGTGTCAATGGACAGAAAATTATTTATCATTTTCTGGTCGCGGTCATCATGAGCCTTGAATTACACATATGATGTATGTGAATATTTTAAATAATTTTTCAAGTAAAGAAAGATGCCATTCATGTTATGATTGGTGAGTTACAGAGTTGTTAAAATGTGTAGCTCTAATGACTACAAAGACAACAGGTGCTCATGTGAGGTTGGCTTCTCTCCATTGAAACTAATGTAGCTTCACCAGGATGTCTAAGAATTTGTCTGTAAACTGTTAGGTAAGTAAACTAGAATGTAGCTAGAATGTAGTGTTCTGTAACTGTTAGTTAGCATGACTGCTAGCCTTTCTAAGCCTCGTTTTCAAAGCAATAGTGACATTTAATGTCCCAGACATTAAATAGAGTATAGTCTGATAAGCGGATTTACACAACACCATGGACCAGAAGTAACTAAGGCTTTCTATATTGAAAAGAACAGCTGATGGATACCTATGACGGTATTGTCCATGTAGTAGTGAAATAAGCCTCTCGTTTGGTTCAGCCCAAAGGCTGGATCAGGACCATATGGTAGGCCTACGCTGACATTCGGACAAGATGAAAAATTATACTGTTTCAAGTCCAGAATACTTTTAAGACAGCCACTCAACTCAGTTATTTAAAACAAGCCCACTGCCACATAGGGCTCTATTTACGTAATCAGATCTATTTACGTTCAGCCCAGAGGCTGGATCAGGACCATATGGTAGGCCTACGCTGACATTCAGACAAGATGAAAAATTATACTGTTTCAAGTCCAGAATACTTTTAAGACAGCCACTCAACTCAGTTATTTAAAACAAGCCCACTGCCACATAGGGCTCTATTTATGTAATCAGAGGCGACTTGTCAACTGTGGTGAGAGCAAATTCGTTTGGAGGCGAATTTTGACAGCGGAAAAAATTATTAATTAACCCAGTGCAGCCTTCAAAAGGGTTGGGCTTATGTTGCTTAATTAATCATGGATGTGTTTTGGGTGTAACACCAAAATAACCAATTAGAGAGCCATTTCTTATTGCCTTTAAGTACCAGGAGCGCATCAACCTTTGTGTTATGTCTGGCATTGCCATGGCATGCCATGTTCTCATGGTTGATACGTGATATTGCGTGCAAGCTTGTAAGCTTGTGAGTTAGTTGTGTGAGTGAATAAATGGAGTAGACTCTGATTTGAGCTCTTTGTGTCAAAGCGATTATTTCCATAATACTGGCGACGAGAATGGCTGACTGTTCTCTGCCACCACCATCTCCTTTCCTGGTTCTACCCAAAAAACCATCCATGTCGTGGCTGCACTGGTTTGCTGCATCCAAAACGTACGTATCTCCTAGGTGCTGGCTTGGACAACATATCAGATGGGAGAAAACACATACTGCTGCTGCACTTTCTTGTTGCAGACGGACAATGAGTGTTCAGAACGTTTGTGAAATTTACAAAATATGCGGATGCTGTAAAACAACTCAAGGAACATTTTGCAGCATTGCATTGGGCAGTAGCTTCACTACAAGTAGCAAAGTTTAACTACATTTCTGAGTAACATGGCTGTAGTGTAGTGTAGGCCATGCATGGAAGATCAGTTCTTTGCAAAAATGTTATAATTGTTGCATGAAAGGTGCCATAATTAAAAAAAATGTCCATTATGTTTACAAAAAATAATTGTGTCTTATATCATTCACGTGTGCACAATGTAGTCAATTTAAATAATAAAATCATATTAGAAAGCACTATATACTAGAAAAACTATGGTGCAAAATGCTGTAGGCATTATAAGAAATACTGTATAACCATAGGGAAATCAAGTGTTTTTTTGTGATCCAGTAAAAACACACACATGCACATTCCATTCTTTCATTTATTCTATTTTGCAAGTTACAGCCCCGAATGCCATCTGCAAATTTCACTACCAGCTCAAAGCCCCGTGAGTGCTCCAGACTGCCATGTGGAAACTGTGGTTCCCCCACACACAATTCCAGAGCCCAAGTTTGTCCTGCACAGGAGAAGACCTGCGCCAACTGTGGGAAGCTTAACCACTTTCACAAAGTCTATAGGTCTGCCCAAAGCATTCACATTCCATATCTCCTGCCACAGTACCCTTACTTGGCCTTGATCTCTTCAGTGGACTTGGATTCAGAATGCTAAACACAACAGGCTCAGAGATTAACAATCTCGCCTCATAAAGGCGTCTTCCACTACAAATGCATAGTCTTTGGACTGAGTTCAGAAAATCTTAGCCTCCATCCTGGCTGTCAGAAAACAGACAGGGTGGACCACGATTGCAGCGAGTTGCAAACAGTTTTATTAAAGGGTTTGGGGGGAATTGGAGTGTGGATCTGCTAGGAAGAACGCAGAGCCGAGAATGGCTGGCAGCAGCACTTGTGGTCGAGCAGGCGTCGGGTCGGGTCACCGGGGCAGAGGAGTAGAGCGTTGGTCGGGGGCAGGCGGCGAGTCGGGAGCTGGGACAGGAGAGCAGGCAAGCGTTGCAGCCAGGCGGCAGGTCAGTAACCGGGACTGGAGCGCAGAGCGTAAATCAAAACCAGAGCACGGGTCGGAATCCAGGACAATGGAGCAGAGGCGTAGGTCAGGCAGTTTGGGTTCGGCAACAGGCAGACGATCTTTCCGGAGACAGAGACAAACAGAGACAGACTGGGAACCAGACGGGAAAACAGAACACGGGCAGGAAACAAATGCAGGTAACGAGCACGGGAAAAACAGCAGAACAGACAGGAGTCAGGAGTGTGTTGCTTGCCTTCAGCAATAGACGCATGCAGGTTCGCTAATTCACCGACGGGGAGTGAAGGAAACAGAGGGAATAAATAACCAGGGCAATCGGGGAAGACAAGACACAGGTGGGGGCAATCAGTGAGGACAGGTGAAAGGGATCCAGTGCTTAACGGGGAATGAGGAAGTGAGATAGAATGATTGAAACCAATGAAGCCCGTTAGTGAAGCAGACAGGGAGAGAATGTGAGGAAACAGAGGGAGACAGAACAGCGTGGTGACACTGGCAGGAATTCCAGGCGTGGCTGTGTACTTAGACAACATAGAAGTCCATGGCTCCACCACCGAAGTGCATGATGAACGGCTTCACAGAGTGTTCACAGTATTATCTACACACCATCTCACACTTAATAGAGACAAATGTGTCTTTGGGGCCTCAACCACTGAGTATGTGGGGGTTCCGCCTTTCTGTTGAGGGCATAAGCCCACTCTTCTCAAACCAGAGGCCATCCAGCGAGTCCTAGACCCCATGTCACCAGCTCAGATTGCCTCTTTCTTTACTCCAAGTGGCCAGAGATGACACCAGCCAGCTCAGTAACTAACAAGTGTTAACTGACTTTCTAGATTCCCTATTTTCCTGATGGGGTCTGGGTTTTAAAAATCACCACTGATAATGGGCCCCAAATGAACATGACCATCTTTCTATAATCCATCGGCCAACTTGGGGGTGTTATGACTGAATCTTTGAGTCTCTGAGGAATGGAATCAGGGCACACATTGCTCAAGGGTGCACATTCAGTGGCATGTTCTCATGGTTGATACGTGACATTGCATGCAATGTCAATTGTGCAAGTAAGCTTGTGAGTCAGCTGTGTGAATGAATAAATGGAGTAGACTCTGATCTGAGCTCTCTATGTCAACATTTTGGCTGGTTGGTGTTTTACTGGTGGGTTTTCACCGTAGATGCAGACATCTTTAAACACATTTGCCTGTACTCACACTTTTAGAGAAGAAAGCGAAAGTACACATCGGCTGTCTTCCATTTGTCAGCCATGTAATTCACAAAGAAGGAAAATACAGTCACTCTATAAATAGCTGATCCTGTCAAAGGGGATGTCCCAGGATATAGCCTACTCAAAGATCTTCCCTCTTTTTGCCATTGCCTATTGTAATAAGTCTTCCACGTAAGCAGAGCAGTGTTTAAAATGATTGGTTACTTTGACAAAACATCAGCAATATTCCACACCTTAATCTTTAGGTCTATTTTTTTCTTAATTGTGAGTTATAGCTTAGACATAACCAATGTTGAAGCTCATCTTTGTGGACATACTAAATATACATAATATATTTCAAGCCGTTTCACTTGTTTGTGTAGAGGAGGAGTGATTTGCTTCATGATAAAATCGATGACATGCCTCTGTCTGAATCTGATTTTGGAAAGCTCCAGAGCTCCAGAGTTGGGGACATGTCAGACAGCATACCAAAACAAGGGAGAGAGTGTGATGTTTAAAAGTGCGGCTTTAGTGGAGACTAAATGACCTTTGACTTCACTTTGGTCCTCACATAAAGCACTATAAACTGCTACACGCATCTTCAGAGCTCAGAATGCACCGTAGCCTCAACTACGAACGTGGTGATTCCCATGCACTGACTTGCCACATAATGACTGCTTGCAGGCTAACATTAACATTAGATAAATTCCTATTTCATCAATAAATTTGATTAAGAATTGAACTAGGTTGACGTATGGCCGAATTCATGTAACTTCTCTCTCTCTCAATAATCCACACTCATTGGTGAGCACATAAACAATAGGCTGCTAATAATATTGCAAGGATTATTGTCATAAATAATACAGCATGACTATTGCTGTTTATTTTCGTTAGCCTCAGATCGAATTTGTTAACTCTTCCCTGTCGAGTGAACCTGCAATTTGTCAGATTAAAAAATTCTGTAAAAATTCAAATTATCCTGTCCTGGAATGACACCAGTCCCATTTACAGGGCGGGTCTGGATATGGATTTGGCCTCAATTAGAAACCTGGTGTGACTTTTAGTTTTGGCTGTAGGCCTATAGACTCTCCTAAAATGTATGCAGTCACCCTGCAAGATCCACTGCTTCAGGTCAGCTGATCTGTTTGAACGGAGAGCTGCTCACTGTAAAGAACTTTGAAGTGAGCACAACTGGCATGAGCCAAGGCGGAGAGTAGTCCAGCCAACACTGATACATTTCCACCCTCACATCTGCATTGGGAGATCGAAACCATGCTTTCTATATAGCCAGAAATGTTTCAGACATTTACCGTGCCTTCGTCAGATGTCCTTCAGTTGAGCGGCTGCAGGATAGTTCTACCTCCCTGTCTCTAGAGAGCAAGGATCATGCAAGTACACAATATTTTGCACTATATAAATTACTTAGGCTACTAAAACACACCCAGTCGCCTGTTTATACCAGTTATCCTATGCTGCTCCCTATTTTGTTAAAGACACTCTTTCCCTCTCTGTTTGAAACTAAATCGTCACACTATGGAAATGTTCTGCTGCCATCTTTTCAGCCCAATCTCTCTGTGTGCATGAGGTTTACCTGTAAAAGAGAACTGAGATGACTGAAACACTTATGTGAAATCATATAATGAATCATCTACAAATAATACTTTTTCAGTAACAACCTGCACCTGACCTGTTAAATACATTTGCGTTTTTCTAACAAGAAATACAACTTATTGAAAAGGGCTTGAAATTATATTTAGTTTTTTTGCAGTTGTTATTTTCCATTCCATGTACATTTATACAGTGGTAGAAGTTTTTGTCCCCAATAAATTATGACCTCCACTGGGCTGACATAACGCATGTCAGACATGGCGTGACCTGCTCTTTGATTAGATGAATAAGTGGATGCAATTAGACTACTTGGGCACCTGGTGCAAATAGAAGCCAGAGTGTGTGTATTCCTGGGGGTCTTGTGATGACGAATGCCAACTGCAAGGGGTTATGACCTCGAAAGTTAAAGGCTTTTGCCTATGCCTAGGAGGCAATTCTACGGTGATCCTACTGTCAGTGGGATTCAATGATGTTAATGCTGAAGCAGTTATTTGTTATGCTCATTGACATTAACATTCAAGGACTATACATGTCTGCAGTTTAAACAGTAGCCTAATGTTGACCGAGAGGCCAGCAAGTTTTCACTGACATAAGGCTGCATGTGTTCGCTTATGGCTGAAAACGGTATATCAGCTCAATTATCAATTTAGTTCCAATGGAAACTAGACTTTTGCAGTTTTGCCTACTACATGAAAATCCATTGTAAGAAAATGACATGAAATTTCATTATAAGGATAACATTTCTTTCCTCATTTTCACACAATGTTGGCAAAACAGATATAACTGAAAACACTGCATTTTTAGATTTTCGATCTTCATTTTACAGTTGGAAATCCAATGAACGGAAGGTACACAGACCCTGGACAAAGCCATTCAGGAGTAATTTGCACAGAGCGAAATATGCATTTTAAAACAGTTGTTTCAATAGTCCCGTGACAGACTTTCCTTATAGCCTGGATTGCATTAAATGCAAAATAGAATGCTGCATGAAGGTTTGGGATTAGGAATAGCACTAACTGGGCTACTGAATAAGGAGAAAATTTAACCTTTCTAAGATTAAAAAAAGATCAACCACTAAATGAAATTCAAACCCTCAAATAATGTTTATGCCTGTAATTCTGTGATAAAAGACATAACCAAAAGATATTTGGCATATAGGTGTAGGCTATAATGCTCTATGTGTTGATTAAATGATGACTTTATTTTCATTGCACTCTGGAAAATCAGAATGTTTAATTTGTCCCTGTTTCAATCCCTAAGGAATTTAATATGAATTGTCTTATAAGAGAGAATATTTACATTTTAAATTTAAATGTACATTTACCATTTTTCTAATTTTTAGAGAGCAAAAAGGCCTGCCCAAAATAACTGCTCATTTACTGCAGATATTTGAAAAAAACAGTAGAAAGGTGAAAAAACGGATAGCGCAACTGATTTATTGCATGTTATGGCAAAAACACCCATGGTGAATTAAGTCAGTTATGACCAACTCTTTTGAACCATGCATCCAGCGCAAAGAACGTTTTTCCGTTGCTCCGTTGTTAAAATAGCAAAGGACACACAAAGTACACACAAACACACCCATGCACTCCATCTATTGAACTATGCGCTTGATACTGCTATATAAAAACACATTTTATCCTGTTACTCGCTTCTTCAAAAACATTGACAGAATATTATTCCAAAAATATTTGATAGTTGCTGCCCGGGTCGATGACAGCAATGCCAATTAAAATGTAGCTGGTTATTAGACTATCCCTGTCGATGTGATTCTACTTTCAGTCTGTCTTAAATGCAGTAAAGCAGCAAAGATCCTTGATTATTATACCAGAGTGACAATACAGTTCCGAATCATGTCTGTCTAGAAATTTGCCATGTTTCATTGTCTGCCAATCTAGTACACATTGTAACTACACAAGTGTCAACACCTAAATAGGAAAAACATTGGAGTTCTGTGGTCACTTTTGGGACTTATGTGAATGGATCCCAAGTATTCATTTAACATGTGCTAATCTAAGCTATATTCAGACACTACCATCAGACTAAGACATTGGCTGCATCGACATCAGAAAGGCAATATCCAATTCTCTAACTCTAGGGGAGATGAGGTAATTTCCCCAAAAGATGGCATGTTCCTTTAAGAATCCTGACTGTCTAGATATTTATTTTATTAATTATTATATTAATTTGAAAACATTAACACATCATTTTTATTTTAAAATGCATTATTTCCATATTTCAAGGGTGCATTGCACTGTTTCCCTGGTTAATGTTACAACTTAAAAAGTAAGGCAAAGAAAATTTGTAATGCTCTGTCAAACATGCATCTCACCAAGGCTTAGACTGTCACTAAGGACACATCTTGAAAAATCATAAATACCAAAGGAAACCACTACTTCCATGGATGTCATTCAATGCTCACTTAGTGAAAGCAATGAGTAACAATTCTATTTAAATTCACATCACGTTTATTGAATTTCTGAATTTGTAAACATAATTTGTTACACCCATGGTGTCATGATTCCCATGTGTATGGCCCAGTGTTTGTGGATTAATACAAACACTGGGCCAGGAATTTAAGTATTCCTTAAAAAGTTATTTACAAAAGATAAAGTAGTCAGAAAATTACATTTGCTCACTCTGACACCATTTTTGAATATTTTGTTCATATCTTGTGAAAGTCCAAAGTCTTGGACAGGTATGCACCCCAGTTGCGCTTGGATCAGGCTGCAGTAAAAGCAGTAATATAAAAAAGGTAAACTCTCACTATGAAGTGTCACAGATGTTGTTACAAAACATTTTCATCATTATTTACCTCATTCATCAAAATAACAACTTACCAGTTCACTTTCATTTCATTGTTTTTTATCTTTCCCTCCATTGGGAACCTTAATAAAGAGAAAATAAAAATGATTAACCAAGAAAATTTTAACTTACAAACCACAAAATATCTTAATAACAATAAGTACAACAAAATTTTACCTGATAGTAATCCTGTTCTTATCCTTATTCAATGTGTTTAGGGTTCGTTTCTCATTCACTCTCAGCTGTACATCACTGAACTCCTTACTCTTAGACACCACAGTAACCTTACATTTGAACAAATGCAACATTAGAAATGCATTTCCTTGGTCTGGGTAAAAACTCAAATGTACTGCTGCCAAATCGAATCTAATTTATGTTTGTGCAATGTTCTCAAGTTGCACGATCATGTATGGAATGCAATCTGATCATACACGCATTTGCCGACACAGTTTGCGTGTGCTACAGATGCGGGGATTTGAAAGCTAATGTTACTGTTGTTTGTCCTTGGATGTGGCAAATTTTTCTTTCTCAGAAGTGCTTGGCAAGAAATAGTGATGGTTTGGATGAATATTAATATTGTCCAAGTGTGTCAATAGCTTTGGACTGCAAATGAGATGGATCTCTGAGTGCACTCAGTTCACTTGAATGACAAACAGCACATTCCAGAGAGTGCCTTTGCATTTCATGTAACTACTATACGTACAATGCAAGTCAGTGAGTTAATCAAGTGTGAATTTGTTAATATACTATATTTTAATACATTTTCCAAGAGAAGATGGATTGTGTAGATCCAATTCATTTAGCCTAACAAATACACTGAACAAAAACACAATAGTCCAAATTGTGCCTTACTGGAAATTGAGCACAATAATACGAATAACAGAAATAAAGGCTGTATCAAACAATTATTGTTTGTTTCAAATAACATGTATTAATAGGTAAGGGATAATGAACAACATCGTGTGCGTATATCAGATATTAATGCACTCCAAAGTGTGAAGGCCACTCAGCTTCATTTTGAGGCCTTATTACCACTTCTGTTGTACATTAATAACTGATATATGCACTGTGGAGTTCATAATCCCACTTATATCACTGTTGCCATGCCAACAATTTACATGATTTAATAGCTAAAACAGAAGTTTACAGAAGTACTTCTTTCTGTCACACGTCAACTCATTCCAAACTTACCGGGGATAAACTGCCGTTACTAGTACTAAATGAATGGTTGCTATGATCAAAAATGGGTTGTTAGTTCGATCTGTCATTGTAAAGCATCATACCTGTGCATTCTACTCCGTCTTGGCTTTTGTAAAATCACAGTTTTCCTATACTACTAAATGCAGTATAACAACTTAAAAACCATCTCGGTCACAAGTTACAATGTTGCTGTGTGGTAAATGTCGGTCAGGCCGCTAAAATTTAACCCTGTGTTAATGTGACAGTTACTTTAAACTTCACACCAAGTTGGGAGAATTTATGTGCAAGTATGATATTCAGAACTAATTCATAGGTGTGCAGTTATCAGAAAATAATGTACGTTCCAAATAGTGCATCGCAGTAGGTAATTTGACCAAGCAGTGGTGTAAGGTATTAATAATGTATTATTAACAGTTATCAATGAATTACTATCATTTAATTGTTTCATTAAACTAATTTCATTAGTTAACAGTTAACATTAAGCTTATAAGTGTTACCAAGCAGCTTGCAAATCACAAACATACTAGTTAACTGTTAACATGCAGCTTGTAAGTCACTTGCAAACATACTGAAAATGCTTCATAAATTGTCATTTATTACTTAACAAGTAAATAATAACTAATTCTCTTCTTACCTAATAACTGATAGAAGACCTTTCTTATCAATTTGTTATATGTTCTGCAGCCCCCTAATCTAAAGCAGGGACTATGTAGCCTATACTTCACTTAGACTATTGAAGGCTACAGACTTGGTTCAAGATTGGTGTAATAAATATATTATTTATACGTCATTTTCTAATTCACTAATTTCCACAATTGTTGTCTTTCGTGGCAAATTATGTGGCAAATTTTGTGGCAAAACATATATGATGTGATAGTTACAAAGTAAATGTTAAGTAAAGCATATGATACATTATTGGTTATTGGTCATAAAAAGATAGTAGTTAGAGTGGTAAAGGACAGAGTTAGAGATGAGGTCAGACAGAAGAGGGACCCTGAACCAATTATGGCTTTTTCTTTTACTGTGACACATAAAACACCAGGCGGGAGAGTTATGAGTTATGTGCCTGTGCATGAGGGTTTGGCTTCGGGAGCATGCACGTGGGTGAAAGAGTAACGAGGAGAGTGTGCATGGTAAAATGTGTGTGTGAGTGTGAGTGTATGTGTGTGTGTGTGTAGCTGTACAAAGCAAGATGCAGGCAAAAGTAGGAAAGTGAGACAGAAAAAAATGGAAAAACTATGGCTAAAATAAAAAGTTTCAACAAAACGTGTGAAGACATAAAGCTGACAAGACTGACAAAGGAGGCAGTTGAAGCAAATAGATGCGTTGCTGCATGAAATACTCACAGGGTGTGCAATGCCAGTCCCTGTGATAAGGGACGGGCACAGTCCAACCCTGGAAACCCTGAATCACGAAATCCAATTGTATGTTAGGCAACTATTTTATATTCACAAAAAACTTTTAGTGAGCAGAAAAAAAGGAAAAAACAGCTGGGGAAGAATGCCCAGGAAGAGACTCCGAGGTGATGATGGTGAAGAGCCTACAAGGGGGCAAATGTGGATAGGAGTGCTGCAAGAAGGAAGGAACAGACTTCTGGTGTACGCCCTGGGGCTGATATGTCCAGGGTGCCTTGTCTCTTCTCTCCCCAGTTTGTGTCAATAGGTGGTGTTCCAACATATGGACCAAGTTAGCAGAGGGTGGGGCCACCACCAGATCCGGCTTCCACCAGAGGCCCTGCCAGTTCCAATCAGATTGCTGCCACCTCTGCGGATGTTGGAGCTGTACCAGCCCTACCACCCAAAACCACTGATGATAAAGGGAGGAGTGGGGCAGCAGAACAGGAAATGCATCTGTAGACGGAGACCAGCCAATGCGGAGGACCTTATCACCATCTGTGACAACGTACAAGTCTCAGACCCCATTGGTTCCCCATTGGAACCCCGGGATCCTGATTCATTTGGGGAGGATTTTTTGAGCTAATTCACAACCCAAGCACCCTACAATACAGCAGATCCATGGACAAGCCCTTTCCAGAACCAAAAGGGACTTGACCCTGAGGTGGGAGGAACCTACGGACAACCTATCCCATCGAGCGACTGCTCCAGGGAAACGAGAGCAGAACCCGACACACAAGGAACTAAACAGTACCAATAGTTATGATGGCCTCGACTGGGGGGAATATGAGCTTTCCACAGATGAGGAGCTCTCCTCAGACAATGACTAGCGAGGTGGGGTTGGGAGACCCTGACCCCTCCAGTCATGAAGTCATTTAATAGATACGACTTACTTAGGGTTAGAAGCCTGGATAATGTATCTGAAACTCCCTGTACTGTGCCTGAGATAGAAGCAGAGGAGGGTCAAAGTGTGAGGATTCCCTGTAAATATCCTAAAGCAGCCAAGGTTCTACAATTGGTGATCTTTTCTAATGAAACATGAAAATGTCACATGCATACACATGGTCTATGTTGATCTGACCCACAGAGAAAAGACGATTTATGAAGTGCTAGGAGAGCGAAGGATGACTGTAGCACTCAAAGGGAGGAGAGTGGAACACAACTAATGATCTCTCCTGAGAACATGAAAGACAGTGGGCTATATTTTTGTATGTCAATGCTCAACGGAGAGACAAACAGCGGGCAATCAACAGAACCAATTCTGTTGGGGAAAAGAACAGACAGACAGACACCCAACCTTGACATGGACTTCTTGAGTGCAGGATCCTTTTTCAAATCTATTCAAGACTTTTTTGGATTGGCCTGGGACTGGCTAATGGGCATCTCTGGCTCTCTAGGAGCCACCATTATAGGCTGGATTCTCATGGCAGTCTTAGGAATAGCCCTATTGTTTGCTGTATGTTGCTGTCTGGTCACATGCTGTGGCAAAATATGTTCTGGAACCATCACCAGGGCTGTGGAGAACAGCTAGTGATGCTAGGCCCTGTGAAAAAGGTAGTGGGCCATGAGGCTGGAGTACAGGAGTACAGGATATAGGGAGTATAGAGTACAGGATATAGGGAATAGCGAGTAGGGAATGGTGGACTACAGGATCTGAATGAATCTGAACTCTGTCCGATAGTGGAAGACCCAGGAGGAAGATGAGGAGTCAGAGCTCCAATTAACATTAACTCTTTGGCGACGGCCCATTCAAATATGGTTCGATTTCGAACGCTTCATAAAACAGCTACATAAAATTTTCAAGGGATAACACTCTGAGCAGAATGTGCTTTTTGTATAGGGTGTTTTTTGTCTTTTTTGTCCTGAACAACTTGTGTTTTTTTTTTTCGCAACTTCTAGAACTCAGCAGGAGGAGGAGGAGGAGGAGGAGGAGGAGGATGACGATGACCCTGAATCTGAAAGGGAGGCACCAGAAGGAATGCCAGAGCAACTGCGCACAGGGAGGGGGAGGGAGAGCTGCACACCGGGTCAATCAATCAGCTGCTGCCCAGTCATACAGCAGCTATGATGATCCTGACACACCCAACCAGTTGCCATCTTTCAGTCCTGTACGTCAACCTGGTGTTCACCTAGATGTACCAGTAACACGAGGTACCATGACCAAAGCCATAGATTTTTTAAAAGTTTTTTTCACAGATGCACTCCTGCTACAAGTCTGCACTTACACAAATGCTTATGCATGGCACGAAATCCTCAGAAAGCCCTATTATGGTGGCACGGATGGTACATGGAAAGAAACCAGTCCAGATGAATTGGCACGACTGATGGCCCTTATAATGTTTTGTGGCCTTGTCCCAGTTACTTATTTTCACCGATACTGGAGCACCAAAACCCTGTACCATGGGCTGTGGGCACGCAGCATAATGTCAAGAGACCGGTTCAAAGCATTGATGGCAATGCTCCATGTTGTGGATCCTGGTGCAGAAGATGAGTGCGATAAACTGTGGAAAACCACTAGCCTGTTAGAGACTTTCAAGGTGACATGTAAAGCCCTTTACCAACCATTCCAGCATGTTGCTGTGGATGAAAGATTGGTGAAATCGAAACATAGATCTGGTATTCGACAGTACATCAAGAACAAACCCACAGTGGGGAATTAAGCTCTGTGTGTTAGCTGACAGTTTGAATGGCTATACTGATACTGATTTTGATGTTTACACTGGCCGAAATTTTACTGATGCCCCTAGTGAGAATGGCTTGGGGTATGATGTAGTGATGAGACTCACTAGCTCTCTTGCACAACGGGGGTATCATGTGTACTTTGACAACTTTTACACATCACCAAAGCTGGTCAATGACCTGTTTCAGCTCCAGATGTCTTCTTGTGAGACTGCAGCTGAAAACAGAAGAGGTTTCATTGGGGCAGTAAAGAAAGGGAAGCAGTGGGTGAAAGGGAAAGATAGGGGTGCTATGAGGTGGGTCCGCAATAACTGTTGCTTGGCATTACAGTGGAAGGACAATAGGCCTGTGACCCTTTTGTCATCTATCCACTCGGCAAATGAGTTCCTGTATGTGAAATGGAAAGAAAAAGTCTCACACAGGTGGCATTGTGTTAGCGTGAAACAACCCAAGGCTACAATGCATACATGAATGGGGTTGACCGGTCTGACCAACTTACTGGGAAGAGCACAGTCTTAAGAAAGTGCATGCGATGGTGGAAGACTCTCTTCTTCCATATAATGGATATTGCAGTCGTAAACAGCTTCATATTGTTCCAGATTCACCGGGCGGGGAACCCTGATGTAGCTGCAGTCAAGCGGCCGCAAAAGTATTCTGTGACTGAATACAGAGAGAAACTTGTCCGGCAGCTGGCTGGCCTTGAGGAGTAAGGACAGCCTCCTGTGTACAATCCCTCAGTAAAACACCCTGAAGACTATGTCACTGAACACATTCGTCAGGTCTCTGATACAAAGAGAAATTGTAGAGTTTGCTATGAGGCCAGCAAACAAGCACTCAAGGTTGTCACAAAATGCGGGGCCCCTCAATGCCAGGTCTACTTGCACATAACTCAAGACAAGAATTGTTTTTAAGTATGGCATGCAAAGGATTATGAACATTGAAAGAGTAATAAAAACAAATGAATTATGAGCACAGAAAATGATTACAGTTTTGTTCCTTGATTTTTATTGCTTTCTCTCATCATAATTTTTCATTGACTACACATTACATGATTGTTCATCATAAATAAGAAACACTTTCTTAGTTGATTGACTGCTGTTGATAGATTTTTGTATTGATTGCTAAATATAAATAAGAAGCATGTTTTGATACTGTGTATAGTGATTCAAAAGATTATTGTCTATTGTACATGGAAAGGGGGCATTATCATTATCACATTCCCATTATCAATGATTTGACATTGAGTGTTCATTCACTGCTGATTGTTTATTAGAAATGCACTTACTAATAAATTATTTACTAATTAATTAATTTATTGCTGATCATAAATAAAACATGTTTTTTTAGATCTGTAAATGTGATTATTCATTACATGATTGTTCATCCTAAATAAGAAGCACTTTTTTTGTTGTTGGTTGACTTTTTTGTTCGATTGACTGTTTCATGTTCATTGATTGTTATTTTTCATGATTGATAATTGCACTTCAACACCTACAAAATGACTGAAGCAATATATTTTGTAATGATTTATGTGTGCAAATAAATCAACTAAATACAATTATAATGGATGTTGGTGTTTTGTGTCTGCATTTTGAGGTCAAATGTCAAATCGGGCAGTGAAGACATTCTACTCTGTTAAGATTCTACAATTTGCGGCAACATGCAGGACATAATGAATTGACCATAACTTTTGAGCAGAAAGTGATTAATTTATTCTGTTTTTTCAGTCTGAGTTTTACAGCTTTTCCCAGTGCCATAAGGATTAAGCCACTAAACCTTTCCCTCATGATAAAATTACATAATGTTTTTATTTTAGAATATAGTTTTAGATTTAGTTTTCTTTTACATTAGATGCCATTTGGCCCCCACTGCCATCATTAATTGGTGTTTATTTAACAAAGCTTTAAAACAGAGGTTGCAACAGGACTGCATTGAAGTAATCGCAATAATGTAATCCTTACCATGCAATAAGACTTACCAGATCTGATAGAGATTCCATGCCAGATATACTTGTGAAATGTTTAATGGTGTCAAATGCCACACAGAATCTTGCCATCAGTTTCCCTGTTTCTGTATATCAATTTCAAAGGTCAAAAATATGGCATCGCCATAACATGCACATTTACCAAGAACACCACCTTATACCTGTTGGTTTAATGTTGACATCCTGATCCATGCTTATCAAACCCACACCAGCCAGCGCCTTCAAATTTTTCAAGCAGAGATCTAAATGGAGGTAATAAAGACTAGAATAACATAAAATAATAGTCACTGCCTTGAGAAATGACTCATAATCACAGCGGCAGTATAACATGAACACATACAAGATTTCTCTAATTCTGTGCTGCACAAAATGAGATTATTAGTCCAAATAACTCCTGACAAGTAATGAATACATTTATACAATATAAAATCTTCCTAGAGCCACTAAACAGTTAGGAATGACATCATTTAACATGACGGGATCTCCCAAGACATAAATACCAAGACGTACTGTATTTGTGGAATATTAGTTCGGATGTTAGGATGTAAATTTTACATATGCAGCTGTTTTGGAGCAGCGGTTACATCGCTGGACATTTAATCTACTTAGCACAGACTGTACGGTAGAGGCAGTCTGAGGGCTTGGTCATCAGGAGGTGGGGTGGCTCTTATGACTGTTGTACTGTCTCGGTTGAAGTGGCAGAGAAGTTAAGCTCATCTGAAAAGGAGGGTTCAGTAGTTAAGGGGGTTGGACTCCCTCTTTTGTAGTCAGTAAGGGATTGAATACCTTGCTACAAGTGTCGAGGGTCAAAGTTTTTAAAGTGCTCCTTAATTTAAACCTAGTACTTGTGTTTCAGGTTAGCCCTGGATGACCTATGGGCTTTGATAAAAATGCCTATAAAAGCAGCGTTGCAGCCTTCAGTACCAGTCGAAAATCCTTGTTCATCCAAGGCTTCTAAATAGGGTAGATCTTGGTCTGTTTGGGTTGTTACTTTGTTGATGCATGAGGTGATATATTTCAGAGATGAGGTGTATGACTACATGTTCTGATGGGAGTCCTGAGTGGCTCTGGGGGCAAAAAGGCTCCGGTTTGTGACCTTTCAGGTCAGACTTTAACCAACCTCAAAGATGGCTTCACACGCCTAAAGAGAGGTGTGTATTTGAGAAGAAGGAAATAGAGATGGCTGGATTGACCCAGGTGAGAGAATGAGGGCGGCTTGTAAGCTTCAGCAGTGTTTGTGTACACCTTGTCCAAGATTTTGTCTCCCCCAGTTGGACAGGAGACATTTTGATAGAACGGGGAGGACACACTTGGGGTTGGAGTGATTGAAATCTGCCGCAACAATAATCCCCTCAGAATGAGCAGTCTGTTGGTGGCTAATAGCTTTTTACAGTTCTTCATTGCTATTGCATTGGCATCAGGGGGTGCATAAACAGCAGTAATAATAGTGCATGTGAATCCTCTGGACAGATGGAAGGGCCTGCACTTACCCATTAGATTTTCCAGGTTTACAGAGCAATGACTAGGCTACCAACTACAACAACATCTATAAACCAATCACTGTCGGTCTTACCGGAGTTTTCTGTTGTTCTGTCTGCTCAGAACATAGTGCGCCTTTGTAGCCCGATAGCATTGTTCAGCTGTTCAGCCACATTTCAGTGAAGTTTATGACATTATAGTCAATAATCCATTTACATGAAGTTATTCAGTCATGTTTCATCCAGTTCATTGGCCAAACATGCAAGGTAATTTTGTTAGGCTACAGTGGGCTGTTTGTTTTCATTGGTGGTGCAGTACCACCTGTCTCAACGCCTCTTTTTCCTTCTTCCAATAAAAGTTTCCCAATATTATGGCAGGCTACTGTGTTTACTCGATGCAAGGTAAGACACCAATACCTCTATGCACTTTTGGACCCATCAAGGTTCTCTGCCTGTTGATGTTAGCTAATGTTATTAACAAACAAACTTCTCAGATAGCAAGATGACATTGATACAATGTTGATTTTCCATCAAAACCATTATTATGGTTGATATTAAAATCTCCATGGTAGATAAACATTGAATCAATAGCACAATACTGACAATAACTGACAGTTGAATACCACTGATAACAGTGACACTGAAATTGAAATTGAAACTGAAATATTAGTTTATGATTGATTTATTGATTGAATAATAGTCACTACCTGATATTGAAAAGTCATGGATATTTGGTTGACCGGGAAACATTGACTTGGTGATTGAAAAATCATCGATTTTATACCGTAAAAATTTTGGCCTGTTCGGTCAACTGTACCGACAACTTAAAAGTGAACAGAGCAGGCACAGGACGTAATTTGCTGCAGCAGAACACACATTATCCTGAAATTCAGGATGGTAAATTGGTGTTCACCAAAGTTTTCCTACTTGTTTAATGTTGAACTGTTCACTGAATTCACTGTAAGTGTGTATAGTCTTATGTGTAACTCTTATTCTAATAACATACTTTTCTAATATCACAACAGTTTTAAATAGGCATGTTATTGCATTTGGCAAAACTGACAGTGCAGGAGCAGTTTTAAAAGGATTGTTTTTTGTTTTTTTTTGTCAAATCTAGGCCTACTCTGTTAAAAATACTGTTTGTTTCACATAACTAATGATAACTAATATTCATTTTGTTTACACTTTGTGTACACTTAGCAAAATATACACTATAGCAAAATTTATGTACTATAGCAAAATTTTTCAAGGCCCCCCATGGCAACATGTTGCAGACCCCAGTTTGAGAACCAATGAAATAAACCATAGCCTTGTTTTTGAGGTCACTGAGTTCTATCAGTAGGAGAAAGAATGAGAAAATGTGATACAACATAGACCATATAGCGAATCAACAGCTAACACTGAGCACACCACTTTCAGTTCAATTTTCCCACATCCCATTCAGTTAAGGTTAGATGCTGAGTTTTTTTTCCTACAGACAGCACCCTAACCCTCTAGGCTATTTTTTGGGTAATTTCACTGACTTTACTTTTAAGCTCTTATGTCATTACGGTCATCTACACACATTATGACTTTTTTCAGGATAGTCTAGGCTATCCAAATCTGTGTATAGTGCTGAATACTTTCCAGATGCACTGTATATATATATATATATATATGTGTGTGTGTGTGTGTGTGTTTGTGTGTTTTAACAAAAACACATGTGCTACAATTATTGGCACCCTTACAAATTATAATAAATATTAATGTAACTTCATGATTTTCAATGCATATTCAACTTCTTAAAGTTAACCAAAGTGTCTACTTGGAGCAGCTGTGGCACCTAACCCCTCACTGCTCCCCAGGCGCCACTGTAGCATGCAGCCCACTACGCCAGGTTAGTGTGCGCTACAGTTCACTGTGTGTTAACTGTGTGCTTTGTATATTTCACTAATTCACAATACATGCAGAGACCAAATTTCCCTCACGGGATCAAAAGAGTATATAAGTATAGTTCATACTAGTTGTAATTCATGACTTTGTTGTTCACATAGATATAGAATCTCATATGAATCAAAATCATATGAATCAAATTCCCTAATAATTTTTCAACATGGGAAAGATGGTAGAATACATGTTTTATATGCTTTCAAGAAAGTGTGCTAATCTCTTTAAGATAGAGAATTGCTATAAAAAATTCCTCCTCGAAAATGCCTTACTTGCTGTTTAAACTGTAACTAAGAAACTGTAAACTTGGGATCACCAAGTCTTCAAAAGAAATCACAAGTGACCCCCCTCATTAGTAGATCTATTCAAAATGCAGACCAGGAAAAGGGCTTTCTTGTCATTTAATCACTAATTTAAATGACTGGAGTTACTAAATGTTATTGGGACTATTGGGAATCTTTTATAGTCAGATGGGAGGCAATTTTAGCTTTTTCACTTATGCTGGGTTAAGCATGTAGAAAAATTACTATATTTAAAAAGCCCCCTTAAAAAGCCCCAGTTCTGATGACAGGTCTATGATGTTTTAGGTTATTTATCTGATTAGGCCAATGTCATCATGACCTCCATGAAATACTTGACTATTCTTAATCAAAATTTGTCTGTTGCTGTCAAGACTACAAAAGTCGGTCATGCTTGGCTCTTCGAGCAGGTAATTAAATCATAAGTTCATGTAAAGAAAAACATGGCTTACTGATCACAAAATTAACCCTCACCCGTGGTTGTTGCAGTCCCCTGATCATAGTGGTATAGTAAACCAATGAACTGAGCTATAGAGGAGTAAGCACCAGAGAGAACCTATTTATATGGATAATCTGGACAGATTCTAAAAAGAGGAAACGTGACAAATCCATTTAAGATGTTCTCCAACTTTGTGGCATGTCGAAGGAGATGGCTAACACTTGCATTATTGGTGGAGGATAGCTTTATTATGTACAAAATGCAGGGGTGCAAAGAATTGGTGCATATGTGAGTTTTGTACAAACTTATTTATTTATTTAAAATACATTGTTCTTTGTTAGAACATACCAACATACTGATCAAGGTTGTATTTTTCTTCAAAGGATATTAAAAAATAGATTGTTTAATTGATTAAATTGAATATTGATTATTTTTAAATGGGCTTTACGTGTCTTTTTAGCTCTGTTGGAGAAAAACTCAATCAGTAATCTAACAAAGAAGAACGGGTGTGAATTCACATGCACTTAGCGTGTGTCACGTGTGTAACTGAACACAAGATCATTCTTACTTATAATTTTTTTTTTTACGTAAGTTTTATTTAAGAAAATGTTTTTGAATCCAGTCTCAAAGTTCTATTGCTTCAAGACGCACAAAAATAATCCACATTTTAATTACTTCAAAAGTAGACTACAGCAATCAAGCACTTCGCGTTGTATTGCCAAATGTATTTTGACAGAGGAGGTTTCCACATACACAGGCTATGTGCTGTCGCATAACAACAGCATTCCCCAAATTGGGTTCTATGCTGGCCAAGATTGAGGAGCACCAGATTTTTTATTTTGGAAATATGCTAATTTACCCATTTTCATTTTCATTTCATCCCATCCAATCACATGGACAGTGAACAGGCTTTTAAAAAATATATTATTTTAGCATATATCCATTAGTAACAATAGACTCAAGTTACGATTTGATATGATACACAATTTTAAAATACGCAATACAATTGATTACAATTTCTTTTTTTAGAATGAGCTCCGTACCAAATAATGATTATTGGTGAAATTTTTTTAATGACATTTTTTTTATGAAAATGGCAACAAAAGTTGCAATTTTGAACAAAATATGAATTTAAAGAGGACCTGAACCTAAAAACACCTGTTAGTTTCCCAAAAATGTAAATGCTAAAGATGTCCCTAAAGATGGACCCTTACTACCCCCATGACCCATCTCACTCCTTTGAGTATTCACTATGCCTGGCCGCTGCTACATTGTCCAGCCATAATTCCTGATAACCACCTATAGACTGACCACCATGTAATGTAAAAGTGGGATAATACTCTATTATGAACTATTATGGACCTTAGCTAAAACCATAGGCAACTTATAGTCTGTCATGGTTACTACTGATTGTAATTTTTCTCCATGACCCCTGGCAGTTGGGTTAGCCCCTTGAATCGTGGATCTGCCCAAGGTTTCTTCCTAGATTAACTGAACATAAGGGAGTTTTTCCTTGCCCCTGTTGCTCTTGGGTGCTCCTTCTGTGAAGCGCCACGAGACAATACTAAAAGGCGCTGTTTAAATAAAACTGAATTGAATTGAATTGAATGTCAAAAAATAGGCTGTCAGTGATGTGACAAAAAATCTCATCACTGTACTCTCTACTGTATAAGCTAGGCAGACTGTTTGAACTCTGTGTGTGATGAATCTACATGCTTTTACACTAAAGTACTGAAATTGAGTTCGAGGCTTACATGCGTTTTTTATTGATATTTGTGCTGTTTGAGCTTTCTCAGTATGCATTTACACATTACCTGCAGTGATTACCCAATTATAATATAAAGAAGAACAAAAAAAATCGTATTGGCTGACATGGCGTGCGTTAATTCTGTATAACAGGACACCTATAAAGTAGATCTTCTTCTAGATTCTTTTAAAATGGAGCTGGCTGTTTCTTTTATGTTTTAAATGGACAGGGCTGGTGCTGGACATTTGGATGCCCTAAATGAAAAACCAGTAGCTTATTTACAACAATATAGCACATTTTGAACTATTATTTACATTTTTATATACATTTTATTATATACAAATTGGCAATAGAAAATAAAAAAATGTAGAAAAAAAGGGGAGAGGTTTTACACAGTCAAACAGTTTCTAGACCCAGGAATATATTAAAAGGATAAAAGGACTTCAACTTATGTTACTGGGATTCGAAAAGTTGAGAGGTAGTTTTAAAGATTGATAAAGACAGTCAATTAGATGCTGAAGTAACACTGTTGGAAAGCTGAGGTTGTGCAGCTTGATATTAGGCACATGCTATTTGTGTGACAAAGGCTCTGTGAGTAATCTTACAGAGAAGAATGGGTGTGAATTCTCATGCACTTCTCATGTACTTCGTAGATAGCTCCGGGACCTGAGTTGAGAGCCTGGATTCGGGGGCTTTTGGGGCTTTTCGGGGGAGGGTTAGGGTAAGGAGTGGCAGGCAGCCCTAGACCTTGTAGAGCTAGATTAATGTAGGCTACATTAGAGTGTCCTTGGATATTTCAAATAATATACAAATGAGATGGAGCTATTTATTAAGTGAAGATGATGCTGTTTGGTCTACACCTGAGGCAGAAGAGAATGACAGACTAGTCAGCAGATGGTAGGCTATGTCATATTTTTAGGGGGGTCATGTAGGAAAACAAGTAGGAAAACATGTAGTACGATCAGTAGTAACTATGATAGACAACAAGTTGTCCATGGTTTTAACTAAGCATTTTAATAGTAAATAGTAAATAGAAAATAGTAACTAAGCATTACAATAGTAAATATTGTCCCATAACATTACATGGTGGTCAATCCTAAGGTAGTTATCAAGAATTATGGCTGGACAGTGTAGTAGCAGTCAGGGTAACACTTTCAGATTTAGGTACTCATATTCACAATAAATTAGCAGCGTATTAACATACATATTAATAACATACCAGCCATTTGTTAGTCATTATGTTAAGTGACTTATTAACACTTTATACTACATGATCCTATTCTACCCATAGTAGACCATTAACTAGATTTTTTCCAATATAAACTTAGCTAAACTAAGCTTATTCATTGTAAGTAAGCTAGTTTTTGCATATGGATTATGATCTCAATATGCTTTGTTCAGTAAGAGGCTTACAAGGTGCTTACAATTCCTTTGTATGTCTTGTACATGTGAAGAAACTGACAATAAAATTTATACCATACCATCAGTGCTTCAAGTGGGTCAGCACGCACCAGTACGGAGTACCAGCACTTCCCAATTTTAGCCTCTAGCGTACTGGGACTTTTTATCACTTAATGATCTGCTGTTACACACAGCCTAATTTACCTGGCAACAGTCGAATAAGGGGAGTACCAGTTTTTACACTTAAAGCACTGGTGGTAATACAACAGAAACAGTTATTCTCAGTAACAGTTATTCAGAAAGACTCAATTAGGACTAATTTGGACACTATCACTATGAATAGGCCATCTTTTCTAAATATTACTGAAGGAGAATAACTGTTCCTGTTGTACTACTGCCTTATAACCCCAATACTAACCAAAGCATATTAAGATCACAATTCATACAAAACAAATTGCTTCCTCACTATGAATAAGAAGCAATTAGGAGTATATTTTGGAGAAATCAACAATAAGGGTCCATTTTGACAGTGCCATTGTGTGGGGGGTTCAGTTACAAAGCCTCAGGGAAAGGGAGTTGGTCCTGGCATGTGCATCTGGACTATACTACGACTATTTTTTCTTGGACTATACATACAGTTATATAACTTTTCCACAAACACTATGTTGTTTTTGCATTTTGTTAGTTAAAGTGTATACCTTTCAGCTTTGGCTTTGGATAAAAGTGTCTGCTAAATGCCTAAATGTAAATGTAAAATGTCTATTATAAATTATAAATGTCTATTATATTCTGTTAGTAATTTTAGCTGCACATTGATTAGACGCATATGCTGTTAGTTATCAATCAAAAGAAAACATTGGTTACATGGACACCTTTCTTCACACATTTCAGGTCATATCTTTTCCAATCATTCATCCATCCATTACCCATTTTGAACTCATTCTTGGAAATATTTCTTCAGCCATGATCTAATTTACCATGTACAGTACACTACGTAACTACTGAGTTTTTAGGGGTTTGTAAAAAAGGGTACCAGAACAGGATATATGCAGCAAGAGAGAGAGAATTTAACAGGTCTTGCCTTGTAATTTGGCTTCAATTCCAAGTTTATCCAGCTCAGAACTGAATCCTAAAACAAAAATAATTTTTAAAACTTTCATTAAAATAATAATTCAACATAAAATACAAGTGAGATCTCTCACTCATTTAAATGAGCAAGTGTAATAAAAATGACCTATAAACAGCAACAGGATGTAAAAAACCACACTGATTTCTTTAATATCAAGTTGCAACATGTGTTTCAACTATATTAAATACAATACAAGTGAATGCAAAGCTGCCTTCAAGACAATTCAAAGCTGAAAGTATTCTACGTCAACTGCAAATACCTCCTTTTATACTACTGACCTATTATGCAATGAATTTGCTTACCATAGTGTGTAGGATTTTTCATGGCACGGATATACAGAAATGTGGAGTGGATCCAATCCAGTGCCATATTCACATCAGAGATGGTTTGAAGAACAATTTCAGCATTCAGGTGTTCAAGTAAGTTTAAATGCAAGCTGTCAAATGATTACAAAACTAATTAAGCATAAACTTTTGCTGTGGTGAAATCATGATTCATTTCAAAGTATGTTGGAGGGGGAGCAGGGTTAATGTTTGAAGTGGCAAGTGTTTGCCTTTGAACTTGCTGCATTGTATCTGATTCTACACTTAAATAGTCCAATAGGCCCATCTGTATCACTCAAGGGCAGTAAGTCTCATTGTGTGGGGTGGCACACCTTGGGTAGCTTTTTTTCTTTAAGATACTCTCAATATGTGTAGTGTACACAAGTGCTAGGATATGAGGGCCTACCAAGTCAGTTCGATCTTGTGAGACGATTGAGTGAGATTTCAGTGAAGGTCAGCGGACAGTCAAGAAACGTGTCTCTTTTATTTCTAACTAGCTATTGTTATACCATGCTTCAAGGAGCCACACATGAGTGAAGTAGGTGGTTTCACAAGAGGGTTCATAGCCTACCTCCCTCTTGTGCAGTAGGGATAAAAAGGCATTTCCTGAAGTTAGCAAGGATGAAACCATGCTGGATCAAAAAGAGCATTATCTTGGAATTAAGCTAATAATGTAAATAAGAGTCCTACCACAGGACATTTACTGGCCAGGATATTTCCTCACATTACAGCCATTTTTGGCAGTAATACATTTTGTTAGAACTTTCTGTTAAATTACATTGAGAAAAACATGAATCAAATTGGCAGATATCTCATCCCTCACTGATTGTTGTAAATTAACTGTAGTAGACCTACAAACCAGGTGCATCTGTATAAAAGTTGCATACTCCCAAAAGAATGCATATGCCAACTTTTACGCAGACTTCGGGATTTATAAAAGGTGAACTACACAAGAAAATGTGTAGTCCTCCAAAAACTCTGACCCATGCGTAAGCACATATAAACTGAAAGAAGAAGGAACTGCAACCCACAGTGGTAGAAAGTTGAAATGTGATAAACAACATGGAATTAACGTGACATCTCACAGCCGCACATGCTCACTCCTGTCAGTCAGGGAGCCTCTTCACAGTGCTGAACAGTCGTTAACTGAGAAACGTTTTTTCATATTTTTATAGTAGTTCCTCTTAGTTACTCTGATCTCTATTGTCAATTTGTTTGAGCAATTGTGCATGGCATGCTTTACGATGAGGGTTTCATCATCACAGCGATGCACTCAGCAGAAATTAGACTTTGGAGATTTTGTGATGTCTGTTTCAACATGCTGCATGATAAACTGACAGAGCAGGCAGAGCGATTTACAACATCTGACAGTGGAATAATTTTTTTTCCCGGTTCCCTCAATGGAAAGGTTTTTATGGAGAGCATGTTGCAGAGGTAACGAAATGACATGGCTGGGTAGCTGCCGTAACAAGAAGGGACATCATCTTTGACAGCATTTCCCAGACTATTAAAGCATTTTCATTTGTGTAAGCTCTTAAAATATGTCAAAGCCTACCATCTATCCATGTACCCGTCGTTGTTACTACCTGCCACCTGTAACTCTGCATTCAAGTCATATTGCTAACTCTGTATGTTACAGACTGTGCTACTTTTTTGAGAATGCTGTTTTAACACTTTGAGGTCTGAGGCACTTTGAGAGACTGTTAAATCTTGACATTTTTCATCTAACTAAAAACATATATGCAAAAGTGGCATATTTACAAAGCATTTAGACAGTGTCCTTGACATTATGTCAATGACAGAGCAGCATTTTGGTAAACACTTGAAACGAATTATATTATACATATAGCTGTGATTTATTGATAGTTACAATGGTTTAAATTGCCGATGCATTCACCTTGAAGAGGTCATAAGAGAATAGACAGACATAGAGAGGTCAGGCTTTACGTATGTTTACCTCAAGATAGCACTGACAGCAAGACAACTTTAGGCAGGCAATACTGGCTACTGGCTTTATGAAAAGTCACGGCAGTTTGTCTGCAGGAATCCTCTACTCACTACCACAAAAGCATCATGTTGTTTCGGGCTGAACAATGCATTTAAAAATAGGCTTTTGCATCCATGCAATGACGCCCTTCAACTGCTATTTCATCGCATTTAGTTGAAATCGCCAAAAACAAACTGTGAAAACACATTGATTGATGTGATTGTGCTACGAACTCAATGAATGAACTAATCATCCACCTAATCATCCAAAATTGACATTTTACTCTAGATTATTCCTTAAACAAGTACATTAGGAAAGCAGTAAATATAGACTTTATTAATTAGATTTTTCATTTTACATTTCCAAATTTACTAGGCTTGCCACTCAGGCTTAAGCATGTTCTTAAGCATCACTTGTACCAATTTGCACTCTGATTTTTAATGGCCCTTGATAAAATCTTTAATGATTCAATTCAATTTAGTTTTATTTATACAGCGCCTTTTACAATAATACAATCGTCTTGTGGCGCTTCACAGAAGGAGCACCCAAGAGCAACAGGGGCAAGGAAAAACTCCCTTATGTTCAGTTAATCTAGGAAGAAACCTTGGGGAAATCGACGACTCAAAGGGGCTAACCCAATTGCCAGGGGGCAGAAAATTTACAATCAGTTATAACCATGACAGACTACAAGTTCCCTATGGTTTTAACTAAGGTTCATAATAGTTCATAATAGAGTATTATCCCACTTTACATTACATGATAGTCAGTCTATAGGTGGTTATCAGGAATTATGGCTGGACAATGTAGCAGCGGCCAGGCATAGTGTCAAAGTCAAAGGAGTGAGATGGGTCATGGGGGCAACAATAAGGGTCCATTTGACAGTGCCATTGTGAGGGGGTCAATCACAAAGCCTCAAGGAAGGGGAGTCGGGCCTAGCATGTGCGTCCAGGAAGGGTCTCCATATTGGAGCCTCCCATGGGCCTCCCGTAGTGTTGGTTGTAGTCAACTTAGGAGGGGAGGGTGAGAGGAGTCAGCCGGAATGAGGCAGGGATGACACTCATCAGATATAATTGTGGACAGAGGAAGAAAGTGAATTAGGCCAGGCTCACACATCAGAGAGCAAATGTGTAATTTTGGCATACATATATATAAATATCGAGAAAGAGAGAGAAAAAGAGAGAGAGAGTTGTACGGCATGACACGTGAAGCTTTTGTGGCGGCACTAGGCTATAGCAGCATAACTACAGTATGATGCATGACAACCCAGCACCACTGCAGGGATGGTCAGTGGCCGCCATGCCTCGCAACTGGGGCAACAACAGAGGCAGACCCTCTCAAAAGACCCATGAGAAGTGATGATTTGAGTAATGATGCACTCTCACGCTTAACAGTGCAGGTGCATTCTCACATTTGCCTTTCTGCACTCTCACGTTTAATTAACTCCAGCCTAACCACAACTTGTTTTGTCCCATCTAAAATCCACATCAAATTAATACTAGGCTGGATTCAGAAGACAAACATAATTACATATTTACAAGCAGAAATGCTGTGTTGCTCTAAAAAGAGATGCAGAACATGATGCTGTCTGATGTTTATGAAACAATGCTTCTTGCATTTACTGCCCACTGAAATAATTCACGGATAGGCACCCTCAGTGTTAAATCGTGATTACAACAAAATGCATTACAAGGTGAGGGATGTATCCACACCTTCAGCAGCACGACTCACAGTGTTAAATCGTGATTACAACAAAATGCATTACAAGGTGAGGGATGTATCCACACCTTCAGCAGCACGACTGTGTTCTTGGAGCATTCTGGCTCGCAGCGATTTGTGTTGCTGTGCAAAATGGCAGTTCCTCTCAAAAACTACAGAAAAAAATCAAGTGACAAATGGTGGGATGATGTAACTTCTCACTCTCAATGGTCAGAGCAACTTAGAGCCGCACAGGGGAACTGTGTTACAGTGGTCCAATGTGTTATTGTCTCTGGTGGGGCAGTTAATGTGCTGTCTGAATTTAGGTAGTTCATAGCTCAATTCAGCTCTACTAAAATCTCCCATAATAAGGAGCAATGAGTCTGAGAAGTTCTGACAAGTTTATCTGATCGGCGAGAACTTGCAGTTCACTTAGCTGAAATCTATTCCTCCAGGTGAGGAAGAGTACAAAGTCTGGATGGAGCAAGCTACTCAGATTACTGAGTGGCAGTGCAATGATGTTATGAAGCGTCAGTGCATTGTTGAGAGTTTGCATTGGCCTTCTGCAGACACTGTTTGGTTCTTGAGAGTCGGTAACTTGTGTGCTACAGCTGCTGAGTACTTGGCAGCTCTCGATACTGCTTATGGGTGCATGGAGAGTGGGGCAGATCTAATGGCCTCATTTCACCATACTTTTCAGGAAGATGGAGAGAAACTTTCCGCTTTCTTGTACTGCTTGAACAAGCTTCTCCACCGTGTTCTTCACAGAGGGAGAAATCATGCTGCTGGTCTAAACCGAGCGCGTCTCGACCAGCTGTTTAAAGCTTCTCTCACCAATAGCACTGTGGCTTTGAAAAACCCATCCTCCTTTTTGTAGCTACCTCGAGAAGCGAGAGAGGAGGAGCAGTGGCTGAACTTGAGAGACAGTGAAAAGGATTCTGTTGCTGCTGCAGTTCCCCAGGTCCCTGTGCCTGCCGTACTCTTGTGCTCCTGTGACTGCTTCTGTTGCTTTTTGTATGCTCCTGTGGCTGCTTCTGTTGCTTTTTCCACGTTCTAAGACTATGGCAACATTTGTGGTAGACAGCTCAAAGAACAAGGTCAAGGAGCTGGCATCTTTGGTGGAAAGACTCTCAACTGTGTATACTGTGACTCCTACTGCTGTACCAGTCTCACAGTGTGATGTAGACTCGAGCATGGAACCCACTGCCTTAGCCAGTTCCATGAGGGCTGATTCTTCAAGGTTGTCGAAGTCTGAAGCATCCATTCCTTTGTTTTGCATTTTCTGCTACAAGTGTGGGGAAGATTGCCACACCAAGCCATAGTACACACTTTGTGAGAACCTGAGTTTGGTGAATCAGAAGCTGCTTAATAGAGCAAAACAGCAGGGTAAACTCCCCCAGTGCCCAGTGATGAGAGCACAGAGGTCTGTCACGCAAAACACTGTTTATTGTTCTCCTCCAATTGAATCTGTCAGTCAGTCAAGCCTGCCATCTGGGTTAGTGGGGCCCTCGATGGAAGTGCCTGTGCAGATAGAAGATATTTATGCTAGAGCTTGATATGCTTGATAGTGGTTCTCAAGTCACTATTTTGTATTGCAGCTTTTATAATGCATATTTGAAGCATTTGCGGCTGAAGTCAGTGGAAGATCTTGCCACTGCTCCAGCCTTCAGTCCAATGTCTGCGAAGCACAAAGGTGATAAAGAGGATTATAGGGTCAGTGTCTCTGGGGTGTTGCCTCCTGTGGTACATGCACAGTTTAGTAAAAAGACTAGAGTTGACTCTAGTCTGCATAAAGGGGGATTTCCCCCCTGTCCTTTGCACGGAACTTAAACATTTGTGCTTTTTGCTCTACTTTTACCCTCTCTGATTTGGTTCTTCTGATTCTGATTCTGACTATGGTTGTTATGCTGATGATGCTGTGCAACACTCTCCTCTGTCTGTGAGCACACATAATGCCCAGTGGGTATCACGGGGTATCTCCACGACAGTTAGAAGCCCTGGGTTAGTGTCCACACCTTATGATGTAGTGGCAGTTCCCCTCAACACTGCACTCCCTGATTCTCCACATAGCTCCCCTTAGGTAGTAGAGGATTTAGCAGCTGCAGGCCAGGTTGGTAGCCATCCTATTGTTCCCTCTGTAACTGACCCTGCAGCTCACAGACTCAGTGCCCCTTGTGCAGGTCATATAGGGAAAGGACGCCTACTGATTGCTTGACTTTTAGCAAGCTGGGAGTGTAGAGCAGGCACACTCTTTAAGCATGTCACCTAGCATTAGTGCAGCCTTCTCATGCCTTGTAGTGTTCTCCACAGGCTCTTTGCAGTACATGCGCACATAGGCCATTCCTTATGCCATGCACTGCCATTACGTCCATTGCTAGTTCTTGAGCACTAGGGTTTGTTTGTTTTTGTTTTGCTCTCTTGGACCTTGGCCACCCTGCTGGGCAGGCACAGTATTGCTGTTACTTTGTTTGTGTTCCTGTCCATGTGCTTCTGTTTTGTTTACCTGCCCTGCCCCTTTCCCCTCCCTTGCTCCACACCTCGAGTGTCAGCTGGCGCCTGTTTTCATCATGGGCGCAGGTCAGTGTTCGACTATGCTATTGACTTTCAAACCCTCACAGTTTCAACTGGCTGGGGGAGAGAGGCCCTGTTTGACACTTTCTTTAATTGCCTGTCGGAAGAGATAAAGGATGAACTGGCTTCCCATGACCTGCCCGGCTCCTGTGAGAAATTGATTGACCTTGCCATCCACATCGACACCAGGCTACAGCTACGTCGTCACACCAGGGCTTTTGGGGCCCCAACTGGGAGGCTTTTCCGTCCAGTCACACCCCCACCTTCTCCACCCTCGGCTGCGCCAGGACCAGAGCCCATGCAAGTGGACCACGCCCGCCTGACCCCCGAAGAGAGACAAAGAAGGATTAGTTCCCGCTCCTGCCTGTACTGTGGCCAACCAGGCCACTTTGCTGCTTCCTGTCCAGTTAAAGCCAACGCTCACCTGTAAGAGGGGTACTGGTGAGCGTGATCACCCACACACCCCTCCCCTGCTCAGCGTACCCTTCTTCCAGCCGTCCTAGGCTGGGGGAATCAACGACGGGATATGGAGGTACTCATAGACTCTGGGGCTGAGGAAAACTTCATCGACACCAGTCTGGTGACTCAGTGGGGGCTGCCTACCGAAAGCCTCAAGAAACCCCTAGTGGCCAACGTGTTGACTGGGGTGAAATTGGCCAGCATTAGCCATGCCACCCTTCCGGTGAGTCTCTCTTTCTGGTAACCATCAAGAACAAATTTTTATGTTTTATGTAATTTATGTAAATTTTATGTTATTAATTCTCCTCATACTCCTGTGGTTCTTGGACACCCTTGGCTGGCACAACCCCCCACATTGACTGGGTAGGGAAGTGTGTTATCGGTTGGACCCCATTCTGTCCCTCTAACTGCCTTCTTCAGTCGCAGACTCCCGTGAAATCTGTCCCTGAACTCGACAAGAAGTTTCCAGACTTGTCAGGCATTCCCCTGGACTACATGGACCTCAAGCCTGTGTTTAGTAAGTCCAAAGCCTCGTCTCTACCCCCCCCCCCCCCCCCACCACGATTGCGCTATTGATCTCCTCCCTGGTGCGTCTCCCCCTAGGGGCCATTTGTATTCCCTGTCCCACTCTGAGACTGAGGCCATGGATAAATACATCAAGGAGTCACTTGCGGCAGGCATCATCCGCCCTTCCTCGTCCCCAGCCGGAGCGGGCTTTTTCTTTGTCGAAAAGAAAGATGGTTCGCTACGCCCATGCATTGATTATCGTGGTTTAAATGTTACTATCAAAAAACGTTATCCTCTCCCTCTTATGTCCTTAGCTTTTGAACTCCTGCAAGGTGCCAAAATCTTCACCAAATTGGACCTGAGGAATGCTTACCACCTAGTCCGCATCCGTGAGGGGGACAAGTGGAAGACCTTCAACACCACATCAGGCCACTACAAATACCTGGTCATGCCATTTGGTCTCACTAACGCCCCGCAGTTTTTCAAGCCTTGGTTAATGATGTCCTCAGGGACATGCTTAATCACTTTGTTTTTGTCTTTTTAGATGATATTGGCCTGACCATAAAAATGTGAAACCCGATGCTCTGTTAGGAACTGCACCCCTCAATACACCACACACCAACACACCTGAGGGGGATGATTACCTGAAGAGCATGCACCTGAGCCTGATGACTGTCTGAGGAGCTGCAGGGCTTCTTAAGGGCTAAAAAACTCAGACAATGTCAGAAAGGAGCAGGGGGAGCCAGGCTCAAGGTGTGCTCTCTGCAAGAAACCAGGAAATCTCAAGTGACTCGTCATCACAGTCCCCAACTCACTTCTGCCTTTTGGAAAGCCTTTTGCAAATTGCTTGGTGCCTCTGTTTGTTGGTCCTCTGATTTCCACCCACAGAGCAACGGCCAGACGGAGAGGGTGAACCAGTTGCTGGAGACAGTGCTGCGCTGTATGGCATCCCAGAACCAGTCCTCCTGGAGCCAACAACTCCCCTGGGTAGAGTACGCCATCAACTCCCACATCTCTTCCGCCACGGGACAGTCCCCCTTCGAGTACTCCTTGGGCTACCAGCCGCCATTGTTCCCCGACTAGGAGAAGGAGGTTGGGGTTCCTTCAGCGGAAGCCTTCATCCGGCGGTGTTGTCGGACCTGGAGGCACACCCGCTCTACCCTTCTAGGATAAAGGTCCAGGCTGACTAGCGCCGGTCCCGAGCCCCTCAGTATCGCCAGGGGCGACGCGTGTGGCTTTCCACACAGGACTTGCCCCTGAGGACAAAATCCCGCAAGATCTCCCCACGTTTTATCGGCCCTTTTCCCATTGCCAAAGTCATCAGTCCCACAGCTGTCCGGCTCAAACTGCCTTTGCGCCGCATCCACCCTACTTTCCATGTCTCCAAAGTCAAGCCCTTCGTGTGCAGTCCCATGCATCTGGCCCCCCAAGCTCCTCCACCTCCTCGCCTCATCGATGGCTCGGAGGCCTACACGGTTAGACGGCTCCAGTATCTTGTGGACTGGGAGGGCTATGGCCCTGAGGAGAGATGCTGGGTCCCGGCCCGGCACATCTTGGACCCCGCTCTCATAAGAGACTTTCGTGGTCAACATCTCGCATCAGCCAACGTGACGCCAGGGGGCGTCCGTTAGGGGGGAGGTACTGTTAGGGTTTTGCTCTCTTGGACCTTGGCCGCCCTGCTGGGCAGGCACAGTATTGCTGTTTCTTTGTCTGTTTGTGTTCCTGTCCATGTGCTTCTGTTTTGTTTGCCTGCCCTGCCCCTTTCCCGTCCCTTGCTCCACACCTGTGCCCCATGATCCTGTTACCTTGTAATGAGTGTCAGCTGGCTCCTGTTTTGTTCTGAGGTTCCTGTCTCTTATTTAACCCTGTAGGCGCCGGGATTTTTTTCAGAAAATACTGGATTTTGACATGAATATTTCAAAAGCTTGTGGCTTAAAAGGGGTAGATAGATGCCTACTGTAAATTAGAAGAATGTTGGCCATGACCCAAAGTTTATGTGGGGTATAAATTTATTGATCTAATTTGCATATTATGATGTCCTCAGGTGGCGGCCATCTTGAATCTCATTATATTCAGGAAATAGTGGGCATTGAGTTGATGTTTGAAACTTTTTTTTTTTGTCTTTTTATCCTCTTTTATAATGATCAGAAAAGAGGAAACCTACAATAAAACAGAAGAAAGTTGTAAAATATTACTGAATCATCATTACTATATATAGTAGTAAAACGCAAAAAGTAGCCTATTTTTTCATCATTCTTGAGTTACATTCAGGAAATTGAATTGAATTGAATGAATGTCTGAACTTATTAAGTGTTTTTTTTCTTTTTATCTTCATTTCAAATGATCAGAAAGAGATAAAGCAGATAAAGTAGGACTAGTAACTAAAAACAGTAAAAACGTTTCATAAATCATTACTACTATGCATAAAATTGCATGTGCCTATGTACATGTGCCTATATACAACCAACTATCAATCAGTTATCTAGGTGTACACTTAGTGTAGATTACATGGGAGTTCACAACACTGATGCTCAGAATGTTATTGAAGATGCGGTTATACCATTTCCTTGAAGGGTGAGGAAAGATATAGGTTTTCATCCTCTGATCAGCAGTGTCTACTCCACCCATAAAGGCATTGTACCTGTCAACACACACAGGTCTATTTATCTCACGAAAACCAGTGTCGCTTTGCTTGGTCCTGATACGTTTGCGCACACACGAGTTCCCATGAAGAGAGGAGAGCAAAGTAAGACGCTTCGTGTCATTCCATGCACAAGCCAAGAGTTTACCATTTCTAATGCACACCGGGTCATCCCCTTTTCTCAGTGCCAACTCAGATCTTCTTAGGCACCTGGGTATACCACGCCTTGCACAGTTCACTGTACCACATAGACCAGTGTCATTACTTGCTAGCTCATTTGCTATGGCTGGTGATGTGTAGTAACTATCCATATACACTTCATGCCCTTTGCCTGTGTACTGTGCCATCAGCTGGCGAACAATGAGATGAGTGGCACCTAAGTCAGCCTCAGCATTAGCATCAGCATTCTGACCAGTGTACATAGACCACTGTAAAACATAACCTGAGGTGGCCTCACTCAAGACAAACACTTTGTAGCCATATTTGTCAGGTTTGTTGGGGTTGTATTGTTTCAAGGAGGACTTTCCCTTGAATGCTATTGTCATTTCATCCAGAGAAAGCTCCTTGAGTGGGCCATAGACAGCTGAAAAACGAGGGACTATAAGGTCGATTACAGGATGCACCTTGAATAACCTGTCATGGCCTGCTACCCACATATTCAGCATTGTTGGCAAAATGGAGGAAAGACAGAATGATCTCAAATCTGTTCCTAGGCATTACTTTGCCAAACCCAGGGGTATACGTAGGCCAAAACTCTGCCCAGTAGTCTTCAATTTCTGCCTTTTCCACCAGCCCCATACATAAATGCAACGCTAAAAAAGCCTTCATCTCTGACACAGTGACATCATACCACTCATGAAATCTGGAATTGGGCTTCAGCTGATGAGAGTTCAGAAACTGATGAGCATATCTATTTGTCTCAGTAGTAAGGAGGTTCCAGAAATCATCATTTAGAAAGAGGGACAGAAATTCAATGGGTGCAGCACTAGTCAAATCTATCTCCCTCGTCAAATACACCCAGCCATCATCCCTATTTCCACCGTTATTCATATCCCTGCTGCCTCTCCCACGTCTCCCTGATCTCACACGGACAGCTCGCCCACGTGTAGTGCAGCGACTTCCCGCTCTGCCAAGCACTGGATAAGAGCTAGTGCTACGGCTACTACCAGCCCTAATTCTACCAGCCCTGCTGGCTCGACCAACACCTCTCCTACGGACACTACGACCACATTCGCCACTGCCACCGACCATCCCATTGAAATCGGACAAAGAGTCAAAATCTGTGTGTGTGCATGCGTGCGGCGGCATCATCGCCTTCTAAAGTTTCACCGGGAGAAGTGCGACTGCGACTTTGGTGCTTAGAGGGTTAAGCCCTAGTCTGTTCTTTGTTCATTGTCTGATTGTCTGACCAGGTTCCTCGTGTTAGGAAGGATTCAACCTAGTATTGCCTGCTTTGTGAGTTTAGTTTCTCCTTGCTCTGTCTTTGTTTTTGTCCTTGTGTTTTTGGTTCCACAAATATTTTGGTGTTTTTTTCCCCTGAACTATGCTTCGGAAATTTTTATTGGACTTCTGTTTTGCCTGTGCGGTGCCTGACTTTGGTGCTTTTTGTTCAATGGATATTTTTGCGTTTTTTCCCCTGAACTGTGGATTATTGGACTTCTTGTGTTGTATTGCCTACTGCCTCGGATTGCGAGATCTCTTGTGTTTCCTCCTTTTTTTGCCTGAACTGTATTTTGACTCTTGAGCCTGCACAAAAATAAATTTCCTGGATCGATCTGCATTTGGGTCTCTATCTGATATCTTACAGTTTTGGGATTTTGTTTAATTTCCAGGTTTTTTTTTTACCTATTCTTTACTGTTCACCCTTTAATGTATGTAACCCAGCATGGGTGCGTACTGTTTGTTTGGTGGGCCGAGAGTGTAAAGACATCTGAAATATGGGTATTAGAATTTATGCATATGTCACTGTGGTCTGTACATTGTACTGTGCTGTCTTTATTGTACTTCTGTGTTTATGTTATGGTAATTAACTGAACTCCATTTACCAGAATGCTTTTAGGTTTAAATATCCACACTGTTTTCTCTTAGTTCATAATTAGTTCAATAAATATGCAATGCAATGTAAAGTGCAAATACAAGGAGGGTCCTCAGACCTCAGGTACAGCACATAGTCCACGAAGGAGATAATAGTGATGGGCTGAGAGTGTGAGTGTGTGGGTTGAGCAGCAACCTGTCTGAGTGAGCATCTGCTGTGTTCTGCATCGTCATCTGCAGCCTGACTCATCTGGTCTAACCAGTGGACACTCAATTTTACTCTCCTATACTAGTATAATGAGATGTAACAAAGATTATTTTCAATCTTGAATCTTGGGTTGTGAGTGACATGAACCCACACTTCCACTGACACACACATGCTCTTGTCTCTTGTCTCACCTGGAAAGCCAGCGTTGTAGAAGGCCATTGCAGCGGTTGCGGTTTCTGCCTGCATCTCAGAGAGCTGACACCTGCACACCAACAGGCCTGAAGTGTGCGCTGGTTTTTTTCTTGTCTTTTGATACTTATGATTTTTTTTTCTTACGAATGTATTGTTTGTGTACACACTGCGTTTGATGTGCTACTTATTATATCTCTATGATGTAATTGTTTTTGCTTTTCTCCCTTGTGCAGGTTACTATTTCATTCATGTTGGTACGTTTAGTGCTTCTTTGGGAAGCGTTTATTATCACTAATATTTCCTATTGCCCCTGAATGCAAACGGACCAATAGCATTTAATTACCAGCCGCCCAGAGTTCAGGGTCAGACATTCTCAGCGTCCAACTCCATAGGGAACCATTAGAGCCTGCGCCATTTTTGTTGTTTTTTGTGCTTTATTAACGTTTTAAGGAATCAAAAATGGTCAAACAAGGTGCCTGGGGCACATGCAACAGCAATACGCGATATCCCAAGAGATTACTCAACAGGGTTTATTTTATCCCATTTCCCCCAAACAAAACATGAGTTTAGCTGCGTTAACTAGGCTAATATGTCAGGAAAGTCCATGCCAGTTCTCAAATAGGTGTGGCTAAATGTTAGTGCTTCTGCAGTATTACAGAATCGTAAAGTTAACGGATGGTAAATTAATTATTAATTACATTAAATACATTACCCTGCTGTGTCACGAAACAGAGTGGACCACGATTGCAGCAAGTTGCACTAATCTATCTAATTTAAGGATTAGGGGAAAAGGGAGTGTGAATGTGCTCCGTGAGAGCGCCCTCGGCGCGGAGGTGTAGGAAGCGCGCAAAGCAGGGAAGGGTAGGCAGGAGCACTCGTGGTCGAACAGACGTCGGATCAGGTTACCGGGGCAGAAGAGTAGAGCGTTAGTCGGGGACAGGCAGCGGGTCAGTAGCCGGGGCTGGAGCGCAGAGCGTTAGTCGAAGACAGAGCATGGGTCGGAATCCAGGACAGGCAAGCAGAGCGTAGGTTGTGGGCAGGCAAAGGGTCGGAAACCAGGGGCAGAGGAGCAGAGGCGTAGGTCACAGGCGGTCCGGGTTCGGCAACAGGCAGACGATCTTACAGGAGACAGAGACAAACAGAAACAGACCGGGAGCCAGACGGGAAAACAGGGAACGGACTGGGAACAGATGCAGGTACAGACACAGGAAAACACAGGAAGTTGCATATGGGACAGGCTCGTACAAACTCCTGAACATCCCCCCTCATTGTTGCCCACCAGAATCGTTGGCAGAGTAGTTGGTGGGTGCGAGAGGCGCCCGGGTGACAAGCTAGGCGGGAGCTGTGGCCCCACTGGATGACTTGGGACCGGAGATGCTCAGGAACAAACAGGCGACCCACTGGGCATGCACTGGGGCCAGGCTGATCCTGGAGGGCCTCCCGCACCTGGTTCTCGATCTCCCAGGTGAGGGCTCCCACGACATGGGAACCGGGCAGAGTGGGTGCTGGCCCCTGGGGAGTGGTGTCGTTCTTCTGGAACTGGCAGGAGAGGGCGTCGGGTTTGGTGTTGCGGGATCCGGGCCGGTAGGACAGGGTGAAATTGAACCAGGTGAAAAATAGGGCCCAGCGAGACTGTCGGGGGTTTAGGCGTTTAGCGGAACGTATGTATTCTAGATTTTTGTGGTCTGTCCATACCAAGAACGGGAGCGTAGCCCCCTCCAGCCAGTGACGCCACTCCTCCAGGGCGAGCTTCACTGCCACCAGCTCCCGGTCTCCTATGTCGTAATTACATTCCGCCGGGGACAGTCGGGTGGAGCTTCTGGTCTGTGGCTGATCGCTGTGACAGCACCGCGCCGACCCCCACATCCGAGGCGTCCACCTCAACCACGAACTGGAGATCAGGGTCAGGCATCTGGAGGACGGGGGCTGTAGTAAAGCGTGTCTTGAGGGCAAGGAAGGCTTGGTCGGATAAAATGGCGGTAAAACTTGGCGAAGCCCAGAAACTGCTGAGTCCGGAACAGGCCAGGAGGAGACTGCTGACACTTTGGCCGGATCCATCTGAAGGTTCCCCTCTGCCACGATGTACCCCAGGAAGGCCACGGTCTTCACGTGGAACTCACATTTCTCTGCCTTTACGAACAGCGAGTTCTCCAGGAGGCGACAGAGGACTAGGCGGACGTGCTGCGTGTGCTCTGACAGGCTCTTAGAAAAGATCAGGATGTCGTCCAGGTACACAAAAACAAAGCGATTGAGCATGTCACACAGCACATCGTTGACTAATGCCTGGAAAACGGCGGGGGCATTGTTCAGCCCAAACGGCATCACCAGATACTCGTAATGGCCGGTCGGGGTGTTGAATGCCGTCTTCCATTCGTCACCCTCCCGGATGCGCAGCAGATGGTGGGCGTTGCGGAGATCCAATTTGGTGAAGACAGTGGAAACTAGGCTTCAGCAATATTGCACATACAGTATTTAATGCATATGTAAAAAGCACTTTTGCCTGTCTCTTCCTGCATCCTGCATACATCCTGGGTGTAAATGACATCTTGACATAGAGCCATCCCACATATATGTCACAGGTGGACCCAGTGATTTTAGATGAGCAATTAGGGCCTTACTGTGTGCAGTGCATCACATGTGAGAATATATTGTGGTGGTTCTTTAATGTGTGCTTGTGTCACTTTTGTAGTGGATTTTATTTGTTGCCATTACATTTTGCCCTGCTTGACTCTTTAGATTCTTATGGACAAACCTGGCAACCCATTTCCTGTCTCAGCCCCATGCCCATATTTGTCCTGTGCCTCCTTTCTTGCTAGTGGGATTCAATTGTTTGTTTAGAACTCGTCATACTCCACCCCTTTGCCCATATTTGGACAAGACTTGCCTGGCTGCCATCGCCCTGCTGCCTTTCTAAGTTCAGCACATGCTCTGCAAAGGACCATAACAGTTTTACCGCCTGGTCTTCTGGCATCTGTCTTGTGCTCCTGATGTCTGGCGCTGCCTAGAAGACTGTGGCTGCACTTGAACCTCACTCAACACTTGCTATTTCTGTTTGAAGAGCAGTAATTATATTTTACTGTGTGCATGTCTTCCCTGCCACTTGTGATGCTGGTGGTCATTCTGGGTGTTGTCTTCTAGCCTCTCGCCTATCCGTCCTGTGGTCCCTGAGCTTGACACTGTTGCAAAGACCACCTTGGCTACATCGCATCCTCCCTCCCGCCTAGGATGCTGTAACTATCCCTGTGGTGTGACTGTTGGACCGCTGTGAGATGGGACAGCTGGCGCGAGCTACTGAGGAGCCATTCCCACCATTTAGCCTTGCTCTCTGGCTACAAGATGTTAGAGATTTGCATTTAGTGGACCATTTAAATTTCCCCTAAGTATCTGCATATGCTACTTTGTCAGCACAGAATAAAGTGTATTTATTTATTTATTTTTTGGTATTTTGGCGGTGGAATTTCCGCTGCTGGGTCCCAAGTAATTTATTATCAGAGCGTTGGCCACTAGGTGACATACTCTACAGTTATTAATCTACTTACAAGGGCAAACAAAAAATATGTACAGATTGACATACCTGCTTTCAATAGTCTCTGGTCCACTTAGAAACTTGGTGTATTTGTCTTTTGTTTGTATTTTTGTCATAATCACAGCAGTCGCTGAAATGTCGAACTAAGAAAAACAGTTTTGATATTGGAACCACAGGAGTGCTGTATTGGCTCAATAAAAAGAACACCATTTATATTAGTGGCTGAAAATACAGTGTGTATGATGTTTTAGAAATTTTCTCTTACCTGTGGTCTACCTGCTCTACCAATCATCTGTAGAATGTCTGCCTCACTGTACTCCTCACATGCACCACCCACATAATGAGCCGTGGATTTGATCACCACAAGATGAGCTGGAAGATTCATTCCCATCGCTAGAGTACTTGTTGTGACTAGAATCAAGAGTGATGGTAGTGGTTTACTACATAAATCTTTCTGTTTAATCATTTCTTAATTTTGAGGCTTTTACACACCTCATTTGCATTTACAGATCATTCATTCAAAAAGTTCATGTACTCCAGAAAAGCAAATGGCTAAATGGACCCCATCAGAACCATGCAACCAACGTCAACCCTTCTTAATGTTGGAACATCAGATCTGTGGGACATGCAAGGAACTATGGGTATTCAGACATATTGTTTGCTGTCACAGTAGTGGCTGCACCAATCTAAATAAGTCTGTAAAGTAACAGACTGCAGGGGATCTAGACAAATTAAAACATCAGCATGAGACCACCACCAGCAGCTGCATTAAAGGGTAAATTTCTAATGGTATACCATAGTCATCAGAACAGAGGAAGCAAATGAGTTAGGCCAGGCTCACATATCAGTGATTATATGAGTAATTTCTGCATACATGTAAATTTAAGGATTCATATTTATAAGCTAACCCTAGGTGTAGTAGGATGCCAGGGTTAATAGTGTCAAAAGCAGCACTAAGATCCAGTAGGATTAATATTGATATATATCCATTATCAGATGAGATAAGGAGGTCATTGAAGACTTTGACTAGGGCTGCTTCTGTACTATCATTAGCTCTGATGCCTGTCTGGAAGGTCTTGGATGTTTTATTATTAAGAAGCTACAGATTTGCTTAGACACTATTTTTTCAAATGGGAGTTTAGATATGGGTCGGTAGTTATCCAGGACATCAGGATCAAGGTTAGGTTTTTTAATAGATGGTTTAGCCAGTAGAGAGAGAGCAGACTTAAGAAGATCTGTTGGGATAGGATCCAGTAAACATGTTGAGGTTTTAGTTGAGGAGATCAAAGACGTAATTTCTGATATATTGGTGGGTGTAAATGAATCAAGGTATGCTACAGGTTGACTAGAGCTAGCTATAACCCTTACATGTGGTCCAACTGGATTTGAGGGTACAAGGTAGATTTTTATTTTAAGTTTTTTGAGTTATTGGAATGGAGTGGGTCCCCTCATTCTGTCACGGTGTCGCTCCGAATCTTTGGTTTCCTTGGGTTTTTTCCGTCTGGTCTTCGCGGTTTCACTTACCTCATTATTAGTTTCACCCCACCAGTCTGCTCCCCGCACCGTTCGCGACGCCTTAGTAATTACCCTCACCTGCCTCCCTCGTTTCCCGATCACCGTGATTTTCCGTCTCTCATTCACTTCCTTGTTTTGTTCCGTCACTAGTTCATTCTCCTCTCTCCCCATTATCTCCCTCACCTGCACTCCCCAATTATTTCCGCATTACACTCGTTCTGTTGGTTACGTTTTTCACTATTTATACACGCCCCTTTCATTCACTCTTTGTCAGTCCGTCTGCAAACCACTCGTCTGGCAAGCGTTTAGACTCTAGCTCCGATTTCCTGCTTCTCTGCTGAGATTTCGTCCCTCGTTTTCCCCACCTTTCTGTTATCTGTTTATCGTGAGTTTTTTGGTTTCCCTGTCAGTCTCCCAGCTCGTTTGTCTCCTGTGTTTTGCCGGTCTGTTGTCTCTTCCCCTGCCTTCAGTTCTCCCATCTCCTGTTCCCCTCATCCCTACGGCTGCTTCCTGGTTCACGACTCCTGCCTGTCCCCCGACTCTGCTCTGCTCTGCTGCTTCCTGGTCCCGACCCCTGCCTGTCCCTCGACTCTGCTCTGCCGGGTTGGACTTTCATCAGGCCTTCCATTCGTGCGGCTGCTCCGCCTGTCCCGTCTGCACCCTCCACGGTCCCTCTCGATATCTCCAGAGTTCCCAGCTGTTACCACGACCTGCGAGACGCCTTCAGCAAGACCAAAGCTACTTCCCTGCCGCCTCACCGCCCTTATGACTGTGCTATAGACCTGGTCCCTGGAGCCGCACCTCCTCGTGGGCGTCTCTACTCCCTCTCCGGCCCTGAGAGGCGTGCCATGGAGGAATACATTGCTGACTCTCTGGCTGCGGGCATCATCCGCCCTTCCTCCTCTCCTGCCGGGGCGTTTTGTTTTTTGTTGGAAAGAAGGATGGGTCCCTTCGTCCCTGCATCGACTACCGTGGACTCAACGACATCACGGTAAAGAACCGTTACCCTCTGCCCCTCCTGTCTACCGCCTTTGAGCTTCTCCAGGGGGCCACGGTCTTTACAAAGCTGGATCTCAGGAACGCCTACCACCTCGTCAGAATCCGGGAGGGCGACGAATGGAAGACAGCGTTCAACACGCCTAACGGACATTACGAGTACCTGGTCATGCAGTTTGGGTTGACCAATGCCCCCGCCGTCTTCCAGGGACTAGTTAACGACGTGCTGCGCGACATGCTTGACCATTTCGTCTTCGTGTACCTGGACGACATCCTCATCTTTTCCCTGGAGGAACACAAGCAGCACGTCCGTCTAGTCCTTCGTTGCCTCCTGGAGAACTCGCTCTTTGTCAAAGTGGAAAAATGTGAGTTTCACGTTAAGACTGTGGCCTTCCTGGGGTACATCGTGGCAGAGGGTAAACTTCAGATGGACCCTGCAAAGGTGTCCCTGAGAGCCGTAAACAGCTGCAGAAATTTCTTGGGTTTGCGAACTTTTATCGACGGTTCATCCGTAACTACAACTCCATTGCTGCCCCCCTCACGGCCCTCACCAGTACCAAGCATCCCTTTGTCTGGACGCCGGCCGCCGACAGTGCCTTCGTCCTCCTCAAGACCCGCTTCACTTCGGCGCCCATCCTCCAGGTGAGTCAGAAGATAATTGTCCGCAATAATTGTTGCTTCCGACATAGTCTTAAACTCGCACTCATTTAGGTAAGCTACCAGGCGTTCTGGCAAGCAATTTTTAAGCTCCTCAATCAAGATAAGCTCAGTAAGACCCTCAAAAGTGTAAACCTGGCTGACGTCACACCAGCTTTTAAAATACACTTCCTTCTCACGGCCAAATTCTAAATATTGTATCCTACCCCAACGCTCCCCCCAGGATCTCAAAAAGGTAAGCAACCACAAATAACACGTAACACAAAAGACAAAACTGAACTAAAGGACTGGTCAGCACAACAAGACTGCAAGTTTACTCAAAAATACCACACACAACACAAATTAAAAGGTTCTAAACACACAACAAAGAATCAACACAAACCACCAATATGGGCACTGCCACCATCCAGACAAGAGAGCCAGAACAAAGAAATAGGAAGGGGTTATATAGTCAGGGCAACTGAATCCGGATTGGCTGATTAATTAACTGGGATGATGAAGGACAACTGGAACCAGGTACGCTGAGCTGCAAAGGAAGAATTGTGACCTTCCTCTTTACTGTTTCCCATAGTTAGGGATGGTGCATGGCAAATCATCACTTCTCATGGGTCTTTTGGGAGGGACTGCCTCTGCTGTTGCCCCCAGTTGTGAGGCATGGCAGCCACTTACCATCCCTGCAGTGGTGCTGGGTTGCCACGCATCATACCTTAGTTATGCTGCTATAGCCTAGTGCTGCCACAAAAGCTTCATGTGTCACGCCGTACAACTCTCTCTCAATATCTATATATATGTGTGTGTCTATATATGTGTGTATATATACATTACACATTCTCTCTGATGTGTGAACCTGGCCTAATTCCTAACGACCATGCTAGGCCCGACTCCCCTTCCTTGAGGCTTTGTGATTGACCCCCCGTCACAATGGCACTGTCAAAGGGAACCTTATTGTTACCCCAAGACCTACCTCACTTCTTGAGTTTGACACTATGTCTGGCCGCTGCTACATTGTCCAGCCATAATTCCTGACTACCATGTAATGTAAAGTGGGATAATACTCTATTATGAACTATTAAGAACCTTAGCTAAAACCATAGGCAACTTGTAGTCTGTCATGGTTACTACTGATTGTAATTTTTCTGCATGACCCCTGGCAGTTGGGTTAGCCCCTTGAGTATAAATAAATGAATTTAATTGAATTGAATATGAATTATGATCTCAATATACTTTGGTTAGTATGGGGCTTATAAGGCAGTAGTACAACAGGAACATTATTCTCCTTCAACAACATTTCATAGGAACAAAACCCAAACTGCAAGTGCCTAATTACATCTTTTTGAGTGAGAATAACTTCCTTTTGTACTACCACCTTATACGTCCCTTACTAAGATAGCATATTAAGATCATAATTCACATACAAAAACAGAATATATTAAGAAGATATTAATAAGTGACTTGTAATTGCTAATGAATAGATAGTATTCATTTGGATGGTAATAAGTTGTTAGTGGTATGTGTTACCCTTTTCTCCTAAATAATACTAGCCTTTTGTAAATTAAAAAAAAAAACACTGATACTTCAGTAACACTTTATATTAGCACAGAGATACGCCATTAAGAAGCTGCTTATTAATATGCAAATTGATGGAATACTAGTCATTTGTTAATCACTACAAATCACTTATCAATACCTTATTCTGTGTAACTTTATTCTACCAATAATAGACCATTAACTAAGATTTTTCCAGTATTAACTCCTAATTACTGTTTATTCACAAATAGTAAGTTAGCTGTTGTATATGAATTATGATTTTAATATGCTTTGGTTAGTATGGGGCTTATATGACAGTAGTACAACAGGAACAGTTGGGAATCTAGTTATCCTTATTTGTATTAAGTTTTATTCATTTTGATGTTTTAATTATTTCTATCATTGTTATTATTACTTGTTTATGACGTCAGTGGGGTGTGGGTAGAATTTGTTGTGTGGTATGTGTTAATGTTTGTTTTCATCCAATAAGAAAAAGTGTTTCACAGTCATTGCACATTGCTTTGCTGTCATAGTATGTCATACATGTAACACTCACACAGTACAGGCAGATCTCCCTTTGTAAAAGCATCTTCAATCACTTTCCTGTCAGATCCATCAACCCCTGCATGATGATATCCAACACCACGCATAACTAAATCTAGAAAAGATGGGTGATATATGTTTGATTAGAACTATCTGTTAATGGTGCGCATCAAACAGTAAACAACATATTTCACACAATTTACTTGTCAGCAAAGTAAGCTATTGGTCAGTAAAGTACGTGAGTGACGACAGACATCATAGGCTACAAATAAAAGTAACAGGATACACTGTGGATAGACAAAATATCAATGCACCTTTTTAAAATGCATTTATGGTTGCACATAGATAGGAAGTAGACTAATTGTAAAAGTACACATATTCAATACTGTGACAAGTGTTTTGGTGGTGTTACTGCATTTCTGCATATTTGTTGCCTGATGATAGATTCCTCAAATACATAATTCTGCAAGTGCATTTGAAAAGATAACAGGTGTGTTGTATACGTACTACTGGATGTTTTATAAATTGATCTTAGTGAGTTAGGAGTTCTCCGGACTTCTTTTAAGCTGTCCCAGACTTAGGTGCTACTTTTAGTGCAAAATTTCTTCTTAGTCAAAAAAATATTTAGTTTTAAAGTTACGACTGACTGAGATTCTTGGCATCTTCTTTGGTTGCTGACATATGGCTCTACAAACGTGGATAGACATGGGCAAGAAAAACACTAAGATCACTAAAATGACTTTTTTATAGCCTAGAAATCTAGATGTATCCTAGTCCCACACCCGAGAGATATATTTTTCTAATCTAGCTTCTTGTAATCCTTAAGGTGTCTAGTAAATGGATTGTGATGGCCCCAGAGCCAATTATAGTCCCATATATGTTTTATTAACTATTTTCCATGGCCTGCCTGGATTTTCCACTGTGAAAAATGAAAACTTTAAATCAACTTAGCTCCTGAAGTATACATCCAACACACCCCATCATTCTGTAAGCATATTCTATGGGAGGGACTGTTCCTTGGCACCTCCACCCCCACCCAAGTCTGCTCACCTTGAATAATGGAATCTTCTGATAGACAGGAAGTAGTCTGAATGTATTGAATGTAACTTTTGGTAAAATAAATTAAGTCTGAACCCCCACTTCTAGGCCTGGCAACAATGATGACCCTAGTCTAACTACTTGCTGGTTTCTTTTGTCACCCTGTGACGCTCTATTGACACCTTCTGCAAGGCCAGGCCCCACTGAAGCAGAGAGACCTCATTACCTCGTATTTGAACTCTATCTTGTATATATGAAATGTAAATGTTGGTACGTGTTGGTTCACATTTGGCATCATTTTAATGGTCTCAGTGCAAGAGGTACAAAGGTCAAAGTGAAGACATGCTAAAGATAAGCTATATGTGGCAGTTATGAACTTTGGGAGAAATGTCCCTATGTGAGAGAGACATTCCCCTTACTGCTGCCATTGTATTTAGAATGGTATCCAAATGTAGATAGTGCCAATTTCCAATTAAAACTTAAATACAAAGTGTTCTGCCCTGGTTGGATATTTAAGGAAAGCACAAAGACATAGTCTTTGAGTTGTTCTGCTATTATCAGACATCCCATTCCTTGCATGTAGCCATATCTATATCAGGTATGCTATGCGGTAACTTTGACTATAATCTTGTTTGATTGACTTGTTGATTATATGATTATTTTTAGGATTACCTTAGGCACACTGTTCTATTGATTGTGTGACCATTTTGGTTACAATAAACTGTTAACTGTTAATCTGTAGTACTACCTTATTGAGATACCTTTTTTAGTAGGCCTAAGACCCTAGAAGGTCTGTAGTCTAAGATTCTTTGAGTTTCTAGACTTATAGGGAGTTTCAATGGGTGCTAATCCTTACTCTAACCTCTGAGAGGAATAGAAAAATTTAATGTTATGATCTGTAACCGCTAGTTCTGGACCTCTGAACACTTCAACCCAGGCCCCTGACTGTTCCCACATTATGTAGTTTTGTTGGATAGCTTTTGTACCTTATACCTTTATCTCCTATCACTGAACTATTTTGCCAGAACCAGTTCTGTTTAACCAGAACCTAATTCCTATGAGGTGTGCTACTGATAATGATTAATGTTTAACTTTCACCTAGTGGTTATTTTATAAATTGGAGTCAGATCGGTTAAAATTACTATCATTTAAATCTCATCTAAAGCTCTGGAAAGACAAAATGCGCATTTAGGGAGACAAGGCATAGGCCTTCAATCAATCCCCTACAATTCACCCCATTTTATTTTTGTCTTTTGATTGGGAATCGATTGAGAAAAAGATTTCTATGATTAGATCATGTTGGATGTATAACAGCTCAAGTAAACAGCTCAAATTCTCTCTCCTCAAAGACGACTTTAATAAATAAACTTATTTCTGATAATCAAATTGACATACTTTGTCTTACAGAAACCTGGCTAAAACCTGATGAATACCTCCCACTAAATGAAGCTACCCCACCAAGTCATCTGAATTATCACATACCACGTCGCTATATCCGTGGTGGAGTAAATCTTTTGAATTTCTTGTCCTTGATTCATCCTGATAGGAATAGTGCTAAACCCCTTAACAATTGTAACATTATATAGACCTCCTGGCCCCTACACTGAATTCTTATCAGAATTTTCTGACTTCCTGTCCTATCTAGTCATTGAAACAGAAAAGATAATCATATTAGGTGATTTTAATATCCACATGAATGTTGCAAACGATAGCCTGGCAATTGGATTCCAATCTCTGCTCGGCTTCTGCCAAAATGTAAATACGCCTACACATCAAGGTAACCACACCCATTATCTTGTTCTGACACATGTAGTACAAATAGAACAACTTACAACCCTACTCAACACTCTAACTTTAAAAATCACATTAGACTATGTAGCACCTACCTCAATCTACTACTACACTAGAAACATAACTCCCAAAACTACAGATGACTTCATAGCAAAAATTCCGTCTCTCACTGAGCTAATATAACCCTGCATTAGAAGGCTCTACGCCAAGCCCAACCCATGTTTATCAATTAACTGTGTTGTAAATGTACTATACTCCACATTCAACACCATTGCACCACTCAAAATGAAAACTAGGAAACTAGGAAAAAATATATAAGTATACCACACAGACTCGCTTACCGCCTTGCTTGGAAAGATATCTTAAAAGAGCACAAGACAGCACTTAATGCCAAATCAGCATATTATTTCTCACTTATAAACAATAATAAAAAAATTTTGAAATTCCTCTTTAACACTATATCCCGTTTAACTAAAAGCAGGAACGAGATGTCCCATTCCATTCCAATAACTCTAAGCAGCAATGACTTGGGGACTATTTTAATGACAAAATTGAATCTATTAGACTTAAAATAAACAACTCCCTTGTAACCTCAAATCCACATGTAATGGTTACAGCTAGCTCTAGTCAACCTGTAGCATACCTTGATTCATTCACACCCACCAGTATATCAGAAATTACGTCTTTGATCTCTTCAGCTAAAGCCTCAACATGCTTATTGGATCCTATCCCAACTGATCTTCTTAAGGCTGCTCTCCCTCTATTGGCTGAGACGATTCTTAAAATTATAAATGACTCACTCACAGCTGGGCATGTGCCAAAATCTTTCAAGACATCTGATATTAAACCATCAATTAAAAAAAAAAACCTTGATCCTGATGTCCTTGCTAATTACCGACCCATATCTAACCTCCCATTTGTATCAAAAATACTTGAAAAAATAGTCTCAGCAAATCTGTAGCTTCTTAAATGAAAATAATATCCAGGAAACCTTCCAGTCAGGCTTCAGAACTATTCATAGTACAGAATCCCCCCCTTTAAAGTCTTCAATGACCTCCTTATCACATCTGGATATATATCAATATTAATCCTATTGGATCTTAGTGCTGCCTTTGACACTATTGACTATGGTATCCTACTACACAGGCTTGAACACATGATGGGCATCAAAGACTCTGCATTAGCCTGGCTCAAATCATAACTCTCTGGTCGCTACCAGTTTGTACATGCTCATAATGAGTCATCAAGCCATACCAAAGTAAAGTTTGGTGCATCCCAAGGCTCAGTGCTAGGTCCCCTGCTGTTCTCCCTGTACATGTTACCTTTAGGATCTGTTATAAGGAAACATGGCATTACTTTCCTATCCTTTGAGGATGCAGCAAATATATGAACAAAAATATGAACAAATCTCTCCTATATTTGCTTCCTTACATTGGCTCCCTATTAAAAGTCAAATTGATTTTAAAATACTCCTCCTAACCTACAAAGCCCTCAAGGGCGATGCACCAACATATATTAAAGATTTTTTTTGTCCCTTACCACTCTCCTAGAACCCTAAGATCCCAAAATGCTGGTCTCCTTGTAATCCCAAGAATATCAAAATCTACGATAGGAGGAAAAGCCTTTTGTTACCGTGCACCCCTCCTGTGGAATAATCCCCCCCCCACATTCGACAAGCAGACACTCTCAATACCTTTTTAAGTCTGGACTTAAAACCTTACTCTTTACTGTTTCCCATTGTAAGGGATGGTGCATGGCAAATCATGACTTCTCATGGGTCTTTTGGGAGGGACTGCCTCTGCTGTTGCCCCCAGTTGCGAGGAATGGTGGCCACTGACCATCCCTGCAGTGGTGCTTGGTTGCCATGCATCATACCTTAGTTATGCTGCTATAGCCTAGTGCTGCCACAAAAGCTTCATGTGTCATGCCATACAACTCTCTCTCTCTCTTTCTCTCTCTCTCTCAATGTTTATATGTGTGTGTATATGTGTGTGTGTGTATGTGTGTATATATATATATGTATACAAAAATGCTGAATATACACACATATATGTGTGTATGTGTGTATGTGTATGTATATTCATATACGTATGCCCAAATTGCACATTTGCTCTCTGATGCCCTTCCTGGACTCCCCTTCCTTGAGGCTTTGTGATTGACCCCCCCCTCACAATGGCACTGTCAAATGGACCCTTACTGTTACCCCCATGACCCATCTCACACCTTTGAGTTTGACACTATGTCTGGCCACTGCTACATTGTCCAGCCATAATTCCTGATAACCACCTATAGACTGACTACCATATAATGTAAAGTGGGATAACACTCTATTAGTTGAATCAAATTTTGTCACATGTATGTTTATTCTGGCATATCGGTTGCCATACTGAATTTCCACAAATGCAAAAAAGAGAATCAACATAATGTCTTAACTATACATTTTGCAGGGGCAAAATGTATAGTTTTTTGTTTAATTTTGGCATGAAGCAAATTTAATTTTTTGTTTAATTTTGGCATGAAGCATTGATAGGTGGGGCACATGACTGGAGGATTTATGAAGCATCATCACCCAAATAAATGCAAAAATGACCAACTGCTATCTATATCCCACTGGATGCTAATGCCAGCTCAGCCCTGACATTTGCATGACATTTTAGCGGAGTTCGTATCCTGAGGCTGTTCACATCATTCAAGGGGACATGAACCATGCTGATTTGAAAGTGCTTAAAGAAACTCCATCAGTATTCACAATATGCTACTAGGGGGGCAAATACAATACAAGGTGTACTCTTTCTCATGTACAACATCAAACTGGGCTTTAGGGCCAAGCCACTACCATATCTGGGCCAGTCAGACCACTTGTCCCTACTCAAAGTCACTTTTATTGTCAATTTCTTCACATGTACTTGACATACAAAGGAATCGAAATTACGTTTCCCACTATCCCATGCATGTACGTGGACAACAGTAAAGTGCACAACAAGACAGTTCTGGTCCTAAGGTTGTATAAATAAATAAGTGCAAGTAGCTTAAGGCTACTTTTGCCTAGTACTACTACCTAACATAACAGGTATGACAAGACAACACAGAGTACCCTAGGTACACTATTAATGTAGCAGGGCATGACAAGACAGAGAAGGCATGATCACAACACCCAGAACTGTTAAAACCTGGCCTCTCTGCAAGTTTGCTCTGAGTCCACTGACTGGGATGTCTGACTGGGAACACGACACGCTGGACAGAGGTGCAGTATCTGCACAAGGAGCTCAACAACGGTTTCAGATCTGGTGATTGGGTGCTGTACAGTGCTGCCAGAGCCAATCTAAGGTCAGGCATCAGAGAAGGCTGCCTACAAGAGGAGGACTGCTTCCAGACTCCGGACAGGTGTGGAGAGGGGGTAAAACACATTATCAACTACAGACCTAGCAACACTTTAGCTGATGTTAGTGACACCTCACTGGCGGAGGAGCTGAACAGCTTTTTTGCTCGCTTCAAGGTAGAGTGACCCAAAGACACACTACATCTTCTCGGTGGTAGAGTATGAGGTGAGATGCACATGCAGATGATGTTTATGACAAGCTTTTCAAAACACTTAGCTATAGGCTGTTGGTCATTTAAACAGCCTGGGTTGGACTTCTTAGGTATGGGAAGGTGGGATGGGATGGTGAATCTGTTAAAGCAATTTGGAACGGTAAAATTAGCTAGAGAATCAGAAGTAGTAGAATTAGCTGTAACTCCAGTTGTAATTTTGAACTAAAGTAGGCCTTTAAATGCTTTGTGAACAAGTTTTAAGAGAAAACTCTCAGTTACACCAGGTCCACAACTGCTCTCCATACTGCTCTGTTTGTGGGTGTGTGAATGAGCTCCCAGTGAGCTCACTGTTCAAAGGTGTGTGTATGTGTGCAGATAAGAAAAATCTGTGAATACAGACCCTGATCTTAGCCTGTACAATTGAATGCAGAATTAATGAATTAATTAATGTTATATCTAAAGATGCAGATAAGATAAAATAGATGAAGATAAAAAAAAGATAAAATATCGGCCGATTTGGGGGAAAATTATGTCATTTTTCATCGGCCAGATAGTCACATTTTTCCGATAAAAACATCCGATATATAATGAAATTACGGGAAACGTGTTCAGGCCGAGAAGCCACTTTTTTATTCAGGCGGAGTAGCCCCAAAACAGGCGATGACGCGCAGTGGTCACAGAAGCCTAACAGGACCCAAGCATGTCCAACACTGAGTAATAATAGTAGTAGTAAAGTAGTAGAGTAGTAAAATGTCTTCACCAGCATGGTCGTTTTTCTCGTTTTTCTCAGTTTTCTCAAGATGACAATACAGTTGCAATTTGCAAAGCTTCTTCAGCGAGGATTGCAAGAGGAGGAAAGAAGACGTCAAGTTTTAACACAAGTTCACCTGAAAAGTTGCCATCGCGGAGAAGAGGTATTGAACAAAAATGAGGCAGCTACTGCAGCCGTTAGCAGTGTTAAAGTGGTTTTTTTTTTATGTATGGAATTTTTTACGATGCCTGATGCAGTTAAAGCATTAATAATTTTGAGAATGCACTTTGTTTTAATAAGTTATTTGATTACATAAAAAAATTGACTTGAATACTTACCTCCACAAGGGATGCACTTTTTTGTTAAAAAGGAGATGTACATTGTGGTAAAATGGAGTGGTGTCGTTGTTATATAGCAAATGACCACATTTTGTGATGAGATGAGAATAATAAACATTTGAAGAGCCAGAAAGTTGTTGTTTGTTGTTTTCTGTTATAGATAAAATATCAATTTTCCATCCTGCACAAACTGCAGACTATATGAATATATTATATTAAATATAAAAATATTAACTAATCGGTATCGGGTATCGGCCCTGAGAAGCAGGAAATTATCGGTTATTGGTATCGGCCGAAATGTTTCATATCGTGCATCACTAGTTATATCAAAGACATATTTTCAGAATCTAGTGTTCAGCTCCTTGAATAGGTTCAAATTCAGTGCAAGAAGTTCTAGTACTAACCTCTTAGTTTTGAGTCAATTACAGAATCTGCATATTTCATCAGTCTGAAATACAGCCAATAAGAATCACAATCATTAAAAATGTTGTGTACATAAAACCATAGTGTGATGACATTGCATCAAGATGACATTTACCTTTCTTTATGATCAATTCTCAAAATGAATCTGGCATCCTTGGAAAGTACCTCTGCAGACTGTTGGGCTCCTTTTCTTGTAGGGCAAAACTATAACAATATAAACATGCACTATTCAATCAAATCAGTGGTGTGCTGTTTAGTTTTATACCTTTTATTATCAGTAGTTTATTATAGTTTTATTATCATACTCATAAGTAGTTTTCTTAATATAATAGCAAATTTGTTTTCAGCATTTTCATGGTAGTGTTGTAATATTCATAACCTGGAAAGTCTACTGCAGCACCATCAAAAGCATTCTCACAAGCAGTTAACTTCCTCAATCACAGAAAGCTGCAAAGGGTAGTGCAATCATGTAGACATTTAACCAACCTTTTGAACTATTTCTTCACAAGACATCCCTGACTGCTTTAGAATCATAGCCACATACTAGCTACTTTGCCTCTCTCACACAAAGTACAGCACTGAATCAGCGCACAGGTGAAAAGCAGTTTAAATGAGGAAGAGGTTGCTACGCTTCTTAAACATAGTCATCCAACAACATGCCCTTTCGATCTATTCTATCCACTCTTTTGTAGTCAATTATACCACCTATTGCACCTGCTGTCAACTCATCACTCGGTTCAGGAGAGGTTCCTTTGTCTTTTAAACAAGCAAGAGTCACGCCATTACTAAAGAAAAGTACTCTTAATTCATCTGAAGTGAAGAACTATAGACCTGTAAGTCTTCACTTTCGACTTTACGCAGTTAAGGTTTGACTGCAGTCATTCCACTGAATCAGCACTTTTATCTGTAGCAGAGGCATTTAAAGATGCTAAAACTTCAGCAAAATCATCTGTTTTAATTCTACTTAACTGGTCTGTTGCATTTGACACTGTTCTATCTGAATTAGTTTGAATCTTTCTCTCTCTTTCAGTGTTTCTTTGCAAGGGCAGTTATCAAAGTGTCATGCCCTAAAAACTAGTGTACCTCAAGGGCCAGTTCTTAGTCCCCTGCTTTCTTCTATATACACACATTTCTTTAGGTAATATTATTCACTCACATGGGTTTTCTTATCATTGTTATGCAGATGACACACAACTTTACATTTCTTTCCCACAACATGACACTACAATATCTGCTTGGATTTCTGCATGCCTCACAGTCCTTTCTATCTGGATGAAGGAATGTCACTTGCAACTCAATCTCTCCAAAACTGAGCTGCTTATATTTCCTGCAAAAACAGCCATTTCCCAGTCATGTTTGATTCTTTCAGATTGTCCCAACTAAATGTGCACCCCAACTAAATCTGGGTGTCATGGGTGATAAACTTGCTTTTTCTGAACATAATGCTGCAGCAACCAGGTCTTGTAGATACACATGGTACAATATCAAGATCAGACCTTATCCCACACAGTCTTGAGACTATGGTTCTTCCAAAATTAGATTATTGCAATGCTGTGCAGTGAAACCTTTGCAGATGGTTCAGAATACAGCAACCTGTTTGGTCTTTGCTCACGGGGCAGATCACATGGTAACATAGTTCCACTGCCACTACATCTTTTAATGCCATTTGGGAACCAATATCTAAAGGCAATATCTCATTTTGTATGTGCCAAAATGCGCTTAATGGATAACAGAAAACAATTTAACTAAATTAAATCCTGATATGGTTTTTAAGCCAAAAATCCAACTTCCAAAAGCCTGCATCATCAAGTGTGCAGTTTTCATTTTAAAACATTTTAAAAACCAACATTCTATGTTTCTTTCAAATATTCAGTGACTGTGACAATGCATGGTTGTAAAACATTTTTTTATAATTTTTCCATAAATTATAATATATTCATTTGTTATAGTACTCAACATAATGAAACACCAGACACCAGATAGCCTATAGCTCTATTTGGCTAGCTCTAGGCTAGCATTTGTCAAGAATAAGTTAGCAATATTCCAAACTTCCAGGCAAGTGAATTATTCAAATTTGGTAGATTTTTGAAGAATTGAAAGAAAGAAAAAAAGAATTAGCCTAGCCTAGCCTTCCATCAGTTAGGCTAGTTAGCTTTTATTTAGACAGGCTAATGAAAGGAGGAGTGAGAGAGAGACATGGGTAGGAATGGGAATGAAACCTGGCCCCTTTATGATGCGCCATAGCTATTAAGTAAGACTAACGCATAGCCAAATTTAGCATCATTCCTGGAAATGAGTTAGCCTCTAACTTTTTGCATTTTGTCTCAAAATAGTGCACAAGACACAAAATGTTAATAATTGTTATGGTTTCAATATTTGGTAGTTAACAATACTGGTAGAAAAAGGATATTTTAACCTTTTGTATATTTTAACCTTTTGTATATTTAGTATATGACAGAATTTTGTGACTTCACTATAACTATAATATATTTTGGTAACAGTTACAGATTTTAACCCCACATTATTTTATCATTAAGTGTCCAATCAAGGTGCTTTCTTTTAGAAATTTTTTTCATTTTCTGATGTTATCCCTTTGTGGGGGGGGGACTATATTTTATGGTAACAGAGTTATGATAATGGATCATTTTCAGTTCAATAAAACAATATTTTCAGTTCAATAAAACCTTCAGATGTATTTTTTCCTCCATTTCATGTCAGAAACATGAAGAGTAATACTTCAATTCTATAAACCAACAATGAAATAGAAAAAATTGGTTAGATCTCCCACAGCGAGTTAAAAATAACTGCATTTTAAGAGAACACAGTGCTAATGTCTCACACTCAACTTCTCAGTGTCTTTACAGCGCTACAACTTGTTGTCCAGGGCAGCTAGAAACAAAATTCATCCTGTTGTATAAACTTTACTTCTGTGTTATCCACACGAGATGAGTGTTGCAGAGATATATAAAGTCTGATTTTACACTCTATATCAGGGGTGTCAAACTCAAATATACAGTAGGCCAAAATAAAAACAAATTGGGTCCAAGTTGAGGGCCGGACATATTGAATATTTATTATGAACTTACACATGAATCTAAAAGTGGCATAAATCTTGGGTCTATTAGCTGTAGATTATTGTGATGCAGATTTTTTCTGATACCGATTCCTATACATGGGTTTTGCATAATGGTCAATATTGATTAATTTTAGAAGTATATTCTGCCTCAGACAGCCAGGAGCCGCCACCATTTGACATGGCACAGAAACAATAGGAATCATCCTCCCCCGGTGATCAATGTCAATTAACTGCTGGTACCCCTGTGGCTGGGTAGAACCTTTTGTTCGCATTTACATTGCCTCAGATAGATTTGGAATGTATTTCTGTATGTTATGAAATGTGAATGTATTCATGTTTGGTCATTTTTATTGTCTCAGTACAAAGAGTGCAATAATCAAGGATATGACTTGTCAGAACAATCCATAAGTAATATTTCTGAATCCTGGTGTATACATACAACTGGATAGCTACTTAACAATACTAGTAGATGCCATAGGTGTGGCCTTGGGCCATTAGACACAATGGTGCCAGATAAAGCACCAATTACCTTCCATTGTACTTCCTTTAACTGTATGCAGCTCCCCTCGGTTATGTGTATTTAAGTGGAACTCTTTCATTGTTTAAGTTAGATATAATGGTGGATGCTTTCGGGGCGGAAACCCTTATGTCTCCCTGTTTCCTGAAGTTCCAGAGTCTGCCACCAGTCTGCAATTCTTACTACAAACTAATTACTTAGAAGATAGACATCATTCTAAGCTTTTATTGCCCTACTCTTCTAACTGGGCATTATTTTCCAAGCCAAGAAAAAACAGAACAAAATAACACACATAAATATAATATATGGTTATTTAATATATAATTTAAAAATAAATAAGTGTGTGCCAGTGTCATTACATTGCATTTTATGACCCCCCTGTTATGGTTTCAATAGGAGGTAGTGAACAATACTGGTCCAAAAGGTACATTTTAACTTTTTGTGTAAAATAATTAGCATACGATTAGCATATAGTTATATAGTTAGCATATAGATTAGCATTAGCATATAGTTACTGATTCTGCTAACAGAGTTGCAGATTTTAACCTGGCATTATTTCCTATTATTTGCCTGAAATTGTTCAAATGGATTACGCTACATTAGGTGTCCTATCAAGGTGTTTTCTTGTCTCATGGCACTTTACAGTAAGGAGCACCCAAGAGCAACAGGGGCAAGGAAAAACTCCCTTGTGGTAGTTAGTATAGGAAGACACCTTGGGTAGATTGATCAAGGGGCCAACACAACTTCCAGGGGTCATGCAGGAAAGAGTGGTTATCATGATTGACTACAATTTGCCCATGATTTTAGCTGAGCATCATAATAATTTCAAAATATTGTCCCACAACATTATATGGTAGTCAAGCCATAGGTGGTTATCAAAAGTTATGGCTAACAGTAGTAGCAGCTAGGCATAGTGTTAAAGTCAAGGAGTGGGATATATATAGGGGTAACACTGGAAGAGGCGATCCTCAAACGACAGGAACTTTCTAACTTCAGTGGCATAGAACTTTCTAACTCTCTAACTTAACATTACATAGATAAAAAAAGGATGTTTTTAAAATATGTTTTACACGACTACTCAGAGAGAGGTCCTGGTCAAGCAGCTGGTAAGGTAAAGGTAAAGCTGGGTGTTGTCCACATAGGAGTGGAAATTACTGCCATGTTTCCTTATAACAGTACCCAAAGGTAGCATGTAGAGGGAGAATTATAGGGGCCCTAGCACTACACCTTGGGGTACACCTTACTTTACTCTGGTGTGGCATGATCATTCATTATATATGATTTACCCATAATCACTTAACATGGCGTCACTTTTTTTGACCTGAAACTTCCGTGGAATTGGCTCTCAGGCAAAGAAAATCAAAGTCTTAAATGATTTAGAAAACCTACAAACTGACATATGCCTCCTGCAAGAAACACATCTTTCAGAGTCAGATTACACACATATAAAATCAACCCAATACCACCTATTCCACCTATACGACCTAATCCACCTATTCTCGGCACACTATAACGCCAAACAAAGGGGAGTTTGCATTTTGATTAAAAACGCATCTCATTTGTTCATAACTGCACTATCACAGACCCTGAAGGTCGCCTCATTATCATAAACATTTCAATTAATAACAGCCTATTCACTGGCTACCTCTATGGCCCAAACAATGATTTTTTTCAGAATTTTTTCTCCTCCCTTTCAACTCTCTCTGGCTGTCCTAATAATATCTGGTTACCCCCCCCCCCCCCCCCCAATTATCTGTGAAAGAAACTATTAAAAGTTATTGACACATTTTCTAACATTTCTGAATGCTCAATTAACTGGAATAAATCCACAATTCATCCATTACACCCCAACAGCTAGGATGCGACAGCTCACCTGTCTCCAATTCCACTATGTTCAAATAATATCACATACTTGGGGATGAAGGTTTCCCCCAGGGTGTCAGACTTATTTGGACTTAATTTTACCCCCCTACTCAAATCAATAGATAATGATCTTAAGTGTTGGATGAACTAATTGTTATCCATCAGATTATCTGTCATCAAAATGACAGTATTACCCAAATGAATCTATCTATTTTCAATGATCCCAATACTGCCTACCACCTCCTGAACACCAGTAGTCAAGTTAGCCATCTCCAAAAATCTAAAACACTAGGACTAGAGGCACCACATTTCTATCATTATACTATAAATGGATCCATCCCACCCCTACAGAAAGCATCTGGCTAGATTTAGAACAAACCATCTGCAAGAATATTCACATCTCAGATCTACCTTTCTGCAGTCAATCAAAGAACACCTTGCCTACAAATCACCAACAATAAAATTAGTTTTGACAGCCTGGTGGCAATTTTTTCAAAAATACACCTCTATCACCATCATAATTCATCCCTATCTGGAACAATCCCCACTTCTAACTTCACTGCTAAGAAACCACTTAATTTCCACCTCTTAACAAAAAACTGGCCTCAGTTTCATACTTGGTCCAGAAACACGATATTGAAAATAAACCTAGAATACCTACAGATTAAATCACCAATCCAATCAAAAATTGATATGCAGACTGCTAAACTGGACCTCTCCCCACCAATCCTAGAGCTGACCAATTTATCCTCCTCCAAAAAACTTCTCTCCAAAATATACAGAATAATTTCAGTCAGTCAGAAAACACACTGAGCCTACCGTGGGGGGGGGGGGGGGGATTATTCCACAGGAGGGGTGCACAGTAACAAAAGCCTCTTCCTCCTATTGTAGATTATGATATTCTTGGGATGACAAGAAGACCAGCATTTTGGGATCTTAGGGTTCTAGGAAGATGGTAAGGGACAAGTAAGTCTTCAATATATGTTGTACCATGGCCCTTGAGGGCTTTGTAGGTTAGGAGGAGTATTTTAAAATCAATTCGACTTTTAATAGGGATAATGTAAGGAAGCAAGGATAGGAGAGATATGTTCATATTTTTTTGTCCTAGTGTTTGGGCCGCAGCATTTTTTGATACAGGTATTACTATACCCAGAGAACAAAGCATTGCAATAATCGAGACTGGAAGTAATAAATGCATGTATTAATTTTTGAGCATCCTCAAAGGATAGGAACTTTCTAAACTAAACAGATGTTTTTAAAATGTATTTTACATGACTATCTAGAGAGGTCCTGGTCAATTATTACCCTGAGGTCTTCAACTTTTGCGTTACATGACAGTGACGGATCACTGAGTAAGTTTTGGTGAAGGGGTAGAATGTTGGTCAGCTGTTTAGGGCCAATCATCATTTCATCAATCATGAGTTTAAACATAGAAAATTATTAGTCATCCAGGTTTTTGTGTCTAGGAGACAGGCATCTAGTTTAGTCATTGGCATATAGTCATTAGGCTTCATAGAAAGGTAAAGCTGGGCATCATCAGCATAGGAGTGGAAAGTAATGCCATGTTTCCTTATAACAGATCCTAAAGGTAACATGTACAAGGAAAATAACAGGGGCCCTAGCACTGAGCCTAGAAAATGTTCTTGTTCTCATGGTCTCACCCTGTGCTGGTAACTTTCCACCACACAGCACCCATTCAATCACCTGCCACGCCCACTCTGCTCTCACTCAGTCACTACCGCTCCTCAATCTAATTATTCAATCATTGCCTTCACCTGCTCCTTGTTACCAGCCACAGTATTTAACCCACGGTTTCCAGTCAGTCCTTGTCAGATCGTCTTCGAGTTCATGGTGTTTCTGTGCTGTTTCTCTGCAACTCTGACTTCCCGTTTTTGACCTGGACCGACCTGGCTATCCCTGCTCTTCTGCCCCGGAAATCCTGACCTGCTGCCTGTCTCTCTACCTGGGTTTTGCCTGTGTGATCCCTGTTCTGCCACCTCCACAAGGGAGTACCAGTTGTTCCTGCGGATAATCCAGCTCGAGAGCGAGTCATCAGAGCCGTCCGCAACCCACCATACAACCCTCCGGTCAGTCACTCTCTCACTCTGTTCTGTGCCTCCTTTAATCTTGTTCAGCGAACTCCTCTGTGCTGTTCAGTAACTACCGCTCTCTGGGTTTCGTTCCCCCCTGTTCCAGTGGCTCTCTCCTCTTCACTGCTTCCCTCCCTCCCGGGTTTCTCCACTGGACCGTCTGGCATCCACTGTGCACCGGAGCCTCGCGTTACGCCTCTGACTTGGCCACCGCCCGCCCACCGATTCCCTTACCCCTGACTTTGAACTCAATAAACTGTGTGTATTTGCTAAGTGTTGCGCTTGGGCTGTCCGTACAGCACAATCACACTTGTTTAGCTACGCTATAAATGCAGTGCAGACTACAGAAAACCATACATACATTTATCCTATGTCAATCAGTTGGTGTACTTATCAGATTTCCCTTACTAGCATATGCCAAAATGTATTAGCTTATTTCATCCAGACCATTAGAATGTTGCCTATAAAATGTTCCATTCGAGGATGTTACCATGACCTGAGAATGGCAGTTAATGTAAATTCTAAAATTTATTGTAAGTCACCTTTGAAATCACCATCTTATAAAAGTATACCAAATTTCAATATTATCATCCAGAAATGTAAAGTAGATGTCCTAAAGATGACAAAAATGCCCCAAAATTTGGTAACACTTTATATTAGCCCTGTAGATCAAGATTAAGAATTTCTCCAGTATTACCTCATAATTATATTTTACTTGTAGCAAGCAGGTTATGACCTCAATATGCTTTGTTCAGTAAGGCGCTTATAAAGTGGTACAACAGGAACAGTTATTCTCAGGAACAGTTATTCTCAGTCAAAAGGATGTAAATAGGACTTATCTGGACACCATTAGCACTTGTAGCTTTTGGTTCTGTCCAAAAGATTGGACCATGTTTTCTAAAAATTACTGAAGGAGAATAACTGTTCCTGTTGAACTACTGGCTTATAAGCCCCATACTAACCAAAGAATTTTAAGATCATAATTCATATACAGCAACTAACTTACTAACTACGAATAAATGATAATTGGGAATTTATATTGGAGAAATTCTTAGTTAATGGTCTATTATGGCTAGAATAAGGTCATGCAGAATAAGATATTAATAAGTGATTTGTAATGACTAGCAAATGGCTAGTGTGTTATCAATTTGCATATTAATAGGCAGCTAGATAATAGTGAATATGTTAAAGTGTTACCAAACTTTTTTTTAAGGGGTTTAGCTGAAATTTGTGAGTTGCAAGTTGCAACTGACTAATTTCTAACTTACCACAAGTGATGGTTTCTGGTCTGAATAGGTCTGAATAATGTTGGCCATTTTGTAGTTGAGGGAAAGATCAAACTTAAACTCAGTTTGACTGTTAGAACATGGAAAACCCAACACCACTTTTCTGAGTTTTACTGGCCTGTGGCTCTCATCCATTTCGAGGCAAATTGCTGGCCCAACACTGTCAGATAACCAGCATGCTATCTATAATGCAAATACACTATTCAGTGAAGTGCAGTAAGATTTGATTATGTTATTTATAACAGGTATATAAAAAGTTGGCTTACATCTGAGATATTTGGAATGGTTGCGGAAACAGCCACAAATCTTGTGTTCATGTTTGACCTTTGATCTCCAAACAGATGACAATTGTTCATGGCTTTCATCCTGCTAATTACAGCCTCCAATGTGGCTCCACGTTGTGTGTCTTTTACCACATGTACCTACAATTAAAAGAGCAATGTTACCTTAAAATTACATTTTTGACAGTACAGTCAGTATAGGTAGTATGATGTGTCTGCCTCACACCCCGAAAAGTGATTATTTATTTTTAACACAACACTTTCAACACAATATGCACCCACTTTACACCACTTCTCAGAGTTTAATGAAATTCTGCCTACACTGCCCTTGAAAAATCACACTAAAAGGGGCACTGTGGCACAGGTCCAGGGACCAGTGTACTGACCGAATAATAATATTCTGTTATCTATGTAACAGTAGGTTCAATGGATTAAAAAAATGGATTTTGTGATCCTTGATAATTTTGAATGCCTGGGAGGGGAACTCACAGCTGCAGATTTTTAGATATTCCTCTGTATTTTTTTAGACACCCCTCTGTATTGCTCTAAGGTTGTGAGCAGTGCAGTTCCCGTATCTAATGGCAGAGGAACCTGGGAACTATACCAAATTTCTTTAGCGTTTCTGTGACTTCTTCACAGCCTGGTGTGAAGGTTCCAGGTGAGGTTCTCTGTGATGTTGATCCCCAATACAAGAACTTAAAGAGGAACTAAATTGAAAAAAAATGTCAATAACATTAATCTAAAATCTAAATCTAAAAATCTAAATCTAAACAAATAAAGTTCAAAATATAATAAGTACATGAAAATATATAATATTCCTTCCATTACTGAAATTAACATTGTATCAGAGCTGCAGCCACGTTTGATTACATAGCAGAGTTGGAAAGCTACCACCATCATTCTGTATGTAGCAAATTAGCATTTTGAACATTCCGGCTCCCAAGGAAATATTCCAATGAGAAAATTAATGATGTTGTGGGAAATAAACAAAATATAGCCTATTGAGCAATAATTCAGTATGCAACATGGGTTCTCAATATTCTGTCTAATTTTATTTAGAAACAGAATGAAGATGAAATCAATTGCATTCTGGGCATACTGTAACATTATTATATTGATGCTGCTACAGTTACATTGTTTGACAATGAAACATTCAGATCTGGACCAGTGACCCTTAGGCCCATACTGCTAATAACAGCCTAGTAAATTTACTTACAATTAACTTTGCTTTGTGACAGATTTCATAGGCTGCAGCAGCTGCAAATACACTGCGCTTCCACCTTTTAAAACATATTTGTGACAGTTGTATAACTGTCACAAATAATTGTGTGAACTGGTAAAGCAACCCAGACCTGCATATTTATTTCAGCTGTCTCTGCATTTCTGCTCTGTTGTGTTGGTGGATGAGTATCTTTCTGTTCAAACGACCAGAGGACAATATATTCCGGAATGGGATAAGTGATCTTCAATTTCCAATAGTTTCTCCCTGTCAAACTTAAAATAGCTGACAACTCTGGCTATACAAACAAGGCAAGCATACAGTAAAACAAGTCAAGAAGTTGCTAGGCCATGGTCCTGCTTGGTGCCATGTCAAATAGTTTTGATTACCACCCCCAGTTGTCTCTAGACCAGAGTCAATCAATAGCCCACTGTGCTGAGTGCTGTCGGTAGCAAAAAGAACAAGAAAATTGGTAGATCAAATAAAGGATAATTAAACAGCAGCCAATGCTTATTGATGGGGGCAAAGGAACTTTGTTTAAGTCTCCTCTAGAGCAACTAAGTGTTAAGTGCATTGCTCAAGGGCACAGTGCTGGCTACTAGGATTCAAACCCACAATTTCTAGGCTGCTACTATGGTAGCCAGGTTCCCTAACCGCTATGCTACCACCGCCCAGTTTAATTTTATATATTTACCAATGTTCATATTCTCTCAGAACTGATGAGGTGATAGCAGTTCATTTTTTGGTATGTGGACCTCAGAGCCAATATTATTACCACCTTACCAGGTCTTTAACTGTACATTACAAAAAGTGTTAGATGTGGACAAACCGCTTAGCTTCATTGATTGTACCTTTAAATAGTAAGAGGAAGTTGTACCATAATAACAACAGTAGTAATAGTAAACGTTCAGCTGTTTTTTTGGTGTTCTTTGTGCATGTACTGTTTGTTGTGAAGTATCTCTACTGTATTGTCTTGCGTTTTAAACTACACACCAAAGTAGATTCCAGGAAATATCTGATCATATTGGCAATAAAACACTGACTTGAGGTAAAGGAATGTGTACCTCATCAATAAGAAACAGCTGTATCAACTGTAGAAGGCAGTTGTCCTTCCACTTTCTTGTCATGCTGTCCCATTTTTCCTTTAGAGATGAAAGCAAATTAATTAATAGGATGATGAGAAATTCACAGATCCAAATCATTACAAGTTGTAAATCCTTCACAGAGGAGTTTTTAAATGTTTGTTGTATTCAGCAGAGTGCACTTTGATTCATTTGAGGGCGTGAGTGCATTCACATTTGCAACAGTAGCCAAATGCAGCGCGTTTCAAGTACCCAGATGGTGATCTAACGGTCAAAATGTGGAGTGTGGAATGATGGAAACTTCTTGCACTCACTGGACGCCATTTTGTCTACATAGAAGAAGAGGAGGGGCCACCATTCCAAAATGGCAGTGGGTGGCAGTGGGTGTTGTGGCAGATGATCGCAGCTCCGTAGAGATGCAAGTTTTACCTGCATGTTCATTTTATTGCAAACTGTCACAATAATACAATATGAATCACAGTTGATGTGTGTGGTTAATTTTCTTTTGTGTAAAATGACCAATACTACTGCCGGCAAAGTATTGGTTAGTGGCACAGTAGCATAGGTTAGCGAACATTAAAACAACTGGATATTACATTGCAATCATACATTTAGATTGGCAAATGTAGCCTACGATGGTTAGTGGTAAGATAGTGGTAGCCTGTGTTCACAAGAAAGAAGTAATCTTTTGCCAGATTTACTCATACAAATAGGCTTGTGTGTGTGTTGTGTGTTGTGTGTGTGTGTGTGTTTGTGTGTTTCCATCATTTAAATTTTGATCAGTCAGTTAGTAGTGACGGAGGAGGATACAAGGAGGCTCATCCTGTGGTGCACGGCTAACCAAGCCCTCTTTACAGGAGCGCGTCTGTTAAATTACTTAAAATGCTATAGACCTTCGATAAATTTGGCAAGCTTGGCAAGCTCTTTATTTTGAGGTAATTAAATTGTTCTGCATCACAGAGTATTTATTTAAGAAAGTGGGCTGCAGGTGAAGGTGACTGGCTTTTTCCCCCCAAAAAAGGGAAAACTTAAAACAGAAACACAAGGTTGGCTTAGTGTGTCCATCTTGATGTTGATTTCTGAATTTCTCACCATTTGCACTGGTATGCCAGCATTATAGAATTTGAACATTAGTTGAATCAGGGCATCAGGGCCATCAACTACAAAGTACAACTACAAGTGAATGGATGTTTTGAGGCAACATACTGAATTACTGTTAAAAGTTCCTCCTACATACATTCCATTTTCATCCAAAAGGCGGACATGTCATTGGTGACGACGCTGACAACCCAATTTCCATGTTACCTGGAGGAAAAGGCTAATAAAAGCCAACAAAATTAAAAGAACGGTGTCCATTATTGCATTCATTAACAAAGCGGACCAATTTTATGTTGGGCAAAGTGATGATGCAAAATAGCACAAATATCCGATAGATGCGCCGGAGAGTATTCCATCTGGAACTACACCAGCTCATTGAAAATTCGTACACTATTCATGTAGTGCACAGTGTTTATAGTGTATAAAAGGAAATATTTAGTGAAGTGTGCAAATTGGAAGACACCGATATATTTTTATAGCTATACTACACTTTGTCATTAAATAAGCTAATTTATAGGGCTTCTAATAGCGAAAAATAATCACAATATCAATATCAATAACTGGAGAATGTAATTTTAAAAAATTAGTATACGGAAATGCAAGCTGTAGTTGTAGTACTTTGATGCACCATTTCTCGCACATAGATGCATTATGGTACTTTAGATAGCTGCTATGCTGGTTGTTAGGTAGCTAGGACACTGCTAGAGCATAGGTGGTTGCTAGGCTGTTGCTGGGGTATTTACTGTGGTTGCTATGGTAATCGTGTTGATTGTAAGGTCATTGGAATCAAGTGATTGCTAGGATGTTGGTAAAGTACTTTAGGAGGTTGCTAAACTGTTGCTGGAGTAGTTATAGTGGTTGCAATGCTGGTTTCTAGTGTAATCATGTTGGTTGCAATGTTATTTTTGAGGAAGTGAGATTAATTGTGATTAACATTTGTAGTCGTTTGACAGCCCTAGTGCTAACACATTTGATATTGATGTTTTTCATTTCAACTTTGCATAAAAAGTTAGTTTTGATGACAGTAAATAAGTCACCATCATACATTCACTATTCACTATATAGGTTCAAATCACTTCATCAGACCCTTATAGTGAGTAAGTGTTCCCTGTTTGATGAGAATCTTTTTACCCAGATCAGGAGATATTGCCATTTGCAATATGCAATTTGGTCCAAATTTCATTTTCTCACGGTCTACTGACAAGGTCTTCATTCATTCATTCATTTATTTATTTATTTGGGGGGTGGCAATGACAGTGACAGTTCCAATGACAACAAATATGCCTTTGCTCTATTTACTTCAATCTTTGACCTTGTTGAGGATAGACTTAGCCTTACAGTCAGCTAGATTTATAGTGCCAGGTGGTCATCCCAGGTGCAACCATTCAACTGCTTCAGCCTCTAAGCATACAGTCTGTCCTTAAAACTATAGAACTTGTTCAACTGTTCAAATAAAAAAGCTGCTAGCAAACACTAGCTAATTGCTTAAAAATACAAACGGCCTAAATTAATGACTGGGCCTGAGATAATGACCAGGGTGAGCCAATGTGAGAAAATAAAGGCCAGACCCAAAATTTAAGGGACATGGTTCCTGTAATACATGCTCTTGAACTGCTTGTCTTCAGTACACCAAGATCAACTTGTTTGGATCAGATGGTGTCCAGCGTGTGTGGTGACACCCTGGTGAGGAGAACCAAGACAACAGTCCCTTGTCTAAATTCAAGCATGGTGGTGACAGCATAATGGTCTAGGGCTGCATGAGTGTGCCCGGCACCGGGGAACTGTGGTTCACAGTGGGAAACCTGAATTCCAGGCAGAGCATGATCCCCTCTCTTTGGAAACTGGCCTACATGCATGGCATGGCAGTTTTACGGCATGATAATGACCTTAAACACACCTCCAAGATGTCAACTGCCTTCCTGAAGCTAAAGATAAAGGTGATGGACTGGCCAAGTCCCTAAACCCATCTGAGCACCTTTGTTTCATCCTTAAGCGGAAGGAGTAGGATACTTGTTTCCAAAACATTATAAGAGTGTTAGATTTTTTTTTTACATTGCTGTTCCCTTTTAATTACTTGTTTGAACACAACCTTTGATGGGAAAGGAAAAAGAGATACAGATACCTTTGGGTTCTGTTATACGGAAACATGGTAGTACTTTTCACTCATGTGCAGAGGACAGCTTTACCTTTCCATGAAGTCTAATGAATATACACCAAAACTAAACTTTATGCCTGTTTCCAAGACATTAAAATCTGGATGACCAATAATTTCTTATGTTTAAACTCTGATAAAAATGAAGTTATGGTGATAGGCCCTAAACAACTGAATAACATTTTACCTCACCACCAATACTTATTAAGTGGCCTTACATTCTCATTTAGCACAAGAGTGAAAGACCTCTGGGTCATCATTGACCAGGACCTCTCTCTCTGAGTAGTCATGTAAAACATATTTCAAAAACATCAGGTTAGAAAGTTCCTATTCTTTGATGCAGAAAAATGAATACATGCATTTGTTATCTCCAGGCTTGATTATTGTAATGCTCTGGTGCACTATTACTATTGTAATGTAGAACTGGTGCACTACCTCCACCCTGTGTAGAAACCAATGTAGAGATTTTATTAACGCCCCGGGTTCCCAAAGAAGGAACGTGTGTGATAATAAAACACTGGACTTCAAAATACTTACTGGTGTTGTCATGATGAGATGGCAATTTTGTATCTCAAAGATATCATCCACCTCTGTGTCTCCAGTTAACTCCTTACAGTTGACTCCTAAACATCCAAACTTTCGTTTCCAGTTTTCAGTCTGTTGACTGCACAGGGCTTTAATGGGTGCCACTAATAAAAAAGTAAAACGTGATCAATTTTCTTTTCACACACATTAAATGTATTTCATATTTCAAATTTAAATTCAACATTACATTAGGTTTTGAATACATTAGTAAGAGAACAAAAATTTCTATCAGTTTCTATCATCGCATCTTCAAGATTCAAGATAAATCTTAAAGCAATCTTAATGACGAGCAAATAAGCGAAATAATAATATAATATAATATAATATAATATAATATAATATAATATAATATAATATAATAATCTAGATATGCAGTTTAATCTATTTCACCAACATATCCAGCAAAATACTCAGATTGCATTTTTATGTGAAACCTAAGGAGTACCTAAGCAATCTGCAAATGTGGAACACACATAATCCATTTAATAAATACATATGGTGATCCATCAGTATACTGTCAACTTTTTTGGCCATAAATATTATCTATAAGAGCATGGAAAACATACAAAAACTCACTGTATACTGCTTTTACATTCTGCCATGGTTCAGTCGATTCCATGAGTAATCGTATGATGGCCAACTCAAAGAGAACAGTTTTTCCTGATCCCGTGGGGGCAGACGCAACAAAATTTCTATTGGTAAACAGAATCTGAAAGAAAATATATTAATTTAAATTACAGAATTGGCAAAATCATTACATTCATAACATCAACATTGAAAAGGATAAAGATCTCACATCATCTAAAGCCTTTGACTGCACATAATTAAAATATGGATACTGGCTGAAAACACTTCTGAATTTTGCAGCTGTGTTTACATAGTTAAGGCCTTTTCAGTTTGATACATGTGTGCATATTATTGTTTATGTGTACACTGTCATACATTATACCCACAATAAACATAGGTCACAGAAAAGACAGCAGTGAAAAACATATCAATTACTCGCCAAAGGATACGTATTTCTGTCACTGAGCGGAGCATTCCTGGTCCTGATGTGGCTGAATTTATGAAGACAAAAAAGTTAGCCAGTCATTGCAAGTTTGCTTGCTAGCAAAATTGGCTAATTAATTTTAAACACATTTTTAAAAATGTTTCACCACCTTGTACGCAATGGTTTCTACCATGAATTGAGACCGCAAGTTTCTGATATCTTATTTATTACACATGCGGTACATGCCTATAGGCCACTGAGTCTGAATGACTCAGACTTTAAGCCAATTTCTAAAGTTGGGAAAAAATAACACGATAAGACACTCGATTTGGCCCAGCTGATTAGCTGCTATAAACAAAAATAAATGTGTTTTTGCAAAGCTGCCTGTGAAATTTGCAGAGACAAAATGGTCATAGACCCAATTTAAAGAAAACAGAAATTTAAATACACAAAAACATTGTTTTCTTTACTGTCTGTTGAACATTACATCGGAGTAAACTTTCTGTTTCAGGTTTAATTACTTTATAGATAATTTTTTTGTATTACTTTCATCGGTCAACAATTTATATACACTTACTTTAAGTTGGGCCAAAAGTTTCAGGTATCCTTCAATAACCTTTCCACAATAGTTTGCTGGAATTTTGGCCCATTCCTCTAGACAAAACTGATGTAACTGGGCCAGGTTTTCAGGCCTTCTTGCATGCAAGTGCCTTTTCAGTGGAACGAGATCAGGGCTTTGTGGTGGCTGCTCCAATACCATCTCTGTTGCCCTGAAGCTACTTTGCAACTAATTTGAAGGTATGCTTGGGGTCAGTGTCCATTTGCAAAACCCATTTGCACCCAACTTCCTAGCTGATGTCTTGAGATGCTGCTTCAATATGAATATCATTTTCTTTTCTCATATTGCTATCTATATTGTGAAGTGCACCAGTCCATCCTGCAGCAAAGCAGCCCCACAACAAGATGCTACCACCCCCATACTTCATGTTTGGGATGGTGTTCTGAGGCTTGAAATCTTCCCTATTTTTCTTTCAAATATACCATTCATCATTATGGCCAAAAAATAAATAATATAAAATACTATAATACAGAAAAACATTCACAAATCTCTATATACACAATATGCTTTTTTTCTTTTCCTGCTCAAAAAAAGCATTTACAGATAACAGGAATGTATACAGGTTTTCCTTAATCGAAAAAGATATATGCCAGTTATTTAAAAATTAATAAACCAAATAATATACATAGCCTTGCTTAAGTCAAGAACAGAACATGTTAATGTTATTGCTGCCATGTATTCAGCAAAAGTTTGTCTTAAGGGAGCATGCACAATATGGCCCTAACCCTAATATCTATCTATCTTTTGTAAAACTTAGAAAAGCAAATGTAATGCATTCTGCAGTAGGCAATACAATATGCTTTTCATAATAATTGAAAATACAGCCTATTTTTCAGTAATTTGTGGCATTGCAATATTGTTATCCAATATTATTATCCAAGACAGACCTCAGTTAAATGAAAAGGAGCAGTGCAAAACGGAACTAGGTTAGTGTCTGCTTATTTAGTTCTGTCTAAAAGTAAAATCTACTTGTGGATTACTTGTCTTGTGGTTCAAACCACCTGATTTCAAGCACACTTGCAAGCCATTAGTAGGTGCTAACTACTAGCACTGCTCGGTCCTCAGTGAGAAATTGACCGTTGGCCACTCCCATCAGGCCTTCCTTTGAATCCTAATAGTAGGGGTAGCACTGAAGCGTCAGCCCTCATGTTCACCGCTGTCCCCTTGTTTTTTCACCAAACAAGACTAACCTGTCTTATTCCCAGTAACTGTATCTTCTTTGTCCTCATTACCTCTGTTCAATGTGCCTCTATCCTATTCCTGTCATTTTCAGCAGTCGCAAAATACAAAGCAAATCCAAAACACTGCAAATCTCCACTCTGTACAACACACCTCATCATCTACAAACAACTTGTTCTCTGTAGAGTTTTCACTGGGGAACTGTCAGTCTGCAATAAATAAAGCAGACTTCATTACTGTCTATGCTAACCATCTCTCTCGAGACATTCTGGCTCTCACCGAGACCTGGGTCAAACCAGAGAACAATGCCACCCCCACTGCACTCTCCAACAACTATGCATTTGCCCATACCTCACATCGATATTGATGAGGGGGTGGTATGGGGCTGTTAATATCCAACAAAGTATTTGTCTTATGGGGAGAAAAATACTAGAGATCAGTATAGAGCTCAGTCGCATTGTGCGCATTACTCCAAGCAGCATAACATCAGTGACAAATTAGCCTACATGATGCATACATCAATCTGTCAAAACACTTTCTTTCGGCAGTAACATTAACTGCAAGAAAATTTATATTAGTTATGTGAAACAGTGTTTTTTTTTAAAACACAGTAGCCCTGGATTTGATGCTCCTGCAGTTTTGCCTAATGCAATAACATGCCTATTTATTATATTATATTCAAAATATGTTTTTTAGAATAGGTGTTCAAAAGCATCTGAAAGAGCAAATGGCTACAATCTTATGGTTACATTTTTGTTAAAAAATAATTAAAAAATAATTCTGTCCCCGGCCCCCGGTTTGAAAACCTCTCCTTTAAATACCACACCATCTTGGTAACAGCACCAGTAAAAATATGTGGTTGTCATTTATCCACCAGGGCAAATGGGTGATTTCGTACATGACACTCTGCACTCTTCCATCCCTGGGCATGACCCATGCTTGTCCTTGGTGATATGAACATCCACTTTGACAATCCAGGCTCTACAGACTTCCTATCTCTAATCCACTCCTTTGAGCTACAGCGGGTTTGCAGTCTTCCGACTTAGAAAGCTGGCAAGGAACTTGATCTCATTCTTGCGAGACACTGTGCCACTAAGACCCATACAGTTACTCTTATACATCTCTCTGACCACTATTTTATTCAGTTCAAAGTGTGTCTTCCTTAGCAACCCTCAGCACCTGCTCCCACCATCTCTTTCCTTCGCAATCTGCAGAATCTACCTCCCACTCACTTTTCCTCCCTTGTGGCATCTGCTCTTCCAATTTCAACACTTTCTCTTCTCTTAAGGTTAATGATGCCACAGTCACTCTGCTCTACACTGTCTTGCTGTATGCTAACAGTAATTATTGTGTTCAGCCAAGTGCTTGCCTTTAAATCTCAAACACAGGTCTATGAAGTAAACTGTCATCCATCATAGTTTCTAGTGTGGGGGCAGCTAAACGTTTTTGTCAGTCACTCTTAGTTAGGTACTCAGCTCAGCATGGTATTCCAAAAAGCCGGCAAAGCCAGATAACAGAAGAGCCTACAGTCCTCATTCTCTTAACTAAACTGAGCCAACAGGCTAGATTAACTTAGCGTAAGTTTATTATGTAACCTGTTGTTGCACAATCTGTTTGGAAGCCAGGATGTAGGCCATGGATGTCAATGAATTTGCACATATCCAGCAGGCCACTGCAGTAAATCCAAACGTTTCTGTGGGAGGTCCCCCCAACCCCACCCCCTCCATATATTGCCCATCTCCAGCAGGATGACCCAGAATACATCAGAATGCAGCATAAAACTGCCTTGTGTGGCTGCATGTGGCAACATTTTGGTTTTAGTCACCCCCTTTAAAATCTCACTCCAAGGTTTCTTGAAATGTTGGCAGCTCTGGAGAAGACGTTCTTTTACAATAGCCTACGGATATTTCACATAAAATATTATTTTTAGCTCCAAAAAAATACCATTGTACAGACCTGTCATAGTCATGACAGGGCAAATGTTTATTCTGCAACACCTAGCTTTTTCTCCAATACACCGACCAAAGGATTTGTTCTGGGGTATGGTGATGTAAAGTAAAAGATAACATGTTACATTACTGTACGAAACATGAGTCATCATGCCATAGCACTGTGAGATATTTACAGTTAAAGGTCAAGCACTCAGCCTTTTTTGAATATCTTGAATAGATGGTATCTCGGAAACCACAGTACAGTGAGGCAGCTGAAAGTGAGTTTTATATTTAAATAGCACACATATATTAACCAGTAAGTAGCTGCTTATTAACATGCACATTATTAGCATACTATGTTTATGGTTATTGCTTCTTTGACACATTGACATTATCCAAAGAAATATACAATACAAATAATACATTAACAAAAAATTGGCTAAAACTTTTAAAATGTAATTTTATAATATAATATTTAAAAGAACAAATGGCCAAATACTGCTAAAATGATACTATAATAATAACACTCGATAATAGTATACATTTCATTCCAGGTAGCAAATAAATCAATGTAATATGCTACCACCAAGTTATTTTACATTTCATACGTAAATAAAAAAATACAGGGTACAGGGTATTATGAAAAAACCTTTGACGAAGAAGAATTTGATATTATGCAAAGTAATAATTTTTATGTTTAGTTCAGATTACATTAAGCTTAATTGGCTTAATGCACAATTCTGTAAACATATCTTTAATTTGAAGAGAAATATATTGTCATTTTTAACTACTACTTAATAAATGACCCATTTAAGCCCACTTCAATGTATTTCAATGGGGATTTTAACCATTTCCCTGCAACCAACTCTTGTGTGGAAGTGTTGATAATAACCAGTATTTTTGTTCTCTTACCTTTTTAACCAAATTTATAATTAGAAAAATAGGCCTTCATACATTATAGGCCATAGGCATAGGCCTTAAATAGAGAGATAATCATTATGAGCTAGCAAACATAGCTAATCTTATGATAAAACAGCTAGCCCTGTTAAACCCTTAGGGGTCCGGGGCCTTTCAGACACTCAGAGGCAGTCTGCTACACTTTGACATTTTTTAGTTTTTCATCTACCTAACAACACATATGCAAAAGTGGCACATATGGTTATATTCTACAAGACCTTTGGAATAATAATATAAGAGTAAAGTGCATATAATGAAAAGAGTTTTTATTAAAATTCTGTGTAAATACAACTACACAAAAACCTATTTTCAAAGGTCTTCAAACATTGTAAAAGAGCACACTATAAATATATCTGGCCAAGAATTTTGAAGTTTGAACCTTGTAAACATAAGTGTTGGCTACATAAAAGTCAGAAGAGCACTCAGAAAAGTGCTGTAGTTTCAATACAAATTGTAAAAAAGTAAGACAAACTAGTAGTTTCAAATGAATACTGATTAGATGGGTGCATCACACCTGTAACTGCCCCTCCCCACTGTCATTGTCCATGTGTCTGTGTGTCAATTGCTGTCATTGTCCAGCTGTCAATGGCTCTGCCAGGGAACTGTTACATTGCCCAAAAAACTCCCGGAGCTACAAACGTACAAACTATGTCACCCGCCGTCCACTTTGCTCCTCTAAGGAACGTTTTAGCACAGCCAACACCTTGCACAGGTCAATCCAGACTCGTCTCATGTTTTGTTCCACTATGGTGGAATGACCTTCCAAGTGCTACCAGATCAACTGATACCCTCTCCACCTTCAAGAAACTCTTGAAGACCCAGCTCTTCCAAGAATATCTCCTGGCTTAAATTTTGAGAATGCACTTAACATCTTATATTTTATTTCTCTTTTATACTGCACTTTTTATTACCCTATTGAGTAACGCTTTATATTAAGGTCCTTGTAATAAGCATTAATAGTCAATAGTTAGTAGTTAATAAGGCCCTTATAGGTGCATATAAGATGCTTATTGACATTATTATGTGTTTATAAGACTATATATGTATTAATACTGTCATTATAACATAGCTAATAGCAGACACTAAGAGATTAATAAGAATGTATAATAAACTTGTGAAGAATTGATCAAAGAGCTAACCAAGACCAGCTGTCTCAGAGTAAGTCAATGGTGTTTACCAATATGTTAACCTCCGCCAAGGAGGTTATGTTTTTGCCCCCGTTTGTTTGTCTGTCATCAACTTAACTCAAAAAGTTATGGATGGATTGTGATGAAATTTTCATGATAGCTCAGAAATGAACCAGTTGAACCTGTCTCCTAACAATCTATTGTGGTCAATATTTCATTGTGTTGTCTTCATACAGTATCAAGAAACACCAACACAAGAAACATGAGAAATGATGACCCCTCCCCGGAAGCAACTCCATCATATGTTGATTTTTCTGGATCATCTGAGTCAAGCTCAGAGTCTACCGACCCTTCCTCAGACTCCTCAGTCTCAAGTTCCTCTACTTCTGATAACAGGAGGAAGAGGAAGAGGAAGAAGAAGAACACAAAGAAGAAGAAGGGGAAGAAAGGAACAAGGGAGAGACGAAGCAAACATCGCAGTATTTTACGAGGTAATTTTATTCATGTAAATAAAAACTAAGATTAAGAAGATACAATAGTTACATGCTATTTTTTTGGTGTGTGATTTAATGTTATCTGTTTCAATGAAGATGAGTAAACTTGCAGGTAAATTTTAAAGTAACTATTTAGTCCAACTATGTGCAAGAAAGCTGGGACACTGTTGTGACTGTCAGGCTATGCTCACCGAATGCTGTTAGTTTGTGTGGCATAGTAAACTTCATGAATGGTTTAAGGTTATTGAATGGAAGATCCTTTTGGTCACAGAGACTAATATCTACCCTCTTTGTTCTTCTCCATGAGCACGTGGGCCAGATGAGGTAATTGCACGTTACCGCAAAGTGCTGAAGGCCTACAAGAAGAGTAAGAGCATCACTGCTGCTTGCAAAACAGTGGGAGTAGATCGCAACACAATTACACTGAATGCACCAATTGCTGAGTTTTCCATTGCTGCCCCTGCGAAGTTTGCTGAATTCAAAGAAGAGCATTCCACAAAGCAGAAGCTTGGTGATTTTGCTGGGAAATGTTTGCTGGGCATCCGTGATGACCCAGATATTCAGAGTAAAGTGCATGCCCTTAAGAAGGCAAGGAAACTGTTGCCAGTTGGAAAGGGGGACTTTTGAATTGTTTGACAGAAATGTGAAACGTTACATGTTCATGTTGAGTGAAATTAAAATCGACCTCAGATTTATGTTTTTAAATGTTCAGTCACCTCTTTTAGGTGATATATTTTTTTGTTGAATGTAATGAACTTTTGATTTGTTCTTTTTGAATCGGCTTTGGGGGATTTACCCTGCAGTGTTACCCTAAATGTCTGACCTATTATTAAATACTTAAAGCCTATCCTTTATCAGCAAATAACTGGTTATTTCTTTAAATTGCTGGCATAGTTTAGGTTATGGATGTCTCCCATGTCCATGTATTTTGTTGTAATTTTGTTGTAAAAGTAGTTTTGTTGGTATGTTGGTGGTGCAAAAGAAGCAATTATTATTTTACATTTTTAGGAAAATATGAAATGAAAATGAAGACATTGTGCTTCACTGTTTTCTTTCCATCATACAGTATCAATCTTGACCACATGTATTGTTCGTTTCAGATGTGGAATTTGTGAAAATTATTAGCCATGAATAAATGCATAATATTTATTAGACTTAAAAAGGCATTGTTCTCGCTTTAGATCTGGTAGCTGCAAAAAGCACAGTTAACTGTTAACAAGTACATAGTTAACTGATAAAAAGGGCACAATAAATGTTATTTTAATGAAACAATCAAAAAAGTATTCTTAAAGGCATAATAATGCATAATAAAGGATTTATCAGTCCTAATAAGACACTGTTCTCGCTTTAGATCCGGTACCTGCAAAAAGCACAGTTAACTGTAAACAAGTGCATAGTTAACTTATAATAGATGAGCAGTAAAACATATTAATGTTAATAAATCAAACAATAAAGATTAATAAAGTCATGACAAAGACATAATGGTTGGGATAGTTGAGTCAATGTATGTGTTTGGAACAATTCTAAAATACTCATGAGTATTTTATTCATGTTCTTAAGCATTAACAAACAGTTAACAAGTTTCTTATAAGTTCTTTTTAATCTCTTATAGTCTGCTATTAACTATATTATAATTACACTATTAATATGTATATAGTCTTATAAATACATAATAATGTCAATAAGCATCTTATATGCACTTATAAGGGCCTTATTACCTACTAACTATTGTCTATTAATGCTTATTACAAGGACCTTAATATAAAGCATTACCCACTAGGGCACTTTTAAATGAAATAGTGCAGTTTTTATGTTAGCAATATGCACTCTTTGTTAGTTTCTTTCATTGTGTTGTAGCTTGAATGTTATCCTTTTTTGTAAGTTGATTAAAAGCATGAAAAGTCCTTTTTATCTACTAAATGAGGTAGTCCTGCCAATAAACATTACAGCCTAACTTCAGAATTCAATTTCACATTGAAAACCTGAAAAAAACTGTCAAAACGGTGGAAAAGATATTTGAAAACAGGGAAAAGATGTAGCCCACACTAACTAAAAATGTGATGATGCTACTGGTTGGTCTGGTGGGATGAGGAAAAGGGTACTCACAGAAAGTGAGTTAACTATGGAAAAGGGGCTCAGTCAAGATGAATTTTGTCAAATTCTTCATAGCCTACAAGAACAATGTGCAGTGCCGCTACATATCCTCCTTTATCCATTTATTTACGTGGAAAAATTTGTGTGTGGAATGCCCCACACAGATAGACGGGGGGCGCGAGAGATGTGTACAGTGGAAGTCATTCCCCAAAATTTAGGTAGTTTGCAAGGTAATTTGCATCATAACTATTTCAACTCTGAGTGGCTGATAGGCTAACCTAAACAGTTAAACACAAGACACAAGCAATACAAGATATGGTCATTAGCAGTTGTTATTGCTGGTAGGCTACAGGCAATGCATTCAAGATGCACATAGTTTATATTCACAGCACAAAGCTAGGAGCAGGTCAAGCAGCAGCCAATTACATGCGAGGGACTGCTGTGGTTGGTGATATATCTCGAGAAACCGTAAAGTTGCGGTGATTGGTCAAAATTGCAAGACCGCGATGAATTCGCAGGGATTGACTAAATTTGTATGAATCATGGAGGGTCGGAATATCTTTATTCTATCTTTTGTAATCTAAATTGCCAATATTGATGAAAAACATCTAAACTTAGATTCTGGTGCGCTTAATGGGTGCAATTACCCTACATGAAAACATATCATATTTCCAACACTGAAATTAACATGTTTGTATCAGAGCTGCAGCTACATTTGATTACGTCACTGGTATGGTACGATAATTCTACATAGAGCAAATACTGCTGTCATCAAACACGATTTCATCCAGCAACTCTGACGGTTTGAAGCTTGTTAACTGAACGGGCTACCATGGCAAAACGTGATGTAGGCTATCTACCCTTGCACTTTGATCAATAAGAATACTGACTAAAGAATTACAACCTAGGACTATGCAGTACCTGTAGAAAATGCGCACATGCCTGATTGTAGACGAAGACTTATAAGACCACACAACCTAAATGATTGTTGGCAATATTTCGACATTAGTTTTAACCAAGAAATCAAGTGTTCCTAGCCTCTACAAAACATTTGAGCAGCTCTGAAAATGCGAGACTAGTTTCGTTTCACCTCTCTGTAGATGGAGATCACGCCAGCTCTCTTCATTGATCATCACTGTTCTAGATGACGGCATTTACCGGTTGTATTTTCCAGGTATGGACCGGAATCCGACAAATGAGTAGCCCGGAGACAAAGGGTTTCCTTAAACTGTTAAATCAGTTAGAGTTTCTGACAAAGCTAAGCAAGTACTTGACCCTTCACGGGTCCTCGCTGTCGAACTGCTTAACCTTCACACGTTGCTACATGATAATACTAAATTGTGGAGTAAAGCATAAACTACACATGAGATAGCATGCTAGACATAAGCTAGACTATCAAGCACACTAACATCGTTGAATTTACAGCAGCTGGCCTTCGTATATAGCTACACATTTCACTTTTTAAAAAGAAATCATTGCAAGAAATTATCAGTTAGCTTAACCACAGACCACCCTTACCATTAAAGTAGCAGTAGCTCGTAGTAAGCGGTTACCTTAGTACAGCAGGTTACTTTCAGGTTTAAAGACAGTCCATGTCAAGCAGTCACTATGGAATAATGCCATCTCGAGACACTCAATGGCGCGAAAATTTCTGACAAATTTATGTTAATGAGCACGTCATCTATGGGAGGTTACAGCTGCCAGAAAAGAAATTATAATGAAAATGCAAAACTCTTTTTGACATTAATTTTCAAATTATCAGTGCAAATATTTTGCCAAAATTAAAAATGAAATATTAACTTTTTTTATTTTCCTGATAAGCACAAGTCATTTGTAACTAAAATCTAAATAAAACTAAAATATTCAGGGATGTCGCTAGCTATTTAAACCATTCGAGGCTATAGCGAAGAAGTTAGAGTCCCAACAAATAATTGGTTCCCCATGCCTACTAATACTCCTAGACCTAACAGCTTACTACAGTAGATCACAATGTCCTCCTTCACCGACTGCAACACACCATTGGGTTCACACAAAACGTCCACAGCTGGTTCACTTCATACCCCACCCTCTTTTCCATCTACATGCTCCACCTTGTCCATTTTGACCACCTGCCCAGAGGAGATAGAGGTACAGATGAAGCTCAACTTCCTCCAGCTCAACAGCTCCAAAATGGAAGCCATCCTTGTTGGCACACCACATCAGCTTCGCTTTTCCACCGTCATCAGTATCACTTTCTCAGGCCAAAACATCTCCCTTTCTACATGTCACCAACCTGGGTGTTAAAATGGTGCACATGCACATCACACCTATCCTGAAAAATCTTCACCGGCTCCTTGTCCCACTCAGAATTCAATACAAGGTCTCCCTGCACCAAGGCTGTGTAACACCCTCCTGACTACCTGAGGGCCCAACAGACCACAGATGTTTTTAAAAGTAACTTAAAAACCTACCTTTTCTCCTAGCCTTTTAACTTTCAACTTCCAGTGACCTCTTTTATTGTTCATTCTGTACTACTTTGAGATTTTTCAATGTAAAGTGCAGTATAAATACAGTTATTAGTATTCAACTATTAACATTTTTAGATTTGATTAGTACAGAAAAAAATGAAAATTTTTAGGCGTTGGTGATTTTAACCTTTACTTTACTATTGATTTTGCATCAGGAGAGCCTGTACCTTATAGCAGTTTTCAATGAAGGATCAAGAGGACCTGTTACAAAGGAATGGTTTACAGGTAGGCCATGTAGTGAAAATATCTATCAGGATATAATGTGTATTAGTCAATATCTTTGACAATCATTATAATGACCAACATAATACTACAGGAATACTCCATTGTCAACACAAGGTTAACCCAAACTTTAGCCTTCTTTTCTTGCATTGTGCAAAGCACTCACATTTCCAAATGCTCAAGGTACACTTTCTGCACTTGTAGTCAGAAGTCAGAGTCAGTAAGTAAGTTGTATTTATATAGCACATAGCAAAAGTACTGGGTGAAAAAAGTCATCCAAGACCATTGGTGCAGGTTATTTATTAGACATGTGATTTTACAGAATTTGCCTTTACAGTTGGAACTGCAAACAAGTTCTTTGTCTTTCTGGTAAAAAAAAACCATGTGCCCTCATGCAGGCCTTTCCCCAGCTTCCTACTTAGGATTACCTTTACCTGTGCCCTCTACTGCCCCCAGTGCCGACAAGCACATATTACGCAACTAAATAAAGCAGAATAAAACTAAACATAAAGCAAAGCAATTAACCAAAACACTAGCAAAATAATGTCACCAAATTATTACTTTGGTCGAATTAATCATAATAGTAAACAAATTAAAAGCAAAATCTAATGCAACTCCAATATACAATAATATTAAACATACAATATTAAAGCAACAGTGATAAGTTTTTTCGACCTTAAAATAATGTTACCAAAATCGTTTCAGTGGGTCAACTCGTTACAGAGTGAACGACACTTTTTAATTTGCTTTGCGGCTCTCCATTGGCTAAAAGTCAAACCCGTGTTTTTACCTCACCAAAACTAACCTGTCATTTGTAATGCATATAGTGTGCTCAGAATTTCTAATGTCTGTCTTACCTGCATTTCTGTTTTCCTCCTCAGCAAATTAGCTGAAGCTTCTGTCTTGGGATCTGCTTCTTTGACGTCTGGTTATGGCGGTTCCAGTAGGGAGTTCCAAAAGGACAAATTGATCCAGCTTAGTGGAATTCCATTGGTTTCCATTCCCAAGCTTTATTGGGTATATTTCACTTTTCACTTTTCAGGTGACATGAGATTTTGAGCGATATAAGAACTTTCATGTAAGGCATGAGATGCAGGGTTCAATGTTAAGTGTAACAACAAATATGGGTGTCAGCAAGGATTTTTCTTTTTTTGTTGTTGAAAATGTGGGGCCACACAGGTCATTAGAACGTGACCTTAAATCCTCTATCCTTTGGCTTGTAAACAAATCCACACGTAGTTATGTGAATTTAAGATTATGGTGTAAATTACAAAAGTTACATACTGGGGAAGCTCCATAGTTTAATCTTTGGTAGACCATGTGACTGTCTTATTTTCAGTTGCCATGGTTGACCTTGGTAAACCAGCCCCTCGTACTTCACTTTGTTTTGTACTAAGGGCCTGGCAGTGTTGTACTGAAAAACGTGTTTCTTCCTGAAGGTTTGGGCACTGATGAAATTTAAAACGATTGGATCGGCCTTTGCCCAATCATTAACGTTTTGTTGTTTTGTTGCAATTAGTCTGGCTATAAGCCTGCCTATGCACTACTGTTCAAACATAGCACAAAGTCGACATCATTGCTCACGGACACTCCTGTTCACTAAATGGCCTGGTAGGAGTCTGTTCGAGAACGGCCTGTTAAGTTCGATGAGATTCAGACGGAGACCCAAATGCAGATCAGTGTGGAATTATTTACAGTGGTCAAAAAGTTATACAAAAAGGGGAAAAAGCTCAGATCAAAAACAAGAAAAAAGGCGTAAGTAGTCCAACAAAGGTTTCAAAAACTGGGTCAGGGGAAAAAACACACAAAAGATCAAAACTGTACAAAGTCAATCAGAGGTCAAGCGGGCACGAGGGAATCACAAAAAACCAAACATCCAGATCGTTAGCAGGAAATTCAAATCCAAAAGTATCCACAAGGCACAAGAAGACAAAAACTCAAAAGACTCAGATAAGGTAATTACAAGAAACAGGGATCGGGGTAGGCACAGGAAAACAGGGATCATCGGCAGGTAATCAGGAAACAGACTTACTACACAAGGTACGCGGTCAGACGATCAGACAGGGAACATGGAACAAACAGGGGTTTATATAGGGGACAGGGGCACTGGGACAAACAGGAGGCAGCTGACACTCAGGAAACAGGATCATGAGGTACAGGTGTGGAGCAGGGGAGGGGAAAGGGGCAGGACAGAAGAACAAAACAAAAGCACATGGACACAAAAACAAACACAAGGGCTGCAGTACAATGATAGTCCAGTGGAGGGCCAAGGTCTCAGGAAACAGGATCATGACACGGCCATTTCAATGATACCAGACCCTCAGTACAAAACGAAGCGAAGTAGGAGGGGCTGGTTTACCATACCGGTCACCGGTCACATATTCTCAGATCTTAAAGATGACAAAAGTATACCATAGCAAACTATATGCCCAAGTGAAGATGTTATTATGTAAGTTCAATTTGTGATCTTTTAATGTAAAGTTTTTTTTTTTTCCTTAAAACCTTTTGTGCACCTATATATACTAATAATTTGTGGTAAAAAAAAAGGTATCTTACAGAAGCCAACAGTTGCCTATAATGACACAATGATGTTGCAGATACCCAGATGGTTCAGTGCCATTCATTTGTTTGCATTCTACAGTGTGCCATCATGTAATTTATGTTGCCTGGAAAGTTCAGAAAATTGTATTATGAGTATACCAGGTAGGAGTTCCTTAAGGTACTCCTCTAAGCTTAGGAAGCACGGGATAGAATGCATATGTCTGAATGTTTATTTATGTCTGTTCACTCTTAACATTTTACTGTGGACACAGCATGGAGTCTGCAATAAAGAAACAAACTAATGAAAAATGAAAATCAACCCCATCATCCTACCACTGCAGTATTTTTAATGTTTTTTAGTGCGCTGTGAATAACTAATGCAATACAACAACCTAGCAGAGCTGTGCAAAGTCATCACACATACATTTCTACTAGCATTCTGGTTTTCTGTCAAATGTGGTAAAATGACAGCAGAAGCATACTTAACCATACTGGAAGTTTTGCATTACATGAATTATGGGCAGTGTTCACTTGTAGAAAGGACAACTGATGATGGTCCTAACTGTTAAGGGGGTTGGTGCAGGTTGTGTTGAAATGTAATCTGAAACTTGCCTATATGTGTCGGTTGTAGATCGGTAAACAATGGGCTCTATAAATGTTGAATGACGCCGTCATTCAAAGTTTGTTTGGGCTGATGGTTTACCGATCTGAATCCGACCTAGGTTACGTGGCATACAGGGAAAAAAACTTCTGCTGCTTTACCGACATCTGTAAGACGAGTGTGCTGTCTGGCGATGTCTGAATTTGATTTCAGGTAAGCAGGTGGAGGCTCTAGCTCTTGAGTTAATTACCTGTTGGTAGAGTAATGCAAAGGTCCAGGACCAAAGGCAAATGTCAATAGGACGTTTTTGAATAACCAAACTAAAGCATGAGATGACAATAAAATGTAGTTTATTTTCAGGTGTGGGCCTATTTATTAGATTGCTACATATTAGTATAACTCTGTAAATGGATTGTATTGCAATTATTGCCTATGTCATGGCCTCAGTTGTATTTAATAGTGTCTCAAAAGAGGTAAAGAAAGGCAACTGATATGGCATATTAAGATGGTAGCCCACTTGATTTCTTGTGGAGTGTTGGTGCAGGTTGTGTTGAAATGTCACCTGAAACTGTATCAGATCTGCAACTTTTAGGTGCATTGAAATCACGACTAATTATAATTATGTCGGGTTAAGGTTGGTTCATGGTCGGCTGCCACTGGTCAGTTTGAGATCATAAACCATCGGCACAGATGAACGTTGAACAACTTGAAACGCCATCCAATCCATCCCGGCCAATGGTTTACCAATCTAAAACCGATCACCGTTTTATGTGGCTTACAGGGGAAAAAATCTTCCGCTGCTTTATCAACAGTGCCTAGGGTAAGATGGAGTGTGCTGTCTGGGATGGATAGTGCCACTTGTCTGCCAAAGATTGTGTTTTAATAATTATTTGAAAAGGCTGGTAAACATCAATCTACATAGTTTAACTTCAGTTATGAGGATAGTTTTGTCTGCTGTGGTGAACAGTTTGCTGAAGCAGAAAAAATTATTGAATAGAACAGAAAGAAAGAAAGTGGTGGGCCCTCTTTCTGTCTGTGTGTATGTGTGTGATACCGACTTACTTTTGGGGAAGGGGGGATTATCTTTCTATCATCAAGGGGGGGGGGGATTCAGTTCTTAAGTATATTTGAGGCTCAGCACGTCAGTCCAAATAGCATTGCTACAGCAGCTGCAGTTGAAGGCACGGACCTCTCAATGTCTCTAATATTTAAGATGTCCATTCACTGTCCATCACCTGGTGAGACACTACATAATATTGAATAAGAGAGCTGACAAGACTCAGATGAGTGTATGAAACACACTGCTTATTCCTGAACTGAGTGAGAGTGTAACCCCTGTTGTGTGAGCGTAAATGAGTACACCATATCTGTACATATCTGAATTTCCTTGATGAGATGGTGAACAGATTCACAAAAGTAAATGATTAAACATACAGATTCCATCCTTGTGTTGATGTCCACAAACTGAACAAAATGCATTAAAATGACATGCTCTTACCTGTCCAGCTTATTGTATGAATTTTGTCTCCAGCTCAGCATTGTTCTAAAAAAATAAAACAGAAGAACATACAAAGAGGAGTTTAGGATTAATAATTGATAAAACTATTTAAATTAGGGGAAAAGGTTGTGATCTAGATTCAATATTCTTCCCAAATTGACGCCATAAATACCTCCATTACATGGCAAAAAGCACTTACCAGTGTCAGTCTAAACTAAAACTACGAGGGAGCTGCAACTTCCCTAAAATTCAAACATTAAACAGCTTTAGTTTTTAAGCTTCAAAGTGTACATTCATTTCCTCCTTCACAAATTTAAAACATAAAGTAAACCTTAGCCATGAATACAACTTTTTTTTGTAACATTCAGAGTGAGAAATGATATCTTTCCTACCAATATTCATTCAATTAGTCTATATTATATTTGATTCTTCAAGTTAGTCTGCCACCATTAGTAATATGATTTGCCAATCAGAAAAATTGATCCCATCTAGTGTGTTTATGTCACGCTTTGGAATCTTTCGTGAACTTGATTACAATTGCACAATATCTTAAACATTCAATAATTCGCCAGAATCACATGGAATTGCACAAAGTAACATTACATTACTGATCTTGATATTACTGATTGATATTACAGTAAAGAGCAGTGGGTTTGCAAATTAAAATACAGTTAATGCCATTCAAGTAATGTTATTTAAATGCTGAATGAGTCTCTCCATTACATTATGCCAGCTAGGTCGCGCTAGCCAAACACTTACTTTAGCAAACCTGGCTATCAGTAAAATGGTGCCAAAGATGTCTCAACTGGACATCTTATAAAAATGTGTAACTGTAAGTGCTGAAATAAAGGGCAAGGATAATGCAGACGTGCATTTTTTTAATGCTGTCTGCAACTGTCCACTGCAATGCAACTGTCCACTGTCTTCAGTCTATTACAGAACGTTCTTGAGTCTCTATGTATGCGCATGTATGAATCATGCTTAATCTAATAAAAGTCTATTCAGTTTCAGTTTGATTGATTTGTATTGTATCAATCTAAAAAATTAGATTGAAGGACACATACAAATGACAGAATGTAATTTTACTCAACAATCTAACAATTTTATGCTACTAGAATGAAAAATATATATCAGATGAAAAACAGCAATGTTTTACTTTTTACAGTGTACATCAACTGAGGAAACAGAAGAGCACGATTATTTCAGGAAGTTACACATTTTAAATCTTAGTAGTCTTAACCCAATATATTGTGCATGGGATGTAGGAAGGTAGAACAAGGCTATGCTTGTGTAATCAAATCTAGAGAATATTTGTTTTAAGGAAATAGGTAATTTAGGTGCTTTATCTATGTATTTGATTATAATTATATTTTTGATTTAATTATGATTGCCTGAATTGCATTTGATGCCGTTGTATATTCACCGATATAGCACCGCTGAGACCGTACTTCATTCTATATTGCTGTGCCATTCCATGGCAACCATTCATCTGAAGGAAATATATTTCTTGGTGGAGGAATTGATGTTCAGAAATAAATCGCTACCTTTCTTGTTGTTGCAGTTTTGTCTAATGAAACCAAGCAGGGTATGGTAACTGTTTTTGAAAAGCAATAAGCCCCTTGAGTCTGTTATATACCGTGAATATAGCACAGTTTGGATGTTTGGAAACCCTATGCCACCTAAATAAGAATTCATATGCTTTGAGACACATCATGGACAGTACACAGCCCTATGTTGAATTTGCACTGTATTCAAATGCATCCATGTTCAACATACATCTATTGATGAGGCTGGTAGTGCCTAGGGTGGGAATCAAGAATGGGGACCCATGTAGAACTGTGAATTGAATGCTTTAAATTCACTACAATCGTATCTCTGTGACATTATTCAATACCAAAATTACAGGAGGCCCATGCCAGGGCCGACTATCCATCCTAAGGGCACCCTTGTCCCTGTTGCTCTTGGATGCTCTGTGCTGTAAAGTGCCATGAGACAATACTACTGTAAAAGGTGCTGTATAAATAAAATTCAATTGAATTCTTATACCATCCATTGGAAGCATATGTACAATATCTGCAATGGAATTCTTCAAAACAGCTCACAAGACAAGGTCTGGTTAATGATAAAGTATCAAAATGTTAATAATTACAGTCATCAACAATGTTTTTATGAAATTTTTATATTGTTGTCTCAGTCTGGTGTTACTTGATGCAATGTTAAATATTAAATGTTAAAAGTGGAACAAACACTGATAAAGAAATGGACACTACACTCTTAGAATTGGAGAAGCCTTGAGGAACCTTTTAGGATTCCTCACCATTGTCACTGTAGAGGAATCTTTTCTGTTCAGAGAGGTTCCTCAAGGAACCACCATCAAAGGTTCCTCAAAGATCCCTGGGGATTAGGGGGTGTTGTTGTTTTTATTATTACTATTCAGATCACTGACAATGCACAAATGTTTAATCATTTTATTGGTACTAATAATTTACACAGAAATATAAAACATAATTACAGATGAAAGTTATATAAACATAATACACAATACAAATTATATAAATATTATACACAAAGTACAGTAATACGAGAGAGAAAGACCAAAAGTAATGTGGCAAGGATCACCTGAAGACCTGTAGTTAGAAAGATACATGATAAAGATCTTTCAAAGATCAAACATTACTAGCCTGTTTACCATAGGATAAAGGTTTTTCCATAAAAAGTGCACGGCATCTCTACAGAATTTCTAAACATTGAAAGACACACAGGATCACTATTGTAGTTACATACAATATGGAAAACCTAGGGTGAACATTGGTAAAATGGGACAACTGGTAAAGTGGGGCAGTTAAGGTTCATCATCAATATCTTTAAGAGCTTATACTTTAACTGTTTAAAACTGTTTTTTAATTTTCCTCTGGGGTGTAAGGGGTTGATTATTAAAAGCATCATGAGTGTGATGTCATGCTAGGGGGCGTGGTCAGATGACATTCAAAGGCAGGACCGTGAGAAACAATGGTAAGTGAAATGACATAGTCAAAGTCAAAGTCAAAAGTCAAAGTCACTTTTACTGTCAATTTCTTCACATGTACTTGACATACAAAGGAATCCCACTATCCCAAGCGTGTACGTGGACAACAGTAAACAAGACAATTCTAGTCCTAAGTTTGTATAAATAATAAGTGCAAGTAGCTTAAGGCTACTTTTGCCTAGTACTACTACCTAACATAACAGGTATGACAAGACATAGAGTACCCTAAGTACACTACTAATGTAGCAGGGCATGACAAGACAGACAAGGCATGAGGTGAAGTTCACTGAGTTTTCCAGCTTTGTGCATTTAGAGGTAGTTGTAATTGTGTTTTTAGTGCAAAAGTGCAATGTGCAAATGTCAATAGGCAGTACTTGCCACAGTAGCAGCAGTAATGATAATAATAAGTGGTGCAAATATAAATAAAAAAACAGAACAATTAGCAGCAGATGTGTACAATTTGCATATGCAGAGTCTCAGTTGGGGGGGGGTGGGGGTGAGGGGGTGAGTCCAGTGTCTTCCTAGACTCCTGCCATCCTGGTGCCTCTGCTGGCTGGGGCTGGGAGTGGGGAAGGGAAAGAGTTCAGCAGTCTCACAGCCCGGTGTATGAAGCTGTTGGCGAGTCTGGTAGTGCAGGAGTGGAGGCTCCTGTGCCTCTTTCCAGAGGGCAGGAGACTGAACAGACTGTGTGCTGGGTGACTTGCATCGCTGACAATTGTCGCTGATGTGCACCCCCAGGAACTTGGTGCTGCTCACCCTCTCCACTGCAGCACTGTCGATGGTCAGTGGGGGGGTGTTGGGTGTGGCCCCTCTGCGTTATGTCGTCCGCAAACTTCACTAGGTGGTTGGAGCTGTGGGTTGGTGTGCAGTCATGTGTCAGTAGGGTGAAGAGGATTGGAGTACACAGCCTTGTGGGGCTCCTGTGCTCAGGGTTATGCTGTTGGAGATGATGTTGCCAACACACACCGCTTGCGGCCTCTGGCTGTGGAAATCCAGCAGCCAGTTGCAGAGGGAGGTGCTGAGGCCAAGTCTGTCCAGCTTGCGGAGTTGCTGTGGTATTATGGTATTGAATGCTGAGCTGAAGTCTATGAACAGCATTCTCACATGAGTCTTTCTTGTCCAGGTGGGTGAGGGCTGGGTGGAGGGCAGAGCAGATTGCATCCTCTGTAGAACTGGTACGGGTCCAGGCTGGGGGGCAGGGTGGATTTAATGTGTGAAAGGACTAGTCGTTCAAAGCACTTCATGATGATGGGTGTCAGTGCCACAGGACGGTAGTTGTTGAAACAGGATGGTGATGGTTTCTTCAGCACTGGTATGATGGTGGCAGCTTTGAAGCCTGATGGCACAATGGCTTGACTCAGGGAGGTGTTAAAGATGTCTGTGAAGACATCTTTCAGCTCCTCTGCACAGTCCTTCAGCACCCTACCAGGGATGTTGTCTGGATGCGCTGCTTTCCGGGTGTTGATGGCGGAGAGTGTCCTCTTCACACTGGCAGCAGACAGGCACAGAAGCTGGTCGTGCGAAGGTGGTGGTGTTTTCTGTGGGCGAGTGGTGTTCTGTGCCTTGAAGCATGCAAAGAAGCTGTTCAGGTTGTTGAGCAGAGTGATGTCGCTCTCTCAGCTTCGTGGTGCAGGTTTGTAGTCCGTAATGGCCTGGATGCCCTGCCATAGGCTACGTGCATTCTTGCTGTCCTTGACGTGGGAGGTTATCTTGTTGTCTTGGTGTAGTCCTGTTTTGCTTTCTTTATGCCATGGAACAGGTCATAGGACATAGCAACCTGTGGTAAAAATGTTAAGGCTGAAATATTGATATTAACTCTAAAAAAATGTTTTCATCTGAAAAGTGACTTATTCAGCTAGCAGGAAGTTAAAAAATATTATTTTCTGTGATGAAATATTTTAAGTAGGGGTACATTTCCAACTGTCCCACTTTACCAGTGATATAGGTGTTATTGTGACAGGGTGTTATTGTTAAAGTGGGACGGGAGATAGTGTATGTTATTAATCTTCAACAAACTCTATTTAACCAAATTCTTGTCATATTGTGTAAATAAAGTTATTTTAATTCAGTTTCTACCTAAATACAACTTATTGATGGGTTAAGCAGACAACCTCATAAGCAGATAGAATGCTACACTGTAAAAATTAAATGTTGAGCCAACTTAAAAAAGTAAGGCAACCTGCTGCGAGAGACTTTTAAGTTTATTCAACTTAGTTGTTTTAGTTAGTACTAGTCAACTTAGCCAACTTAGTTGTGCTGACTTATTGCAAAGAGTTTACACAGAAGAGAACTCCAAGTTGACTCAACTCAAAAAAGCACCACAAAGTATATACATTTTTCCATTCATTTCTGAGTACACTGGCACTGCAATGGTGACCGTCTCTGGAGCAATGTGGGATTGGCACTTCAGCCATGAACAAGCACCATGATATCCTTAGTACTGGTACAGGATTTGAACTTATTTAAATTCAACCATTTAAATTCAAGGCCAACTCTCTCCCAGTTAGGCTACTGCATACCCAAGGTATTGGTATGAACCAGCCACATGCATTGCTGAATGTTGCCATGCATTTTAGCACAACACTGTAAATCACCAAACTCGTTTTTTTTAATTACTTTGCTTTGTTACTTTGTAGCATGTATCATTTCATACAAGCTACAATTACAGTTTTCGATGCTAAAATAGATGGTTAAATACAGAATGCAATGTTCTGGCTGCTGTGAAGGACTGGTTAGAGAGTTAGTCATGTACTCAAGAAGTCATGGGTTCTAATCATGTAACAGCTGTAAAAATGTGGTTGTAGCAATTAAGGAGTTTTTAATGCACTTGTGATTTTAAGTTGAGTCAACTTAAAATTCTTTTGTGTGTGAGCTTAGGACAAATCAGCAAAACTACTGAAGGCCTGAAGTTGAATGAACTTAAAAATCTCTCGCAGCAGGTTGCCTTACTTTTTTAAGTTGGCTGAACAAAAATCAACCCAAAATCTTTTACAGTGTAGCCAGCATACAGTATCGGAGGCTTGCACTAATTAATTATACACAAATAATAAATATTTCTTTTACATCTATACCAAAATGTGCAAAATACAGTGTCCCACTTTAACAGTATGACATGTCCCACTTTACCAGTGTTTGTAAGTTGATTTACAGTTTGACCAGTTTATGTTTAAAGCATTGCCATTTAATCTATAATGGAAATCTTTTATTTTTTTCTCCTTACTTGTGTAAAAGACAGTCTAAACTTAAATATATATATATCATATTTGTACATGTGGCATTAAGGCTTTTGCACAAAACAGTAGAAAATGAAAAATTTCAAAAATTGCCCCCCCCCCCCCAAATTTTCACCCTACTATAAATCTGATAGATTAAGTGACAATGTAAATTTGTAATATTACCTTTTGATAAAGTATTAAAAGACCAGTTTCGTAAAGGTTCTGATAGTGTTGAAATGTTGGCAAACATGATGTTTGCAAACAGTAAAAGGATCTACTACAGACATGCGGTACTGTGGTACCTCTGTGTGACTCCTCGGCAGATTCAGCCTTGGCATTGTTGGATATTATAAAGAGATCCTGTCCTGTAGCTTGTTGCTGCCATTGTTCTATAATTTTTTTGCTATTTGTCTCATTCCTGATATAATGCTGCGATCTAAATCAACATCAAGCTGATTTTGTGATTTCTGCAAGGTGCTTTTAATAACACATACAGACACACACAAACACACACACACACACACACACAAAGAACAAATATTCATATGATGCATTTAAGTTTTGAGCAAGGCACAAAATAAAGCAAGAACTCATACTCACTATTATTAGAAATCTTAGCGCAGGATACTCCTCGAGGGCTTCCATTGTGGAATGGTTTTCCAAGTATGCTCCTCTCTCTTGTTCGGGCCATTTTGTCTTGTTGAATAGACAAATTTGGGTGTTTCTTTCGGCACTTGGCCTGCATCTTTTGTTGGTGGCTTCCAAGACTGGCTGCATCCTCTCCAAGACTCCTAGTCTAGTGTCTAAGCAAATCTGTAGCTTCTTAAATGAAAATAATATCCAGGAAACCTTCCAGTCCGGCTTTAGTACTCATAGTAATCATAGTACAGAATCAGCCCTAGTTAAACTCTTGCATCTGACAATGGATATATATCAATATTAATCCTATTGGATCTTAGTGCTGCCTTTGACACTATTGACCATGGTATTCTACTACACAGGCTTGAACACATGATAGGCAAAGACTTTGCATTAGCCTGGTTCAAATCATACCTCTCTGGTTGCTACCAGTTTGTACATGCTCATAATGAGTCATCAACCCATACCAAAGTAAAGTTTGGTTTACCCCAAGGCTCAGTGCTAGGTCCCCTGCTGTTCTCCCTGTACATGTTACCTTTAGGATCTGTTATAAGGAAACATGGCATTACTTTCCACTCCTATGCTGATGATACCCAGCTTTACCTTTCTATGAAGCCTATTGACTATATGCCAATGACTAAACTAGACACCTGTCTCCTAGACATAAAAACCTGGATGACTCATAATTTCCTATGTTTAAATTCTGATAAAACTGAAGTTATGATTGGCCCAAAACAGCTGACCAACACTCTACCCCTTCACCAAAACTTACTCAGTGGCCTGTCACCATCATGCACCGCAAAAGTTAAAGACCTCAGGGTAATTATTGACCAGGACCTCTCTCTAAATAGTCATGTAAAACACATTTCAAAAACCTCTTTTTTCCACCTATGAAATATTGCTAAGGTTAGAAAGTTCCTATCCTTTGATGATGCTGAAAAATTAATACACACATTTATTACTTCCACGCTCGATTACTACAATGCTCTGTTCTCTGGGTGTAGTAATACCTGTATCAAAAACCTACAACTAATACAAAATGTTGCAGCCCAAACATTCACCAGGACTAAAAAATATGAACATATCTCTCCTATCCTTGCTTCCTTACATTGGCTCCCTATTAAAAGTCGAATTGATTTTAAAATACTCCTCCTAACCTACAAAGCTATCAAGGGCGATGCACCAACATATATTAAAGACTTACTTGTCCCTTACTACCCTCCTAGAACCCTAAGATCCCAAAATGCTGGTCTCCTTGTAATCCCAAGAATATCAAAATCTTTGATAGGAGGAAGAGCCTTTTGTTGCCGTGCACCCCTCCTGTGGAATAATCTCCCCCCCCCCACATTCGACAAGCGGACACACTCAATACCTTTAAGTCTAGACTTAAAACCTTCCTCTTTACTGTTTCCCATAGTTAGGGATGTTGCGTGGCAAATCATCACTTCTCATGGGTCTTTTGGGAGGGACTGCCTCAGCTGTCCCCCCAGTTGCGAGGCATGGTGGCCACTGACCATCCCTGCAGTGGTGCTGGGTTGCCACACATCATACCTTAGTTATGCTGCTATAGCCTAGTGCCGCCACAAAAGCTTCATGTGTCACGCCGTACAACTCTCTCTCTATATATATATATATGTGTGTGTGTGTGTATGTATGTATGTGTGTATATGTATGCATATATATATGTATGACCAAGTTACACATTTGCTCTCTGATGTGAGAACCTGGCCTAATTCACTTTCTTCCTCTGTCCACAATTATCTCTGCCTCATCCCTGCATCATTCCGGCGGATTCTTCTCACCCTCCCCTCCTGAGTGGACTACAACCAACACTAAGGGAGGCCCATGTCAGGACCGACTCTCCATCATAGAGGCCCTTCCTGGACGCCCAGGCTAGGCCCATCTCCCCTTCCTTGAGGCTTTGTGACTCACAATGGCACTGTCAAATGGACCCTTGGGTCAGCCCCTTGAGTCGTGGATCTGCCCAAGGTTTCTTCCTAGATTAACTAAACATAAGTTTTTCCTTGCCCCTGTTGCTCTTGGGTGCTCCTTCTGTGAAGCGCCACGAGACAATACTATTGTAAAAGGCGCTGTATAAATAAAATTGAATTGAATAGTCTCATCTATAGTCTCTCCAGTCTGCCAGTGACAAAGAAGTAAGCAAAACCAAAAAATAGTTAATGTTATCAATGGAATCATGTACAGCACAATATGGTACAAAAGAAAAAACTGGATAATGTTACATTTGGGTGAGTTTCTTATTAATTACTATTGTAGATATTGTCTGTGCAGGAGTATTGCTTGAGTTTTTCTTGAGAATACACACAGAGATTTTGAATTTGAATAGCATGATCAACTTGTCAACTTCCAATTGTACTCATCCAGAAGACAATGTATTGGCTTCAATACAATATTTGGTATAATATTTTCAGCCATACGGTCTGTCAGTAAAAGCAAGGTTTCTCCATCGATGCCATTCTCTATGGTGAATCACAATTAGTACTCAAATTAGTTACATCACATTACATTACATTTAGCAGATGCTTTTATCCAAAGCGACTTACAAAAACAGGACATAGACAGCAATATACAAAGTGTGGGGAAATACAGAGTACAGCAATATACAAGTAATACAAGCAATGCAGAGTACAATAATAGTTAATTTCCTTAATGCACAGTGCAGTGTGAACATGATTTTCACAAGATGTTTTTAAAAAATAAATAAAATGATATGTTTTACTTATTCAAATTCAGTAAGTCTTTAGTTGTTTGTGGTGAGAAGTTACACCACCTAGTAACTCAATATAACACTAAGCACGAAAAGCGTCAGAGTAAAGGAAACTACAGAATGTTCTGTGATCTGATTTATAGGGAACAAACTGAAAGAGCATTAGCCCTATTTAAAATCAAAGTGATGATTTCAATGGTGTTAACAGTAGTTTGGACTTAATAATGTCAGGAATGAATGCATAACCTAATGTTAATACTATGCTGCCCAGTTTAAATAAGAAATAACGTCTTATTAATTATTGTGGTTTGCTTGTTTTTTGAACGGTTCCCTGATGAATACCGAGCCAAACGCTGATTGAAGTCTAAAATAGTATTCCGTTCCGTAGTATCTTTCTCAACTGGACTCGAGGACTCTTATTGCTATCATACATATAGCGATGGTAGATTGCATAGGCTATGGTATACTGAGTGATTCACGATGCTTCTTGCCATGTTAATTACATGTACTCATTGAACACATACTTTGTAGTATATCCAAGTGGAATTTGATTATTCGCCTTCTAATTATTCCTTAATTGCACTATACTAAATTAATTTAATGAGTTTTGCATTTTAAAGCAGTACACAGTCTACTAGGTCAAGTAATAATGTGGTGCTGGTAAATTGATGGTCTTGTAGTAGCCTTGAGTAGGCCAACACTGAGAGACAGAGAAGGAGAGGAAGGAGGGGCTGCATTTCCCTGAGTGCGCTCCTGCGCGAGGTTCTTGGACCACGTCCAACATGCACTACAGGACTGACGTGCGGATGACATAAGCACACATGGCAGCATGTTGTTTCATAGGGCTATAGCTCTCAGGCCTACAGTTTGGAAAGGCCCCTCTTCTTAATGACCATTATTAAATGTTAGTGTTATTATTAAGTAATAAGGCTATCATAATTATTGCAAGTAAAAAGATAATATTGTTGGTCAGTTAATGTTGTTGGCCTAATTGATATCATTTGCTGAACTGACTGAACTTTTGAATATTGACTGATATCAGTGTTAATAATTAATGAACAGAGCCACTGATTTACTAGGCCACAAGTTCATTAGCTGCTACTTTAGCTGATAGCCTCTTGGTTTAGTGTGTGACAGCTGCTTAACTGGATGCTACTTTGGCTAATGCTAGTTTAGTGTTAGCTTGGCTAGGATAGCATTGCTACATAGCTACTACTTGCTTGCTAACAGTTTGATGCTAGTTTTGAGTAATGGCTATCTGATTGCTATTTAATTTATGCTTGCTTGATTGACAGCTACTTAATTGGATGCTACTTTGGTTAATGCTAGTTTAGTGTGTTAGCCATTGGCTAAGATAGCATTACCGCATGACTACTGCTAACTTGCTAATTGTTTGATGCTAGTTTTGAGCAATGGCTGTCTGATTGCTGTGTAACTGACGTTAGCTTGATTGACAGCTACTTAATTAGATGCTACTTTGAATAGTGTTAGTCCAATGTTGTTAGACGGTATCTAAATAGCACTGCTGCTTGTGTGTAAGCTGTGCGTTAGCTGCTAGCTAAAAGGTATTGCTGCTTGGTGTGTTAGCCATTACCTAAAAGCTACTGCTGCTGGTGTTGGCAGGTAGCTAAACAGAGAAACGGAGGCTGGACATGGAAGGAGAGTTCTTCACATTGGACAAGAAAAGGAGGATGAAGAGAAGGTAACAGAGCTCCCAATGCTATTAATGAAAACCTTAAAGAGAGTGGGAGGACAAATGAAACAAGCTGGGCAGCAGGCGCGGCTGCTCCATGTGGGCAGGTGGGCAGAGCCCTCCCAAAGATTCCTCCACTAGGAAAACTAGATCCATTCATTAATTTTGAACAGTGTAAATGAGAATCGTGTTATGTTTTGTTATGTATTCTTAAGAAAAGTTTGCAGATTTTCTCGCTTGTCTTGATCACCTTCACTGTAGCTGCGATTACGTTAAATTCTATTGCTGGGGGCAGCGGATCTCTCTGCCCCGGAGAAATCCCGTGCTCTGTATCGTTGTCATTCTTTGTAAATTTGTGCCCAGAAGCAGAGAACACTGCAGAAAAAGCGTGGGTTTGTAGACGTCCACGGGCAGATATAATGCTGCCCTGGAAAGATTCTAGAATCCTTGCTGCTGTACATGTCAGCGCGGAGTGTAGCCTATATTACTCCGCACAAACTAAGTCACTCATGCATGCAACAGCGTGGAGTTTCTCTTGGAGAACTCTTTCAAGCGACTTGATATGGCGACTAAATTGACTATAAAAAGTCTTGGACCCCATAAGCCAGACATATATATCGTTTTCACGTTCGTGGTATTCAGAATGAATTACTGGATTGCATGTTTGATGTTATGCAGGGCCACATCATAAATGATCTGAAACGTGCAGAATTAATTTCTATCCAGGCAGACGAGACTGATGTATCTACCCACTGCCAACTCGTTGTAGTCTTTCGCTACATTGATACGGCCAACACTGTGCAAGAGCGATTTTTTTGTTTCAAGTCCATCGACGGACATACAAATGCAGATGGGATCTCTAGAGTGCTTTTGGATCAGCTCGGTCTTGTCTGTTTACCTGAGAGTGAAACAGTTAAGAGTAGACTGATTGCGCAGACGTACGATGGGGCTAGTGTGATGCGGGGAGCATCTGGTGGTGTGCGCAGGAAAGTTCAGGACGTTTACCCTTATGCACATTTTGTGCATTGCTATGCGCACCAATTGAACTTGGTGATGGAGCAGGCAGTGTCAGCATTGACCCCAGTGCGTTGTTTCTTCTCCGAACTTGGTGGATTCTCAGTTTTTTTTTCACACAAAAGAGCCGCACTGTTAAACGAGGTAGTGAATACAAGGTTACCGAGTTCATCGCAAACGTGTTGGAATTTTGGTAGCCGTCTGCACTGTCTTTGAAAACAGGGACCTTCATTTAGAGTGTTTTGAAAGGATCCAGGCATCCTGAGATTTCAATTCACAAACAGTTCGGGAGGCTAAAGGATTTTCTTGTATGTTTGCAGACCCCAAGTTTTTTCACTGTTTGAGTTTATTTTTTTCAACAATCTGCAGGAGGTGTTTGCCGAGTCTGTGAAGCTGTTGTGCATTCTTATCACCACACCAATGTCCACAGCGGAGTCTGAAAAGTTTCTCGACTTTTAAACGAATCAAAGTTTTCTTGAGAAACACCATGTCACAGGACAGATTGAATGCATTGGCCATGCTATCTATTGAAAAACAGTTAACATGACATCCCAAATTTTAACAAAGCTGTCATTGAAAAATGTGCGACTTTGAAAGAAAGGCGTGCCAAATTCTTGTATAAATAAAAAACAAGGCTATAGCCTTGGGCTAGGCCATAACATGTTGACTAGTGAGATGAGCCCAATTCTGTTATACAGTTCTATATTCACCTGTTAACCGTTATACTAAATAGACATTGGTTACGTCCATGTCTACCGTGTTAATTTGCTTTTAATCCCGGGCCTGCTTTCACTGTCCACTTGTTTTCCCACACTCTGTTGATGTGGTGAGCCTATTCCCAAATTATAATAATAATTATTCCGTATGGCTAAATTCTGTTTTTCAGTGGCCTCATCACATCAAAATGTGTCACAGAAAAGTAAAGTAGGCTACTTACTCCAAAATATTCATATTTTACATTACATTACACTTTTATCCAAGCTACAGATGTTCAGAGGAATAGAGTAACGAACAGAGGAGTGACATGCGCCCTTTTCAGTTGATTGAATACCAGACGCACAGCCGTTTGTATTTGTAAAACCATTTGTAATTGTTTTTTTGCGCAATCGGGTAGGCCAGCCAGAATAGTTGTAGTAATCGAGGTGAGATATGGCCACAGTGGCGTATTGGGTTTATATCCAGTTTGCTTGTCTCACGTCACTTTCCCTTTATGAATTGCAGCTTACTCTACCGCTACGGTTCTTAGCCCATTTAACGGCAATAAATGTCACATCATGCACAAAGGTGATCGGGTACATTGTTAGCAAAATGCAGGGTTTTTGGTTATGTTACTAAAGATTTCCCTTGGCTTTATTATCACAAATTATAAGACATTTTGTCAAAAGTATGTCTATACTTGCTAACAGTTAACCACGATTCACTTAAAACCAAGTTTTACTTCATCATGCTATATATGTCAAGCAAATAGCATCTTTACGCTACTCCTTCTGAGTTGGAAGTTTTTCCTTTTCCCTTTATTTTGTGCTTACTCATGGGTCAGCGCTTGTGTGTAGGTGTGCGTATTTCCCCCATCAGGTTTGCTTTTTAAAGATAGTGGCATATGCTATCTGTCCTACCTTTTTTTCTACCCACGAACCGCTACTGCTGGGCAGAAGTGCAGCTGGAAAGAACAGGAGAGCCAAAAGACAACCCTGAGGGGAAGGAGAGAAAGTCATGATGCTCCTGGTTACCAGAAGTCTGGAAGTGGAACAATATCAGCCATAGGGGCACTCAGATGTCCAAGGATTAATGTCATACTTACCATCCATCAGAAGAGGGGCAGGGCTTTGGATCTCAAAGTTTGAGAGTCGCACTAAAGGACAGTGCCTTGCCCTGGGGGATATAAAGCATGTCTTGTCCCAGCTGAAAGAACCTAAAGGACAGTGCCTTGCCCTGGGGGATATAAACCATATCTTGTCCCAGGAAGAACTGAGAAGAATCATGGACAAAGAAGGACTGGCTGGCATAGTAGGGGACCCTACTACTGACAAGAAATCATTCAATGACTACAGGACAAGGGTATGGAAAGCCCTGTGGACTGCCTTCCCGAACTGCTTTGACCAGGGATCTATGACAGTGAGAAAACTCAAAGTCAAAGAGGACCCCACCCAGTGGATAGATGAGGAGACTACAAATTGGGAGGCTGTGGCCGAAACGGACATAAATTCCTTTTGTGTGCTAAAAGCCTCATTAAGACATGCAATGATACGAGCATTACCTCTGGCAGTGCAGACCAAAGCTAAATCTGCACAACAGATGTTGACATGGCTTCCATGGCTTCAATCATAATGGCAGCAACAACAACAGTGGGAATCATTCAGAGGCAGAAAACAGACTAGAGAAAGAGGAAGAGGCCAAGGAAAAGCTCTGACACTGTATCAGAACAAGCACAAAGCTGAATTATGTGGACAACCCATGATAGTGGAGATTGCAGACACACCACAAGATGACATGTTCAAGGTGGAATATGTGGGAGACTGCCCCTTTGGGAATTCATACTGGATGTTGGACTATCACCAACTGTTCACAAAGGCTGATCCAGACTGGAAGCTCTTCACAGAACATGAGAAGAAAAAGTGGATGATGTGGAAAGACAGCAACTGCTCGAGACAATCCCTGATGGTTGTGATAGAGGAAGAATTGGACCCAGTAGAGAAGGCTCTACAGGAAGTAACATCTGGTTAAAGGGAGACGAGGATATGGGTCTGGCCACACTAGTGAGTCCCCTTGAATTCAAATTCAATCCAGAGGACAAGCTGCCATTCCAGCGACAGTATCACCTCTCATCAGCTGAAGACACACGGGAGACTGCTGAGGAGTTGCTGACGCTCAGGATGAAGAAGTTCCTGGAGCAAAATACAGGACACCAGTCTTTCCAGTGCTGTAGGCTGAGGCCAAGTCTTTGCGGTTACCGAGAGAATGGTCATAACAGTTGGTAACCCTCAAACCATTCTAGTCTTACACCTCATCTATCTGTCTTAAATACTCCTTACTGAAGATGGGGTGACTGGCACAGTCTATCACAGATAAATACCCACAGATAAAGATATAATTAAAAAAAAACATCAAATATCTGTGTATGTGTATATATATATACACACATATATATACACATATACAGGTGACGTCTATCTTGAGGTACCCGAGACAAGCTAACCGGAACTAGCTGACCGGAAGCTCTAACACAAAATGACAAAAAATACATTAAAATGGGGGGGCTTTACCTTTCCCTGAAGCCTAAAAGCCAATAACTAAACTTGATGCCTGCCTCCAAGAAATTTAATAACTTCCTATGTTTAAACTCTGATAAACGTAAAGCTATGATGATCGGCCCTAAACAGCTCAACAACATTCTACCTCTTCACCAAAACTTGCTCAGTGGCCTTTCACTGTCATGTAACACAAAAGTTAAAGACCTCAGGGTAATTATTGACCAGGACCTCTCTCTAAATAGTCATGTAAAACACATTTAAAAAAAAAAAATTCCAGCTGTGAAATATTGCTTGGTTAAAATGTTCTTATCATTTGAGGATGCTGAAAAATTAATACATGCATTTATTACCTTCTGGCTTGATTATTGCAATGCCCTGTTCTCAGGGTGTAGAAATACCTGTATCAAAAACCTACAGCAAATACAAAATGCCCTTACATTGGCTCCCTATTAAAGGTCAAATCGAGTTAAAAATACACCTCCTAACCTACAAAGCCCTCAATGGCCATGCTCCAACATATATTAAAGACTTACTTATGCCTTACCACTCTCCTGGATCACAAAATGCTGGTCTTCTTGTAATCCTGAGAATATTAAAATCTACGATAGATGGAAGAGCCTTTTGCTACCGTGGGCCCCTCTTTTAACCCCCCCATCTGACAAGCGGACACTCAATATCTTTAAGTCTAGACTTCAATTCAATTCAATTCAGTTTTATTTATACAGCGCCTTTTACAATAGTATTGTCTTGTGGCACTTCACAGAAGGAGCACCCAAGAGCAACAGGGGCAAGGAAAAACTCCCTTATGTTCAGTTAATCTAGGAAAAAACCTTGGGCAGATCCACGACTCAAGGGGCTAACCCAACTGCCAGGGGTCATGGAGAAAAATTACAATCAGTAGTAACCATGACAGACTATAAGTTGCCTATGGTTTTAGCTAAAGTTCATAATAGTTCATAATAGAGTATAATCCCACTTTTACAATACATGGTAGTCAGTCTATAGGTGGTTATCAGGAATTATGGCTGGACAATGTAGCAGCGGCCAGGCATAGTGACAAACTCAAAGGAATGAGATGGGTCATGGGGGTAACAGTAAGGGTCCATTTGACAGCGCTATTGTGAGGGGGGGTCAATCACAAAGCCTCAGGAAGGGGAGTCGGGCCCAGCATCAGCGTCCAGGAAGGTCCTCTGTGATGGGGAGTCGGTCGTGACATGTGCCTCCTGTAGTGTTGGTTGTAGTCCACTCAGGAGGGGAGGGTGAGAGGAGTCCGCCGGAATGAGGCAGGGATGACACTCAGCAAAGATAATTGTGGACAGAGGAAAATAGTGAATTAGGCCAGGCTCGCACATCAGAAGCAAAAAGCAGAAAGCAGTAATTTGGGCATACCTATATATATATATATACACACATACACACACACACACACATACATAAATACATAAATGTATGTATATATACATACATATATATACATACACATACACATATGCACACACACATATATAAATAGAGAGAGAGCTGAAAGAGAGAGAGAGAGAGAGTTGTACGGCATGACACATGAAGGTTGTGTGGCGGCACTACTAGACTTAAAACCTTCCTCCTGTTTCCCACAGGTAGGGATGGTACATGGTAAATCCTCACTCCTCATGGGTCTTTTGGGAGGGACTGCCTCTGCTGCTGCAGTTGTGAGGCATGGCGGCCACTGACCATCCCTGCAGTGGTGCTGGGTTGCCATACACCAATCCTTAGTTATGCAGCTATAGCCTAGTGCCGCCGCAAATCTTTCATGTGTCATGCTGTACAACTCTTCCTCTCTCTCCCTGAGACTTTGTGACTCACCCCCCTCACAATGGCATTGTCAAATGGACCCTTATTGTTACCCCCATGACCCATCTCACTCCTTGACTTTAACACTATGTCTGGCTACTAATACACTGTCCAGCCATAATTCTTGATAACCACCTATAGACTGCCTACCATGTAATGTTATGGACTACAATGTAATGCTATGTGATGGGATAATACTCTGGAACTGTTATAATCCTTAGCTATAACCATGGACAACTAGTCTACCATGGTTACTACTGATTGTACTTTTCCACAGTACAATGGTTGCTATGTTGGTTGCTAGGTAGGTAGTGGTTTAATATAGTGGTTACGTTGGTAATTGACAGTTGGAGTGCCTGAACAGTTAAATAGTTAAATAGTTAAAATGCATTCAATAGATAATATTTTCTGTTTTCAGTTCAGTTCAGGATATTTATTTTGAACCGGTTGTAGGCAGAGGATGCAGTTGGTGGGAGTCATAGTTGATGACAACTGACAGTTGGAATGGCTGAACAGTTAAATAGTTGAATAGTTTAAATGGTTAGATTGTTTAATAGTTAATTATTGTAGTGAGAACTTTTATTATTTACAGTTGTGGGCAGAGGAAACAGTTGAACAGGATCAGAAGAATCAGGGTACAAGGTAGAGTTCCATTCGAGTATACGACTAATTAGGCCAATGTTAAATAAAAAAAAGTTTCAGGGGTTATTTGGCTGGACATGATGGTGCAAAGCACCTTAGTGAAATGTTCTCCGAACCATCACTTTAAGGACATTTTATGCTGTGGTTTGCTGAGGTTGTGGTCTCACTGAGAGATAGAGACTTGACAAACTGGTAAGAAGCGCTTGCTCTGTTCTGGGTTGGGTACTGAACCCTGTGGAGTAGACCCCGAACCCACAAACAGTTGCCAGAAAAATGATCAACAAAACCAATTTGCACACCGGATTCACCACAGTCCAGTGCTTGTTGCTACAATACACAGACTCACACTGAATTAACAACCAATTAAAATTGCAAGTTTTCAGATAGTGATGACCAGGTGCTCCCTATGTTCTGCTGCTGCAATGCGTTTTTTCCCATGTTGAAATAGCTTATTGTTGATGTCTGCTCCCGCTGAAATGGTGGAAAGAAGCAGAAAATGTGATTTTGTTGTTCACACATACCTTCCTAATTGGTACATACTCAGACTTTTGTTAGATCTTCAGTTCTTGGAAGGAAGAATGCCATTTTCAGTATTGGAAATATATAAATATATACACTGCTTGGAAATTGAGCTCTAGTAAATCACTAGGCCTATAACATAGACAAAAGGGATTAGAATGAAGGGAATGTTGAGAATCGCCCTTTGTCTGAAACAAGCTACGACCCCCCCGTCCCAGAAACCATCGCGATAGGGAAATGGCGGCATTTGGTTTGGAAACACGGTGTGCCTTGCGAAATCATGTACCATAATCAGCATTGTTCGCATTTTCATTGGTGAAAGGTAAGTCCTATCATAACAATATTTTCAACTGCTCAACTAATTTATGCTTCCGCTACTCCATGTTTGCTCAGGCAAGTAGCGTTAACGCTACCAGACAGAATTATTAGCAGCTGATACAGTACAGTGTCGGTACAAACAATGTGTGCAGAAGGTCCATGCTGAATCTGTGATATGAGCTGGACTCAGGCCCGTGCAGTTAGAGGAGGCACTTGTTTATTAAAGGCTACAAAGACGGTCAAAAGTAGCGAGTGTTGAAATAACGTTAGTCTGCCATGATAGGGTTGTAAAGAAAGATGCACTGCATAGGCTACCTCTGTGTTTCCTTGTTTCGAAATGATTAAGTGCACATTAAACGCAGAGGGTATGTCTGTGTGATACAGCCGAGAAATAAATTTTTAGACTAATGTTATTTGTCACAATTAATGGTAGGCCTGCCACCAAAGGTGGCAAAATCTCTCCAGTACCAGTTTGTAGGGACCATAAAAGTACTAAAAGGCATAACTATTTCAAATGATTAACTTCAACAATCTTTGTTTTTGCTCTTTTGCCCTAAGGTACATACACAGTAGGTTTGTGCTCTATTCTGTGGGGTCCATTTAACCATGCATGACACATATTGTTTGTTTCAGGACAGTCAGTGCTATCCAGATCTGATATTATTTGATATGTCGCATGCATGGGTCTAATATTAGCCTTCATGTTGGGGGGGAGGCGGATTATGGAGCCTTATAATCTATACATTTCTATACTTTTGATTTGAAAAAACAAGACCGTCTGTAATCAGGTGATGGCAGAACCACAATGATTGGACTCTCCATGACTGCTCATTATTGCATTATAGTTACAGAAGAACAATGGCTGTAAGGCTTAGACCAGATTGGCTTCCAGTGCATCCCTTGACCTCCCAACTTAACCAACTATTTTTTTTTTTAAAAAAAAAGGTCTGGTAATACAGACTGTGTAATCAAATATTAACATTGGAAATTTGGGGATGCACTACCTACTTTAGGTCCATTGAGAATCAGTGGATTTTGATGCAATTGAAATACATGAATCATGCATAGACAAAAGTATTGAGGAAGTTAGGAGAAGTTTTAATGTATGTGAAATCACATACAGAAAGTTCAGGCTTTTATAAAATATATAGTTTATGCAGTTTAACCAGTTTCCCTTAAAAGGATGGGCCAAAATGTATCATTTGTCCACACAGGGCTGTAACCATCAATGCTTATTGGCCTCTAACGTTAATGGTAAGCTGATTAAACAACTAGTATGTCTTTTATTTAAGAATTTCCCCTTTAGATGTGATGTTACATTAATTTATGCCATTATATTCTATACCATGCATTATATACAGTGTTGTGAATATAGAGGAATGAAATTGACAGATGATACATTTTGACACATACCCTTGAGGGAAAACAATAACCATGTATATGTGATTCAGTATGCACTGACACAGGTCATCACATTGCTTTATTCTTGTGGTCACCTAGGCATACCCTAGTGGTAGCTTATTAGTCTACTGATTGTGTGCAAGTGCAGTTTGAAAGACAACTGCTGATTCCACCCCTTGGATTGAGCCTGGCTTATCGGTCATAGCTAGACTATACATTTTGATATTATAGTCTGACTTGTCAGGCTACCAGTGTCATGCTGCAGGAGAGACAATCCAGGTCCTAACTCACTGTGGTCATGAAAGATACCATTGGCATTCACTGCAAGAGTATGGGTTCCTATGGTAAAATTTAAGACATGACCGATGATTATAACTTTCTACTGCATTTTCAAAAACAAGATAATCCATCATGTTTTTGGACAAACAAGACACTAAGGGTGAGAATTGATGAGAAATGTCATCATATTGATGTCAATGTCGAATTTGAGCACTTGACCCTACTTGACTAGCCTTTTCTGTTGGCCATTCCCCTTTAGTGGTACTTTGCTTCCAAACTGAGACTTGTTTTTAAATCTGAGAAGAGACTTTAGAGGTGATAGCAGTGTACTCTCAGTGTGGACTGGAAGGATTAATGTCAGATGTATCTCAATGTATCTCAATAAGAGCAGGTACACTGGGAGAGAATGTGTGTAACAGTTAGTCTTGACTACTGGATCAAAATGATTAAGGCAGCTGAGGTGGTGAAACCACCTGGTAAAGTGCTATTGCAGACTATAGAAGCTTCATTGTTCATTAGACAATGCTCAGATGGAGATCTCATTTTGATGTTTCTAAGTAAGCTGAAGGGTGAATGGACAGCCTAGGAAGTCTAAGCAAATACTGGAGGAGTATTTAAGAAACCCCAGGGGCATGGGCGCAGAAAGAGACACCGTCCACCATATCACTATACAATAGCTATGCAAGATATTTGCAATGGATTGAAATGCATTGATTTTCAATGGAGAACTATTGGTTACAGGTTTAAAATAGTTGGCACTTTATCCACCCTCCATCAGTCTTTTGCTGGTGGATAATCCTGTATCATTTAGGCGGAAAACATGTACGACTGATACATTTTGGCCTATGCAATTAATGGAAAGCTAAATTATCCATCTAAACTGTATATATTATGTAATTTTATGTGATTAAGATTATATTTAGACATGTCCCACCGCCCTACACACCTGCAGACACCTATACCTGTACATAGGCTTGTGTTGTGAGATATATTGGGTATGGGTATAAAAGCCAGGAAAAATACAACTGAACTACCACTTAGAAAAGGTTATCATACTACATCATACATGTCAGTCAGACTTGGAGGATTATAAAAATCATTACTAGAAAGTGATTTTTCAGGTCCTGGCCCATGGACTAAATTGATGTCCAATGAGGCAACAGAACCACGAGGGCATGAGGCAACAGTGATTGTGGTATTTAACAGCCTGCTTACCCATGTGGGTTGCGTGTGTCGACATGTTGTTTCAAGTTCAGCGAACCTAAACAATGTGTATGTCATTGAGATGAGACATCGTAATACCCTTGAATGGCAAGAGGTGAAGGTGTCAGCAAAATGGGCAGACACACAGACAGATGTTCCTTGCATTAATAGATAGATAGATAGATCACAAAACTTGACACAGATGATTTTTAGACCATGTTTGACACATCATGTTTTTTTCACAGCCAATTGAATTTGATGGCAAAGCCACTAAACAGGAAGTGACCCTATATCTCATGAAAGTTCTTGTAGGAGCTTATGACCATCTCTCTAACCCAGCTACATTCTGTTGCCATGGCAACTTTGGCCTGCTTTGCTACTTGGCCCACTCATTGCTGCTTGCAACTATGTTTGGGGGCCAAGCAGTGAAGCTGCAGAGGCCACCATTGTGTTTCTACTTTTTCTTATGATTATTGGTGGCCAAGCAGCAAAGCTGTGGAGACCACCATTGTGTTTCTACCTTCTATCTTCTTCTTATTCATCCACTTGAATAGAAGTGTATGGCAGCCCATAGAATAATGCTGAAAAGTTGGAAATGCACTTTAAAACTTTTCACCTGGTTCCTAATCTTTTGTTTATCAATTTAAACGTGCCGTGTTGTCTTGTTGTGCTGAATCTGAATCTAGCAGGGCTCCTGCAGATACATGGGAACAGCTTGATGATGATGTCTATAAATATCTGTTAATAAGACGTTTTGTTTTGGAATTGTGCAAAGCATAGATATGGGCAAAATTAATAACTTTTAAATGATTAATCTAGAGATAATTTTTTTCGATGCATCAATCTAATAATTAATTTTTCAATTCGATTCAATTTCAGTTAGACTATCAATTATTTCCCCATTAATTGACTAATATAGCAATTTCTATAAGCCATTGTAGATATCTGAATGAAAAAAAAATCTTAACATTCCAGTGTCTATTGCTCTTACAAAGTAAAACTCAAGTATAAAAGTGCAAAATAATGCATTCTGATGTCAGAGTTGGCATTCAAAAAAAAAAATAAAAAAGGTCACCCAGAATACTTTTTCAGAGCAGTTGAAAGAATACAGTAACCACTGTAACAACAAGAATACTCTTACTACAAAAAAGTGCCTGTTGTTTCATTCACATGAAAGTAACAACCTCTAGTTATACACTCTACCACTTGCCTTTTCCTTTTACCTTAAGAATACTGTGTGTGTGTGTTTGAGTGATTCAAGACAAGATGCAGTTATGTATTGGAGTGGAGGAATGTGAGCATGTCAACATGCTCAGCCATCAGGCTTTCCATTTTTAAAATTCCAATGTTTATTTCTCTTAAACTCAAATTTATAAAATAAAACTTGAGTATGAAAGTGCAAAATAATACTTTCTGATGTCAGAGGTAGCGTTCAGTTAAAATAAAAAAGGTCACCCAGAATACTTAGTTACACCTAAGTAGCCTTCTATCCAAGCATCAGTGCTAAGGGAGATTTTGGATGTGGCCATTTTCAGTTTGCCATTTTAAATCTCTCTACTGAAGTCTTGTATTTCCTTTTCATATGAGTAAAATAGTGCCTAGAGGGCAGAGTGTAACCGGACTGAAACGTGGTCAGCATTTCTTGAGTCCCTCGCCCTCTATAGCTATAGCAAGCAGCCTCATGTCTTTCACAATCATTGATGAGACACACTCAGTAAGTATGGCAGCCTTCTGGTAGGGGTAGTATTTTTCTTGAGAAAGTAGTCCTCCACACTATTGTTCTTATCCCCGAAAACATAAATCGCACAGACAGCACACAAATAAATAAAAATAAATATAGGCTAATAAAATGAGCAAAGTAATTAAATAAGATTTTTCCATGTATCCACATAAGCCTACTGGCTATGCCCATCGTCTCAATCAACAAGTAGTCATTTCACACTTTGAGTACAAGACTCATATATTGAATCATATATTCATAGCCATTTATGTTACAATGAAAACCAACTCCAGCCTAAAACATCAACGTCATTACAGCCTACTCCAACATAGGTATAAACTGGGGAGTTGGGGAAAAAAAAAACGTACAGTGTTTTTTCATCTACGCTAGCTGCTCCCGGATGGCACCTCTTTAAGTGCTGGTGCATGTCTGTCGTGCTTGAATGAAAGGACATTTCCATCTACAGAGACAACAAATGACTTCCTTTAAAATGGAAGTATTCTCACACCTTTGACGAATAGTGTGTTTATTGCACCGTTGAAACTCTGGGGAGTCATTCACATTGTTGCTACTCACTGGTGCCGCCATCTTTGTTTTGGGTTCAGTGCATTGGCACGCATGTTTTGCGTCTATTTTTTTGTGTTGATGACATCGACATTTGCCCAGCCCTACATAGATAGCTTTAACATAAAAAATATTATTTTATCACATCTGCTCACACAGCACTTGGTATTTCTTTGGCCACACTTTGATAAACACTAATCTAGAGAATCCCCCGCCTCTCCCCCTTCTGACACAACCTGTGTGAGAGTAAGTAGTCAGGAGAATAAGTCAGGAGCAGGGATGAAGGTTATTTTTTTTCGGTTGGCAGAGATAATTTTTTCCCCAATACACATTTATGATAACAATTTTTTGACACATCTTTGCCATGTGGTTTATGTATTACCACATGTAAGTGTGGTAATACATAAACATGTAAGTTTTATTATTGTTTTTGTCATTTTCCAGAAATGTCGGGATTGAAGCCAAAAGAAGGCCTTAATTTGAAGTCAGATTTCACAAACTGCACCCTGGATCCACCTATAACCCAAGTGTCTTCACACAGAACCAACATGCTCCTTTCAATTCAGTGCCAAAATGGTCACACGCCAACAACTTTCAAGTCAGTCTTGTCCAAGACAGATGAACTTCTGGAGGACAAACATTTAAAATGTCAAATGTCTGACAAGCCTCTACTTCATAAATCTGGAACACATGACAACATGGGGCTATGTGGAACAGAATCCTCAAGTTTAAATGATCGTGGTCCTGATATGATGGGGAAGCTGTCATCAGTTGCATCAACCATCTACCATCAACATCGAAAATGCAAAATGCAAACATCTGATACATCAGAAGACTTTATTTGTTTTGATTCCCAAGCGAGTGATGAATTGTCCAAAGGGGAGCTACCGAAGGGATCATCACAAATAAAAATCTCAAATGTAAGGTCGTTATTGACATTTGGCAGTGTGTGTAGACCTGAGACCAACCAATTAAAGAGTTCTACAAAATCCCAAGATGCTGTTGTTGAGTGGGAACAGGGAATCAGTGATATGGAATTGAAACCAGCAATATCTGAGCAAAGTAATGAAAATGAAAAGATGCCTGATATTGATTCTGAGCAGTCCAGCAGCTCTTTGCATAATGATTTTAACTGGGATCCACAGAAGGCATTCATTACATTCTTGTGGGATAATCTTGATGATCAAAACCAAAAGAAGACTGCAGAAGAGTCTGCCCATATTGTGAGGAAACATAGGGCATCTATGGATACATATTATGCAAATAGACTTTGTATGAACTTTACTCAGCACAACCATACAGATCCAATTTTCGTCAAAACTCAGGGGAAAAAATTGGAGACCACACAGATAAATAGGAGAAAATATAACAAAGACAATGTCAAAGGTACTAAGAAATGTATCAAGGGTGAACGAGAAGAGACTAAACAGACCAGCACAGGGTGTGAACTTTCAGTTTTTAAAGAAGAGCCACTAGAATCTGGATCTGATGTTGAACTTATTGTTTTCCCCTGCACAAACTGTGATGTGATATGTAAAGACAGAGCTCTATTACACAGCCACATGAGGCAGCATGGAGAACCAGTCAATCAAGTGCAGACACTTTCTTTAATTTGCCGAGAGTGTGGATGGTCTTTTTGTGATTCTGCTGCCCTCTTACAGCATAGATCTGCCCACAATGAAAGACGACATAGATTAACTGAACAAATGAAGGACCGAAATTATTTGGATGACATGGGCAAGGATTCAAGTCTCCAACATGCTCTGTGCCTTTATGAAAATAAAAACCCAAATACTTTTGCTCAGCATGCAAAGACTCACAAAAAACACAAACTGGAATACTTGAAGGAAGTCACTGTGAACAACAGCAATTCACGGGCAACACGTAATATATACAGAAATGAAATGCTGAATATGGCGAAAGATACATTACCAGTTATTGATGATGTCCCTTTGAAAGGAACTACAAACCAAAATGCTGTAACAGAATCTCGCCATTTTGAAAAGTCTGAAACTATTAATTATTTTCCTTTATCAGAGCAGTACCCTCTTAGTGGGCCACCATTATCCTTTCAGAAATTGGAAGGAAGTCCCAGCATGGGAAAATGGAGTTATTCAAAGTCAGACAGAAAATTGAACTTGAAAATTGAAAAAACGTCACAGAATCACAACGAAGGCTTCAAATCAATTATTCCTAAATCAGTAAACATACCAATGTCTCAGAACAGAGATGAACAAGCAAGTCATGACCATAGATCAGAGATTGAAGAATGCAGAGATAATTTTGTAGGTTTTTCAAATTGTCATGAACTCAGCAGTAAAACAATCTTTAGGGAAGAATGCAAAACCTCTGCACAAGAAAACAAACACAACTCTTCCAACAGCTCTGAAGCAGCTTTACCTACACAGCAAATGGACGTCATGGATAGTACCTTTCAATGGCAAAGAGACATTAAGGACATCAAAAGAAAATATTTCTGTATCACACAGCACCTAGAAAATGACTCTTCTTTAAAAAATATTACCACTCCACCACATGGTATGAAAGTTCATCCTGGATCTTTGCACCTACCTGTCTGTAAGCACAGTCTACAAAAGGAAGAACTAAGCAATTTGTCTGTCAAAGACTCCCAAAAACCTGCAGCTGTAAAGTTGGGGGCAATTGGTGATGTTGGTCATGTGGGACCTAATGGTGTGTCTTCTCTATTTCTGGAAAACTCTAAAAGAAAAGATGAGATAACAATTCAAAACATAGATGAAGGCAGTATAAAAGATGGTGACTGTTTTCATAGTTCAGACATGTTTTTGAAAGCAGAGCCTTGGTCAGAATCTGATTTGGGGGAAGAACGTTGTCCATACTGTCCAGCAATGTTTGAGCCCGGAGTAAGTCTTTCCAATCATATAAACAGACATCTAAGTGTTGGGGTGAGGTACAGTGCACAACATGTAATTTCATCTTCACAAATAACAATTTTGGATAAACATCCTCCCACCTGTGGCAAGATTACTTCAGTTGCTGGAAGAAATAAGGAAGATTCAGGTAAAACATTGATTGAAGTATATGTTGTATTGTTTTTCCACAAAATACAATCAATTTAATTTTTTCTTCCTTAGAGATTATATAGTATCTATTTCATAATGTGGGCTGAATCTCAAGGGGTAGGAGCTAAATATTCACCTATGAACTGAGAGACTGCTTGATTTCTGTTACGTCCTTGTCCTTGTCCCACAAAATAGCTGCTACGTCAAAATCAGCAAGACTGATTACAGAAAACAGCTAAGAACACAACTTTAAGCAAGATGCTGGTGTCAAATTTGTCACTAGCTATTGCTTGTGTCCTCATTTTTTTACGTCTGTCTGCTGCAAATTACAGACATCAGAGAAAACTGTGATATCATCACAGCCTACAAGGTCTGCTGGATAAGCTTACGGTAGGTGTAAAAAATGTCTTGTAGCTACGGCAGGTAGCCAAAGCCAACCTAACCCAAACTAGCTAGCCTAGCCTAACTTTTGTTCATTTTTGTATGGTACTGGTTGTGGAACGTAATAATGGACTGTGTAATTACTTATGTCTGGTTAATTTGTATGGCATGAATTGCCATGTTATTTATAAATTGAGCCTGAAAGTTTTATTACCTAGGTATGAGTTTTGTGTGCTGCAGGGCATGACCAAGAGAAGATACAACTTTATTGCTTACTAAATTGGTAATCTAGTAACACTGATGAAGAATACATAAAAAATACATAAACAAAACATACACAGAAGCAGCAAGGTGCCATGCTAATGGTTTGAATTTTTTGCTCTTTTTTTCCCAGGCTGATCGTCCTGTGGCATACTGTAGGCTCAACCCAAATGTGCCAATTATGCGTATATTGTTTCATGGACACAGCAAGCTGAAACAGGATTTCTGCTTTAAAATGAAGGCCATGAACAGTTTTCAAAGGCTGCTGTACAGGGCCCAGGATCATGACTGGGGGGAGTCAACTGGAGATCTTCATTTACACCTATTGGCTGGCTCATGGTCTCCCCTACAGTGTTGTGTCCAGCGTAACAGTGCATGGCATTGTCCACAGAGGGGCACAGTGCATATGGGATAACCTCATCAGAGCCATCTCCTTCTCACAAGCAGAGGACCTGGAAGTGATGGGTCAAAGTTTTGCTCATTTATCTGGCAAGACGTTATCCACCCCCTGGCTACATTATTCTTGATGATGGTGGGTGTCCGTGCTTCGAAACACCTATTTGTCTGATCACACCCTTCAAAGAACTTGTGCACGTCATCACTTCTTGTGCTTTTCTTCACGTTTGCATCGACAATGGAGACACCCTGGACCCTGACGACGACATTATGAGGAATAATGTGGGGAAAAAAACTGAACTAAGTGGATATGTGTATGAAGAACCCTATATATTCCCTTTGTATATTTACTGAAATATGCTTTTGGTCTTGTTGTGAGCAAATTATTGATGGAAATAGACAAAGAAACCAGGATGATGACTAACATCTGTGGTATGTCTTACAAGGTGTTGAAATTTGAGAGTGGACCTTCAAGATGGACTGCCGTCTACTCAAGGGCATGATGCCTCTCCTATAATTTAAGGGGGATCAGGTCAGTCTCATAGGGATGCCACAGATGTCTGTCGTTAAGGGATACAACCTTGTATTCAGTTTTATGGGTTAGGTAATAGAGTGGTAAAGGTATTGACCCAAGTGGAGATGTAAGCCTGACAGGAGTATAAGAAGAGTTGTCTACATTGTGTCTTTGGCCTGCGCCTGTTAGCCACACAACGCGGGTCCCTGGTACCATGAATAAAGCTGAGATTTCTGACTGACCACTGACTCTGCCTGAGAACTTCTTGAACAATTCTAGTTCCTAGTCTCCAGGAATGAGCAGGCTCCATGAAAATTAATCAAATGCAGTTTTTATGTGTTGTACTTTTATAATGTACATATATTCAATTCAATTTTATTTATACAGTGCCTTTTACAATAGTATTGTCTCGTAGAGCTTCACCGAAGGAGCACCCAAGAGCAACAGGGGCAAGGAAAAACTCCCTTGTGTTCAGTTAATCTAGGAAGATACCTTGGGCAGATCCACGACTCAAGGGGCTGACCCAACTGCCAGGGGTCATGCAGAAAAAAAATGTTTTTACATTGTACAATTTCTAATTCAGTAGGGATGGGCATGATTAATTAACGAATCCATAATTTTTAATTATTAAGAATTTCGCCAATCACATTCATTTTTAATTGATAAATTGAATGCAGGTTGTGTTGCATAGTGTGAGACTTAAAGCAGTGCAATGAATTTCACTGTGTGGCAGACAAAGAAATATTTTACCATCTGGGGGCAATATTTGACTACTACGTGCGAGTAGATTTCAAAAGTAATCATGAAGACGTCATGGCTAAGTTAGCGCTGAGGTATCTGTTCATTGTCAGTCCCCTAACAGCGGGTGTTTTGGCTGCTGGACTGATGGTCACCAGGCTGCTTTCACGTCTGCCCCCAGAGCATGGCCAAGTGTCGTCTGCCCTCACAGACACACACTAAAATGCATGTTCATGATAAGTTTGCGAGGGTTTAGGGTTGTCCCACTGTCAAAATCTGAAGTGTGTGGTTGCACCCTGTCTAAGCCCTTTCCTGAAGTTGGCATGACGTGCAGACTTTGCTGAAGGGAATTCCCCACTGTTCATTGCGTTATGACATGAAACACTGGGGAAGCCTGGAAACATCAAAAAAGCAAACAATTTACATTTACCAAAAACAAAATGAAAAGCATGGTTGCAATGTGACTTGTGGTGTTAACTGTCCTAACTGTCCTCATGCAACAGCAGGGTGAACACTTGCAAACTCATTCACTAAACAGCGTTGGTTAGTGTAGTTCGTGAGGGCTATGGGCTTAGTTCCCTTGGAGGGCAGTCCCAATTTGGAAGCTCAGTCCATGTTAACATGCTTACCTTTTTAAACAAATATCAGTAGACTGGTGCTGTATGTCTGTGTGTTGCAAGTTATTTTTTATGAGGCTTTGTTAAATAGCCTAAAATTATTTGTTAGGCAGGCTAATCTCTCACCCTCTTTTTTGATCAGTTATTGATTAACATGATTGTTCAAAAACAATAACATTAATAATAAAAAACAAACAAGGGTCAGTGACTGACACATCGAGAGTGAGCTGCCTAAACTTCTCTGACTTACGTTTAGCTGGCTCCATGTTCTTCCACCTACGGGGTCAATTTGTCAGTATATTCTCTCTTTACAAGCCTGATATTTATGGGTAAGCTTCCCCAGATTGTCTCCAGCCCGCCCTGTTGAAAAACATAATTCACGTCTATAGACGTCATTGGCTGTCAACGGCTGTATTTAAATTTATGTCTTTGGCAGCCAATGAGTTAAGAACAAAAACAAATAGATGAAAACTGGGATGTCAGATGAGTTAATAAATTGTCTCGCATCAGATCTGTATGCATGCAACAACTGTCACAATGCTCACTAGCTCCCTACCTGAGTTACAGTGGGCCAGTGTTAGTTTTTTGGGGTTTTCATGCAGTCACAATTTGTCCATCAGATCGCCATGCATCATGATGTTTATATCAAGAAACGTTCTGCACATAGGTAGCTTGTGCTATAAAAATTAAATCATAGCTTAAAAAAACTTAACATTATTGCTCCTAGTAGACCTAATTACATTGTTTTATTTTTCTCAAACCATTTAGTATTCCAACCTACCTATCAAATGCAGCCATTTCAAGGAAAGCAGTAGAAATACATTTTTTGATGTTGCCTACTTTAAACAGTGTGAAATACAGCACTGTGTCCTATAAAAAGTGAGTGAGTGAAAAGCCACCCTGGACCCTGGAGTTGGAAACAAAATTTAGACTGGATTGTGATGTCATAATGCTCAATGTTAGGTCAGTGGGAAAATGTTAATTAGAAGATCTATGCAACTCAGTTAAAAGGAGTTTCTATGTTAAACAATTTGAGCCAAATTAATTGTGGAAAATAGGTTTGAAGAATACTTCAAATTGGAGTACGTCATTCCAAGTGCATTAAAATGCAAACTGTAGTTGCTTGGTGTGGATTTTGTGGCAAACAGTATGATATTGTTAACTAGGCTGTTAGTAGGATAGTTATGGTAGTGACAATGATAACTGGATTGTTTGCAATACTGGATGCTAGCTTAAAGTGTTGAACAGTAGCTTCACTACAAGTAGCAAAACTACTAGTTTAACAATATTTCTGAGTAGCATGGCTGTACCAAAGCTATTTTCTCAGTTTTCCTTAGTTTAGTTATTTTTGGCCATGTAGTGTGGTAGCTTTCCTATAAGCTACATTTTCAGGACATCAGCTCACAGCAGCAAATCTTCCATCTCGTCTGCATGGAAGATCAGTTCTTTGCATTTGTTGCATTTTCGGTCTTCATTACTGTATTATACTTTTTTTTTCAGCTCCCCAGCTGAAGCTATGCTATACAGGGACTGGTGCTCCCCACCTTCCTGCGTTAATGCTGATCAGTGTGATAAATATGCAGTTACTCTGCACACAATCAGGCATGTCAGTATAGGCTTTAAACATTTTTTTCCACTGATGATGTTGAGTATGATGGCGCTCATCAGGCCTACACAAAGTTGGATAGTGTTCTCTGAAATTCAAACTGTCTATAAAATATTTTGACTAAAATGGCACATAGCCATTAAAATGGCACGTAAACATTTGAACCCTGTTTATATTTTCACTTTTGTACGCCATTGACTAATATTAAGTGTGGGGCTTCAAAATAGTCATAAATGGGATACCTTCTTTTTGCCCAATTTTGATAACATAAATGCATCATTCAGTCTCTCTTCAACATGTGAGATTCTACCGACTACAGTCATGGTCCAAGCAAGAGTAACCTGAACAATGAGTACAGTACAGAGTACAACATACAGCAATAAATGAATAATTGTGGTTAATGGCAAAAAGTGAAAATGTACAAAAACTAATTATGCCACTCCTGCCATTAGGTTAGCCTAGTATACTAGACACTCAGACAGGTTGTTCTCTATAGAATCTTTTGTTGTGATACAAACTACATAGTATTCTGCAGAATGAAGGCCCAGTTTGATTCTGGGGCCTCTCTGTCTAACTGTTGTGCAAGGTATTAAGACTGCTCAACATCTGCTCTAAAGTGCTTGGCTTCCTCAACAGATGCTCTGAAAACACACCGAAGCTGGCCAAAAAGATCACCACATACCTGGCATGTCCTGTTTGCTGAGTACCAGCTGTTGTCTTCAGGAAGGTGCATTAGGGTGGCCACTTGAGGAAAGAGATGCAAAAAATCCTTCCTTACTTGATCTCACTCCTTAACCAAAAGTAAATCCATTGGATGGATTTAGGACTAATTGCCTAACCAATTACTATTAACTTGATACATTTTATGCCTGAATGGTCTTGTGTTTGATATTTTGTTTTATGTATGTTATGTAGTAGTAGTAGTAGTAGTATGACACCTGTGATATGTCTGAAAGGTGCTATCAGACAAATGTCGTTACAAAGGGACAATAAGGGTATTATCTGATCTTATTCACTCTGATTTCTAATTGCAGAACAGACCGAACAAGTGCATACAGGATCACAGGATGATTTAACCTGTCCGTTATGTGGCGTGAGGTTTGACTTGAAGACTGGATTATCCAATCATGTGCGAGGCCATCTTAAGAGACTGGGAAAAGCATACTCCACAACCACAATTCGATCTCCACTTGACATGTTAAAGCAGTTGATGAGCAAGAAAGAAGAGTTTCAGAAAACTGTCCAGGCTTTTCATAAGCAACATAGTACTTCTAAAAATCACAGTAGGAATGATCCTTTTTTGTTATCCATTAGATCAGTTACAAAAAAAAATCAGAATTATTGTGAGCCATTAGCTGAGGAGGGAGACAAAAATAAACAGTCTGAGGTTACAGATTCAGGACAGTGTTCCAGTGATTTGATTGGAATGCTGAAAAAGAGGAAATCACATGAACTGAAGAGTACCAATCATACAACAAGGAAAGCTCTCACTTTACCATTGCAGCATTCTGAGTTTCTTTCAGGTGATTTTCTTGTGTAACCATCCTCCAGCATTTCAAGCATAACAACTATATACATTTCATGCATTACGAATTGTCATATACATTTGCACTAGTATAGTACTTTACTCATACTATACTATTTTTATCGTTTGTATAAATTCAGATGTTTTATGTTTTTTTTGTTTTACGTTGTTAATTGCTCTATTATCTTAAACCAATAGTTTGTAGTAATTCCAGTCATAGGTCTCATACAAAATTGGTGTCGGAAGGAAGGAGAAAGAAAAAAAATTGGGTACCACTTTATAACTGTTCACTACGAACGAGGACTAACCCAACTTCTGGGGGTCATGCAGGAAAAGTACAATCAGTAGTAATCATGATGGACTACAAGTTGTCCGCATTACAATAATCAAGCCTGGAGGTAATAAATGCATGTGTTAATTTTTCAGCATCCTCAAAGGATAGGAACTTTCTAAACTTAGAGATATTTTGTAGGTGGAAAAAAGATGTTTTTGAAATGTGTTTTACATGACTTTAGATAGAGGTCCTGCTCAATATTTACCCTGAGGTCTTTAACTTTTGTGCTACATGATGGTGAAAGGCCAATGAGTAAGTTTTGGTGAAGAGGTAGAATGTTGTTTAGCTCTTTAGGGCCGATCATCATAACTTTAGTTTTATCAGAGTTTAAACAAAGGAAATTGTTAGTCATCCAGATTTTAATGTCATGGAGGCAGACATCAAGTTTAGTTAGTGGCATATAGTCATTAGGCTTTCTGAAAAAGGTAAAGCTGGGTATCGTCAGCATAGGAGTGGAAAGTAATACCATGCTTCCTTCTAACAGATCCTAAAGGTAGCATATACAGGGAGAATAACAGGGCCCCTAGCACTTGGGGTACACCAAACTTTATTTTGGTGTGGGATGACGACTCATTATTCAATTCCATTCAATTCAATTCAGTTTTATTTATACAGTGCCTTTTACAATAGTATTGTCTCGTGGCGCTTCACAGAAGGAGCATTATGAGTGTGTACAAGCTGGTAGCAGCCAGAGAGGTACGATTTGAACCAGGCTAATGCAGAATCTTCATGCCTGTCATGTGTACAAGTAGGATGCCATGATCAATAGTGTCAAAGGCAGCACTAAGATCCAATAGGATTAATATTAATATATAGCTGTTATCAGATGAGATAAGGTCACTGAAGACTATAACTGGGGCTGATTATGTACCATGATTAGCTCTGAAGCCTGACTGGAAGGTTTCCTGGATATTATTTTTGTTTAAGAAGCTACAGACTTGCTTGGACACTATTTTTTCAAGTATTTTTGATACAAATTGGGGTTTAGATATGGGTTTGTAGTTAGGACATCAGGATCAAAGTTAGTTTTTGGTTTAATGTTTATGGTTAAATAACATATGTCTTAAAAGGCTTTGGAACATGCCCAGCTATGAGTGAGTCATTTATAATTTTAAGAATCATCTCAGCCAGTAGAAGGAGAGCAGCCTTAAGAAGATCTGTTGGGATAGGATCCAGTAAGCATGTTGAGGCTTTAGCTGAGGAGATCAAAGATGTAATTTCTGATATTGGTGGGTGTGAATGAATCAAGGTATGCTACAGGTTGACTAGAGCTAGCTGTAAGCATTACGTGTGGTCCAACTTGATTTGAGGTTATACGTTATACATCTGCCTGACCCCATAGAAGTGTCCTTGAGCAAGATACTGAACCCCAAATTGCTCTCGTTGGCAGGTAGGCACCTTGCATGGCAACCTCCGCCATGACAATGCATGTGTGTGAATGGGTGAATGTGAGGCATGCATGCATTTTGAGTGCTCATAGCAGTAGAAAAGCGCTATATAAATGCAGTCCATTTATTAGCAAATCCTTTGTAGTAAGTAGGTATTATAAAGTGCTACAGAATTGGGTACAACATAACCATTCATTTAGTTGGTTGCCGGTTCTCTATTTGATCTGTGTTGTTCTAAATTCTTTCATTCTCCTTGCTATCGACAGCACTTGGCAAGCTCTGGAATTACTCAGATCTAGCGCTTTAAGTCTCTGTTGGGGTATTCCATCAAGCAAGCTTACTGCAAATCTTGGTTAAGTCTCACTACAAGGAATTCTCAGTATGTGGATTTTCATAAAAATATGCCATCAGTAAGCTTAGGAGCATGAAAAGAAAATAACATAAATCTTTACTTTTAGTTAATATGCAATGTGATATAGAACCAGTAGATATAATTACTAATAATACCACAGTTAATTGACCAAAATGTCAATTTTGTGGCATTTTACACATGAAAACAGTTCTCACACCTACTACAGCTAATAGTAACTGAAATAAAAAAGCAGTTATCTGGTTATATTAGCTAGTGTGAAACCCTATGGAGGTTAGGTGGATGTGCTTATCATAGTATATGTCTTCCTTCATTTCCTCTGAAATGTAGTATTACATCACCTTTAGTTCTTCATCTCTTGCATTAACGAACTAATGTAAATAGCCTATTCACTTGACATGACTAGAAACGCATAGATCCAGAATATTTCCTGCTGCCCCAGAATATAGCCTATATTATGTATGTTCTTTCACTTGTATTATTTATAAAGCTAAATGAATCCACTTGGTAAATGTCTCAGACCCAGATCAGGACAAGAATGCAGAACATTCTAATCCGGAGAAGTGCATGATCCAGCCTTGTCCCATATGTCCCATACATCCCACACTCTATGGAAAATGGCATTGGCTATAATGTGATTATCTATTAGTTTTATTTATTCACATATTTTATATTGCGAAGAACATATGTTCTAATTCTGACAATACCAACAGAGGAGTCTTGTAAATCGGTCCATGCCTGAACACAGGCACTTCCCCACATGTGGTGACAACACACTGGATCACTGCTGCGCACAGTTCAAGGAGAATCATAAGGCTAGGCAATGTGGACCGGGAGATTGGACCTCTGTTGATATCGAGTTGACAGAATTAGCATTGAGATGCATGCTAACTGATTCCATCATTCCAACTGTAAAGATCCAAAGCTTCCTTAACCAGAAGCCATGAGTGGAAAGAGAAGTAAGAATGACATTAAAGAAATGAAGCACCACTTATAATACAGGGCTTATTTTAGGTGACGTGTCGTATTACAAAGCAGCATCGCACAGTTTACGGAGAACTATTAAAAATAAGCGGCACTGCCGTGACAAAGTTGAAGCTGATTTCATTGAGGGTGATCCAGCACACATTTGGACGGGACTACAAGCTATCGCAGACATCTCTTGGCCTGTGGCCCTCAGAACCTGCTGCCCAGAGTTGCTAATGGCGTACCAGTTGTAGGCAGTCACTGGGGGATTGTAGTCACTGAGGCAGCGCAGTATCGCATGCTTGCCCACTGGGACTGGACTTGCAGGGCTCATCATCACCCTTGTGTTGTGTGGAGCATCTGGAAAGAAACTGGGCTCAGTAATAATAAACAGAGGACCCAGAATTTCTGCCACCACCCACATATAATGATGATCTTTTCCATCGCAGTCCCCTTCTATGACGACTGAGTAAATCTCTACCTGATGAACTAAATGTTTTTTATGCTCGCTTTGATGTTAAAAACACAGAAGATCTTGTACAAGCTACAGTGTGTTGTGATGTGAGCAATGTCTTCAGGAAGGTTAATTGCAGTAAAGCTGCCAGAGCAGATGGCATTTCAAGGGTTCTGAAATCCTGCTCTGCTCAGTTAGCCCGTGTTCACCTACACCTTCAGCACATCACTGGCTCAGGAGACAGTTCCTACCTGCTTCAAGCAGTCCATTATTGTTCCTGTGCCGAAAAACAAAAGTCCATCATGTCTAAATGACTACCACCTGGTGGCCCTGATGTCTAACAGTGATGAAGTGTTTTTAGAAGCTTGTAGAAAATATTATCTGCACATCCTTATAAAGCTCCTTTGACCCCCTCCAATTTGCCTAGAGAGGTAACAGGTCCAGAGATGATGCCATCCCAAACCCTCCTGCTTACCACCCAAACTCGCCCGGAGAAGGGGAGGGGGAATTATGTGAGAAAGCTGTTTGCATTGACTTTAGTTCAGCATTCAGCATGATAATACCCAGCATGATAATAACGCCTTTTATAATAGTATTGTCTCATGGCGCTTTACAGCAAGAAGCACCCAAGAGCAACAGGGCCAAGGAGAAACTCCCTTGTGATAGTCTAGGAAGAAACCTTCAAGGGGCCAACCCAACATCCAGGGGTCATGCAGGAAAAGTACAACAGTTGTTGGTTTTAGCTGAGCGTCATAATAATTACAAAATGTTGTCCAGTATTTAATGGTAGTCAGGCCATAAGTGGTTGTCAAAAGTATATGGCTAAAAGTCAAGGAGTGAAATTGATCATGGGGGTAAACATTGGGAGGGTCCATTCTGTCAATGTCATTGTGAGGAGGGGTGAGTTACAGGGCCTCATGGAAGGAGAGTCGGTCCTTGCATACGTAAATGGCGCTAAAGCGTGGAAAGTTGATTAATTTTATAACTGAAGACAAAGTATTGGAGTGACCACCACATAGCTCTGCACAAGCAGATCCAGCTTCTTTTGAGTGAATGAGAAATAGATGCAACTAATTGATGTCAGTGGAATGGTTTCGTTCTCAAGTCTCAAGTTGATGCTAGTTTAATCAGTTAAGCGCCACTATGATTGGTGACTTTGATGGAATACCCCAAGGCAAAAGTGTCTACTATGCCATACCATAACCATGATAGAAAATGGATGTTTTGTTATGGTAGGATGTATCAAGTGTGATTTGGATTTTAGTATAGCATTAGGTGTTGTTTTATTATTTTATGCTTTCTTCACAGAAAAGAAAAAAAACAATAGCAAGGTGTGCAGACACTGTAATGGAACATTTCAAAGTGGTGTCAGTCTGTCCAATCATCTTCGGGCATATGAAAAACGAAAGAGAGCTGCACTGCAGTATGGCAAAAGTAAGTCATTTTTTATTCTTTACTCTTTAGTGTAAGTGTAACTGCACCCTAAAGCCACAAACAAACACAATGTAGATTTCTCTTTGTAATCCACTGTTTCTGTTTGTAAAGGTTGTAAAGGTGGTAAAGATGAAACCTGAAAAGAAAAGATGATTTTTGTTGCTGTTGCTACGCAACCACAGGCTCACTACAAACTGAAGAACTGAAGAGTATATATAGATGATTATATAGAAAGAAGATTGTGAAGTGAAAGATATACAACAGAACAAATAGGTCTCACTGCATATATAGTATAGACACACTCAGCACAGAACCATAACAGAAAAATTACAGCAACAAGGCAACGTAGTGCCATTTCTGTTGTGAGGCTATCCTCGAACAGCCTCACAACTACAAATGTTATATTGTTAACAGTTCCATTGCCAACTAACAAAGTTTGTTAGACTAATGTAACATAAAGTATACAAGTCCCTACACAGAAGCTCAATATGTGCAAGACCTCCAAGGATCCAGCTGTCAAACTCTTACAATGTGTATGATGGTGACAAGTCTGCTTATTGACAAGAGGTCGATAAGCTGGTACTCTGGTACAGTGAATGCAACCTTGAGCTAAACACTCAAGATGTTTGTGGGCTTTATGAGGCACCCCACAGTGCTGCTTCCCCTCACAATATCCAGTCTCAAATGTGGATTCATTCAAGTTTCTGGGATCATCATTTCCCAGGATCTCAGCATGAACTCCATCCTTAAAAATGCCCAGGAGAGGATGGACTTCCCACGTATTACCACAAGAGCTGTTGGCCTCCACACATCCTGCACACACCTTCAGCCTTCTCCCCTCTGGCAGGTGCTACAGTTCCCTGTGTCCTGTGCATCTATGTGCCATTACTCTCCTGATCAGTAGATAAGTTGGACCATCACCACCTTGGCCATTCACCCTCTCATTACAGACTTAATTTAATGCATCTTGCACATCACTTTGCACTACTACTTTTGCACTATACCTTTTGTATATTGTATTATTTGCGTATTATGTTGATATGTGCCTATATGTATATTATATGAGTCTATAGTACTTTTGCCCACTGAATGTATACTGTCCATACATTCAGTGGGCAAAAGTATGTCTATTTGTTGTATGTATACCGAGTTAAATTCCTTGTATATGTAAGAATACTTGGCCAATAAAACTGATTCTGATTTTAAGAGCCCAAATTGCATTTTCTACCATTAAGTTTTAGAATAGAAATTAAAACTAAATGGTAGAAAATACAATTCAGTGTCTTACAACTTTGCTAGTTGGCAATAGAACTGCAGTATAAAAGCAATATAACAGTTGTTGTGAGGCTGTTTGAGGTGTGAGTCAGTCCATATCCTGTTGTCTGAAGTCACTGAATGCTACCTGTAGGAAAAAGAAGCAGATTTGATGTAGAGTAAATTCAATTGTATTTATACAATACCATTTTACAGTAAAGTTGTCTTGTGGTGCTCTACAGACATTAACATGAAGCACCTAGAGGCAAGGAAAAACCTTTGGGTAGATTTATGGCTCAAGAGGCTGACCCAACTGCCAGGTTCTTGCAGAAAATGTACAATCAGTAGTTACCATCATGTGAATACAAATACGTCTATAGTTTTGGCTGAGTATCATGATAACTCCAGAATTTTGTTCCACAACATGTGCTTAAACAGCAACCAACATGAATATTACAGTAACACAGACATATGATGAAATAAAAGTGTAAAGATCTTTTTCCTTACCCCTTAAATGCACTGTTCCTTAAATATGTACCGATGAATTGGTCTGTACAGTATATAATGTTAGAGAGAAAAGAACTGTAACAAGAACTGACACTGATGAAGACACTGATGAACATCCCGCATTTAATACCTGAATTTATTGTGTTGCCTGTTCCTTTTTACACTGCCTGACATGGGATCAGGCGTCCATTCGACCCACTACTTGACCCACCTCATACCCTAGTATCAGAGCCAAGACGTGTTCATTGTGAAAGGAAAGCCGTGTTCGCCCTTGGATTGGGGGCTTGTAAATAGTGCACAGTACACTGGATATTTTGCACTTGTAAATAGTTTGTGAATAGCATTTTTTCTATTTTCCCATTTTTTTTGGTAAGAAAAGAAAACAGTATTTCAGTCTTGAGTGCTTTATCAATTCACTTATTTATGTTTCTTACCTGCCTTCATTTACTATGTTAAGTTTATAGAAAAGCCTTGGTTATAGCCTTGGTCATAAGTACCCTAGAGGAATGCAGGTGCTTCTTTTCTTATGATAATTTGTGAACATAGGTCTTCCATGATGTTCCACTGAATACAACCCAATGAAGAAACAGCACTGCATTAATTACTCTCCTGATCTGTAGATAAGTTGGACCATCACCACCTTAGCCATTCACCCTCTCATTACAGACTTAATTTAATACTATCATGCACACAGTAGAAATACCAACTCCTAAAATGCAGCTCACTGATCTGTATTTACATGGGGTGGCATAACACGACGATGCAATTGCAAGTCTGAGATGTGGTTCCAGTGGTTGACAACAGTTTGTAGCATTGCACCTCAGATGTGGCAGCAAGTACCACAACAAATTTGAATGTTTGCTGCAAAATTCAAAACTTTCCACTTGTCTTCAAAACTGTTCTTTACATTGGACCAAACCGCCGATCCTTGTGGTCTGCCTGCCTTCCACACTCTTTTTTCAGACACATCTGAGTAATGAGAGTTACATCTTCATTGACTGACTCAATGCGTTCTTAATCTTCATAGTGTTCTTGGACTTCCTCCAATTTGGCATCATACTCCTGTTGCATTCTTTGCATACGTTCCTTGGTGGAATCCCACATTGTAAGCATCTACATGTAGTACAATACCATGTACATGAACCTCATTTGCACTTGGTTGCACAAAAAGCCAGCAACAACTCTTCTGGGTATCCCGCCATCATTGTTTTGAAAACTAAACTGCCTAGTGTGACAGCCTCCAAAGCATGGGTAATAAATCATTGTACACACCCAGCATTATGAGTGACGCAATGTTACGCAGTGCCAGTAACTCCTCCTGAACCTGGCTTCAGACAGCATGGGAACAGAATACGCCTTGCTTTCGTACTGCTCGACCTGGGATGAACTCGCAATTTTGGCCATGGGAATTTAGCCGGATTTAGCCCAGTGTGAAAAGGGCTAATGTTATCTGTAGGTTTTATAAATGCTGTTGTCATGGTATTTATCAAAACAAGTTCTTGGAATGTATCCTTCAGAATGTTAGAATACACTATACAGACAAAAATAATCAATGCACCAAATTGTGACAGTTCATCCTAATTAAACAAAAACAAATAAACAAAGACAGGTTTATTTACACATTTGGACAATATATACACTTCTTATGGATAAAAACTCATGCCAGTCACTATGTAGCAATTACATTGCTTCTAGACAGAACCATTCCATTCATACATTTGAACAACACATGCATCTCACATAAATAGAAATGCATGTGTTTTTAGTGAAAACAGACAAGTAACTATCCTAATAATGGATGTCACATGATCTTTATTAGAGCAGAGAGAAAATTGGGTGCCAAAGTTTTGCGTTCAAACTTTAAAATAAGACATAAAATAAATATATGCAATATATTATAAACAATATATTATAAACTAGCAACAGCCTAGCAGCCACTTCAGGTACCCTAGCAACATCCTTGCAACCACCTCCACAATTACAACCTAGCAACCAACACGAATATCCTAGCAAAAGCCTAGCCACCACCTCCAGTACCTTAACATCTGTTAAAGTTCATTAAAGTTAATTTAACAGCCCGCTTACCCATATGGGTTGCGTCCTTTGATGCCTATCATGTGTAGCCTGTGTAGAAGACCTTAGATCTAGCTATCTATGTACATATGTGTACAACAGTGTGCATGCGTGTGTGTGATGTGTGTGAGTAGGTGAGTGAATCTGTGTGTATTTGTGATGTAACATGTCTTGAAAGATTTTGGGACGTGCCCTGCTATGAGTAAGTCATTTATAATTTTGTATAATGTCTCTGCCAGTAGTGGGAAAACAACCTTAAGAAGATGTGTAGGGATTGGATCCAGTAAGCATGTTGAGGCTTTAGTTGAGGAGATCAGAGAAGTAATTTCTGGTATATTGGTCGGTATAAATGAACCAGGTACGCTACAGGTCGACTGGAAGTCTACATGCTACTTGTTTCAGTGTGCGAGTCAGTGTGGTATACAATGCGGCAATTTTTTCTTGTTTTCTTTTTAAGTGGTCCAGTGGCGTCAAATGTGGAGTATAGTGCATTTGGCAGTTATTTGGTCAACTTGAGTTTGGCTAGGAGTAGAGGCTTCTAGTGTATGTTTAGTCAATATAGGGCTGAGAAAAGAAGGAAGTTTTGATGTGTAGGCTGATTTAATTTTTAGAATTATTAAGTAGTTGCTAGTTAGGGTAGGATATTGAGGTATGATTGTTAGTTGTTCTATTTGTACTCAATATGTTAGTACTAGGTCAGTGGTGTGGTAATCTTCATCTGTAGATGTATTTACATTTTGGTAGAAGTCGATGTGATAAATTGGATTGGAAGATTGGATGGATTAACCGCACCCTGTAGACCCAGGACAAAATCCAGCGATGAAAAATTAAGATGCCCAAACACTTAGTGTACACATAGCAAATGTTTTCAAGAAGGCAAGTAAGGACAAGTTTACACAAGACAACACAGAATAAAGGAAATTCTAAAGTCAAATAAAAACAAGCATGATGGAGTGGCAGGACAACATCCCTGTAACCTAGCAACCTACTTCTGTATTTTCTGTATTTATTTGTAATCAGGAAACTATGAAACTAAAATAATAAAAAATGTAGTATTTATTTTGTCATGAAATTGTTTTTAAATTATTTGATTACATACCCCACCCCCCTTGTCACATACAGCATACAACTGCAAAGGGAAGAGGTCAAGATCTGGGTCCAAAAAAGAAATCTTTCCCCTACCGTACACAAATGAGGAAATGTATCAACTGAAATGCAGGTATTACATGGATAAAATATTTCCATTTTTCCATATTTCCAGTATTTTTACCATAATCACAGAGACTGTGCATTGTTGCAATACTTTGTTTTCTTTGCAGATTCTGTGATTTAGTGTTTCACGGCCCTTTATCTGTTCAAGAGGACTGGATCAAGCATTTACAGAGACACATCATTAATAACAGTGTTCCACATACTGGAGCATGCATGGTTGAGGTAACATCCTGGCCCATGGACTGTATCAGTGAAACAAGAACAGAAACCTCCCTGTTTTTGACTGAAGTATTAACTTAGAGATGTAATGATAAGTGATAGTTGTTGATATTTAGGGATATAAATGTATTATGTTGTGTAGAGCAGATACACAATACACTGCATACTCAATAATGTTCTGGGTTCTTCAGATGCATGTGAACCATTAAAGGTGCCCTGCCGCACAAAACCATTTTTACCTGTTGTTTTTGAAATATGATAGGTCTGAATGAGTTTGCCGAGTATGCTTTCTGCAATAGCCAATGGAAAGAAATAAACAGAGAAATCAGGCCAGTCTGAAAAGTTGAGCCTTTGGCGGATGGCACTGCATTATTGCCCAATCCGTGCTCTCCTGTATTTGATTAGTGCCTGCACCATGAAATCCTAGCCATGCAAGATCACTGAATATCCATGAAATAAAGACAACAGGCTGAACAGCAATGTCTCGTTTTGAGTTTGCTGAATAACAGGAGATAAAATGGCTGGAGTGCATTTTTGGAGAACTCCCTTATTATTTCTGTGTCCAGCACATTTTGAAAAGAATTACTTGTCTATTTTGGCTAATACAATGGGCTTCATGAGTTTTAACCCGTGGTTGTAACAGTAACCTTGTGATAACAAAGCCCTTATCATGTTACAAACTTACCACAGTCCCCAAGCAATTGGTGGATGTGCTTATCATGGTCTATGTTTTCCTTTATTTCCTCTGAAATGTAATATTCCAACACTTTGAGTTCTTTGTTCCTTGCAATTCTGAAATTAGCGAATTAATGTAAGTAGTCTGTAATGTCTAAAATGTCTAAATGTCTAAAGTCTAATGTAAACTATTCACTCAACATGCCTTGCAACGCTGACTACAGCAGCGAATCACGGCTAATTATCATTGGTGGAAAAACGAGGCGCTTTACTCTAGGGCTTTAAGAATAGGCTGCATATAGTGTTGTTAAGGTCTCCTTGGACCGTTTTCAGCCCACTAGTAGTTACATACCATCTTTGGAGACCTCAGAGAACAATTTGAAATACCATTTAGATGTATGGCAGGGCACCTTTAATACATAATTAAAATGGTACTACTGCCAAATAAGGTCTGCATTAAGCACTATTAATGATTAACATTTTAGGAATGGGTAAACCCAGATGCATCACTAGAAATTTCAAATTTTGCTCAACGGGTTTGCAAGACGAACTTGATTTTTATATGATTTATTTCCTGCACTTCTGAAAAGAAAGTGGAAGTGGTTAATGTAAATTTCTTGCTGGTTGTGTACCTAGAAAGGGAAGTCAATTGCTCATATCCAGATCATATCCACAACTTGGGGAAAGGAACTTACATTGGAACTTGGGAAAATATTTGGTGAAAATATGTTGTAGCATAATCTTGTCTAAGAAATCTGATGCAGTGAAGCTATTCCTCAGTCACAGGCACATAGTATTCTACTTGAAGCAGAACTGTATCAGAAGTGTCTTCGAAGTGACATCATCAAAACAACCACATAACCCTAACCCTGTCCTTTTATCTATGCCAAATTTCTCTAAGATTTACCATCACGCTCTCTTTATCAAGGTTACATGACAACAGTAAAGTTTTGCAGTTAATTTCTGTACTCAACAATAACTACATACTTTAAAGGTACTATGTGTAATACAAGCCATATAACAAAGGAGGCATGAAATAGATGAATGGAGCATTGTACCGTATTCACTTTAATTTATCAAACATAAGCTCAAGTGCTACCTAGCCTGACAAGCCAGACTATAACTTAAAAATATATAGTCTGGCCACAACTGATAGACCAGTCTCAATCCTAAGGGTGGAATCAGCAGTTGTCTTTCAAACTACTTTTGCATGCAATAGGGTAGTGCTTCGACCAATCACAGCAACATCAGCAAAACAAATGACTTGAGTGTCTTTTTCTGGTCAACTTTCAAAGACAAGTTAAACTCTTCTGTGGCCAAAGCTGATGCCAAAGCCAATTCAATGACCACTGTTCCTTGGCCACTTAGTGTTTTTGCACTGTCACTGCCCTGTTGTCATCATGCTAACCCCCATCTAACGACTCTCTACAAAGATAGAGCATTGTCATTGATCCTACTAAGCCTTGGTAGAAGACCTACTGAGGCCCTATGGTGCGAGGCTAGACATACTGGCTGAGCAAAACTATTTGCTATCTCTGGTATGTCTGTGTGATGTGATTTCTAGGCTATCAATTGCAATTTCACAAGCATTATTAAAATTTTATATTTAGGCTGTGTATTTAAATTATCCTTTTGTCTAAATGGCGCACTCTTTGGCAACCACAATTAAACTACAATTGCTTTGTGCTATCTGACATCACTTGTTGCTTTTGTTCTAATCCGGCCATGTTTTAGCAGCTATTACTAAGTTTAATTTAAAGATTTCCATATGAAGAAGGGCACAACCTTGCCTCATGTTCATGATAGTTTTTTGTCCATGAACAACCTCTTCCAATTCATCAAAGCCATGGCAAAAATGTTTTTCCATTCTATGTCTCCTTTATATTTATACACCACAAGCCAAGGGGGGCAGTATTTGAGCAAGTCAGTGTCTTCCTCAGCGTCTGAAACAAGAAAACACATAGTCCCTTCTCCCGTCACTGTCCATGCTCCACACTACAGCCTCCCAACCACGCTTTAAGCTATTCCACTTCACCATCCACTATATATGTCTAGTATTGTATTTTTAGTGTTTTCTTTTTGGAATGCTCTCGCATACCTTTTCAATAAAAGAGATTTTTTGAAAAGAAAATCATTTGTCATATTTCAACCTAAAGGGTGAATACACTTGTAGGGTATTTGTTACCGGATCATAATGTTCAGTAAAATTAAGGATATTTTATTAAAGTTAGCAATGAAGTTTGTTTTTATCATGATTTATATTCAGGGACTGATAAAAATTATTTACCCATATTTGTCAGACATATAACCAAAACAAAAGGCTTCAATGCATTGAAATGTTTCTGCCACTGAAATAACTGAAGACTGTATCATGACTGCACCTGTATCATTTTATTTCCCTGATAGCAAGATAGCCTTTTCCCTGAGAACCGACCAGCAAAAACACCAGTGGACAGCCGGCAGACTGCCAGCATTTTGCTATCTGCGTTGTACTGTATGTACGCTGTACTGTACGCTGACCTTTGACTTACCCCTGAATGAACAAATCTAGTTTTGCGGTTACTTCACAGAGGCTTTGCTGACATGGTCTTTATTTATGATACGTGATTTTTATTTTATTTCATTTTATTTTCTGTGACTGGTGTATTGTGTTTTTCTAATAAATTGAGGACAGTGTATGTAGAGGATAATAACTTTATAATAAATACATTATCAATTGACTTGTCTGTTGGTGACTGCTGAAAGCAACACTAGGAATCTTTCTAAAAGCAGAACTTAATTATCTAAGGGGGTTTTCACTGAAATACACTGGCCCAAAAGGTCTGTGGCTTTCCTAATTTCATTCTTTTCAAAGATGTAGTGCACATCTTTTAACTTAAAGTAACAAATACAGACAGACTTGAAAGTTTATTATGATAAACATTGCCTAATACCTGAAAACGCTGCCAAGAGATATTCTGTTCTGTTCATATGGTAGGAAAATGTTGCTATTCACTGTTTTGACTGTTAGGAGGAACGCATTACAAGAGTAATACATTACAGTAATTAATTACTTGTGCTGTTCAATGGCTAAGGCCATGCTGATACAATTTCAGTTTATGTCATGAGTAACTAACTTTCAGAAGCACATTTTAATAGTGACTATTTCCTTTGAGGGGGGAAGTTACAAAAATATCCATTCTCCCTCTGAATTACGAAGAGAAAACATTCCTTGGATAACACATAATTCTCTTGGATAAAACATAATTCTCTGTCAAATAGCTATTGGGGCCTGCAAGTATAAACTACACTATATTTTAGAATTCTAGGCATACTTACTCACCTAGGCCTAATTCAGAAGCAATGTAACACATTATAGTTCTGAGACTGTAATATTTTGATAGGCTATTGCTTTCAAATGACAATTCTATGGGCCCTAATGCATAAATATGCATTACATTTCGGAAGCAACTTGCTAAGATATTAATAGTGGCATACCAAAAACTATATTGATATTGGGCACATGTTGGACTATGGCCATGCTTACCTTAAATCACATGTACTCATTGAGTGGTTTCCAAAAACAATGCTTTAAATCTCTGGAAGTAACAGCCAAAAGCCACTTACTCTGGGTGGTGGGTGTCAATTTTTGATGCAGTCTTGCGATGAAAAACTTCAGATATTGGGCACATGGAAAGTTGGACCGTGGCTATGTTTACCTTAAATTATAGGTATTTATTGAGTGCTTTCAAAAACATACAGCTTGAGGGAGATTGCTTTGAATCTCTGGGGTTCACAGCCAAAAGACACTCACTCTGGTTGACAGGTGACAGTTTTGATGCAATCCTGCAATGAATATTTTGAGATATCGGGCACATAGAAACTCATGAACTCATGGAGTGCTTTCCAAAAATATATAATTTTCAGGAGATTGCTTTTATTGTCCGGAAGTCACAACCAAAAGCCACTCATTCTGGATGGTGAGCGGGTGTCACATTTTCATACAGTCCTGAAATTATGTGTGCTCATCGAGTGCTTTCCAAAAACATGATTCAAGCGAGATCTCTGGAAGTCACAGCCATAAGCCACTCCTTTGGGTTGATGGACACTGAGTCTTGATGCAGTCCTGCAATGAAAAACTCAAGTTCTTGGGCACATGGAAAGTTGGAGCAAAGTGATGCATACCTTAAATAACATGAACTCGTCAGGAGCTTTCCAAAAACACATAATTTAAGGTAGATTGCTTAAAATCAGCCGAAGCCACAGCAAAAAATCACTCACTCTAGTCAGGACGTGGCTATGCATACCTTAAATAAAATGTACACATTAGGTGCTTTCCAAAAACATGCAATGTAATGTAGATTACTTTATATAAGTTGAAGTCACAGCAAAAAAACACTCAGGGAGCAGTCCTGCAACAAAAAAATCAGGATATTGAGCACATTAAGTTGGAAGTTGGACTATGGCTATGCATACCTAAAATCACATGTACTCATCACATGCTTTCCAAAATCATATGATTTATGGCAGACTATTTTAAATCAGTCACAGCAAAAAATACCTCACTCTGGTTGGCACATGACCGTTTTTGGAGTTGGCCAACTTAAAAATCTGAATATTGGGCACATAGAAAGTTGGAATGTGGCTATGCATGATTAAGGCAGATTGTTTGAAATCAAAGTCACAGCAAAAAATACCTCGCTCTGGTTGGCACATGACCAATTTTCAGGCAGTCCAGCAACAAAACATTCTGGATATTGGGCACATGAAAAGTTGGAATATCGCTATGCATACATTATATCACATGTATTTTTCAGGCACTTTCCAAAACTGTATAAGCGACCATTATTGGGGCAGTCCTGCAACAAAAAATTCAGGATATCGGGCACATGGTAATTGGGAACGTGGCCATGCATACCTTAAATCACATGTACTCTTCAGGCGCTTTTCAAAAACCTATGATTTAAGGTAGATTGTTTGACATTAGTCAAAATCACAGCAAAAAATACCTTACTCTGGCACTTGCCTGTTTTTGGAGCAGTCCTGCAACAAAAAAATCTGAATATTGGGCACATGGAAAGTTGGAATATTGCTATGCATACATTACATCATATGTATTTTTTAGGCACATTCCAAAAATGAATGATTTAAGGCAGATTGACAGCAAAAAACGCCTCAATCTAGCTGGCATGTAATTATTTTGGGGGGGTTTTGCAACAAACAATTCAGGATATTGGGCACATGGAAAGTTGGAATGGGCTATGCATACCTTAAATCACTCTTCTGGTGCTTTCCAAAAATAAACGATTTAAGGCAGATTGTTTGACAAAGTCACAGTAAAAATTATCTCAATCTTTTTGGCATGTGTCCATTTTTGGGGCAGTCCTGCAATGAAAATTTCAGGATAGTGGGCACATGAAAAGTTGGAGCACGGCTATGAATACCTTAAATCGAATGTACCTCACTCTGGTTGGCATGTGACCATTTTTTGGGCAGTCCTGCAACAAAAATTTCAGGATTGTGCCCACATGTAAAGTTGGAATATGGCTATGCATACATGTACCATGAATCACATATATTCTTCAGGTTCATTCCAAAAACGTATGATTTAAGGCAGATCAGGACATTGGGGAAAATCAGGATATTGGGGACATGGAAAGTTGGAATATCGCTATGCATACATTATGTTACATGTCCTCTTCAGGAGCTTTACAAAAATGTATGATTAAATATAGATTGCTTGTAATCAGTCAAAGTCACAGCAAAAATCGTGTGTAATCCTTTTTGGGGGGGTCCTGCAATGAAAAATTCAGGATATTGGGCACATCGAAAGTTAGTACGTGGTGATACATACCTTAAATCACATGTACTCTTCAGGTGCTTTCCAAAAATGCATGATTTAAGAGAGATTGTTTGAGAGAGTCACAGCAAAAAATACCTCTATCTGGTTTGTACGTAATCATTGTTGGGGGGTCCTGCAATGAAAAATTCAGGATGGGCACATGGAAAGTTGGAATTTGGCTATGCATACATTAAATCACATGTAGTCTTCATGCGCTTTCCAAAAACATATGATTTAAGGCAGATTGTTTGAAATCAAAGTTACAGCAAAAAATACTTTTGTCTGGTTTGCACGTCATCATTTTAGAGTAGAGTAGAGTAGAGTAGAGTTACTTTATTGATCCAGAAGGAAATTAAGGTGTCCAGCAGCATACACATAATACACAATGCAAAACAGATCAGACATACTGCGCACATCTGCATTCATACAACATTCACTGAACAGGAGAAAAAAATTATAATAAGAAATCCATGAGGTAGATAAGTGTTGTGATAAGGTGTCTTGCGGTAATCCAGGTAGATAGATTACAATGACCCAGTAAGATTGTCCAATGTTGTAAAAGAGTCATTTAGTGCAGTAGTAATCAGGATAGTGCAGTTTATTGTTGTCCATAGTAGTATAGTCACCACCAGGGACAGTATAAGAGTGTGAGTGTGTGTGTCGGCTCAAGCAGTCCAGTCCAATATTCTCAGCACCTTCTGTGTACTGTTATACAGCTGTATGGCCCGCAGCCTGTCTGTTGCTGATCAATCTCCTCTGACTGATAAAGATGGTGTGTAGGGGGTCATTGTCCAGTATAGAGTGTAGCCTGCTCAGGGTCCTCCTCTGGGCTATTGTAGTTAGACTCCAGCTCCATGCCCACAACAGACCCTGCTTTCCTCACCAGTCTGTCCAGACGTCCAATGTCTCTCTTACTAGTGCTACCACCCCAACATACCACAGCATAGAAGAGCACACTGGCCATAACAGACTGGTAGAACATCAGCAGGAGTCTGCTGCAGACACTAAAAGACCTCAGCCTCCAGAGGAAGTAGAGCCTGCTCTGACCTTTCCTGTAGAGTGGGTCTGAATTAGTAGACCAGTCCAGTTTATTGTCGAGGTGGACCCCCAAGTACTTGTACCAGTGCACCAGTGGAGGGGCGGTTGTCCTGAAGTCCACCACCATTTCCTTGGTTTTGGTGGTGTTCAGCTGCAGCTGATTAGCCCGACACCACCCAACGAAGTCCTCCACAAGGCCCCTGTACTCCCCCTCCTGTCCATCCCTGATACACCCCACGACTGCAATGTCGTCAGAGAACTTCTGCATGTGACAAGTCTCTGTGTTGTAGCTGAAATCAGTGGTGTACAGGGTAAACAGTACAGGGGAGAGCACAGTTCCCTACGGCACACCTGTGCTGCTGACCACAACCTCTGATGTAAGGTCCGCAAGTCTGACAAACTGGCAAACTCTGTTCTGTGAGGTAGTCCGTGATCCAGGTCACCAGGCCAGGCTCCACTCCCATCCTCAGCAGTTTGTCCCTCAAAGGGAGTTGCTGGATGGTATTAAAAGCACTGGAGAAATTAAAAAACATGATTCTCACAGCACTGCCTCCCTTATCCAGGTGAGAGTGCACCCTGTGTAGAAGATACAGGATAACATCTTCTACTCCCACATTCTCTTGGTAGGCAAACTGCAGGGGGTCCAGTGCATGGCGAATCTGGGGTTTGAGTAGATTGAGCAGCAGTACACGTTTAAAGGTCTTCATTAGGTGTGAGGTAAGGGCAACCGGTCTGTAATTGTTGAGTTCTTTTGGGTGCGCTTTCTTGGGGACAGGTATCAGGCAGGAAGTTTTCCACAGTGTCGGGACATTGCTTATCTGCAGACTCTTGTTGAAGAGCTGCTGGAGAAGCAAAGCTAATTCCACTGGTCAGGTCTTCAGCAGTCTAACACAGACGCCGTCAGGTCCTGCCGCCTTGGACTTCAGTCTCTCCAGTGCTCCTCTCACCTGGTCCGCAGTGACTGTAGGCGACGGATGTCGGGGGTCCATAGGCAGAGGTGAGGGGGTGGGTGTGGGAGTTGGTGGGTGTGGGGGGTCCTTAGGCAGAGGTGATGGGGTGGGGTAGGGGGTCCGTGGGCAGAGGTAGGAGGGTGTGTGGGGTGATGTCAGTGGGGGGTCCGTAGGCAGAGGTGAGGGGGTGGGGGATGGTGGGAGTGGGGGGTGGTGGACGTGAGGGGATTGTAAGCAGAGGTGGGGGGTGGGGAGGTGTGATGAAACAGGTTGTGCAGTCAATGTCAAGGTCGTTGTCAGAGGCAGGTGGGGGAGGTGCTCTGGAGGTGACAATGGGGGTATTGATGGCTGCCCCATTACCAGAGTTGCTGAACCTGTTGTAGAAGTAATTCAGCTCGTTGGCCCTGGAAATGTTGCCATCAGCCTTGCCACCCTTTCCTTCAAGTTGTTTTCCTGCATTTTCTTCTCCACCTTCCTCCCGTATGCCTCCTTGGCCTCTCTCAGCCTTCTTTTCAATTCTCCCTGCACACTCCTCAGCTCTGTCAGATTGCCCTCCTTAAAAGCTTTCTTCTTCTTGTTAAGGAGACTTTTGGTCACCCAAGGCTTGTTATTAGGGTAGCAGCGCACAGTCTTAGTGGGTACAACAATGTCCATGCAGAAGTTGAGGTAGTCAGTTGTGCATGCTGTGACTTCCCCCAAATCCTTACTATCCTGTAATACACTCCATTCCATGGACTCAAAGCAATCCCTAAGCGCCTCCTCTGCTTCTGGTGTCCATTCCCTGAAGGTGCGTGTAGTGACTGGAAGTTTAGGTACTTTTGGCTTGTACAATGGCTGAAGGTAAATGAGGAAGGAGGAAGGGGGGTGGCACTGTATACATCCCTCACATTCATATATAGGAGATCAATTGTCCTATTTTTCCTTGTTGCACAGTCCACACATTGGTGAAAGTATGTGAGGGTGGAATCCAGTGTAACATGATTAAAATCACCTGTTACCACAAAAAGGGATCCGTGTGTTGTGTTTGGAGCCTTGCCAGTTGTGTGGACGGCGTCACAGGCAATGTCCAGAAGGGCTCGTGGCGGAATGTAAACACAGAGAACAATGGCGTGCGAGAACTCTCTCGGCATGTAGTAGGGTCGCAGACTCACCGCAAGTAACTCCATGTCTTTACTGCAGATGGTCTCCTTCACTGTTACATGGATGGATGGCACCACCTGTTGTTACTGTGTATCACCAGTCCTCCTCCCTTCTTTTTCCCGGAGCATTTGTTGTCTCTGTCGAGTCTAACTGTACTGAAGCCCGGTAGGTCAACATTAGCAGTGGGGATGTTGCTAGTTAGCCACGTCTCCATCAGGCAAATCCGGCTCGATTCCCTGTACAGCTTTTGGTTCCTTACCAGGGCAGTCAGTTCATCTGTCTTGTTCACCAGAGAATTCACGTTTCCCATCACGATTGCTGGGAGGGCTTGTATCTCCTCTTATTCTCTCGTCGCTGGGCTCTCCAGCGACTCCAGATCTACAGCCCTGAAAGCAGAACACTTCCTTAGGGATGTTCGCGTGCTGGAACAGAGGGCTTGTATCTCCTCTTCTCCCGTCGCCGGGTTCTCACAGCGACTCCAGATCTACAGCCCCGGAAGCAGAACACTTTCTTAGGGATGTTCGCGTGAATCCCACTGGCAAACTTGCATAGAGCAATCAGCTGATTCCTTGTGTATACAAGCTTGCTGCTGCCAGGACATTGCAAGGACTTCTGCATATCCATAGGATAGAATGAAATAACTCCTTGTACGAATTAAAAACAACGCAAAGACGAGCATAACAGACAAATTCACGGAGCTACTCAGACTTGCTGCCACTCGCGTTGGCGCCCGGAAGTGAAAGACTGAGGGGACTGATTTTTTAGGGGGCCCTGCAACTAAATATTCAGGATATAGGGCACATGGAAAGTTTGAAAGTGGCTATGCATACCTTAAATCACATGTACTCTCCATGCACTTTCCGAAAATTTATGATTTAAGGCAGATTGTTTGGAATCAGTCAAAATCAAAGCAAAAAATACCTCAATCTGGTTCTCACATTATCTTTTTTGGGGAGTCCTGTAACTTCAGTATATTTAGTATATTGGGCACATCAGTCAAAGTCACAGCAAAAAATACCTTAATCTGAATTGAGTGTCATCATTTTTGGTGGGGGGTCCTGCAACAAAAATTCAGGATATTGGGCACATGGAAACATGGGGGACATGGCTATGTATACCTTAAATCACATGTACTCTTCATGCACTTTCTAAAAATTTATGATTTAAGGCAGATTATTTGAAATCAGTCACTGCAAGTCACTGCAAAAAATACCTCAATCTGGTTCGCATGTAATCTTTTTGGGGGATCCTGCAACAAAAAATTCAGGATATTGGGCAAATGGAAATTTGGAACGTGGCTATGCATACCTTAAATCACATGTACTCTTCAGGTGCTTTCTAAAAATGTATGATTTTACCATGGTGCACTGGTACTGGTAAAATAAAGTCAAGACATAGTTTCATGAACATATTTTGACATTTGCAACATATTGGTTGTATATACGTCTGGAATGGCACAATCATGTTTTTCTTTCAAGTTCATACATTTTGCAGGGAAATGTTGAAATAAAGCCTTATATGAGTTTCTGTATAACATTTCAACATTTCCATTCGACATTTCCATCAAGTCAACACTCAAAATGTCACACTTGTCATGTTTATGCCATTTTGACTTGGAAACCTTTGGTGCTCAAAATGTCAGAAATTACTTTTTGGGCCTCTCTTGGACCTTTTAACTTGAGTTGATGTATTTGGCCCATGTTGGGTAAAATAAAGTCAAAACATAGTTTCATGAATTTGCCAGTCAAACTTAATATTGATTCATGTACATGCTGAAAAATAGCTTTAACATCTGTGTTTCACAGTGAGGTTGCTGTGTTGTTGTGATGGTTGCATGTTCGAGCCCTGGGCTGCTTCCCAATCTAAGGTTGCTTTAAACACAAAAATGTATAGCCTATAAAATGCAAAAAGGCTATCATATATGCTTAAATATATCATTGGTTCAATATCTGTCACAAAGATGTAGATGTCTTTCAAGCAGTAGATGAAATGTAGGAAAGAAATCTTCTTCTTGTGGCAACAGTATGCCACATTGGAACACATAAATGTATAAGATCTAGCTCCTCAGTTTTGCCATCCCCACAGATCATGTATGAAAAAATGATCTTTGCCAGAGGAGCCAAAAAGCTAATGTAAGTTTCAGTTGTGATGGGACAGGTATTACTACACCCAGAGAACAGAGCATTGCAATAATTGAGCTTGGAAGTAATAAATGCATTTATTAATTTTTCAGCATCCTCAAAGGATAGGAACTTTCTAACCTTAGCAATATTTCGTAGGTGGAAAAATGTGTTGTTGAAATGTGTTTTACATGACTATTTAGAGAGAGGTCCTGGTCAATAATTACCCCGAGGTCTTACATGACGGTGACAGGCCACTGAGTAAGTTTTGGTGAAGGGGTAGAGTGTTGGTTAGCTGTTTAGGGCCAATCATCATAACTTCAGTTTTATCAGAATTTAAACATAGCAAATTGTTAGTCCAGGTTTTTATGTCTAGGAGACAAGCATCCAGTTTAGTCATTGGCATATAGTTATTAGGCTTCATAGAAAGGTAAAGCTGGGCATCATCAGCATAGAAGTGGAAAGTAATGCCATGTTTCCTTATAACAGATCCTAAAGGTAACATGTACAGGGAGAACAGCAGGGGACCTAGCACTGAGCCTTGGGGTACACCAAACTTTACTTTGGTATGGCTTGATGACTCATTATGAGCATGTACAAACTGGTAGCGACCAGAGAGGTATGATTTGAGCAAGGCTAATGCAAAGTCTTTGATGCCTATCATGTGTTCAAGCCTAGGTAGTAGGATACCGTAGTCAACAGTGTCAAAGGCAGCACTAAGATCCAATAGGATTAATATTGATATATATCCATTATCAGATGCGATAAGGAGGTCATTGAAGACTTTAACTAGGGCTGATTCTGTACTATCTGGATGGGGAAAATGATAATGCCTAATCTGAGAAGTATTTTCAGCGAGCTGCTTCCGAGATGTTTATGTGGAACTCATTAGACATGTTAATTTGTTGCAAAAAAGTATAATATGGGACCTTTAAAACTTTTATCTGGACGTTATTGTAAACACATATTCCATCCTAATGTTACATTAGTAAAAATAGTGACAGTGCCCATACAAACAATGTATTCCAGGAAACTGGTTGTACTGTTACATGTGTGCAGGTAGATCCATGTTGAATCTGTGATGATACAGGCTGGATTCAGGCCTGTGCAGTTAGAGTGGGCACTTGTTTATTGAAGACTACAAAAGTAGCAAGAGCTGCAATAGGGTAGGGCCATGCCTAGATGTCAGGTAAAGAAATTGTGTGTTGGTTGTAAGATGTACTACAAAGCCTCCCTTGTTTCTTTGTTGCAAAATGATTAAGTGCACTGCAACTTGCAGAGGCTACAGAGGCCATGTGTATGTAATTGAGCTGAAAACATTGACATCCAGCCACTGAGGCAATAGCACTTGTTTTAAATGTTGCCTTTGCCTCTAGAGAGCTATGCGTAGACCAGTGTGACAGATGTTCCTTGTATGTATAGCTATCTTTAAACATTGTCCCTTTGAATAAACAAATTTGTTCACAGTATGAAATCTCATTTTTTATTTTTATTTCATTTTCTAATGTCATTTCATAAATACCCCAACGAGGCGATTAGCAACACTTGTCCTTCAATTAGTATGAATTCAACCGAATCAAATTTATACAGTAACTTTCACTCAAAATACTTTGCTTTTATATATATATGTAAAAAAAACATTTATTAATATTCTACATATGGAAAATAAGTCCACATCACATCTTTTCACTACAAAATGAAACATATACATATACAGTAAGATTCCTGCCAACATGTAACCAAAAAATTCAGTTCACTTTAACATATATACAGTATATATACACACATACATGTTAATTTTCTGTTTATGACCTTGAAGTACAGTATGTGGTACTGTGTTTCAACTTTGGAATGTGTTTCCTGTAGATTTATGCACCCCTGCAATCAGTTGCCAATAAGACTGATTCCTATACAAGAACTGCTCCAAAAACAATCCACGACAAGTTGTGTATGTTATGAGAATGTATCTGTTAGAGCTGAGGCAGCTTGTCCACAGGAGTATCAAATTTGAAATCTGGTGGGAAAAGGTCTGCTGCTTTTGGATAGATGAGCCGGTAGGACTGTCGAATTGTTACATCAGCCACACCTGCGATATCACCAATTTCTGTAGGGAAAAAATGGAATGATCCCTTAAAACACAAATTCTCACACAATAATTGCAATGCTGCAAAAAATAGATATCTTTCATAACTACATGTCATGAGATTTTAGTATAAAATTATTAGTAAATGTTTTGACAACTTGGCAATAAGGGAATGAAATGGTTTTCAAATTTTGTCTCTACCATCTACCCTCTCTACCTATCTTCACACCATCGGTCCAGGCTGAGCTAGGGGATTTTGAGCTAACAGCCAGAGGCATATGGATATCATAATAATCATAGTATCCAAAAACCTCTTAAATTTCAGACAAATCATTTAGTGCACTGTAAATTATTTCCTGTTTATGTGTGTTAATATTAAAATTCATCATCCATGTTACATGTTACAGCATGTCAAAAAACCCTTTACAATTAAACATCAACACAATTGTTCTGCTTCTGACCCCCTGTTGTTACTTAGAGCTGGTTTATTGATTCCGAAGGCAAAATATATATATATTTTTTTTTTACCTTTTTGCGTCTTTTTCTCTGCAGAAGCCTGAGAAGCCATGTAGATGGCAGCAGCGGCCACAGATATAGGGCTGCGGCCTGGCACCAAGTCCAACTCCACTGCTTTACGGGCAATGAACGTTGCAGCCATTTGCACTTGCTTGGGAAGACCCAGATTGGAACAGAAACGAGACATAAAATCCCCTGTGGTGATGAGGTCAACACTGGTCTCCAAAGCCTTTAGAATGAGCTTAAAGCAGCGGCCAATCTCTTTCTTGGAGATTCTTGACACAGCACATATTTCTGCAAGGAGAGTCAAATTTTTAGAATTAACATTCATTAACAATCAATATATTTCTCAGTGTTATGTTCAGTTTCATTGTATGGCATTATAAGCAGTGGCAGCTGCCCATATGAACAGGCACCATAAGCAACATGGCTTACATGCTTGTAGCCCGGTAACTGTGGGTTTGAATCTCTTGTCACCATTGTGCCCTTGAGCAAGGTACTTAAACCCAAACTGCTCTAGGGGAGACTGGCCCAAAAAATAATTGACAAATGTAAGTCGCTTTGTAATTACAAAAGGTTAACACTGAAACTACCCAGGCTCTGACATACAATTTGTAACTGGAGTAAATTTTAATGTATTAACGTCAATTTCTAAATTCTTTGTTTCAGCACAGCCCATTATCTGCTGCAATGCATGTGTACTACTGTCCCCTCATCCTACCCTTTCAAGTTTATTTATCGGCCCATCCACGTAATGTCACAGGCCAGGTGGGAAATAACTGAACATAACAGAAAAGACGCAGGAATAGCCTACAACACATGCTAAATAAAATCTGTCAGGAGTACTGGCACTAACTACAAATTAGTAAATTATAGCCTTCTAAATCACCTATAACACCTGACCCATGGACAATAAGGTGTGTTTTTCCTTACCTGGTTTGGCCAGGTTATAGCTGTGCTAAACTGAAACTGAACTTTGACATGAACTGATGGCCACTGATTGGTCTGAGAGAGGGTCATTGCAAGCAGCAAGTATCAGTTTTTTGTTCACATGTATGAGAATCAATAGAAATAATAAAAATAAATAATATCCAAACCATGAATGTGGACTACTTTGACTCATTTTGAGAACATTGTGCCATCATGAAAAGATATTGTATCTTTGTTAAGAGCATGCTTAACCATGAATGACACAATGGCAGCTTAGTGTATGCTCCTAACCAGACAGTAAAGGTTTATTCCCCCATGACATTCAAGAGTGATAAAACTATAGACAACTATAGTCTATCATGGTTACTACTGATTGTAATTTTCCGGCATGACCCCTGGCAGTTGGGTTAGCCCCTTGGGTCGTGGATCTGTGCGATCTGTGTGCACCTATCCAAAATTCTGATTGGATTCTGTGTTTATGCCACACAACTTCTTTTTGGCCCAACTGACTCAAAGGGAAAGATGCTGAGAAAGATAATGGGAGGTCTGCGAGAAACAAAATCTCACAAAATTGTAATATTTTGACAATATGGATCAGCAAGTTGGGACAAAGACAAAACACCTGAGTCAACTGGGTTTTGGTAAACAAAAATTATTTCAAGGACAGCTATATACATGTACAAGAAAAAAATGACTGCAGTGGCTATATCAAACTAACAATGACAACACTGCAGCAAGTCACAAAATTTGAATAAGCTTTGCACAACTGAAGCAAATAAAACTTTCAACAAATGTAAACAAACATGACTGATAAAGTACATTTTAACAAAATGGATACTAACCTTTGAAAGTCCTGGGCACTCCTTCTTGTCTGCAAGCAATGTAGAGACAGGCTGAGGCAATTGCATCATTACTCCGGCCCTTCAAACTTTTTTGCTCATAAACTTGCTTGAACAAATTATTTGTCCGGTCCTAGGAGACAAACAGTCATTTGTAGCGGTCCTACATTTCTTACTTAAAAAGGTCATTCAGCTCTATTCAGTTATTTTCTGAGTAACCAAACTAGTAAGTAGGTCTCAGAAATTAAAGGAGAAATCTGGTGTGAAATTGACCAAAAGCACATTGCAACACAATTCAAACGTTCGTTGGGACCAAAATTATGAAAACCCGATGTATTCCAATCCGCTTTTCGCCTATGCTTCCAAAAGGCTCATAGTACCAGTGTACCAGAGCTAGGTGAAATAAATTGCCATTTTCAAACCATAATCAAAGTTTTAAGAGGCCTTTACCTCTCTCCTGTCCATCCTGCTGTTTCCTAAGTCTGATGGTAGTGTTTTCAACTTTAGGTTAGCATAAATCATTCACTCCTTTGGTCCATGCTAGTATCTTGCTTAAAAGTGTCCAGAGAATTACGGTATTTTTCCTATGTCAAACATGACTTATAACCATTCTGATTTTCTAAACTGATATGGCATGTAACTGTACACTCATTTCAGTGCAATAATCAAAGAACTTTCCTACCATACAATGCAATCAGTGGCTTGAAATACCAGAAGTATACCAGATCACACCTAAAACACTACCATCAGACTGAGACAACGGCTTGATGGACTGTAGAAAGGTAAAACTGTTTAAGGCAAGACACGGCAGGTGAAAACATTGATTTTTTCATGTACTGGTTAGAAAGTTCCTATCCTTTGAGGATGCTGAAAAAATTAATACATGCATTTATTACCTCCAGGCCTGATTATTGTAATGCTCTGTTCTTTGGGTGTAGTAATACCTGCAATACAAAATGCCTGCTAATACCTGCTAATACAAAATGTTCTGAATAATAAATAATAGTAATAATATTATTAATGCTAATGCTAATACAAAATGTTCTGAATAATAATAATAATAATAATAACAATAATAATAATATTCTGAAACTATTATGATCCTTAGCTAAAATCATGGACAACTTGTAGTCCATCATGGTTACTATTGATTGTACTTTTCCTGCATGACCCCTGGCAGTTGGGTTAGCCCCTTGAGTTAGTAGATATGGCCAAGGTTTCTTCCTAGACAAACTAAACACGTTGCCCTTGGGTGCTTCTTCAGTAAAGTGCCATAAGACAATATTATTGTAAAAGGTACTTTATAAATAAAATGGAATTGAACTGAAATTTAATTAGGGCTAGTTTGCATTCTTAACATGTAATCTTTCAAAATACTAGTAAAGTAAAGTAAATGTCCAAATTACACATTTAGGTGTTTATTTTATTACACTTTGTCAACTTGAGTCAGTGAATTTTACCTAAGATTCACCAAAAGTTAGCATTCTTATGCACCATGTCGTGTTGCAACCGGTCTCTGGCACATAACAAATGTGGTATGGTTTGAAACCACTTAAATCTCTTTGACGCTGTGATCTAAGTCAAATATGGGTAGTTCTGCACCATACACCACCAATTGTCTTTCAACCCAGACAAAATCTCATTGGCTGGGTTCGAATTCCAACAAGGTGACTGGTTTAAATCATGTGGTATTCTCTCAAGCTTTTAAGTAAGCTCTCTGATGGACCCATTATGGAAATGCCTGCAGCAGCGCAACAATTTAAATCTTCTGGAGACTAAAAGTAGCTGAACCTATAGTTACACTAAGCTCATCCAGCACATACGCACCTGCACAACACAGACAATAAGTTCTATTTTTGTTCCGTCTCATTTGGACAAAAGCATGGATTCAAGGAGGTGGTTGCTCTCAACCCATACCCTGGTCATGAAATAATGAAGTCTGAATGTTCATCATGCTCACAAGCATATGGATACAGCACTTAGAAAACTAAGTGCTTTGGAAACTAAGCCATACCAAAAACAGTATTTGTAGGGATAGGTAGGACTGAAGCAACATTTAGTATGGCTCTCTTGACTTTTAATGAGGATATCTCTGCCATGCTGGTGGTTATGGAGAAATTGCGGCTTCAAAGCACACTTGTGATATCGATTGCCATGGCAAATGATGCTCAGGATCTCAGAAGCTAATTTGTCATGTCCACCAATGCAAAACGGAGGCATAATAGTCTTATTACAGCCAAAAAGGTCAAGAGACACCAACATAAGATGGAAGAGGGCCCCACATAGTGCTGTGGACATGCAGACTGTGAATTAACTTAATTAGTCTGTGTAATGGTTATGTTTTGGAAGTTCCAATGGCAGTTTCTGATATTCATGTGAGGGTCTTCACTTTGCTATGCTGACGTGCTGTTTAATAATCAATTTTCATGTGTTCTGGATGTTCTACAGTGTGATACATCAACCTCAAAAGGACTTAAAGACATACTTTGTCTAAGTTGTGACTTTCAAAATCTTTAGAACTTTGCTATAAAAATCTTTCAAGGCCGTTTTAACAAAATTAGTTTTTTCTTACACTTCAAGCAAACAATATCCACTTCTGTAGCACCAACATACACAAAACTTTAGTCTTCTTCCTAACTATATTTTGAAGATTTTTACAGAGATTTGATGATGGATCATTCTTGGCCTAAATTATATGACTTTCTATGCCTAAAAGTAGAGCACAAATCCATTTAAGGCCACTGCCAGTATTTTCTAATTTACTGAATAACATAAGGAGATATTCCCTCTAGAAATATATTTGGATTTATTTTATTCACAAAATGAAAAGAAGAATTTTGAATCTGCCATTTTTCCCAATGGTCAGATTTGTTGCTTCAAAATGTATGCAAATTCACACAATTAGATATATTTAAATTACATATACATTTACAGAAAACTTGCAATACATTTTTTGTCCTATTCATGTGAGTAATCAACTGGTAAAGTTCCATGGTGATATCTGCAAGTTAAACATTTTACCATATTCACCTGTAGTGTCCTGCCTTGACTCTAGATATTTAGTATATTGGCCAAAAGAGTTGTATTGTGCTAAAATTCTATAAAATGTGTCAGAATATATTGTACAACACATTGTGCACTCAGCTTGGTCCAAAGAAGTGATGGTGGTATTTCTGTTAGAGCGCAGAAGAGAAAACATGGCTCTGTGCCATCATTTGAGCAACTACGAGCACAGCAAACATAATATTTGAAACGTAATTTGACAAACATAATATTTTTGAAGTGCGGTTAATACACAATTAACTTTTTTTGTGTGTGTGTAATATTCTGGAAATGATGGTACTTACAATAATGTTCTTGGGGAGGTTGATCCTGTCAGCCATAGTGGAGATCTCTTTGAAAGCATTGAGCATAGCACGATCTGAGCTACTCATGGTCCTCCTGTTCTGGTATTTTGAGTTCCCAAACTCATCGAAGCTTGCAGCACCAGTTCCCTATACATTAATAAGACCTCGTCAAACGATGCAGAAGAAATGTAATTTTCTGAAACACACCAACACAAGAACCTAGCTTGGGAACCCCACGTGATAAATTCAATTAATTGTTCATGTTTGAACCAGGGCCGCACAATTCAGGAAAAAGTGTGTTTTGTATTTCTTTGTCTTGGGTGTCAGATTTATTAAATACCATGCGATGCAACCACTAAGAAACTACAGTTGTTGTTAGCCTTCAGGTTGTCATACACCAGTTTACTTATTGGAGGAGCAAGCAAGTTTGTAAATCTTCACAGATCTGAAATATGTTGAGTCCCATTCTGGACCGTCATGTGGCATCATTTTGGTCACTCTACAAGGTTATCATTTAGGGTAGGAGTACCTATTAAGCCCATGTAATGTTTAAACACTTTCAACTTGGAAGTCAAATTTCACAAAAAGAAAAAAAAATATTTTCTTACACATTGTTTAATCAATCCAGCAGTTGTGTTCAATGTGCTCAATGTGTTCTTCATTTCAAATCAATCACATAAGCCAATTGTAAGTTAGCCTGATAGCTTTGCATAGAGCATCATAGTTACTCACAAAAACTTCTAACCTTTGGTGTTCTGGGACCCCTCAAACTCAACTATAAAGAGGGCATTATTCAGTCTAGAAGTAACTGTGTCTGTGCCTTTGCACAGTCCCTGCAAGTCCCACATAAATGAGGGTTAGGACTTCACCTGAGCAGACCTAGATCATGTTGTCACTTTACATTTTTTGTCTATTTAATAAGTTGCTGAACTGATGCACTGCTGTTTTTTTATTCTTGTAAATCAATCATTTATTATATTTCATAAAGAAAATAAAGTGCAAATATGGTCTTATTTGGAACACCCATAGCCTTAAAGGGTACCACAAGACCAATTAAGCCCATGCCAGACTTTTGACATATTTTGTAAAATATTTGTATTATCTTTTGAAATCTATAAAAATAAACATTTTCAAATGAGAGATTGATCTTGCATTTTGACCAGTTCTCTCCCCTGCAAACCATGCCTATATTGATGAAATACATCTAAACTTAGATTTTGGTGGGCTTACTGGGTACACTTACCCTACCTTTTGGAGGGACAAATACGGTTTGGTGCAAGTTGCCTGTTCTCTGACTGTACTCTGTTTGACTTAAGTTGAAAATGTCATGCAATGCAATACAAAATGTATTATTTGTGGTTTTATACATAAATTGTTGATTTACAAGCCTAATTACTTTAATCTAGTGCTATATAAAACAGATTAATACACAATTTGAGTTTTTCTTGACAGTGGGTTATGTTTAGTCTTGATGGGGAAAATGGCAAAAAAATTTCTTACATATAGTTTTACATAACCTTACTGATATAATTGTGCATTCACTAGTTGTTTACACCTCTTTAAGATGTTCTGTTCAGCTAAAAAAAAAAAAAAGTTTTCCCACTTGTACATCACCATAAAAAAAACAAACAAAAAAAACCACACTGCCATGACTAAGATAAGATATCAGTCATAGATGTCACATTATCGGGGAATAACAAACACTGTCAGCCAATTAAAAAACTGTATTTCATTTCTCTGGGTGATAACGCCATATAGTAGCATTGTAGAGTAGTTTTGTTGTGACCTTTTTTCATTTTTACTATGATCTGGCATCAGAATTTTCTTAAATAGGCGTGTCTTGGACGTCAACTTTTTCTCTCAATAAGCAGTTAAATAATAAATATAATTTTGTGTGCAGTTTTATTGTCATTGTTTGTGTGTGATGCCAATGACATTTTAAGAGACGGACAAATAATTGATTTGTCACTTAACTGAGCTAGCTTGCCAACATTAGCATGTCAACAAATTTTGACTGGGAAGTATGGCTAGTAATCTGCTCTAGCTCACTAGCACCTAAAGACTTTGGTGAAACTTGTATTGTTGTGATGTAAATGTTCATTTTAACTGACACCAGTAATGTTGTCTAGCAAGGTCTACGATTGATCAATTTAGAAGGAATACCATGTCTATCGCTAGCTTTTTAGTTAGCTAGCATTGAGGCAGCAGGACACCAGACACTAGAAGTCCTTTCCTGCAACATTGAGTAATCTATGGATAGATTTTGACATCGTTCAACTCTGACTTAAACAATACACGTTTTAAGTCCATATAATCTGCCAATCTGGAGTTTTGATAGGACCTGGTCTTGTTAATCCCAAATATCCAAGATTGGCCCTAAACATCTGAACAACATTCTACCCCTTCACCAAAACTTACTCAGTGGCCTTTCAAGGTCATGTTTACATTTAGGCATTTAGCAGACACTTTTATCCAAAGCGACTTACAAAAGAGGATAACATTCAAGCTACAACACAATGAAAGAATGAACAAGGGGTGCATATTGCTAACATAGAAACTGCACCATTTTAAGTTGAAAGTGCAATAGTGCAGAGAAATTACATTGTTAAGTGCATTCTCAAAGTTTACGCCAGGAGATATTCTTGGAAGAGCTGGGTCTTCACGAGTTTCTTGAAGGTGGAGAGGGTATCAGTTGATCTGGTAGCACTTGGGAGTTCATTCCACCAGCGCGGAACCAGATATGAGAAGTCTGGATTGACCTGCACAAGGACTTGGCCGTGCTAGAAAACGTTCCTTAGAGGAGCGAAGCGGTCGTCGGGTGACATAGGGCTTCAGGAGAGAATTCGGGTAGATGGGAGCAGAGCCATCATTCACCCTGAAGGCCATCATAAGTGCCTTGAATTTAATGCGAGCAGCCAAGGGTAACCAGTGAAGTTCAATGAACAGAGGTGTGACGTTTGCCCTTTTTGGCTGGTTAAAGACCAGACGTGCAGCTGCATTCTGGATCATCTGTAGCGGTCTCACTGCACAGGCTGGTAGGCCTGATAGGAGGACATTGCAGTAGTCAAACCGAGAGATAACCAGGGTCTGTACCAGGAGCTGGGTTGCATGTTGGGTTAGGTACGGCTTGATCTTCCTTATGTTGAATAGGGAAAAACGGCACGACCGAGCCACAGAGGCAACGTGATCTGCAAAGGTCAGTTGGTCATCAATCATGACACCTAGGTGTCTTGCCACTTTGGTGGGAGAAACAGACAGGGAGTTGGTCTTGATGCTGATGTCGTGATGTATGGCTTGTTTGGCTGGGAGGACCAGCAGTTCAGTTTTGAGAGATTTAGTTGGAGGTGGTGTCCTTTCATCCATGCAGATACATCAGCGAGACAGTCCGAGATCCGTGTTGACACCGTGGAGTCATCAGGTGGAAAGGACAGATAGAGCTGGGTATCATCAGCATAGCAGTGGTACGAGAAGCCATGGGAGTGGATAATTGAGCCCAGCGAGGTGATGTACAGGGCGATGAGAAGGGGTCCCAGCACAGATGTAACGCAAAAGTTAAAGACCTCGGGGTAAGTATTGACCAGGCCCCATCTCTAAATAGTCACGTAAAACATATTTCAAAAACATCTTTTTTCCACCTACAAAATATTGCTAAGGTTAAAAGGTTGCTATGCTTTGAGGATGCTGAAAAACTAATGTATGCATTTATTACTTCCAGGCTCGATTGTTGCAATGCCCTGTTCTCTGGGTGTAGTAATACCTGTATCAAAAACCTACGGCCAATACAAAATGCTGCGGCCCGAACACTCACTAGGACTAAAAAATATGAACATCTCTCCAATCCTTGCTTCCTTACATTGGCTACCTATTAAAAGTCAAATCGATTTTGAAATACTCCTTTCAAACTGCAAAGCCCTCAATGACCATGCTCAAGCATATATTAAAGACTTACCACCCTCCTAGAACCCCAAGATCCCAAAATGCTGGTCTTGTAATCCCAAGAATATCAAAATCTACGATAGGAGGAAGAGCCTTTTGTTACCGTGCACCCCTCCTGAGAAATTACCCCCCCCACCACTGACAAGCGGACACACTCAATACCTTTTCTCAAAACGTTCCTCTTTACCGTTTCCCATAGTTTGGGATGGTGCATGGCAAATCATCACTTCTCATGGGTTTTTTTGGGAGGGACTGCCTCTGCTATTGCCCCAGTTGCAAGGCATGGCGGCCACTGACCATCCCTGCAGTGCTGCTGGGTTGCCATGCCTTAGTTATGCTGCTATAGCCTAGTGCCGCCACAAAACCTTCATGTGTCAGGCCTTACAACTCTTTCTCTTTCAGGTCTCTCTCAATACACACACATATGTGTGCCCAAATGACACATTTGCTCTCTGATGTGTGAGCCTGGCCTAATTCATTTGCTTCTTCTGTCCACAATCATCTCTGCTGAGTCATCCCTGCCTCCTTCCGGCGGACTCCCCTCACCCTCCCCTCCTGAGTGGACTGCAACCTACACTACGGAAGGCCCATGCCAGGACCAACTCTCCATCATAGAGGCCCTTCCTAGACACCCACACCAGGCTCGACTCCCCTTCCTTGAGGCTTTTTGACTGAACCCCCTCACAATGGCACTGTCAAAGGGACCCTTATTGTTACCCCCATGACCCATCTCACTCCTTTGATTTTGACACTATGTCTGGCTGCTGCTACATTGTCCATAATTCCTGATAACCACCGATGGACTGACTACCATGTAAAGTAAAGTGAGATAATACTCTGGAACCATTATGAACCTTAGCTAAAACCATAGACAACTTGTAGACATAGACAACATGGTTACTACTGATTGTAATTTTACTGCATGACCCCTGGCAGTTGGGTTAGCCCCTTGAGTCGTGGATCTGCCCAAGGTTTCTTCCTAGACAAACTAAACATAAAAAAGTCTTTCCTTGCCCCTGCTGCTCTTGGGTACTCCTTCTGTGAAGCGCCACGAGACAATACTATTGTAAAAGGCGCTGTATAAATAAAACTGAATTGAATTGAACTGAATTGAATTTAATGGCTCATTACGGTATACGGGAATGGATGATATTTCAGTACTCTCTATTGCTTAATTACGTAGTTACAGCATATGCAATAGGAAAATGTCACACTAATGTTAAACGAAACCACACTGAACCAAACTGAATGGAACTGAAATTGCATTTATTAAATCGATGTGGATTGGTGAGAATGTAGCCTACAAGGTAATTGCCATTTCTTTTTTGAAAATGCAGGCCTGATATTGCTTTAATTTTTGGTTTTGCAAGTAGTATTGCATGCAAATCAAACCATAATCAGTTTTCTGTTTTCTCTTCACCTTGCTAATCATTGTAGTTAGATCTCCTCCATTTAGAAGAGTGTTCTGTGCATCACCCACACGGGAGGGGTCCTTAGTAGCTTTTTCATTTGTAAATGTCCTCCACTCAGAACCCACATCAATCACTCGGTCACCTGATAATGAGGATTAACACAATTTCAACAACAGTTAGGACATATGATGAATGAAAAAAAATATGAAAAAAGCAGTTCCAAAACATACCAACAACTAGGCCACACTCTGGGCATATCATATCTCCAGCTCTGTAATCCTCAACCAGAAGGGCATCAGGGTGGTTAGGGCATTGTACCTTAGGTAGAGAATCTCCACTTTGAAAACAAAAGTAAGAAAATTTAATTAATAATTTAACTTTGACTAAGAGATTGATTTAAACCCACACACTAATTGTTGTGTAAACAAAAGTGGTAGATAAAATCTCACTTTACTAAAACAATGTAGGGACAGAGATCGCTTACTAATTTTGTGGTCATGAAAAACAGGTAGACTAATAAAGTTTGACAATTCAATTCACACAGTGCTAAAGTCACCAAATAATGCATCAAAGGAGGTCAACGGATAACCAAAAGGGTGTGGCACTTACACTACATACATCATACTTTAAATACAGTGCCTCTGAGGGCAAGTCAAGTCAACAAACTCTTTATAAGATACTTTTATGGAGTCATCCTAGTATTAAGGTTTGGGTATGAATATAAATGTGTCAGGTGACAGCTGCACATGAATTTACCGTTACCCTCATCCCAGTTTGCCGTCAACTGTTTCCTTTTTCACATGATTGTACCCCCAAGTAACTGACACGGACCTGACCTTTCCGTTCTGAATTTCTTCATTTACTTTTAGAAGCAGGGGCTACCACAATCACAGTTATAGGCTATGCAAGTCATTTAACAATTGAATTACATTAACTGAATTAGTTACACCTGTGATTACAATACAGTATAATGGCCAAATGGCCCATTAGTGACCTAGTGAAACTACGCAATGCCACATTATAGGTCACAGCATCTCTGCAAAGACCAAAATTTCTAGAGATGTTAATGACATTACAGGTTAGCTTTGGGGGGAAAAAAAGACAAATTTTAAAAATATATATATTTTTTCTATTACATTTTCTATATATTCTAATCTATATCTCTGATAACGTGGATACCTTTCAGTTTGGTTAGTGTATGCTATTTCTGTAAATTACAGAGCTGAAAAAGTGCTTTTAAACATCATAAGAACCATTTGTGTGTGACTTACATTGAAGGAGATACAAAAACTCAAAGGTAAAGCATTCGTCCTCATTAGTCCTCCCTGGACCCTGGTCCAGGTTGGCAGTCTGCATTATCAATATTTGATTGGACAGCTGATTTAATCTGTAGGGTTTCTAGGAACTGTTTATTCTCAATGTCGTGTTTCTGGACCAAGTTTGGAAATGAGGCCAGTTTTTTGTTATGAAAAATATATTGTAAGTGTGTGATAGCCTTGTCCCTCCATGTGTGGAAATTAAAGGGTTTCTTAGCAGTGAAGTCAGGATTGTTCCAGATAGGGATGAATTCTGATGGTGATAGAGATGTATTTGTGACGTGATAGAATTTCCACAAGGCTGTCAAAACTGATGTGATTGTTGGTGATTTGTAGGTGGGGTGTTTTTTGATTGACTGGCTGCAGAAAAAGAGATGTGAATATTCTTGCAGGTGGTTTGTTCTAAATCTAGCCAGATCTTTCTGATGGCGTGGGATGGATCTCTCTCACACACACACACATATATAAGTGGTGCCTCTAGTCCTCCTAGTGTTTTAGATTTTTGCAGAGTGGTTAATTCTTGGTGTTTTGTTTTTCCAGTAGAATTTGGTGACAGTTGAGTCCAGTGACTTAAACCAGGAGGTGGTAGGCAGTATCGGATCGCTGAAAATAGATGGATTAATTGGGTAATTACTGTCTTGTGTGTGATGGACAATGGTAGGTTCATCCAATGCTGAAGATCATTATAGAACCTTAAGATCCCAGAATGCTGGTCTTCTTGTAATCCCGAGAATACCAAAACCTACGATAGGAGGAAGAGCCTTTTGCTACCATGCACCCCTCTTGTGGAGTAATCCTCAACCTATATTATACATGATCACTGATGTGTGAGCCTCTCCATCCTAGAGGCCCTTCCTAGACACCCTTGCCAGGACTGACTCCCCTTCCCTGAGGCTTTGGGTCTGTTTAGTTAGTCTAGGGAGTTTTCCTTGCCCCTGTTGCTCTTGTGTAAGGCACCATGAGACAATACCATTGTAAAAGGTGCTGTATAAATAAAATTGAATTGCATTATCTGTTTTTAGTGGGGGTAAAATCAAGTCTGTGTCAGCCTGGGGGAACCTTCATCCCAGTTGTTGTGGTGTATTGGAAGAAATGCAAACTTATTCCAGTTGACTGAGTATTAAAAAATTTGTCAATAACTAACAGTTTCTTTCACAGATGATGGGGTTCTTGTAGAAAAATATCAGCATAGAGACTGATTTTATTATGTAAATTTAGGGTTTGAACTCCTTTTATGCAAGTTCTGTCAGATAGCAGCAGCTAAGGCCTCAATGAAGATGGTAAACAGTGAGGGGGAGAGTGGGCATCCTTGTCTAGTCACCCGGTGCAGAGTGAACCTATGTGATATTAGTCCATTGGTGACAAGGTGAGGTGTTAAGAATTTTGATCCAGTTAAGGAATGATTACCCAAAACAAACCTTCCTTATGTGGAAAGCAGGGATCTCCAGTTAACTCTATCAAAGGCTTTTTTCTGCATCAAGAGTTGCCATTATGTTTTTTTTCTTGTAGAGTTGATAAGTAGTGTATTATGTTAAATAGTCTATGAGCATTTAAGGATGATATTCCACCTTTAATAAAACCTGTTTGATCTGGATAGATAATGGATGGTGAAAATTCTTCTAATTTAGGAGCTAATGCTTTGGCGATTATTTTATTATCCACATAAGGAGGGATATAGGGTGGTAACTGGATGCCAATGTTAGGTCTTTATGTGGTTGTAGGGAAGAGTTAAATTGTGGCCATAATGGTGCTAGTTCGGAGTTTCGATTTTTGTATTAATTCCTTTAACATCCTGACGACAAGGAGCAAGGAAGCCTTCCGGGACTGGCACCTTATCGTTTGGCATGTGTTGTAGAAAAGATGACAGTTTAATTTCTGTTATGGGTATTTCCAGTTTACTTGGTGTTCATTGAGATGTGGTAGGTCAATGCTGTTGAGAAATACATCTTCTTCCTGGTTGGGGTGTTCTAATGAATATAGCTTCCTGTAGAAGTTGTACAAAATTTGGTTTCTCTCCTTCTGGAGATTACTAGCTCCTGGAGAGCTAGTTGGCTTCCCTGCTGAGTTCTTATTAACTGAAATTGTTGCGCCAACTTAGTTTACCAAGCAATTACCTGATTTATTGCTATGATGGAAAGCCTCGTCTTAATCGATGCATCAAGTATTGAGTATGTTTATTCATTATTTCATTGAGTTGGAGTTTATACTTTCTACGTTTAATCTGTGTTTCTTCTGTTGGGTTGCCTATATTCCTGTCTTGATTTTAAGTACCAGATCCATTTCATTTTGTTTTCCTTTTTCATTATTTATTTCTAGAAAACATGCCCACTCTCTTTTGATAAATCTGTCAAAGTCTGAGTCTTGCAAAAGGGGTGTGTTAAAGTGCCACCGGATAGAAGGTTTTGGTGGGCTGGTTGTACTGAATTTTATTGTTACTGGGGCATGGTCGCTAATGACTGTAGGGTGTATTGTTGAATCAGATATTTGTTATTAATTGAAACATTTATAATAATGAAGTGACTCTGAAGCCGACAGTGGAGTTATGAATAATTATTTTTAAATCAATATACAAACTCTCCTTTGTTTTGTGTTATAGTGTGCCAGGAATAGGTGGTTGATTTTACACATGCTTGTAGGCTTTCTAAATCATTTAATCTAATCTCAATTTTCGAATTCACTTCAGTGTAACAGGTTAGGCCAAGTAAGATCCTTAAGGAAGGCATGCAACTGACAAAGACCATAAAATAAAGGAAATAAATCACATTTTGGGGGCAACTGCATGCTTTTACGAAAATTCCAATCTCCTGACTGTCCACAAAAATACAAAATTCCAGTGGATTAGTGGAAACCCTGTGTGAGTTAACAAAAACAGGAGACAAAAAAAAGCCCTGATATAATGTCTATTAGGATAGTCTTCAAAAGATCACAGCAAGACTTTCAAGACCATATTATACACCCTCATTTGTTGATGGCCTGATGTCTGGACTACTTATTATGAATGAAGCCATGAGGCAAAATAAAAGCTTACATCAACAATTTATACTATTTGAGCAATGTAGCCAGCAATCTACCACGTGTTTCAAATACATTTTTTGAAAAAAAAAAAATAATAATAATAATAATTTCTCATCTACCTCTACACGTGTCTCTGCCTGAGCACAGTGTTGTGTGTTCTGTCAAAATCACACAAACACTATAGGCAAACTATATTGTGTAAATGACAAATGACCAACCCCCCACCCACAAAAAAGTGCTTGTGCCCAAGCTATCTGACTATGGTCAAAAGTAGGCGAGCTCTTCTGAAAGTTAAGGTTGTTGAACCACAGGCTAGGTTATAGCCTAAACGTGCTTGTTGGCTGAATATGAACTAGCATTAGGCCCAACTTAGTTATAATTCTACCGAGAACGAGTCATGTCGCACAGTTTGAAACCAAAGTAAGATACATTTCTGATTTCTGAAACATGGCCAGACAACGACAGGTCCTCTCATGTCACCACCACGATAGCAAATGGAATGTTTTCCGTAAACGTTTGTGTTAGCCAGTTAGCATTAAGCTAGCAACTGATTAAGGCAAGGTCGACAACGCACAACATTAGTCTACGTTACGCTACTATTAATTATAGGATTGTTCGTCTGCACCAGTAAATAATAACTAAAGTTAACAATGAAACTGTTAGCGTTATCGTATTCCGCGTATTGTTCATCTAATGTTAGCCAGCTTAAACACACTGCAGGTTGTCAGAGCTTTGTTCCGACAAGGCCACGATGCTTCCCAGCTAGTGTATCGTAAACATATAACGTTGGGATTTCGCTACTACCATAAAACATCCAGAACAATAGGACACAGAGAAGAGTCAAAATTATCTACATTCAACATCTACATTTCTAAGACCTCGTGTACTGATATCTTATTCCATTAATTCGTTAACAAACAATACATACCGGCTTGTCGACGCCATACTCACTGCTCATTCGTCCCTCTGAACTACCTGCGTACCCACTCAGTATTTAGAAATCGGTAAGTTCCTTTAAACTATTAGCTATACAAGTAGACCAGAGTAAACGCTCTGGTAGTGTTCACCACCTATGAAGTTTCATTGTATCTTCTTCTTCTAAGTAATGGCGGCTTTATCTCTTCGTTATATACCGCCACCTACTGAAAGACTACAGAGGAGTGTGTAAAAAGGACGTTGGCAGTTGACGCTTCAAATGATAGAAATGGGAAAAAAGTTTTTGAGTCTTTTTTCATTTCTATCATTTGAAGTGGTATATATATGAAGGATGGTATGAATATCATTTGCTGCAAATCTTTCCACTTTAGTCTAAACTGGTCAAATATCTTACGTTTAAATAAAACATGGGCAATATCTAAGACTTCACATTCAAAGCATATGCCATTATTTTTATCTATCAAAGATAAGGTAGATTTAAGGCCTGAATGACCTAACCTTAATCTGGTTAAAACAATTTAGCATCCCCTTTTCCCAATGGAATGTGTATTTCTACTTGATCCATGCTTTTGTAACTAACATATCAGTGATTTCAATAATGGCCTGGCATCCAACAAAACTGAATAACTAATCCCAAACTTATAAGATTTTGTAAAAGGTGCATCACCTCTAATATCAAATCCTCATGCATTGCAATACCTGTGATAAAACTTTGTAGTACTGACATAGAGTCTGTACAGATAACTGATCTGATAGGTTTAACCTATTCTACCCATCTAAGGGCAGTTATTATTGCAGTCATCTCCATAGAATAAATAGAGTATATAGAGTCACACACTCTATATCTATATTTCTTCTGGCATATAAATAACAAAACCACACTGCCCTTTGGGGTCTTTAGAACCATCAGTAAATATTTTCAAATACCCATAATAATTATTCAGATAATTTAAGCAGGCATCAGCAAAGCTTTGTTTGGTGAGATGCTCGCTTTTCTCTGTTAGTAGGTCAATGTTTACCTCTGGATCAGGGAGTAGCCATGGAGGAGTACAATTCAGAGTTAGTGCTAGGCTGCTTTTTAACTCTTTTAAACCATACTTATTAACCAAGTTGTCAATACTCCAACCAAGCCCACTGGATTTTTTAGAATATTCCCAACAATCACTAAGTACGGAAAGAGATGGGTTGTTGACACTTCCCTTTAATCTGGCCTAGTAAATTAGGGACAATTTATCATACCTTAAATGAATAGGAGCTTCCTTAGATTCTACTAGTAGAGCACTTGTAGGAGTTGTTTTAAAGGCACCTAGGGCAGTTCTCTAAACTGCATTCTTTTAGTTTTCTTAAGGGAAGTCTTACGTGCTGAGCTATATACTATACAACTATAATGAATAGTTGGTCTTTTAAATGCTTTATATATATATATATATATATATAATCCAATCAACTTTTTGATCAAAGTTCTTTCTCCTTCAGTGTCTGGAACGACCCATTTTACTCTCTGAGCAAGGCTAAAACCAGCAGGTACAAAATCTGCTGCTCTCCTTCCTTAAATAAAAGCCATTCTTCACAGATTGAATGATCTCCATAATTGAACTCTACACTGCTATTACACTGCTATTAATTGAGTCAATTGCCCCCAATCAGCAGCATGCATGTCATGCCTGTTGTCATTTAGTTGGGCATTACTCTGCTACACCTAGTCATGAATTTGTTCCCCATGTTGCATCATCAGTACTTAAGCACATTAGTGATGTTCTTATGCTGTTAATTTGCACATAACTTTTTTAAGTAGCTAATTAGAATGCAATTTTTTTAGTGTGGTGGCCAGTGTGGTCGCCAGTAAGGTTTTTGTGGTGATGCCACTGCGTGTGCCACATGTGGTATTTAGGCTTACTCAGACACCCATGTTACCAGCTTTAGCATTAGCTGTTGGTTTGTTATTCAGTCTATGCTGTACCAAATTGTATTACTTTTTTCCTATACCGACAGCACTCAGTGGCCTTGAACAACAGGGCTGAGTTTTGAAATGCTCTAAAATATCCCTTTAAGCTACATGTTGATTTTAAGTGAATTAGTGCAGACATAAGTTCATATAACTAGTTGTACTGTTGACATAGTGTATTAAAATGGATGATATGGATTGCTATTCAGGAAATAGCAATTCTATATCCTGTACTGTTCAAAGATAATGTCATTAGCATTTTATTTATGTAGGCTACTTGAGTTTATAAATTCTTGTTGTATTTGGTATAATTTTACTCTACATCCAGTCATCTATTTATGTGAGCTAAACCAATAACCTCTTTAGTGTGATGACTGGAGGAGGATCTATGTGCTAATATTACACTGGCTATGTAGGGGGTGGCAGAATAGTAATGGTGCAAGATGGCTAAAGAGTGTCAGTCCTTTTAGTATTGTTAGTCACTATGATTCTAAATGTATTAAATTGTTAATTTTAATATCAACATATATTTGGGTATTAGTGTAAGTGTGTTTTGATAAAATAAATAAATAAAAAATAAAAACAATTTGTTAAGTAAACATACATACAAATGAATAAAGCTTTATTCAGACAAAAGAAGTATATTGGAATCATTTGGAAAAGATGGAATCTGAAGGCATGTATCAGCTCTCATAGTAAAACATGCTGTATTCATGCTGTAGTGAAATGTGATTAGATACCCTCCCTCCAAAAACAATGAATTCCAAAAAATCATGTTTAAATGTAGTGAAAAATATTTAACAACTATAATAAAAATAATAATAATAATAATAATAATAATACAAGGGCACAAGTCTGACACTGTTAAGAAAACTGTGATTTTGAAACCGTTCTAAAATGTAATGTATTTTTCCTTCGCCCATAATACACAACTCCATTAATTTTGGCCTGATAGCTTTGGTGTAGACCTCTGACAAACAACGCACACTGAAGCCATAATTTCCTTGACTGGTGTAATTATAAAACATAACAATGAGTTTCCACTGCACTGAAAGAAATACATTGGCAAAATGCCAATTGCAAAATGACAATTAGAGGGCAGTATAATCAAGACAAAATATTTTAAATTTGTACCTAATATTTTAATTTGTAACTAATTTTAAAATGTCAAAGTGCAGGAGAAAAAACCTTAACTACAATGTTTTCCCTCTTTCCCTGTCATTTTCAAAGTTGCCTTAAGTCAGACTCACTTCAACTCCCTTGACTCTCCTGAGAGAAACATTCTCATCAGGTTTGGTACTTACTATTACACTTCCTACTATTTGTAATGCATGTGAAGTATTGTGATAGTGATATTTCATTAAAAAGGGTCAAGAAATCCAGAAGTCTATAGCTAGCATAAATGTAATACTGCAGATACTAAACGAAGGTAGACAGAAAAGAGGAGATTATATGAGTGTTATGGCAAACAGAAAGGCAGGCAAGAGAGACTAGTTTTGGGCCTCTTTTCCAGTCATCTTGTAGATCTCTGTTGGACCATCCACATGACTAACTGTAGTGGTGAGCTGAATGTCTTCTCCACTGTTGGCTCCTTGACCTAAACAGATGAGCAACTCAATTCATTATTACCAAAGCAACATAACTGTAACAAATGACAAAATACTGGTGCTGTCAATCAATTAAAAATATATATTCTGATTAGTTCTCATTGCCAATCTAAAATTTGTAATGTTTAATTGCAAATTTAAGATGTAAAAACTTCCTTTTTAAATACATTTTATACATTGCCATTGTATTGGTTTCTAATATGCTGTTCAAAAGAAATGCTGCTGACTATGCTGTACTAAGGTAACACTTAAGGGTACTTGAGGGTGTCAACAAGAGTGACATGAGCCTTTCTACCTTTCTATGAAGCCTAATGACTATATGCCAATGACTAAACTTGATGCATGTCTCCTAGACATCAAAACCTGGATGACTAATAATTTCCTTTGTTTAAATTCTGATAAAACTGAAGTTATGATGATTGGCCCTAAACAGCTGACCAAAACTCTACCCCATCACCAAAACTTACTCAGTGGCCTGTCACTGTCATGTAATGCAAAAGTTAAAGACCTCGGGGTAATTATTGACCAGGACCTCTCTCTAAATAGTCATGTAAAACACATTTCAAAAACATCTTTTTTCCACCTACGAAATATTGCTAAGGTTAGAAAGTTCCTATCCTTTGAGGATGCTGAAAAATTATTACACTCATTTATTACTTCCAGGCTCGATTATTGCAATGCTCTGTTCTCTGGGTGTAGCAATACTTGCATCAAAAACCTACAACTAATACAAAATGCTGCGGCCCGAACACTGACCAGGACTAAAAAATATGAACATATCTCTCCTATACTTGCTTCCCTACATTGGCTCCCTATTAAAAGTCGAATTGATTTTAAAATACTCCTCAAGGCCCTCAAGGGTGATGCTCCAACATATATTAAAGACTTACTTGTCCCTTACCACCCTCCTAGAACCCTAAGATCCCAAAATGCTGGTCTCCTTGTAATCCCAAGAATATCAAAATCTACGATAGGAGGAAGAGCCTTCTGTTACCGTGCACCCCTCCTGTGGAATAGTCTCCCCCCCCACATTCGACAAGTGGACACTCTCAATACCTTTAAGTCTAGACTTAAAACCTTCCTCTTTACTGTTTCCCATAGTTAGGGATGGTGCATGGCAAATCATCACTTCTCATGGGTCTTTTGGAAGGGACTGCCTCTGCTGTTGCCCCCACTTGCGAGGCACGGCAGCCACTGACCATCCCTGCAGTGGTTCTGGGTTGCCATGCATCATACCTTAGTTATGCTGCTATAGCATAGTGCCGCCACACAACCTTCATGTGTCATGCCGTACAACTCTCTCTCTCTCTCTTTCAGCTCTCTCTCTATTTATATATGTGTGTGTGTGTGTGTATGTGTGTGTATTTATGTGTATATGTATGTATATATATATATATATATATGTGTGTGTGTGTGTGTGTGTGTATGTGTATGTATGTGTGTGTATGTGTATATATATATATATATATATATATATATATATATATATATATATATATGTGTGTGTATGTATGTGTATGTGTATGTATATGTATATATATATATGTATATGTGTGTGTGTGTATTTGTATATATGTATATTTATGCGCATATAGGTATGCCCAAATTACTGCTTTCTGCTTTTTGCTTCTGATGTGCGAGCCTGGCCTAATTCACTATTTTCCTCTGTCCACAATTATCTTTGCTGAGTGTCATCCCTGCCTCATTCCGGCGGACTCCTTTCACCCTCCCCTCCTGAGTGGACTACAACCAACACTACAGGAGGCACATCTCACGACCGACTCCCCATCACAGAGGACCTTCCTGGACGCCGACGCTGGGCCCGACTCCCCTTCCTGAGGCTTTGTGATTGACCCCCCCTCACAATGGACCCTTACTGTTACCCCCATGACCCATCTCATTCCTTTGAGTTTGTCACTATGCCTGGCCGCTGCTACATTGTCCAGCCATAATTCCTAATAACCACCTATAGACTGACTACCATGTATTGTAAGAGTGGGATAATACTCTATTATGAACTATTATGAACCTTAGCTAAAACCATAGGCAGCTTATAGTCTGTCATGATTACTACTGATTGTAATTTTTCTGCATGACCCCTGGCAGTTGGGTTAGCCCCTTGAGTCGTGGATCTGCCCAAGGTTTCTTCCTAGATTAACTGAACATAAGGGAGTTTTTCCTTGCCCCTGTTGCTGTTGGGTGCTCCTTCAGTGAAGCGCCATGAGACAATACTATTGTAAAAGGCGCTGTATAAATAAAACTGAATTGAATAGTAAATGATGACCTGGATAGGCTGGAACTGTCCCTTCACATGGTCACTAAAAGTTATATTACACTAAAATTCATTATCAAAATATAACCATAACTCCATTAAGCTATTTACTGGTTTAAACAGGCTATCAGCTAGTTCTAGCATTTCCTTGCTGTTCTGTCAGCATTTCCAGATCAAGTTTACCCTTAGAAATAATCTGTGATTCTTCATTTGCATCCTCTTTTTTTCTCCCTCCTCCATCTTTAAAAAACGAAGTAATGAAGACAACAGCATTAACCTACCAACATTTCTTTTCAGTTAGAAAACCAGTAGTCATGGACATTTCTATCTGATGTCCGTTACTGTCCAGCAATTGGACAGAAAGCTAGAGCCGTCTAGCCTTGTTTCTTTTTAACATCTACATGTATGCATTTAGCATCCAAAGTGACTTACATTTGTCAGCTATCAATTGTTCAGGGCCAGTCTCCACTAGAGCAACTTAGGGTTGCCTAACTGCCTTGTTTAAGGGCACAGCGGTGGCAGCTGGGATTTAAATTGTGCACTTTGCAGCTTGACCTTGCTTTACCTTCAACTTTTAACTCCACACATCCACTTGCTTTTGGCCAGAACTGCAAAATGCTATCTGCATGCGTGAAGCAATGATGTCAACTCTGACTGGAGATCTAGCACTAAAAACACATCATCAGGAAGTGACCAGCTGAAAATAGCCGTGTATATGTGAAGGCGGGACCAGGAAATATGTTTTGATTTGATGACAACGACAATTCCTTTCGCAATGAAGAGAGGAGGACAGCCAGGTGGAAAATTTACTGTACACCATATACTGTATATATGTACTTTTTTTGTTTTGTGTGATTTGTTAACAGCATCACACAATCGTTTATATGAATGAATCTATGTATTTTTTAATTTATCTGAGGTACAGTTACGCAGTAACACTACGATTCCGGCCCACTTTAATCCCTGTGTGTGGGGCTCCCCAAGATGAACATCTTTTCTATGTACATTGCATTTGCCACACACAACAGGAAGTGAGGTAATTGGGATTTTGTGCATTTAGACACATGGTCAATTTTAATGCACTCCTCTGAGACAGTTTGTCAGATTCATGTAAAATATGGCAGACATGATACCAAGACGTGGAACATGTTAAATGGAAACGTGTCATGCGTCATAAAATCACACAGCATTGAAATGAATTGCCTATGAATGAATTTTAGCATGTTAACAGATATTATGATCATGATCATAGCCAGACGACACCCTTTACACTCTAAAGCCTTCACCCACTGCAGCCAATCAAATTCGACAGTGAAGCTGCCAAACAGGAAGTGAACGCTTTGACGTATCATAATCAACCTTGGTATACAGACTCAGGACCCTGTTCTGACTACTCAGAACCAATTACCTCAAACTCTGTCATACATCATATATTGGTAATGCTTTGACGTACCGTAACCCAGGACATGTGTCATAAAATCACACTGCACTAAATGAATGGTCTGAATTTTCTCAGGTTAATGCATTTTATGATCATGATCATACCCAGACAGCCTTTGGACTGAAGCCTTCGCCCACTACAGCCTATCAAATTCGAAGGCGAAGCTGCCACATAGGAAGTGAACCATATCTCGGCAACTTTTTGATGCACCATGACCAAACTTGGCATGCAGACTCAGGACCCCTCTGAATGATCTATTTCAACACTCTAGCACCCCCTCTGGTGACAAGTCATATCAAACCAATGGTTTGACGTATCGCAACCAAACTTGGCAGGTGGACTCAGGACCTTGTTCTTACCAGTCTGAATGATCCATTTCAATGCTCTAGTGACTCCTCTGGTCAAAGTCATATCTCACCATATCGCAACCAAACTTGTTACATGGGCTCATTACCCTGGTCTGACCAATTATGGACTCATGACCCCATCCTTAGTACGCATAAAAACATTTGACCACTGGGGGTGCTATAATTCTTTATCTATAACACTTTAACCTATCACAATTAAACTTGGTACATAGACTGACGACACACATCCAGACAAAAACAAATAAATACACAAACAATTACATAGGCTGACACTAAAAGCATTCTAACTAAAATGCCCTGGCAAGACATATTAGACTGACAACATTACCACATTTGTTTGGCTTAACTCTGACTGTTGCAGTATCTATACAAATGTTGATGGCCACCGTCTCAAATAGAAATTACTTTAAGTTATCCTTCCTAATATACAGTTGCATAGTGAGCTACTTCTTAAAGTTACATCATAATGATATTTTTACTGTAGAACCTCTTCATTTTCTCTCAGTGATTGATTGCTGCAAATGTTCCCACTTCCTTGCTTTCCAGCTTAAAAAAAGTGCTTCTTACAAAGACCAACTGAGACCAACAAAAGGGGGGGGGGCATCCCCTCACCACCACTCCAGAAGAAATTTTGAAAATGACTTCTGAGTTTTTTTAAACAGCTGGACAAATTTTACACGTACACATACAAACTTTGCAAATGTTGTTTGGAGTGTACTACCCAATTCCAAAAAAGCATAAACTATAAATAAAAAAATGTTTAAATTCTCAAATCATGCAAGTAACATATTCTGGACTGCAAGCTGGCCATCATAGTATTTGGTCATCCTATATAGCCACACTATTGGTACTTTTATAGAATACAGTTTGCCCTTGTTATCTGGTAATATTTGAGGTCTTCACTGTAAATGTAATGTCTGGGTGGCAGCTTATACTGCTCAAAACCTATATATATATATACCCCACAATCATCTCTCCCGTCATCCCTGCCACCCACTGGCTGACTCCAACTCCCCCCAGAGTTGACTGCGACCAACTTCACAGGAGGCCGATGCCAGGACCGTCTCTCCTTCTAAGAGTCCCTTCCTGGACACTCATGCCAGCACCAACTCTCCTTCCACAGGCCCCACGACTGACCCCTCCTCACAATAGCACTGTTAAAATGGACCCTCCCAATGCTACCTCTGTGATTGATCTCACATCATGACTAACATTATGTATGGCTGCTACTACTCTGTCCTGCCATAACTTTTGATTACTACCTATGGTTTGACTACCGTATAATGTTGTGGGACAATATTTTGGAATTATGATGCTCAGCTAAAGCAATGGACAAATTGTAGTCCATCATTGTACCTACTAACTTTTTTGCATGACACTGGCAGTTGGGCAGTTGGTTTCTTCCTAGACTATCTCCTTGCCCCTGTCGCTCTTGGGTGCTCCTTGCTGTAAAGCGCCATGAGATAGTAATATTGTAAAAGGTGCCTCATTAATAAACTGAATTGATGGAACTGAAATCCAAAAATAAAAGTAGAGACAGAATCGTAATCGCTTGTTTCTGTGTAACGTTATCCGTGCTCTTTGTACACATTTGCCAAAGGAAAAGCTAATAGTCAGCAAGAAGATAAAACGGTCCGATATGACATGCTTACTGTTTTGTGCCACTTGTCACTGTCCCATGGGTTAGGTTTGTAGAAACTGGCAAGTGTTACAGGCAGTAGCCAGTAGTGGCACAAGACACATGACATGGGGCAGTTAAGGAGTGGCACGGGACAGTACGTGGCTTAGAGTGGCACAGCACAGGACAGCTGGCAGGTGGCACAGGACATTGTGTAGAATAGTGGGTGTAGAATTCTGAATACCAGGAATACACTTAACCTCTTATACTTAATCTCTCTTTTATACTGCACAGTTATTACACTATTGCACTTTCAACTTAAAATAGTGCAAATTTTGTTACCAATATGCACTCTTCAGTTAGTTTCTTTCATTGTGTTGTAGCTTGAATGTTATCCTCTTTTGTAAGTCGCTTTGGAAAAAAGCATCTGCTAAATGCATACATGTAAATGCACAATATAGAGAAGCTACAGCTGTAATTTGGATCCAACTACTTTGTTGTTTATATGAGTTAGAGACATTGAGCTCATAGATCTATTTATTGTTTTACTTGCATTCAATATTCCATATCATTATAGAGTATTGTGTAACATAGAAGTTTAAACACTTTGAATTCATATTGCACAAGTTCTCTCTATTTATATCTGCTAAACTACTTAATTATTTATTCTCTTAGGGATGACTTACTGTCTCATTCTGTTTCTCCAATATCAAGGATCAAAGAGCTGACTTGTCACATACATTGAAATATTAATGTATGACATGTAGTGAAATTCCATACATTGGAGTATTAGCTATAAAAATTACAGCAAACCTGGTTATACACTTGTCCACCCTTATAAATTGTTTATTTAGTAAATTATGGATTAGTGCTTTATACCAGGATGGTAGTCCCCGTCAATACCTTCTGTCTGTTACCAAATTTAATTTACACAAAGACTTGGTGCCGTCATGTAGGGTTTGAAAGGTACCAGGTTCAGCACATACCTAGTTTGTAAACTAGGTCCAACCATGGTTGCAATCAATTTGTCATTTAATTTAACCAGTGTCATTTTATTTGAAATGTTATCATAGAGAAGAAACAACAATGTTATTTGTTTGTTGGTATGTGATCTGAGTCACTCCATCCAAATAATACAGTTTACTGATGCTTATTATGTAACATAAATTATCTTTGTGTCATTATTGTATATACATAATCAGCCAAAGTGCATGTAAGTAAAGTAAACTCTTGGGATTAATACTTGGTCTGTACACTCCTGGGCAATAAATAAGGCAAGCACAATTCATATATGACTACTGATTTCATGACTGTTTTTCTTGTTTTTCAAATACAGGTGAAATGGCCTAAGTAATAATTTCATAACATTGTATGCAATGGTCTGTAGCCTGCGTTCAATTTGGAAGTGGATAGCTCCCCCTTGTTATTGTAGGCTATAGAAAATGAGAAACTTTTGCCTAGGACTATCTGACAGATGTTCATTGTAACTGAATAAAATTTGGTTTCAGGCATTGTTTAGGAGACTATGATTATTAAATTCTTTAGCAAGAGTTCTGCTTTCTCAGCTACTCTGGGATAAACTGTGTATTTGACATGTTGAGCTACTGTACAAGCCAATATTTTAGCTCTTGTGGAGCTTCATATCAAATGCAAAAGTAGTAGAAAACTAACATCTGCTCGTTAACTATGCAACTAAAGACAGTTATTAAAATGTAAATGATTTTTGGTGCAACAGACTGTCACATTGGGTAGCTGGCTTTATGAGCTAATATTAGGTTAATTTGAGACAGTTAGGTATCTTAGGTTTGCTCATATATCTGTTGCTATATCTATGGTTTTACAATGTTTACCTGTGAAACTACAGATATTATTTATTTCTTTCACCAGATGTTGACAATTACATCTCAGAAAGAGAAGAAAAATGAGGCATTCTAGGTTGAGACAAAACCTAGTTTGAGACAAAACCTAGTTTGTGGACAAAAATTTGAGGCCAATGGACAATATTGAATTTGTAACCAACCTGCATCTCCTGTTTTCATTGTGGTGGTTATGCAAGTTGAGCTTTGTGACGCTCAATGTCCATACAAGGCACTGAGCTGAATAGCCAAATATACGCGCCATGTTTTATATAAAAAATCTGCTAAGATGATGACAGATTGAGATCAGCTACCTGAACCATCATAGATACTTCCTGTTTGTGAGGATCTCTTCCTCTTGGAGAAGTAACAGTGAAACCTTACAAAGACTGAACATAACATCATCGTACTGCCATCACTTTTTCTGTAAAACCTTTTTAGTTCAATAAAACTCTGGTAGTGAAAAGACTTAAAAAAAGTATTAAGTGAATGTATTGAGTACACCATTATAAGTTTACAGAGGAAGCATTCGTGGAGAGAAGGTAGGTCTGCCTTTTAAGGGGAAGACATTAGGCATTGTTAAGGAATAGGAGTAGCATTCTCATTTCAAATTTCCATTGCAGGGTCCCTGTGAGCAGTCACAAAACACAAAACCAAGCGATGTCTGCTGGACACAATGACAGCAATGACCACATCTAAGGCAGCTGTGGTGGACACAATGTCGAAGCCTATGCACTACAATAATATTCCAAAATAAAAGCGTTTTACCATCTCTGAAGCTCCTAGCCCTCTATTCAAGTCTACTCAAGTCTATATCTGCTTATGAGGCGCTGTACTGACTGCAGTAACAATTTTTCAGTATGAACAATAAAGACTATCTATCTTTGGGCAATTCAAGCATTATGAATGTAGCACTCTTACTGATGAACAAAATGCCACATAACTTTAGCAAGCACAGCAGAGCAGCACAGCAGTTTATTTTATAATGCAAACTCCATAACTGAATACACGGAAGCTCACAAAATTCTTATCATGATTTACATCATATAAGTATGAGCCTTTCAATTTGTGTTATAGATATGACATTGAATGGACAAGCTTTATGGGAGCCAGTTTTCCTACAAAGTCTGAAGTTCACAGAGAAACACTGTAATCATTAGCTTTACACCAAGCAGGACACCTGAGTGTACACAGAAAAAAACTTAGTTTGTAGAATATGGTCTGATTGGAGTAACTTTAGGAAAACTGGCTGTCACATATTTGCGTTACTGATGTGACATGTCTGAACCAGGCTTTCAAAAAATTTACACAGCAAGCGTGAATAGTGGATTTTGACCTGTAACGATTGAAATACTAGGTTTGGTAATTTGATGCCTGGGTGGGCATGTAGCTTTAAAACTGTCTGAGAGGAACTCACAAAGACATTCTAATCTGGATCTCAAGCCTAATAAATAAAACCATTGTTTTGCCGACCTGTGCGCACCTGTGTTTTGGAAGCATGCATGTGACATTCTTTGCTGTGAGGTCTACATCATCAAGTGGACCTGCACTTAAAAATCCCCACTACACCTCTGCACTGGCCATTTTCTTGTCATTCAAGACTTTAATGATTCTTGAATGAAATTGCATTCCCATGTGAAAATGGGAAAATGTTTATCCATGATTGTGATTTCTGGCTTCCTTTCACTGAAACTCAAAAGGAAACTGATATACATCTCTTGCAACACATGATTGTCGAGTTTCAGCTGCTTTATCAACCAACATTTTTAAATGTTACAGATGTGATAATTCTAGCCCAGGTATTTAAAAGCAACAAACAGTAAAAAGGTATTCATCATATATTACATTGATATGAACATGCTTTGCACATCAAGTTTGAACATTCTTGCCTCAACACTTTTTGAATAGTTTAAACTTAACCTCAAATTCATTATGTATGTGACATTCCCATGGAAAAACAGATTTAAATTACGGAAACATACTGTTAAAGCAAGCCAAGCGAACCATAGCGTTATCATGCCTTTGCCGTCTTGGAAATTGACAAATTATGTAATTTTGTTACAAGTTAGCATTCTTTAGCTCTGATGTTGAAGACATTTTAACATAAGTTTTCCTTATGTGTGAACAATTTTTTTCCCATCTAACCAGTATTTTTGGGTGAAATTGCTCCTATCTATTTCCCATGCTCAGGTCATAAGAAAGTGGCGTCACTGGTTGTACTTAACGAGGTAAAAAAACAAAATAGAGTAGATTTACCATGAATGTGAATGTGAATGATTTGTGATGATGTATTTTCTAATATAGAACTATACAGTATGTTTGAGATGTATTAATGAGTCAAAATAAGTGAAGTCCTTACCACTAGACTGTTCATCACCGTAGAGTTTATGTGATGGTGCATATAGAAACAGAAGCGCAAAAACATAGAGGTTCCACATGCCATAAATTCCAGTGAAGAAGGCACTGTTCACCTCAACAGTGTAGTCTCCCCAATGCCAATGGCCTTCATTCACCTATTGTACATTAGGGGAACAGCATTTGCCATCACAAAGCCATTTAGACATCGTTGTAAAATAAAACTTTTATCAAGGCAAGGAAAAATGACATACCTGACTAATGATAAAAAAGATGACAGTCATTGCTGCACATGCCAGTGTTACAAGCATTAGAAACTTGAAACGAAAGATTAAACCCTGAAGAAGAAATAGGGAAATCAAGGTCAGAAATATGGTTATTCTATTGAGACTTCAAGCTAGAAATACCTTGAAAGTTATTAAAATGGTAGTAAAATGCCCTTGAACTAAGTTGTTCAAAAGGAGACTGATATAATTGACAGATGCAAGTTGGTTTGGACATACAGTGACAAAAAAAACTAAGACTACAAAAATATACACAAAATTAAATTTTGCCAAATTAAACAAAAAGACACTTGAGGCTGTAATATATGAGGATTTTACAATGGCTATGGGGAGTTGGCACAACACCAAACAGAGTGCCTTTATACCACCTCAGCTATTGTAAAATCCTCATATACCATAGCCTTGTGTGTCTTATTACTTTCCTAAAACGATTACCACATATACCTGACACTGTTTCTTCAAACGAAGGCACAGCACAGAGCTGGGCCTAAAAAAAATCTTTATATTTTCCATAAAAAAAAGATTTTTAAGCTGTAAACACATAATAAAACACACAACAGAGAAAGAGAGCTCTTGCAGGACAAAACTGTCCATCTAAATTTGAGGTCAGGCTCAGATGGAGCCTCAAGGACTAAAGCAGGTATTGCCAAAATAATTAACTAACCTCATAATGAAGCCGACGTGCTTTGGTCATGGCAGGGAGTGATGAACGCTTGCAGCTAATGTTGCGGAATACCTGAAAGACCATGAAGCACAGGAAGAGGAAATAGAGGCAAGCACAAATTCCTGCCACGATGATGAAAGCCATCTGTATATCCAATTAAGGAAAATATTAAAAAAATAAAACTAATTGCAAGCTGCAAAAAATGTAAAAGGTAAATAGGCGTTCTGGTCCAGAGCTAACAAAATGATTAAAGGAACACAGCACTTTTTGGGGACATTGGGGAAAATGAGTTAAACATTTTTCAACAGTTTAAACAGTTTTACCTTTCTTCACTTCATCCAGCCATTTTCTCAGTCTGATGGTAGCACTTTTGGCGCCAGCATAGCATACATCTTTGAATTGGATTAGACCATTAGCATCTCAGTAGTTAGCACCTCACTCAAAAGTGACTACGAATTCCAGGTTTTTTTCCTATGTAAAACTTGTGTACTAAGTGTACTAAGACCTATAGAGAAATGAAAAGTGGTGATTTTCGAGGCCAATATAATATAGAACTATACGCTCATTCCGATGTAATAATCAATAAACTTTGTTACCATATCGTAAAATACACACGACAATCACAAAAGTGGAGAACTGACATCCAGGGGGTACTTTTATTATTGCTGGGGATTTCAAATCGGTCATCTCTGAGAAAGGTACTGCCTAAATACTTTCAATACATTAATGTGAACACACGTGGAGACCGCATAGTACTCTCCCTTCCACCATGCACTCAAGGCCCTCCTCCGCCCACCATTTGACAAATCAAATCACTCTTCCATCCTGCTCCTGCCATCTTGTATGCAGAAAATTGAAGCAAAGCGCACCCATTGCCAAGACGGTTTGTTGTTGGTCTGAGGAATCAGACAGTGATTCATTACAAGACAGTTTTGATTGAGCTGACTGGAGTATGTTCCGTGACGCATCAAATGGTGATATAAAGAAGTATACAGAGGTAGTCAAACCATTCATACAGTGTGTGTAAGATGTTTTAACAAAAACAATCCAAGTATATCCTAATAAAAAACCATGGATAAATAATACAATAAAAGCTGCTCTTATGGGGCCTATGATTGTGCCTTTGGGAGACAAGGAGCTGGAGAAAAAAACCCAATATGACCTGCATAAAACATTCAAAGCAGCAAAATGAGACTACAGGCATAAGATTGAGCAACTAGAGGCTAGTGATTCAAGAGGCACGTGGCAAGGACTACACGATTTCTGATTTTAGAGAAAAGAAATGTGAGGTCCAGGTCTCTCACCCTTCACTCCCAGATAAGCTAAACAGCTTCCAAATGGTCACAGTGGCTGATGTGCAGAAAACCCTCAAGCATGTCAACATCCACAAAGCAGCAGGGCCTGATGGGATACCAGGTCATGTCATAAGAATGCTCAGAGCAGTTGGCTGGTGTGTTTACGGTCATATTCAATCTCTCTCTGTCCAATCTGCACCAATCAGCTTCAAGTCATCCATCATTGTTCCAGTACCAAAGAAAAGCAAAATCCTCCTTGAATGACTGCAGCTGGCACTCACTCCCCATGGTTTGGCAGTTGCTCTGGTACCAAACGAAAGGCACTGGAAAGAGTGGTGCGCGCAGCACAACACATCTGTGGATGTGATCTGCCCTCCATCCAGGACTTGTATAAGAGGTTATGCATAAGGAATATCAAAAGAATCAGTAAGGACCCCAGCTGTCCTAGTCATGGACTGTTTCAGCTGCTACCATCTGGCAAGCGATATCCTAGTCTTAAGGCTCAGACAACCCAACATGGAGGAACTACTTTCAGATGTGGTAGCAAATTTCCTTGATTATTACACCGCAATGAGAGTATAGTTCCATGTCATATCGGCCTAGAAAATTGCTGGAGCTAATAGCGCTACCGTCAGACTAAGTGAATGGCTGGATGAACTGGAGAAAGACAAGTCAATTACTTAACACTAGGGGAGGTGGAAAACTAGTTTATTTCCCACCAAAAGTGCATGTAGTGGGACAAAAGTCTGTTGACTGGAGGTTGAACAGACAAACAAGTAGCAGAGCCTTACATTCTTTCACAATATGAGCAAACACAACAAAATGCACAGTAATCCAAAGCATTTAAGTATCAGGTTAAGGTTAACCTACCATTAAAGCAAAGTAGTAAGCTTACCTTCATAAAGTCCACTGAAAATACTCACATTACACCGTTGGGCCCAGATTCAGTTATTAATACATGGTAATGTCTGTATTATCTGTATTATCATTAATAACTATATCATGTAACCATACAGTTGGCCTGGTGATGGCCAGTCCATCCAATTGTACCTTAAACTGGGCCTCCAGAATAATCAAGGAGCCCTCTCACCCATGAGACTATAGACATTTTCAAACTGATAGAGAACCGTGCTGGTGCCGGTTCCCGTAACTAATTTTGAACCGGCTGACGTGTTCATGCCAAGAATGCCAAGAGTGTTTGGGGACCGAAAAGTTGATTCCGGATGGGCATCAAGTAAAACTTCATGGGCTATGGTGCATTCTCAGGCAAGCACTTAGGTTCCTAGTGTAACTGGAGTGGGAACCGGCTCCGACACCAGGTTGGTGGGTCTGAAAAAAGCTTCAATGTTCCACCTTCTCTCCTCGGTAAGATGCTTTGGTTCCATTCAAACCAACACCACATACTTCAGAGACAAAATCATCACACATCACACAAGCAGTACAGAAACAATAAAAGTCTTACGCATATTTTGCACAAAGAAGACTGGTTACAGGTCTGGACAAACAAAACTAACTTATAAATTAATCAGCAGAAATACACCATGTAGGTACACATAGCCCGGCAAACTATTTTAATATAGGCTATGGTGCAGCGTCAGCCAGAATCTTGTCGCACAGAAGTTCAAAGTATGACACCACAAGAAAAATGCTTTTTCATTGTAATTATTTATGTTCTGATGTGATGGCAAACTACTTATAGCAGCCTATAGCCTATTGAATGTGTTAGCTTAGTCTACTCACCAAGAATGCCCATTGCCCACTTAACTGCTTTAACCACAAATTAATGTTTTGCTGATGGGAGTTATTTGCCCAAATCCTTGTCTGTTAGATGCCAGAAAGGTTAATAATTATAAATACAAGGAATTAATATTCTTATGAGTTTATGTTTTTAACCCCACCAGTCTCAAAAATGCTGTTATAATCCATTATTCTCCATGGGGAATTTTCAACGTTTGTCATGACGTATTCTTGGCCAAATTCAATAAATATTCAGTTGTTAGTCTATTTCTCTACATATTAGTCAAAAGTAGTTGTTAACCTGCAAGATGGGCTTTAAGAGAACTTAACATGACAAACATCCAGATTCACACAAATACACAACTGGCCTCATGGCTCATGACAGACTTGTGTGCAAAATTGTGCAAAATGTGTGCATGAAGACAAATGCGTAGCTATGTACTTGTATGCATGGGAGAATAGGGCCCATACTGAATGAGAACTGTTGTTCTACATCTACTTGTATAGCATGGGCATATTTATTAAACATAGCTATATTCAGCTATTCATCAGTATATCCTGTGTCCTTTACAAAAGGCCTAATTTTGGCCTATTTTTACCTTTTTGGCAGGTAACTAATGTATGTGATCAACAGTATCAAGGATACAGCCAATTCTGTCCCAACTTCAGATGCCCAGATGCTGAAGAATGGGTTTTTCAACTGCACTCCTCTGGATAGAAAGAAATAAACACATGACACACAAAAACATAAATGATTATTTCAGTAGTAATAACTGTTTTACAGTGCCAAAAGCTTCTAGTCGTTGCCACCCTACTAGGGCTACAAGCCTACAAAGATTCATGTCCCCCAGCGTTTCAGTGTCCCGGCATTCGTTGATGGAAAATGGGGGGGGGGGGGATTTGACAAAACCAATCGTCATAATGCAGTTATATTCTTCTGCTGTCACACCAATATTTTCTTTCCCATTCTCTTGAGTTAATGCATCAAGCTGGCTAGCAATCTATATGGTAATCTTAAAATGGAAACTTGCAAAACTGTTACCTATTCTGCTGGGCACGTACAACCACAAGCAATGCTGAGCATATATTTAATCACATAACATGGAAGATTTGCGATCAGATAAAAGGATGTCACTAGGGAAGCCAGGTAAGGCACGACACCATTTTACAGTGTCCTGTACAGATTTGTAAGCAAAACTCAGCAGCTGAAAATGCTGGCAAGGCATGAGCCTGCATGTCAGAAGACCTTAACAAGAAAATCCTGCATTATGTGACAGGAAGAATGCAGTCTCTGCGTTCAAACTGCAGAATCTGTGTCGACTGCAATCTCTCTGTCCAAAATACTGTATTATGTAGTGAAGTGAAGTGTAGTGAAGTCAATGTCACACATAGCAGCTCCTATGCGTTTCTGACAAGTAGCCAAGTAGCAGTGCTAACCTGCGCCATCTATCTGTGAAATCAATCTGACACATAACATCTTTAAATGTATAAATTTTAAGTATTTTTCTTTGTAGGACATTTCAGCTTAGCAAATATGCTAGTTGGGTGGCAAGAACACTGGATTCTCCAATAGGATTGAATAGCATCACTATTAAACTAACCCTTCATGTCGATTCAACCAAGATAAAAAAAACATTTTGTTATCATGATCTTGTTAACTGAGATGTATGTTTTAGAGGTTTAAAATGAGCAGAGATTACTGATGTATTATTTTGTCCCATGCCTCCATTCATAATAGGAAAACCATTAATCACCAATTATAGTAATAAGGGTGTAATAATAAATGGGTTTGAGAGTCTGTAATCTTTAAGACTATCCCAACCAAATTTAAAAGACAAACAACTTGGTCAGACTGATGAACAGTAAATCATCAAGATGAGTATGTATCTCATGGTTGAGGGCTGAGAACTGAGTTTAGCTTTGAGAGAAATGTGGTAAAAAATATATGGCTGCCAGCTGTGCTGCACTGAGCAGCAAGTTTGACCAATATGTTTTTTTATGAACGATGGTGATACCGAAATTTAGAAGTCAGGGTGAGCCGATGGTCGAGCTGATTTTTAGGGCCAATATCTGGATGTCTTTCTCCTTTATTTGCATGCTAAAATGTCACACTATTAATAATAGCTTACCAGACATCAATTCTCAAATTAACAAAAGCATTTAATTAACACTAATTAGTTTCCATTCTAGTTGCACTCATTTATCTAAAACTATTATCATGTATCATTATGGTAGGAAGTCCTAGACCTAGACCTGCCATCCTTAGTACAAGATAAAAAATAGTCTGTAGCTGAAATTGTTTAAATGCACACCTTCAACTTTAAGACAACAAAATAATAACACCTTTAAGTGTCACTTATAGCCTGTTGGTGGGAATGAGAGAGAAAGAACTCAATGGTATTACTAACAATCACTGACGGTGATGGACATAATAGCTGTGACATCTAAAATAGATGCAAGGCAAACTTTGACTATGCATAGTTTGACAAGTAACCCCATCCTGTCACCTAAATCAGTACCGAATTAGCCCTGAAGCAGCTGCCGCTGGCATTTTAGACTCCTGCTCAGGAAAATATTGCGCTTAATGTGCTAAACACACATGGCTTGGGTGACACGATGGGGTGAGCTGTGAGACTAAATAATTTCTTCCGTTTATCCTGTGTTATTAAACTATACACTCATTCCGGCGTAATAATATCCTACTACACAGACTTGAACACATGATAGGCATCAAAGACACTGCATTAGCCTGGTTCAAATCATACCTCTCTGGTCGCTACCAATTTGTACAATAAAATTTCAAATGAGCGTATATTCCTCCTAAAACAATAATTTCCCTGGTTTCAACAGTTGATATGTTGTCTTTACACTATTCTCTATCAAATGAATAGCTTGCATGTTTAGCGTTTCACTACTTCACGATTAGGTTTAGGATACCCATTCTGGGCAGAATTACTTTCAATGATGTATTTGGTAGCACATGATTCGTCCTGAAGATTAGCAACCACCTCCACAATGACAACTCAGCAATCACCATGGCAACCAACATCATTATCCTAGCAAATAGTATAGCAATCACTTCAGTTACCATAGCAGCCACCATAATCACGTCACAAGCACCTCAAGTGCACTACGCTAGTACAACCACTCAAAAAAAAAGACAAGTGCCCTGAACAAAAACAAAACAAAGACAAAAATTCACTGTCTTCCGCAATGTCTTTTGCAACAAAATGCTTAAAAATAGCCTGTAACTTTTCCAAAACCCTGCTGCAAAATCAGGTATTTCCATTACAACAATCTCAAAAAAGGCTCCTGAAACCCTGGAGGAACCAGCTTACTCTCTGAACTACTCGTCCTGTCATATTGAATTGCTCTAATCATGTAAGCTATATCAAGAAACCACATTTGCAGTTTGGGTCAACTAGTAGGAATTTTTAAATAGACAACGCAGTGCTGTCACTAGAGTGCAGTGCTCCTTCTCTGAACTTGAGCGCTTTAACACATCACTGCATTGTCATACTTCATTTGGAAACAGTCATGGGAACCACAGGTGATGGTTTCATACGACCTAAAATAGAAATGAACATGGTCTAAATGATATCATGTTTTATTGTTAGAGTAAAGTGCACGTGAATATTTGTGTATCCCTAATAAGATTACTACTGGGGCTGAGCAATTAATCAAAAAATAATCAAAACCTAAATTTCAAGCCATTAAAAACTGGTTTGCCCATGTCAATTATTTCTTTTTTTATTCTGTGTGTTTCCTTGAATTGTTTTGCAATCACAAAGAGAAAAAAATATATATATGCGTAGCCAACAAACCTTGTCAATGAACTATGAAGTCAAAAAAGAAGAAACAGCTATAGTCGTTCATTATTTGTAACTGTAAAATGTTAGTATAGAAATGTTACAAAAAACATTCTCACCTCTCACACATGTCAAAGATGAAAAGACAAAAAGAGCCAAAAACAATGGGGCCTATCTGCTTCCAGTAGACTGAAAAGCGGTTCCTCTCTGTCTGGTCCTAGAATAAAGAATAAACAAATCACTGCCACTTTGCCATCAAAGATCAAACCAAAGATGTCAGATATCACAAAAATAACAGTTCTGTGACAGTTTCATTGTTTATTTCCATCACTATCTTGGTCTTACATTTAATGGTCTATCTAAGGCACGCAATAGAAGTTAACAGTAACACTGTCTAGAAACTCATATCTGCTTGGCTAATTGCTTGTCAGCTCATGTCAAAACTTTATATTTTCATTAATTCTCAACATACTGCAGAGTCAATTTTCTTTTTTTCATTTCACAAAATATAAAATGACAATATAAAAGAAATATAAATCACATTCCTTTCAAAAATTACACTTTTATACAGGACTGCCTGCAGGAATAAATGTTCTGGTATACACGTCTGCAATGATGGACGGAAAGAATGCATCCGTTTACTAATTTTTAGAGTTAATGCTTTGGAAGGCTAGATTATATAGGCCAACAGGCTTAATTATTTGCTACACTGATTGATTTTGGTAACAGTTTAAAAACAGCAATTTATAGCACCTGGCATTATGCCCGTAGTGTTGTGAGCCTTTTGCTCACAGAATAAGCTAAAAGCGTTCTTGTTTGGCACACATGAAACTCAGAAACCTGCTCCCCAATGAAGGTAAATCCCCAGTGTCTGACTTTGGGAGTAAGGTATGTCATCACCAAGATCATGTCATATGTTTAATCCACAGGACTTTGGGATCCCAACCTTATTGAGTCCAGCTTCCTTAACACCACTGTTTTTCTGATTAACTTTTTAAAATGACTGGAAAGGTGGAGTTAAATTTACCAGTTCTCAATTTATCAGATGTTTTCATTCAAGCTGAAAAGTGCTGATTTTGTTTACAGTTTCCGGTATTACTGACCATGAGATGTTCTCCACAGAAGATTATCCAGAAAGACAGAAGCATAGCATAGAAAATGCCCTGGCGAATATCTCCAAACAAAAGCATCCATGTCCAGTTGAAACCCACTGAAAACCACTCTACTGGAATGTTGATAAAGGTCATGGAGATACCCAAAGCAAAGATCATCCTGTGGAGAACAAAGAAATATCAAATGCATAAAAACTTGATTACATTGATTACCCAGGTTTTCATATAGGATTAGAATAAGATCACAATCACAAGAGCAGAACATGTGAGCTTGTAAAGACAGTTATTGAAACTTAAATTTGCATTCATAGTAGTTTTATGTGAATAAACTAATTTATCAACTTCTGTGACATTATACCCTACTAGTGGTGTGCCCATACAAAGCATGCACTGCTGTAGAATACCAGTATTAAGGGGCAGCCATGCCCCACTGGTTACGGCTTCGGGCTTGGAACTGAAGGGTTGCTGGTTCGAACCCCCGGAATTAGTGGTTGAGCACTGTTCTCCCATGCCCACATGCACAGCTGAACTACCCTTGAGCAAGGCATCTAACCCCTTCCTGGTCCCTAGGTGCCGCTGTAGCCCAGTTAGTGTGTGCTTCACCTGACTGTGTGTTCACTGTGTGCTCTATGTGTGTCACTAATTCACACGTTACATTATGTTTACATTTAGGCATTTAGCAGACGCTTTTATCCAAAGCGACTTACAAAAGATAATTGGGATAATACTAGGTTTAATACTATATTCCAACTGCATGCCTGCAGGAAGGCCTCGTCTCAGAATGGGATAGTAATTATTTTCCACTATTTATAGTCACTTGTTAGTGCAAAGACAGTCTAAACTAATGAAACTGTAAAATGCATGCTTAGGTTATATGTAACAAAAACAGAATGTTGGCTGCATACCCACATGTGTTAACACTGCCTGAAGGTCAGGCAAAATATGTAATGCAAGCAAACTCCACACTAAGGCAATTCACATTATTGAGGTGAGATGATACAATTTTTTCTTTTTTCTTATTTCACCAAAAGGATAAAAGGACATTTGCTGTGGCAATTGTGCTGTCACAATGCTGTTGGCATTGTTGCAAAATCTAGGAGGCAATGTCTATAGTCTTTGCTAATGTTTTCTTAGATCTCTTTGGATATGTTAACATATTATCCATCATATTTCATACCCAAACATTATGCTACTTGAAAGGGCCCTCAGCTAAATGGCTTTCATGCACGCATGTAGATTCAATATATATTTCTTTTAATGATATCTTTTACATTTCTTGATCAAAGAATGTCAAACACTGCACTCGTCTGTGTCTGAAGCAAGACATCTGCTGTGTTTGAACCGGTACGGTTCCTCTCATACTGAGCAGGATTACCATTGCAACAAACACATCATCAGTAGGGTAAAACTAACCGGTCTCACAACAGCATGTTTGAACAGGAAAGGACATATGTGAGGAGATACATATAGACAGATGTGAATTGTTAAAACTGTTCCAGCAAGTACAATATCTGTGTTTATGGTTAAATAGCAGGTGCTATAACATAATATAACTATTAACAATAGCAGCATACTACCCATAATCATCTTCAAAATAGTCTTACTTTTCCAGTAGTACAGGTGGCCGTGTCATCAGTGTGATGCGTCTCCAATACCACACCATTATTATGAGAATGCTGGGTGTCAGAAAAGTCTTCATGGCAAACCACACCTTTGTGAAGCCCCCATTCTGATGGATTCCCTAAAAATACACATCTGAAATCTTAAATTGATTTCTTAAGCCTCAGAAATATTCAATTCAATTCAATTTAGTTTTATTTATACAGCGCCTTTTACAATAGTATTGTCTCGTGGCGCTTCACAGAAGGAGCACCCAAGAGCAACAGGGGCAAGGAAAAACTCCCTTATGTTCAGTTCAAAGTAGGAAGAAACCTTGGGCAGATCCACGACTCAAGGGGCTAACCCAACTGCCAGGGGTCATGGAGAAAAATTACAATCAGT